>JAQSVV010000186.1:1200000-2400000 GCA_036375495.1 Agrotis segetum
TAGTCGTAATACATCATCATTGTACGTCAGTTCCATGGTCCACCGATCACTAGTTTGAAGTTTTGAACAGCAAAGCAAACAATTTTAACCAATCCCATGTAGCGATTATCTTATTGACTTTCAAATACACCATCTAAATATAATATAACTCAAAGGTGACTGACTGACTAGTGATCTATCAACGCACAGCCCAAACCACTTTACGGATCGGGCTGCAATTTGGCATGCAGGTAGATTTTATGACGTAGGCATCCGCTAAGAAAGGATTTTGATCAATTAAACCCCCAAGGAGATAAAAAGGGGGTGAGAGTTTGTATGAAAGTTTGTCAATTTATTAAAAATTCATTGTTAAGTTCTGATATCAACGCGAACGGAGTGGCGGGCACAGCTAGTCAGAGTACAAAGTTCCCACAACTGCACGCGTAGCATGACCTATTCCTATTCTACTGAGAAAATACAAAGATATTTCATGACTTTTACTTTCTAAACATTTTTGACTATTTTTGATGATGGCACGATCTGGGTCCTACCACCAATCTTATAGCAAAAATTCTGTTCTGTAAATAGTTTACCTCGACTCCTGACGCGTCGAAAACCTTATGAATTGTATACAACATGTAATTTATCGCCACAAGCTCATATTGTATGAAACGTACGCCAACCTTCGTATCATTGTACCCTTGAATGACAAACACTATGTCTTGTTGTGTATGTAGTGTATCGAGTATTGTCCTCCATTAGGTAACAAGTTCAATGGCAGCAGTTCTATGTATCATAATGTTTGCCTTGTATTGTTGACTAGACTGGTTTATAATACAGTCAAATAAGCGTTTAATACCGAAAGTCATACTGGGTACATTGATGCATTCTAAAAGTTGTCTCTAAAGTCGCATAAAATCTCGTACATTCAGCAAAAATATGGATTTAACTCGACTATTCTCCCAAAAAGAAAGGTACTTATTGCATATAGCAAGACTGTCAATGCCATCCGCTTTCGCCGTCGATATATAATAGACTAGAATAGGTAAATTTTTTATTTCTTTTCTTCTTTTTTCGTTTTTCTAGCTGTTAGGCTTAGGCTCCATGTCGACTGTTTTTGGAATTTCCAGGCTTGTACCTGGTTAATAGCTCGCAGAAATAGTTCCCAGAATGGATTGCAGCCGAACCTTGGTCTTAATATACTTCTTTCAACGCCTCCACTTGCAAACCTAAGATTTTACTACTAACACTTTTTAATGTACGATGGGTTTGTTCTTGACCTTAGTGTAGGTCAGGAGTGACTAAGACAAGGTCGACGGTAGAGCGAGCTTACCCAGAAGAAGCCTGTTCACTCTCACTTTGAAAAGACTAGGGTTGTATGCGTTCGAAAACAGAGACGCAGACAGAGAGTTCCACTCCTTCCTTCCTTGGTTTATTGTTATCTTCTTCTATACCTTTTTTAATGCCAGTACTATTCTTTCCAGCCATTATTTTTACATTGTCGGCCCTATGATATTATCTTTCTAGACAATGGTTCCATAGCTGACAATCCCTATTTAATTAGGGTTGTCAATTCCAATTGATGTTAATATTGATAAATTGCATCTTTGTTATTAATCGTTTATTTCCGTTCCATACTAACAGTATCATATTGCAGGCTGCGCTTCAACATTATTGCATTTTATCTATTCAATCTACGATTCTTATGCCGTTGATATGCAAAGGCTTCTTTTCTACGTGTACTAGATAAGGCATGAGCATTGATAGCTCGCTTATTCAAAGTAAAGTGATTTCATATACAAAGTGTAACACAAAATGCGCAAAACGGGTAACTCAGCCCATGTTACTGAACAAGTTTTGTTCTAAGACTTTTAGAAACTCGAAAAAAAAAATCAAGCAGATGGGCCCGATCAATTTCTTATTTTGCATGAAAAACCATTTTTTTTTTTGCGAATTTCCAAAAGTCTTAGAATAAAAATTGCTCAGTAACTTGGGCTGAGTTACCCCACGAGAGTTTTTGAGCATTTAGTGTTACACATTGTAAAACATGCTATTTATATTGATTTTATTGTCGCCCCATTTCTCTTAACATAAGCGTGTCTTCGCATAAAGTATTTAGTATTTTCTCCTAATATATAAAATTCCATTGGCCAAAACCCATAAAATATCAAGTTCATAACAAATGATCCCTCATTCCACTGTCCTCGGTAACATGGGAAAGGTCATGTACCGTGACGGAGGCACCTTTGTCCGCCCACCGCGTCACGTCAATCACGTTGATTAGTTGGAACCTGAGCAAATTGATCGTGTAGTGTCATGTTGGATCCTACCCTGGATTGATGTTACAAGTATCATGCAAGATGACACTCTATTTCAAAGGGCAGAAGTGTAACTAATGTATACGTACGCATGAATCGCCAGCTTTTTTTTTAAAGTTGCGTAGGGCAACTTCTAGGAATTTTTCCAGTGTAGTGGGTGCGTTTACAAACATAGAAACTTACACACACAAACACCCAGACGTGGAACAACTACTTGTAGGTCATACAAATATTTGGTCCGTGCGGGGATCGAACTCTCAACACGCTGAACATCAGTCGATTGCTCAGCCAATGCGCCTAGCCTTTTTTAGCGTGGTAAAATCATCAAATGATTCCTCCGACACAGGGCGGAACGGAAGTGTCTATGAGACTTGTACTGACTAAAATCCACGGTGATCCTTCAATGGTTCTTTACGTTCCAAGGTCACTGTTATTTGATAGGACAGTCCCGCGATTCCAGACTGCGCCAACCTTTGCTGACATTAGTTACTTTGTCTACATCAAATCTGTTAAAAATTCAAATCTGGAAAAGTCGATGTGAATGAACGAATAGAAGAAAAATCGATACTAAACTCATTAAATCAGTTCCCAGAATGTATTGTTCAGTCATTAGTCAACCTTGCAAAGTAATAGATGTGGCTGTGCGTCATTCTATGGAGTAGATGTTAATGGGAGTGCACCACATGGCAGGATCGTATGGGACCACACCATCTGTGCGAAAACTTCTTTGTTTCTATAAAGATCGATTGTCCTTGTATTGTGGGAAATATTTCTACGAAAGGCTTAGCAGAAATTATTACTGTTACTGTCGGCCTGTATCATCCCACAGCTGGGCAAAGGGAAATCTAAGGCTAGTGTGAGCCACTAGTTGTTAGTTTTGTCCAGCTCATACCGCCATCTTCTGGGAGGTCTGCCGCGACGCCTTCTGGCTGTGTCAGGGCTCCACAGTCTGGTAATCTTGGCCCACAGTTCATTGGGCAAATTATTAATTGAATATTTTATGTGCGTAGCATAGTAGGCATTTTCTACCAGGGCTCATCCAAAAAAGGACGTCACCACACAGAACAAATTCCTAGAGCCGTTTAAAAAAAATAAAAATCATGAAAACTAAGCATTCATGCGCATCAAAGCAGTATTCTTTTTAAAAGGGCATTCTTTTTTTAAATAACGTGAAAACAGTCTTCGGAACACTGTAACTGGCCATGGTTAAAAACACAAAACCTTTGCGGCCAGCTATTTTGCAAGGAGACCACTCAAGCAAGAGATTTTATATAAGGTCATGATCCCCAATACGCTTGAATTACACCATGAGTACCTCGAATTACCATAATATTGTGACGTCATACAGCCCATTTTTAACACTTGGCCGTTTTTAAATAAACAAATAACAATCTTTTGAAAAAACTGTAGTAGTACTAACTCAAAAAAATATTTTACGTAAAGCATTTTATTTCTGAATGTTATTTTCAAGTGACAGTTGTCAGATGAATGTTATTGACATTCATTCATTATAAATATTGACACTCTTCTTGATAGTTGAACTGCATAGTATCTACCTACTTGCCTACTACATATTTTCAAATAAAAAATAAAACAATTTTTTTCTTATTTCTCCCGAGCTAAAAGATAGTGAAAGCTATTTTCTCCGAACTAATGGGCATATCTGAGCGTTGACACGCGCATGGCAACAGTAAATGTTTTGTAGTTAATTTTGAGACCGCGCGGTACGTTCTAAATGCGCGCGCGCATGGCCCGCGCCCGCCATGTTTAACTTTATTTGCATTTGACGTGGTGCATCAGGGCTGGGCTGCGTGGGAAAAAAAAATAATAATATATACTTACTTATTTTATTAGGTAACGCTTTCTCTCATATTAATATCATCGAATGAGGGCTTTCGCCCTGGGACGACCGAAATGGACTGTTAAACTCGTACTGACTCAAATCCAAGGTGTTCCTTAAACCCTTTATATTCTAGGGCCACAGTCAGATGGGACGCGGGACTTTCTAATCACATAGTCCTGCAACCCATCTTATTAAGTTTGGATGGATAGATGTTTGTTATTTTATCACACAAAACAGCAGATTTGGTTGTAATTTGGTGCACAGATACCAAGTTACTCGGTATTACCTGTGGTATTACGTTCCCTTAGGGTAATTTTGACTAAGGGTGACGCTGCGATAACTAGTATATCATATGGGTACATAATTTAAATTAAATAGATTTAAATAGAATATTTTACAACAATTTAGTTCAATTAAATCTATCACACGCGTAATGGAGTCAATAAACGAACTATAATAATTTATGCGTCATAGTCTTGTTAGCCAAATGTTAGTGGGTTGTAGAGGTCCGACAGGCAGTCGAGTCGCACCATGTAAAATACTGATATACAGCTGAATCTGGTTTGACTGGAAGCCGACCCTAATATACATAGTTGGGAAAAGACTAGGCAGATGATGATGAGTCTTGTTAGCCAAATATATGTACACATATATATCTCTTCTTGAATTCATGACCTATCAATTATACCAAGAATAGACAATTTATTTCTGTACAATTGCATCTTTTTAGGGTTCCGTACTCAAAGAGTAAAATGGGACCCTATAACTAAGACTCCGCTGTCCGTCTGTCTGTCACCAGGTTGTATCTCATGAACCGTGAGAGTAACACAGTTGTAATTTTTACATATGATATATTTCTGTTGCCGCTACAGCAACAAATAAAAAAATATAATAAATAAATATTTAAGGCTAAGCTCTCATACATTATTTTCTATTATTTTATTTGCTGACTGGCATTATAGGCTGGCTTATATAATCATCATTCCACTCATTCAATTCGTCGCCCACAATCGGCATACCTTCCATTGAGTTTCACAGCGTTCGGAAATCATGTTAAATGATAAAGCACGGAGTTTTCAGACGAATATCGCGCAAGTACCTGTCATTATTTTTATGTCCGCTATTCTACTTGCCGATTCATTGTCTAGAAACACCGTAACGACACTCAATATACTTTTATTACTGAAACGAAAGGTACTTGTTATTCCTTGATATTTTTAGATCTCGGTATAAGGTAAGACACGTCTGCAATTTCTTATGATTGTATAACACTTTTATTTTGCTTTTCATAAGAGAAAACAACTGCTACATACCATGTCGTCTTAAAGCGATAGTTGTTCCACTGTTGGAACGAGATGGTGCTAGACGACTTGTATAGCTCTGTCTCTTTCGTACAGTTGAACTACTCTTACTTTTCTCCTCCTATTCCTACTTCTATTGAAAAAATAAGCTAGTTAACTTCATTTCTAAGCTTAGAAATGAAGATTTTTGTCTACACGAAGCCAGAAGTACTAGCTTGCTAGCTTACTGACACTAGCTTATGTTAGCCTAGCTTGAAAAACTAGCCTCGTGTAGCTCGGACATTAGTCTTCTTGTGTCAATTCAAGCAATGCTTTTCACCAAAACCAAATGCCCAAGTAACAATAGGTTCTATAACCTAGGCGTTTATCACCAAAGAGTGATATAGTAGGCCTTTAACAGTAACCATTGTGACTGCATGTACTATAAACGTTTATAACAAAGCATTTTGGTTCTATAATATTAAAGAGCATTTAAGTTCTATATATAGCTCTTAGAACGCTTACAGGGCCAAACAAAAGAATCTTTAAAGTGTTGCTCTGTAATAGAAATGAAAAAAACGATTTTGTTACTATTTAGTACTATAGACAACCTTACTGACACTTTTATGTATCTATTTTGCTCTAATAATGCGTCAAAATAATTTTTACAGTACTAGGACTGTAGCAGTATTGAAAACGCTATTACAGGATCAATTTGCACTATAAAAGTACCTTACACAACCATTAAGTATTACAGGATCAATTTGCACTATAAAAGTAACTTACACAACCATTACGTAATCATTTAGCTTCATAAAAGCTCCCTCAACATCGCTAAGGGGCTAGTTCTGTAAAAATCATGAAAACTCTTCTATAGTACTAAATAGTACCATAGCGACTCCTGGCGCAATTGCTAAATCTTAAACTTAAATAGCTCTTAAATTGAGTTGGTGTTACTGAAACGAGACTAAAGCGTGACATAAAAACACTGAAATTGATCATAAATGGACTAATTGGACCTTTAATGGCTTTTCAGTAACAATTACATCACTAGTATTTCTTAATGTCGATTGTGACGCGCTCTTTTTGATCGACTCGTGGCTTTAGATTGCTACAACTACAATCCCAAATTATGCCCTAGTGTGTATTTAATGCAACTCCATCAAAGAAATTTATTTTGACTTCACTATTTTATATTTGGACAAGGACCCCTAATTAGAAAATATGGCTGCTATTTTCTGCCGCGATAGCACATTAGTAGCACAGCTGGAGCCAATGTGTACTATAGGATCCGTATTCTGGACAAGTCCTTATTTTATTAATTAAAATTTAATTAAAACACGAAAATAATGAGAGCGCATTGTCAAATTCGAAATCAGCATAATGATTTTAACGATACAATTATTTTCGCAAGTGCAAGTTATGGCAGTTATGGCAGAGTTGCATGTATTTTTTACTACAATGATATACGTTAGGCAACATGGCAAATGATATGAGTCTTAACTTTTTTTTTTTTGTTATTTTGAGAAGCACGACTGACACAACACGAACAAAAAATTATGAATAATATAAGTGTCAGGAAAGATCTCTCAACACGCTTACAGTGCAAAATAGCACTTTAAACATGTTTTGGTTACTTTTATAGTGCAAATTCGTGACATTATTGCACTTGTGGTTCTATTTTAGTACCAAAAAGCGTTTCATTACACTTTTACATCTCAACTATCGAGCTGATTTATCACCGTGAGAGCCTTTATGTAATGTTTATAGAATAAATTAGTGATAAAACTGGGGCCTATTCGGCGTTTTGTAAACGTTTACAACATCGTTATAGTACTAATCGTGGAGCTTTTTAGCACGCTCCAAAACGTTCTCAGGTCTATAATAGTACCAATTTTTGTTACTTGGGTGAGAATAAAAATGTAGTACCTATTTTATCTTACCGATATAACGTTCTCATAATTTCAATTCTACGTCAATATCTTCTTTCCCATCTTTGCAAGCCCTGTAAGGATGCACTGCCTATTCCGGGACAGCCGCTTCCCCACCGAGCCCATACATGGCCACACCCGATATAGTCTGAGATCTCTTTGTCTCCACCCAGAGCCTGGTAATTTTAACATTGCCCGGTAACGGGACGCTTTCCTAGCATTTCTCCCGCGCGAATGATGAACTTAACTATTTTGGGGTATCTTTGATTTTAGCTGCCATGTGCCTTTTAGCGTAACTTTGTAGCCATGCTGGCTTTGAAGTTTCAATTTCAAGTTGCTAGATGATCTAATAAGTAAATGTTAGTAGTAATGTATAACTGCTATGATTTGACTTTTTTTTAGCGTGGTAAAATCATCAAATGAGTCCTTCCACTCCGGGCAGGGCGGGTGGGACTGTCAGACTTGTACTGACTAAAATCCGCGGTGTCCTTCAATAGCCCTTTATGTTCCGGGGTCTCAGTGAGGAAATATATCCGCGACCCCGGGCTATGATATGACTTGACTTTTTTTTGTAGTGTAGAATCCTCATTTTGACGTCAATCAAATCCTTTGATTATATCTCCTGATTTCAATGCTTAAGCTAATCAATGGGTACATACATACCCATCATGCGTTACGATTTAAACTTTCTTTTAATAACAATTATAACACTTTATTACAATGAGAAGTTTACACTTCTACAGTTGTAGCAGACACTTGAGCAACGAATCAATTTATTATGCTCATGGGAAGGAACAAACAGCCGTATCAAATGGCATTTAGCGAGTACTTCTCAAGCATTCCACAGTTCCTTAGTAAAGATTAAATAGCCTACATGTATTCTTACAAATTGAATTCCCAGTACCCAACGTAACTGCAAATTATGCAACAAATATATTGTTGCACGATTGTACGTGAAACGCAAATATTATCAGCTAATTTGTGCCGTGACGGTTCTTAACGACATCTGGAGTGGTCTCGTGACAAATGACGTCATTAGACGTCAGTAACTGGCCACCACTGATGCCACAGAACATCCATTCGTCAGGCTGTCTGTCACACTTCAGTGTAAGCGCCAAATTTTTCATATTTCCAACTATTTTTTTTTAATATCCGAAAATACTTTCTTACGTCAATCAGCATAATTGATTGTTTGTGGACCTTTGGACTTGCTAATATTACGTGTAAATGCGAAAGTGGGCCTGTTCTGCGACGTTTTCATTGCCCTGGCAACTAAACAGATTACATAATTGTTAGGTAGATCATTAATATGCTCCACATTGTTGTTGTGCGTCATCCCACAGTTGGACTTAGATCTATGTGCATGACTTCCAATTCTTCCGATCTAGAAATAATGTCGACCACCGATCGTCTATGGATTTGTTTAGCTCGTCGTGCCATAGACATCCCAATATGTTGGTCGTCGTGGGATACTTTCCGACCTTTATATGGGGAACATCGCGAGCGACATTTTTGTTTTTCTTTATTAGCCTAGTTTGAGTCTTACTGCTGGGCAAGGGCCATCTCTTTTTCCTTCCAAACCTGTGAAGTGTCATCATCATCATCAGCCTTTAAATGTTCCCATTGCTGGATGAAGCACAGGCCTCCTCTCTGTGAGAGGGAGTGGGCCATAATCTACCACACAGGCCCAGTGTGTTAAGTGTATTTTGGGCAATTTCTGGCCATGTCTGCCACGAGCACAAAAAGTTTGAAAATGGATTAGGAACCTTATTCAGTTATCTTTTTGAAATGGAATTCGGTGAAATCCTGCAAGGCAGTTTATGAGAATTCGTCACTGAAAGATAAGTAAATCGAAGTCATGTTAGTAGTATTTGTTGTGAACCGGTGGCTGGTCGTACCGCCTCGCAGCACCGATTACATCGATTATTTCTATTTGTATACTAACACCGTCGATCGATTCTTTCATTGTGCTGTCACGAGATCTAATGTTTACATAGCAAACTGGTAGACATAGTTTATTGCTGGTATCTTTTCAATTTGAAATCATGACTTTTCCATTCGAGTACAGATCGGAAAATCCCTCACTAAGAGAGAATTTCACTAATAAAATTGAACGGGATCGCCATGTTGAACTTCTGTCAATGGCACTATTCCACGAGAGGTATTCCACATTCACCATCAGCCTATTAATGTTCCCACTGCTGGGACACAGGCCTCCTCTCTGTGAGAGGGGGTGGGCCATAATCCACCACGCGGGCCCAGTGCGGATTGGTGGATGTCACATGTCTTCGAATTTTCGGTTCTAGGACATGCCGGTTTCCTCACGATGTTTTCCTTCACCGTTTTGAGAGCAGTGGTGATGAAATAAATTACACAAAGTAATGCGCCTGCCGGGATTCGAACCCACGACCTACAACTCGTAAGTCGGGGCCGATACCACTGGGCCACCACTGCTCTATTCCACATTCAGCACCTGGCAACTGCGAAATATTTGATAGGAGCCGTGTATAAATTGTTAAAGTGCCATTATGTCAGGTGACATTTTACCGTGTGCCCAATGTGGAATACTTTTTCCACGACAATGACAATCTTGACGAGGTGATTGTTTAAATGAAAACCGTGCCAAAATATAGGGTATACGGACATTATTTCCCTAAAAGTATTGAAGTAACGTAAGTAAGTCTTATAAAAACACCAACTGCTCTGAGTATAACATCATAGCTACAAAATTATGTCCAATTGATTCCTTCATGTTTCACTTTGTATGCCATCCTTCTTACATCACCTAGCTCTGACTAAAAGTCTCTGTATGTTTTACTTAAGTGGACGATATTCCAAGTACCGCTTTAAGACTTCGCTTAACAGAAGTGTTAACAAGATAAACGCCTGTCTCCATCGCAAATGAAGTCGATTTCCTGCGATGTTGCAATCAGCTCTACAAGTGCAGACTGACGTTAGCGCTGATTGCTGTCCACCTCGTCCCTACGTTAAACAATTTCATTGGAATTAAGCCGGAGATAGCTAAAGCTATGGCCATATAGCTTGGCATGGAGCTTACGATCGATTGAAAAATTAAACTTTATTTTGTATTCATACTGTGTGGTGCCGATTTTGCTTAGACGGACAACGCAATATAACAGAGAAATTAACAGTTTTTGATCAGATTTATGTCGTTTGGCTAAATTCACAGTTCAATGTCTGTGGAAACCACAGTAAAAATTAAAAAAAAATATTACTAGGAAAAATATTAGGTAGCAATAAACGTCGTGTTTGTTGTGGGTGTACCCTTAGCTACACCAGTCCTCAGAACGCCCACTACAACTTCTTGTTTTGCTCCAAAACTGTCAGTTTGACGTTAACAATTCCCATTAGCTATTCTATATTTACCGTGGGTGTTTAAATTCATTAATTTATCACACAATAAAATTGTTTGTAAGGCAAAATCCCTTTCTATAATATTTTAATGTCAGCCTAATCATGTATTTATTCAGAACTTAGGTAAATTACGTACTTCGATTCTTTCAAATACCGCGATTTTTTTATTTAATTTTCGGTTCTATTTTCATATCTAATTCCCACTTCTACCCATATTTACTTCCTTTCACCTTCAAAACTAAGGTTAATCTTCTGTCTAATAATAATTAGGGTCCTAGTCGGCACTCCCACTGAGATGTGCCACGTCAGGATCCAATTATCTTGGCTGGCGAGGGCGTACGAGTGGGTACAGCGAATGTATATCATTTAGAAGACGCGGCTATCCCGCCGCGCGCCGCGACAAATCGCTGCATCCCGCCTCCTTCATTATTTCTTGCAAATACAATAATGCTGGGCTATTCTTGCGTTTTCAAAATTACCCATTTTTTTAAATTATGGTAGTCCTGGATCATCATCATCAGTCTGTAAATGTTCCCAGAGCTGGGACACTCTGTGAGAGGGACTGGGCCATAATCCACCACGCGGGCCCAGTGCGAGTTGGTCCTCTCCAGTCCTGGATAATAGTTATCATTGCCAACTAAAAGAGAATGTTGTCTCTCTTAGCCCTGCAAATTTAAGAGATCAGTAGGCTGCTAACAAGCTAAGGAAAGTATCAAGTTATATTTTTAAACCTGAGCACCTAATATTTTAAACGAAATATAGTCAATAGAATGGTATAACGGGTTTCCCATGAAATGCTGGGAACTGCTGAATGGATATAACACCCATTCATGATTTAAGAACTGCATATCCATACCAACCACGACCTGTGACAGGCCCTGTTAAAACTCTGAATATTCATTAAGACCCAATTTTTCCCTCATCAGCACCATTAGATAACATTTCCTTTGAAACCGCAGTCAATAAATCGGAAGCTTTTCAAGCGATCTCACAATGGTTGCAGAATGCATCCGTCCCGTTGTCTGCGGCCTGTGGGCGGATATCGTTACAAATGCGCATAATGTACTCGTTAGCTCCGTCCGTTACTGATTTACTACAGAATCCAATCTCACTGAAAAGGGGACAGAAGATCCATACCATAGTATTATACTCATAAAGCAATTCATAGATATGTTGTAGTTAGGTATTTGTTCAATGTTATGAAGATGAATAGCTGAAAAAATACTACATTCATAGATCTAAGCAATCTTGCTTCCTCAGAAATTATATTCTAATATCTTTAAACGAGCAATTCTTGTATATTTATATATAATCAGGATCTCGGAAACGGCTCCAAGGATTTCAATGAAAGTTACAGATAAGGGGTTTTTCGGCTCAAGAAATCGATTTATCAAGGTCCCAGGTTCGAGAAAAGCTCGGTTCCCAAGATATAGACATTTTAAAAACCGAGCAGAGCTCGGTCAACCAGATATTGTACCTTATCAAAGCAAATGGCTGAGGTCTTTCGTTGCTTTTGCTGTTATCTTTGTCTAATTTAATTTTTGAAGCGAATTCAACTGCATTGCTGTTCATAACATTGTTTTGTCTCCATCTGACAAAGATGGAGACAATATCCTATATCTATCAACTATATTTATTTCTTCATAAAATTCTTTACTGTCATATTCTTCATTAAAATACTATATTCTACTTAAATCTTCTTGTTCTTCTGAATCAACTACCACTCCATCCATACTGATTTACAAAACGCAAAGTCGTGGGCGCGCCGATACCGGCTATTTCGTTCACTGCCTATTATCCGGAGTACACGGAGTACATCGCGAATTCCAGTAGGCGCGGGCGCAGCTTTGATCCTAATCACTGATGTATGTTGCACGATAAACCTTCTTTCACTTTACGATAATTGCACTTTGTGTTAGAGCTGGGCTTTTATATCGGATTTGTCATTTGTGAGAGCATTCAGAGTTGTTTTGCTCTTCGGAATTTAAATCGAGTTTTGCTGGTGGATGTTTAGATGTGGTAGTTTTTTCTTGAAGCATACCGTTTTCAATTCGTTCAATGAACTGCTTTTTAAAGTTCCGTCCGTTCGAATGAAAAATTGAAGCCCTTAAAGGTTCAGTTGTGTGTCCATTTGTCCACCCTTTTTAAATTTTAGTAGTGTAGATCTTTAAAATATTTCATCATCATCATCGTGCTGCTTTTACCATCAGTAGGGGTTGGGTTCCGACCCCATCTGTTAAATAATTTTACTGTCAGAATTGAGCCTCTCCTTTAAGTATGCACAGACCGAAACAGGACACATTATTTATGTTATTCGTCATCTCATCTTTTCTATTTTATCTTTTACGCAGCCCAGCTATTGTTTTTTTGTTCTTTTTTACACACTAACGGGTAATGCCGTTGATTATCGCAAATCTAACGGCATTCCCTTTAGTGTGGCCTTGCTTAATGCCATCCGTAATCCGATTCTACTTACTTGTGTCTTCCACCAACTCAGAACTTGCAATTAATAAAACTGTGGAAGATTTTTCATGCTTAATTTCTACGAAGCACGCTCTGCCCTATATTTTAATTCATATCTAATTAAAATTCATTAAGACTCATTGCAGTGCAAGATGACTAACGCTGATAATGACGTCATTGTCGTCGTCAGGGATATGATAAATGAAACATTATCAATTATGCAGCAAGATAAACATTAGCTGCAGAGCTCGTTGGTCTATCTCCATTCTCCACTAAAAATTTGCAAAAGTACCGAATCACTTTGGAATTTTTGTGTTTCCGCAAATGTTTCGATAAATGAGAAAAAAACACGAGTGTGAAATATAGGGTTGAACCACATCTGGCAGCACGGAATCCTTAAGGAGGCCGCATGCTATCGCATTATGCTTTCTGTCTCAGTCTAGCAAATGGCAGTTCTAAGCGACAGAAAGAGAAAGAGCGACGTAAAAAGGCGATTCCGTGCTGCCAGATGTGGTTCAACCCATACTGTAAGTGGAACCTAATCGTAGTGCGATAAGAGCACGATTTCATACCTATTAATTAAGTATTATATTATGAAACTTAAATTCATGTCTCTGCCAATTCTCTTACGAATATAGTCATGATAATAAACCGCGAGACTATTAATGATCCAGACGTCGACTTATGCGTAGTGGGATAGGTTAGTGCCGGAGCACTTGTAGTAAATGTGTTGCATGTCGGATGCTGGCACTGCAGCCAAATGTTTGCAACTTTGTAGGACTTCCACTGGTTTTATTAGTCAACTTGCTTTTTATGGGTAGTTAGATATTTTTATCGAAGAATACATTCCGTGGACGTCCACCAGCAAGGTGGACAGACGACCTTATAAAGTTCGCCGGAAGACGCTGGATGCAGGTCGCATCCAACAGGTTTATGTGGAGATCGAAAGGGGAGGCCTATGTCCAGCAGTGGACGTCCTACGGCTGAGATGATGATGATGATGACATTCCATGTATCCCGGTGTTAAGTTTCCGTGGGATATTCAACTTACACGGAACCGCTGGCAAAACCTGGCAGTTTTTAGAATAATTATTGTTGGATATTTTTTAGGTATTTTGCGCTTGGTGTAAATCCCAGCTAAATGATCTGGTTTGTCAATTATTCCTCTCTTTAAATATTCTATTTTAAAGCTATGAAGATTTCGGAAAGTCTCAAGGACTTTTGTTAGGACCAAGAAAATCGTCACATAGATGTTAAAAAACGTCGGGCTTTATTCAATATCAGGTTTTTTGTCTTTTTTTTTTCTCAGCCGGGTTCTGCGTTTGGGGGGGAATTTGAAAAAAAGATTAAGCAAGTTTCCAGCGTGCGCCAAGCACTTTTCAAAAATTTCAAGTAACGTTTAGGCTAGACTAAAGCCTTCCTCGATAAATAGACTGACTATCACAAAAATATTTTTTCAATTTGAACCAGTACATCCTGTGATTAGCGCGTTGAACCATACAAACTCTTCTTTCCATCCGGTCGTTAAATTTTGAGCTCTTTTTACTGCCAATATACTCTTTATTAATAGGTAATTATTAATTTAATGCTCTTTAATGTCTTGTCCAGCAAGTTTGATGTCGTGTTCTACCATATAACTTGCTTTTACCAGCTTGTATAATGCCATAACTAGTATTTTATACGCCCAGTGAAAGCTTCTATAACTGCGCCCTACCCCCCTATTACAACACCTTAAAACTAGGCTTGTTCCAGCGAGTGAAAGTGACAGAGCTATACAATTCGTCTAGCGCCATCTCATTCACTCACTGGAACAAGCCTGGTTTTAAGACGTTTGTATAATCCCTGTCGCCTATCATGATAAGTGACTTGTATACTTACCTTGGTCTCTCTCATCTAGTCTGGTCAATTATGATCCTGGTTTAGCCATTTCTGCGCCCAATGCCTGCGTCCTGTGTCTGGGCACCGATGGCTCACCCCTATTTTCGGCACTGCTCACGTTTCATTAAAAAATTGCCACGAAAAGAAAAGATTCAAGCAAAAAGTAGCCTAATCAACAGGGTCCCATCAATCTGCATGCCAAAATTCATCAAAATAAGTCCTGAGGTTTTTCAAGCGCTTAAAGGCCCACAGTCCTGCCGGGGTTGCTGGACATACCTACGTTTACCGCGACTCCGGTACACAAAGGGCTACCGAAGGACACCGTGGATTTTAGTCTGACAGTCCCTCCCGCCCTGCCCGGGGTGGGAGGACTCATTTGATGATTTTACCACTTATTTTAAAAAAAGGTGTTCAAGCGCACAAAACAGACAAATTCCCTGTTGCTTCTATATACTTATGAGTCTCTGTTTTATTGCGACCAGATTCTTATTCATATGATTAAAGTTTGTAGGCATGGTATGAGTAGTAAAGTTTATCTATACAAAAAATTGTTTATTCTCGTAAATACTAAATTGTTTGTTTTGGGGCATACCTCACGATATGTTGTATGACGCATTCATTCTTTTAAAAAATAGCCGTGTTATAATCGTAGTAACAATTTACAACACGTGTTTTGCCTTTTAAAAATAAATACTTATCTTCTGCTAACGACCAAAATAGATTGTAATCTACTAAAAGCTACTTTGTAGCCGGGTTCGATAGGATCGTAAAAGCATTATTTTGTGTTTTACTCAGACGGAAAGTTAAACTCTTTTAGTGTTATCATTATCATCAGTTTGGATAATTATAAAATTGATAAACAGTACCTGATGAGAGCCCATATAACAAACAAAACTTTGGTACAGAGAAAACTCGTTGCAGGCGACGGGATATATGGTTCTTAATTATATTCACTTTAAAAAATATATTATAATCAAATTATAATAAGACAAATATTATTTTTTTTTCTATTAGCCAACTTTATCTATTAGTTACCTATTAGTCACCGACCCATAGTCGATGATTTAAGGCATCATCAGCCGGCTTCCATCCACTGCCAGCCAAGGAGGCTGCCCAAGATCGGGATGGTTGGCGCTCTTTGGGGGAGGCTTACGTTCAGCAGTGGACGGCAATAGGCTGATATAATAGCTGGGTAAGGACAAGGAGCAGTCCATCCTTTCGACTCTTTTTCTCATGGGGCGTCTCCATACTTCATCCTCTCACGTTAATATCTAAATAACTCCAAAAAATATTAATATCTAATCCCGTTATACACCGCAAGCCTGGTTCCTTTACGCGGGGTTGTTGCACTTGCATGCCGATCGCGACGGGCGACGCACACGCAAATAGACAAGATACAAGCCAAATAGATGCGCAGACGCCATGACACGTCGCCGAGTTTAGTCCACTTCTGCTATGTGTAAAGTGGTTTTAAGGAACCATAAATATTAGTAGTAATTCTTATCCGTAATGCTAGGCAACTGGGCTAGAGGGCCTGCCGGGGTAGCGAGATACACTACTATACCACGACACCGGGACAGAAATAGCTAGTGAAGGATACCGCAGATTTTAGTCAGTACGAGTCTGACAGTCTCTCACGCTCTGCCCTGGGTAAGAGGACTTATTCGATGATCTTACCACGTAAAAAAAGGCAACTGGGCTTTTCCCAGTTGTCCTCTTGTGCCTATATTTTTTTGGCCTCATTTTTTCTGTCTCCTGCTTGATATGGAGGAGAAACTACGTAATTTCATACTCTTCCACTATTATTTTCAGATTAATTTCGTTGCAGGATCCAAGACAGTAAAATTCATTCTTCGGAACACATCGAGCTTCATTGTCTCGGCGCTTTTCTGGTGATTGCCACTGTTGATTCTGGCTTTCAGGATTTGCATTTGCCTTAATGTGGTGGAATTTTCCAAAAAAAAAAAAGTATAAAGTAGCATAGCGTTCGGTAGCGTTCATATCGTAGGCGCTCGTAACACTGTGCACAAACAGATGACAATCAGTACTATTTAGGTACAACAAAAAATAAGCGAACAGAAACCTTATCTTCAATTATTAGATTTCCAGCCGTCTAACAGACAGTATCAGATTGCCTTTATCTTTCGGTTTTATAAGCTTCAAGATCCTGGCAACATTTTTCGAGTACTATTTTTACCTTTTTTTGAAAGATCGGAGATTACCTTTATTTTACTTTTTTCTTGTTAATATAAATCAATATGTTTAAAGAACGAATTGCCGATAAAATGCAGTTTGTTGTGTGTGTAGACTTCAGAGCATAGATAACGAACAAGTAAATGATGCCTTCGAGAGGTATCCGTCACTGTCACAGTTAAACTGCAGTCAAACCTAGCAAACTTTCGAAGCCGAAGGACTGATTGCTATGCAGATGTTCAGTAAATTAAACCAAAGTCTAAAGGCAGCCCCGGATCTAAGGGGGGGCAAATCGGGGCACTTTCATGGGGACTTTCCCGGGCGGCAGTTTCATGGGGGCGCCAAATCCTTGAGACAAGGATATCTACGTTCAACAATGAGTCAGTTTATTAGGCCTCGCGATCCTAGCCATTGAAAACAAAACTGCCTATGCGCAGACTTTAAGGAGCTAATAGATTCTTTCGCAGAAAATAAAACACGCCGTGTTAAGTTGTAGTCTTTCCTGGTTTTATTTTTTATTTTAGCTAATTTAAATAATAAAAAGTTTTTTTTTATTAAAGGATTATTATTTTATGTTTATCACAAATGGTGACAAAAATGCTACTCATTTGTAAGTTTTTCTTAAACACTGAAGGGAGGGGCGCCACTATCAAGTTCTTGCCCCGGTTCAAAAAAATCGTAGAACCGGGGCTGTCTAAAGTTTAAACTAACTCTTTCAGTACGACAGAAATCCTAAGGGCGGCCATACACGGGGATCTTGAAGGATTTAGTATCGACTGCTCAGCCAGTCCGTGTATGCCTGATGGATGAAACCACACGGAGCAGTTCGACTGCTCGAACAGTCGATATTGAATGAATAAGCAGTCTATGTAAGGCAGCCCTAAAAGCATAATATAATTATTTACACAATGGTTAGGGCTGATTTTTCAATAGTGGGTTAAAGGTGAACGCACATTGAGCCGCACGCAGTCTCCGCAGTACCCGCACTCATCGCATTTTGTTAATGGCCTCGCACACTTAGCCGCACCGCAGTCTCCGCAGTCGCCGCACGCATTTTGTAGTGTTGCCAACTTAGTGGATTTTTCACTAATTAAAATTGTTGGTTTTGACTCCTCTTTTAGTAGCGTAATATTGCTTTTAGTGGCTGGGGCTTTTTTCTAGTTGTTTAGTAGAATTTACTTACAGTTATTAAAATGCTATCACTTAAACAAAGCTATTGAAACGTTACGAAGTATATTATTTTTACTTCATTTAATTGTCAGGAGAACTTTTATTGATACATAAGCTGTAGTTTTTAAGAATTGAAGAAAAATACTGCAAAGATTATGAAATTCCAATAAAAGTTACAGACGACGAGGCAGACAAAAAATGCGGATGACGTCATCCGCACCGCGCTAGCCGCAGCGTCCGCTGCGTGCGGGCCGACGTTGGTGACGTCATCAGCTGCGGCTGGGGAATTCGGTCGTCTCAAATGCGTGCGGCGACTGCGGAGACTGCGGTGCGGCTCAGTGTGCGAGGTTTCATAGAATTTCATACAAAGAATTCGAAATGCGGGGACTGCGGAGACTGCGGTGCGGCTCAATGTGCGTTCACCATAACTCTTATCTGAAGAATAAAAATGGCGGTTTGACATATTTTCTAGAGATAAGCTGTCAAACTGCCATTTTTATTCTTCAAATGAGTGTTATCTGACTATTGAAAAATCAGCCCTTAAACTAATACTGGCTTCTAAGAGTTCACGCATACTAAAAACTACACAAAGAAAAAAACACTATTCCAAATAACAACTTCACACCTCTCTGTACCATTCGAAATTCAAACCCAATCAGCTGACGCAAGATGGCTGCCCATTCGAATAAATAAAACTATTTCTCTAGGTGACTGTAACGAAAGCTAATAAACTCCTTGAAAATATAACACTTGTTTTTAGAGTTACGATTTGAATATAGAACTGACATCAAAGATGCTATGGCAGTTAACTGGCCTATAGCCAAGACGGGTAGAGGAATATTGTGGTTATTGTCTTTGCCTCTTCCAATTTTTGTTGCGTAGATTTTTTAGTCCTGGGGGCCTTACATGACGTGTTAAGGTGAAAGTTCCACTGTGGGAAAGAGACAGAGACACAGCTATACAAGTCGTCTAGCGCCATCTCGTTTCCACTCGGAAATGCGAAATCGAAGTCATGGTAAGGGCGCAGTTAAAAAAGTTTGGATTGGGCGCAGAAAAGGCTATTATCGTTTCGATAACAGTCAGCTAGTTTCTCCATCTTCGCATTGGTCTACCGCGATGTCGTCCAGAATTTATTGTATCCGTACTTCTATGTTGTAATGGCACGGTACGTCACGAAACGTAATGAAACGCCTGCGCCGCCGGCGCACGTCCGGTGCCACACAAATGGGCTCGCTCCCGCCACTCCTGCGCACGTTTCGGTAACGCATAAATCTGTTGATTGGTTTAAATTGCGCTTACGGCTTGATAGCTTCCAGAAATGTTTTGACGAGTTGACGACAGACGTTGAATGAGCTACTGGAATCTCGAAGAGATTGAGTTGTAATGAATTTCAAGCGCACTCAGGCGCAAGTCTATTAAAAACACCTTGAGTCGTATAAGGCCAAGTCGGTATAATAAAAGACTTAAGAGGAAACAGCACGGCCGTTTTTCCATACAAACGTAGGCCCCTGTTTTCTTCCTGGATAATGCCAGTAGAGCAATAATTTTTTTACAAAAAATCAATGACCACTATTGGCATGTCTCTATGTTTTCCTTTTTCCCATAAATTAATTATGAAAAGAGATATGAACATTCAAAATCCTAAAAAAATGGCCAGTTTTTCCGCTGTGTTCAAATAATCAGTAAACAAATTTGACGAGATCATATAAAAAATTGAGCATTTATCGTTACACGTTGTATTTATATTCGCTGTTTATCTCAAAATAAAAAATCTACATATCGCAGTGTTTTCGACGTTATTGCATAGCTAGATAAACTATTATTAGACATACTGAGAGAAAAAATTTAAAACATAAGAAAGATAAAGAAAATTGATATGCCCTTGAAAATATTTAAGACCAATAAATACTCAACTTTGTTTTATTTTTTAATAATTCATCAACAGCTGTTGTTTACAACATTTTTTGCGGAAGTGGAATTTTTCCCACTTTTATTTCAAGTACTTATCGTTGATATTATCTGTGGACTCTGTGGTATCGTTTAAATAAATTCATAAAAATTTGGATGCACTCCAAAATTAATAAGAAATTAAAATCAGCTGATTGTTGCTAACCCAACCGCGGTAACATTATTGCCCGTTAAACCCGTATTTTCTGTACGGTAAACGAAGTAAACAACGTTGTATTTTTATCTTTCTCAATGCTATTTAATCAATAAACGAATAAAGAGTGGAATTGTTTTTATTTTATTTTTTCCACCTATTTTTTTGAAGGTACGTAATTTTTTTTTTCTATATCAAAGTTATTTGTTTTTTTTTGTTATTGGCAGCCTTTTTTTATTTTATTTTGCTACCTCATGTTGTAAAAGTATATACTAGTAAATGTTCTTATCAATATTTTTTTGCCAGTTTTCTTTAAGTACTGTCAAACGCGTGTCCCTAACTCCCTATTGGACGCAGGGGTGAATCAGGAGAAAACTTTAACAGGGATTTTAATATTGATTTATTATGTTTAGTTACCAACAACTAAGTAGGTACCTACTCAATATTATTTCGAAACCTTGTTGACAACATTCATAAATTTTCGTTATGCCTATGTGTTAGGTATTCTCATTTATATAATCTATAGCCGTCCGCCGCGGGTCCGTGTAAAAGAAGTACTTAAAAATTCAAGATTATTAAATAAATAAATGGTTGTTGTGCTGCACTCGAAATCGAAATAGATTGGTAGAGTGTGTCACGACTTCTTGTATAAATTTTTAATGTAGCTATTTAATTAATAAGAACAATTTGAGGTTCTCTCTTTTATAGTTTAGGCGGCGTACGCCAAGGGTCTGAAAAACCCAAATATCTTACAGATATAGCCTATGTTACTCGCAGATGAAGTAGCTTTCTAATTTTGAAAGAATTTTTTAAATCGGTGCAGCAGTTTTTGAATTTATCTATTACAAACAAACAAACAAACAAAAATATTATTTTTTTCGTTAAAATCGCCTTTCAAAGTTTTGTCCCGATTCACCCGTGTCCCTATTCACCCCTTTCGCTACCAAAATTCTTATAATAAACTCTTAACATAACTTTGCACTTTCAGAGCTCCACTGCTCGAATGGCCGAAAGAAAAATGTTGCTGTCGAAGAGCACCTTGTGATTCCAAATCCAACTCTTGCAGCTTGGATTTTTCAGACTCTTCAGGTTCGGAAACAGAGGACGAAAAACCTGATGAACCGGTTGTACCGGATGAACCAAATGTACCGGTTATACCGGAGGAACCGGATGAACCAAATGTACCGGATGTACCAGATGAACCAAATGAACCTGATGTACCGGAAGAACCGGACGAACCGGATATACCAGATGAACCGGTTGTACCAGATGAACCGAATGAACCGGAACCAGTGGAGGAGTGAGACTGGGAAACGTAAACTGCATCCGCCAGCAACCAAATAAAACTATGTGCTTGCTGTTTTTATAAACCGAATGTACATATTTAAAGGAGCCTACTTACATCTTTTTTTATTAAGTATTTTACAGTTCTTGTTAGCAGTTAATGTAGGGTTGATATGAGCATTAAATTTTACATGATTGTCAACAATCGTTCTTCGTAGGTATGCTTCGTTTTATTTCTGACCTACATCACGTAGTTCAGTTTTCACAGCAGTTGCAGTTTCCCTGATAACAAGCAGAAGAAACTCAATGTCATACCGCGTTGCTTTGGCTATGAAGTATAAACATATTCAAATTTACATGGCAATTTAAATCCAACTCTATTGCTGCAACTGTAGACATTAATTTCAATTTAAAATTACAAAACGTAGGACCTTCTTCTACAACAGCAGTTGATTGTAAATTCCATTGTTCCAATGCAAATGGGACTTTAATTCTTAGTTTTTAGAGTTGAAGTTAAATGACTATATGGTTTCTTCGGGTTTCAGCAGTAGGTATGTACTAACAATATTTTGCATTTAGCGAGGCTTGTCTGTTCGTTTGTTAGCACCGGCCGTCGCGTCGTGTTAATTCAGTTCGTAGCCGACGCGACTGTTTATTAGTAAAATTACTGACGCCCCGTAGTATTTTATGACATAGCATATTCATTTGCTTACACAGATAGAAATATTCTTCTTTTAAAACCTTCTTAATCAATACAGTTTTATTTAATCTTTCGTCTTTCTTGAGACACGGCTGACCCTACACCAAGTTATCCCATTTTACTTGGGGTCTGCGCAACACGCTTTTTTCTTCTTTTCTACCCTATTTCATTATCATTTACTCCTTTTTCTTTCTTTCCTTAGAAAATCCATACATCTTTTCTTTGGCCTTCCTCTTCCTCTCCATCCATCAACGTCCAACCAACGACTTTGTAATCAATTATTCAATTGCATCCTCGTTCAGTTACTCTATAATTCCCACGACTGGCTGTAGGCCTCCCCCTCTTTCTGCCATACTTCTCGGTTCTGTTCGCCCTTCATCCATCTATTCCTCACGAATTCTCAATGCTCTTTTGAATGGTCCTGGTTTCTTCGGCCGAACCTTGGTCATCATTGATCATCTTGGCTGATCTTGGACACAACGCGGAGATGACGGGTGGAGCATATTTTGTTTAGGACATGTTGTTTAGTATATATACATATTGTTTATATAGACATTTAGTTTTTTGTTTGTCTAAAGCCGGCGCCAGACATTGGGATCAAAGTTTGAGCACACATTTTCAAAACTTTGATCAAACTTTATGTGCGCAGATGTATCCGGCTAGACTCGTATTTCAAATGATTTACGGGCACAGTTACCGCAAAGATGGCTGACAGAATAGACGACGATTTTGATGACACCGTCAGTCTGTTTTATTTGAGTGCCTTTAATTTTTTCTCTTCTTTTTAAGTTCTTCTACAGTAAACGGCACGGAGAAACTGTTTTTTATTCTAATCCATGCGTCGTTTACCAGGTTTCGATTTTTGTGATCCCTGTTTTTCGGATTCCGTATTGAGGGTTCTGTTTGAAGTAGCTCAATAAATTCTATTACTGCGTCATTACCCCACTCCATGATTGACGCTCAAAATACCACTCACAGATTAATTATTGCATACAACTGCTCCGTTCAGCGGCGCACACGCGACTAAACACTGCAACAAGTGTGGCAGGCCGCACAAACTTTGAACTTTGTTTACTTTGATGTGCGCACTAAAAACCGGCTTAAAGCCGGCGCCAGACATGTGTTCAAATACTAGTGACCGACCGAAATTTCGGTTTCGGTTTCGGTTTCGGCCGGTTTCGGCCAAAAAATCTAGTTTCGGCCTTAGTTTCGGTTTCGGCCAAAATATAGCCGAAACTTTGCCGAAACCGAAACCTGACGAAACTCAAGTGTTCGTGCATTTTCGTGTGTCGTTCGGTAACATTCGTAGCCAACACGTGCTTGCTCGACGGCGGGGCCCGGCGCTGTTCGCCACCGTTCATTTAATCGTGAGTTGAGGTTATGTTTTCGAGTTTACTGCCAAGAGTAAGTCTTGTATATTCATGTAATAATAAAATGTATTTAAACTTATCAATCGTCAAGGCAGAAAATATAGATTATGGATCAGTAGAAGTTAAATAACATAAAATAGCAATTTCTTAAGGCGCGTTTCCATTATGCACGTGCTTGCATACATGTATGACGTCAGACGTGTGAGCAAGTGATTTGAATTGGAAACACGATTTTGTTCGACTTTCAGCTTGCATACAAGATTTTAGTGGTATACAAGTTAGTTCTAGTTGAGAAAGATTGTTTTTTGGTTCCCAAAGACACTCATGTCTATGATATTCCTCAATAAACGTTATTGTTTTCTCCGTATCCCATTTATCAGTATTTTTTACAAAGTAATAAAGTCATAAACAAAGTAATGCTCTATCCACGACCGCATGCACTTGCAACTTGCGTGCAAATCATCCGACTTGATTATTGTACGTACAAGTTTAAACCTAATTGCATACGAGTTGCAGCTTGTTTGCAAGTTCTTGTTTCCACTATACAATTTGCATGCAACTTGCAACTTGTATGCAAATCACTTGCATAATGGAAACGCGCCTTTAGAAACCTATTTGTTTCATAAGTTTGCCGTATAACATTAATTTTCCAGAATTTGATCCTTATTAGCAACACTATCGAATGGTGTAATAATGTGTGGTTTTTTTTCCAAAATCTGCGGTTTCGATTCCCGACCAGCACTATTGATTTTTCTAAAATCCAATGATGCAGTTTTCGTTTTCGACAGTCTTCAGTCATCCTGTAATTCCTGTATAATTATACCTACACTTTTTCTTAGGTGTTAACAAAATGTAAAAATAAAAACACAAAATTTTTGAAAAAAATCGAAAATTTAAAAGTTTTAATAAGTTTCGGTTTCGGTTTCGGTTTCGGCCGAAACTGAGAGGTAGGCCGAAAGTTCGGTTTCGGTTTCGGTTTCGGCTGAAAAATCAGTTTCGGTCGGACACTATCAAATACGCAAATACCTACAAAGTCGCGAAGTGTGGCACTGACATTTGCGTATTTGTGCAAAGTTTGAAGACATATTTGTAGTTTGCCATCATGTGTCGGTTTTTAGTGCGCACATCAAAGTAAACAAAGTTCAAAGTTTGTGCGGCCTGCCACACTTGTTGCAGTGTTTAGTCGCGTGTGCGCCGCTGAACGGAGCAATTGTATGCAATAATTAATCTGTGAGTGGTAAACCACTGAAAAAAAAATGAACTGGTTAATTAATAATTAATTCAGTAAATTCAATGTTGAAAATTGCAAAGTATTTAACTTACCGTGTTCTCTTACGATACAGTGTAGAAATCCATTCACGCCTTCTTCTTGGAGTTTTCACAATATGAGAATGAAAAAAAAAATTACAAGGCACTCAAATAACACAGACTGATGGAGTCATCAAAATCGTCGTCTATTCTGTCAGCCATCTTTGCGGTAACTGTGCCCGTACATCATTTGAAATACAAGTCTAGCCGGATACATCTGCGCACATAAAGTTTGATCAAAGTTTTGAAAATGTGTGCTCAAACTTTGATCCCAATGTCTGGCGCCGGCTTTAAGCCGGCGCCAGACATGTATTCAAATACGCAAATACCTACAAAGTCGCGAAGTGTGGCACTGACATTTGCGTATTTGTGCAAAGTTTGAACACATATTTGTAGTTTGCCATCATGTGTCGGTTTTTAGTGCGCACATCAAAGTAAACAAAGTTCAAAGTTTGTGCGGCCTGCCATGCCACACTTGTTGCAGTGTTTAGTCGCGTGTGCGCCGCTGAACGGAGCAGTTGTATGCAATAATTAATCTGTGAGTGGTATTTTGAGCGTCAATAATGGAGTGGGGTAATGACGCATTAATAGAATTTATTGAGCTACTTCAAACAGAACCCTCAATATGGAATCCGAAAAACAGGGATCACAAAAATCGAAACCTGGTAAACGACGCATGGATTAGAATAAAAAATAGTTTCTCCGTGCCGTTTACTGTAGAAGAACTTAAAAAGAAGAGAAAAAATTAAAGGCACTCAAATAAAACAGACTGACGGAGTCATCAAAATCGTCGTCTATTCTGTCAGCCATCTTTGCGGTAACTGTGCCCGTAAATCATTTGAAATACAAGTCTAGCCGGATACATCTGCGCACATAAAGTTTGATCAAAGTTTTGAAAATGTGTGCTCAAACTTTGATCCCAATGTCTGGCGCCGGCTTTAGTGTCGTCCAACTTTCTTTGCGCACCGTCCGCGATTCTGAAAAAATACAAAATGGCGGACAACCGTTATTGGCGTACGTAAAAATGGGGCACAGTCCATAAAAAAATATTCAAACCCATTTAATAGTGACAATGATTTTGTTCGAAAAGATGGAATAATACTAGAAACATTACCTACTATGAGATTAAGTACTAAAAACACGCCACTTCACACATTGGCCTGATGAATGAGTCAAATAATCAAATAGACAAACAGTGTCTGCATGTCTGTCGGTCAAAGTCAAGTTCAAAGTCATTATAGAATGTTATTTAACACAATTTACGCGTATTGCTTATTTTAATTTTAAGCTGACTTTATTTATTTCTTTTTTGTTTTTAGCCTTTTCAAAAAACATGTTTTGATATCCTTTTTATTTTACTGACTAAGTAGCCAAAACAAGGCAGTGAAAATTCGGAAGACAGTCTAGTAGCTAACTTAGATACAGTAAACAATATACAGTATACAATATTTATTGCTACTTACTTTGTGTAATTTATTTCATCACCACTGCTCATGTCTTGGAACTGAAAAGTGAAAGACATGACAATCCAATGACATCAAACAACCTCGCTGGGACGGCGCCCACTCCCGCCTGTGTCCCAATTAGAGCTGCTGATGATGACTTTCCAAGAAAATGTTAAAAATAAGTCATTGCTTATGCATATTTTTGTTTTTTTTTTTATTTTTCTTTTTGTTAGGGGTTGGTTACCATTATCACAAGAAATATTGGAAAAAAGTGGCTGGGCGAAGAGTAGAGGCGGCGTCGGTGGCGCTAGTGGCGCTGGTGGCGCTGGTGGCGCTGGTGGCGCTGGTGGCGCTGGTGGCGCTGGTGGCGCTGGTGGAGCTGGTGGCGCTAGTGGCGCTGGTGGCGCTGGCGGCGCTAGCGGCGCTGGCGGCGCTGACGGCGCTAGCGACTTATATGATAGTGGATCGAAAAAGTCTTCGCCTCCGAAGTTTCCGGAACCGTTGCCGAACACCCGTTAGTAGTAAGTATGAAGGATTAAAAATTCAATAATTATAAATTAACCCAAAAAGAATGCACATCAGATCACACAGATAGTAACTGAATATCTACTTGCATGCATCATCATCTAGCAGACCGTATCCCACCATACTTAGGTTAGGGGTCAGTCGGTGCTTAACGATTATTCTTCCATTTTTCCAGACATCGTTGCATTGTTAACTTCTATTTCTTTTTTATCTTTTTGGGATGTTTGAAACTAGGTACTGTTCTATTAGGTTTAGCTTGAACATTATTTCGTGCGAGTTCGATTAACTCTTAAGCAGGCCGCACACCAGCGCCACACGCTACACGCATCGAACATTTACGTCACCACAATCATTGCGCTACAATTCAGCTTACTACAAATGTATTGTATAATTATGCGCACATCGGAAGCACAGTTGTAGCGTGGCACCGCTTTGAGAATGTTGACATCATCTTCTAATGACGACGATTTCTTGATGTGGCGATTGATGAGAAAAAAAGGACGTTATTGGGTTCATCCGTTTAATTGTATTAATTGCATTTTTTGCCTATCTTACTCCAAATAATTTCTATAATCCGTCTATTACTGTAGTCATTGAGCGTATGATTGTATAACACAGGGTTTTTTTTCAACCTCTGCAATAAACTCAACGTAAAATTCAATGTTTTCTTTCATTTTTGCAATACAACGCGCCACAAAAAACGAACGTGTTCGATCTTCAATTTGTGTGGCGAGGACGTCTCGCTACAAATGGGGATGGCAATTCAAAGCTAATCGTAGATGGCACTGCCATAGTTGGTCCCCACGTCAGATTACTGTCTACCTTGTACAAAAAACAAACAAGATTTATTATTATTAAAATTGAGTTTATATATGTCGTAGCATAATTTGATACTTCGAATCTTCGCGGAAATCCTAGGGGTTTTGCGAAAACGCGAATAATTAGACATAGGCGAAAAATTATCAAATCTTACTGGACAAAGTCAGGATTTTTGCGAAAATACTCGTTATTATAGCAATATTGCGAAACGAAACGCTGGCTGTTATGAAATAAGAACGCTGATTGGTCGGTCAGCGCGTTCAATAAGAGATCGTCTCTGATTGGTTGACGTCTTAATTTGATTTATTCCCTTTACGTCGAGTCCCGTTACGTCGAGTCTGAAAGTCTATTGTTCTCCAAAGTATTGATATTTTACGCTTTCTATTACCTTTATGTCGAGTTTGGTGAACAAGTACAGTCAGGGATGTAAATTAAAAGCCAATGGCATAAAAACATGTTAAAATGCTCTGATGATACTTAAAACAAGTATAGGTGAAGATTACCTAAAAAGGAAGTTCAACGAAGCCCCGCTTCGCGGGGCTTCTATTTCTGCTTACATGGTTTAAAGTAACCTAACACGAAGGGGATGGCGGGGTCTTTCAGACCCCGCCATCCCCTTCGAACCTAACCTGTCCGTGTCGGGGTGCCCACGAGTCCCGAGCTCGCTTCGCTCGCTCTTGGATCAAAGTCCACAGGACCCATAATTAAAATTCATAATAATATCCTTAAAACTAAACTATCCTTGTCGGGGTACCTTATTTGACCCTTAATTTTAACGTTAATCATCGGCAAACTAGGAACCAATTAGAAGTCAGCCAGCAAAATTGTAGCCAATCAGTGTTGAGCACATCAAATCTTACTATAATAACGAGTATTTTCGCAAAAATCCTGACTTTGTCCAGTAAGATTTGATAATTTTTCGCCGATGTCTAATTATCCGCGTTTTCGCAAAACCCCTAGGATTTCCGCGAAGATTCGAAGTATCAAATTATCCTACGACATATACAAAACAAATATGGAAAATTATTCGTCAATGCAACTGCATATACTAAAAGAAGAACTAAGACGCCGCGGTGTACCTATCTACAAGAGGAAAAAAAAGTGATTTAATTGAGTCGTTGTACATTTGATTTATGTATTAAATATGTATTAAATCCACAATTACTTGTAGTTAAGGTTTAAAATTTTGTGTTTAGGTGTGTTTTACCTGTCCTCTTCTCTACCAAGAATATGATGCTGCTTCTGACTTCCTATTTTGATAAAATATCATAATGTTTTACCTTTACCTTTAAACCTACCTTTACCTTTAAGTCAATAATTTTACCCCTTTTTTCTATTTAGATTCGAGAAATATCACAATATATTTAATTTCTTAACACCACAACAATCACTAAATTCGTTCCAGGTGATAATTCTCCCACTAGACGAACCATTTCATGATTTATAGAGCGATGCAATACTGGTACTTAACCTCCAATAGAAAAGTAGATGTTATTTTAAAAAGTGTATTCGATTGTTTAACAATAGTATATTCATAGAATCGCATTAATAAACTCAAATAACGGCCTGTCTCGGCTTCGCAAGGGTGGATATTTGTTTATTTTATAGCTTTTCCTTAGTTATAATACAATTTTTGTTCTCAAGGGAGTCACAGCAGCTACCCATTATTTCTTGATAGTGCGAATTGTCGGAAATTTGTATGTTCCATCATTTTTATAGCTTTTTACACAACATCTAGTCATTTTATTACATCAATAAATCGTTTTTTTCACAAAATTCCTTTGATTTGACAGTTCTTTTGGGACCCAACTGTCACTTGTCACTTTGACACTTGCCTTCCCCATTGCACCCACTACAAATGTTTCCTCGGTGTGCGTGCTCAGGCTCACGTCCAGATATATGGGGGCGTTAAATGTGTCGCACTTCAAAGTTCAAGTGTGGCGCTACAATTATCGAGTTACAGATTGTATGCCTGGTGTGCGGCCTGCTTTAGTTTCCAGTTACCTACCTATTCTTTTCATATTTATTTATTTATTTGTCATCAGGCAACGAAGGCCCATAGATAAAATACACAAACAATTAAATCTTATAAGTAATAATAAACTAATACATAAGTATTCAATACATTAAGTGTTAGTAAATAAAATTTAAGGCTGCTTATTCTGAAAGTTGGCAACGTCGCAAAAAGCTGTCAAATATTTTACAAGTTTTAATTAATTTGGCCTTTTTCTGTATGAAAACAAGAAATATTGCTCTGTAGTGCACTAAAAAAAATATATAGGAATGCAATTAAAACACTAAGATGTTGTAACACTGTCAGGTTTATAAAAGGCATTTGGAAAGCTTCCAAATGCTTTTTTTCATCTAAAACTATATATACGGTGCTGTGATATTAATTATATATTGCATTCCCTTATCAAATTTTTAGTGCACTACAGAGCCATATTTCTTATTTTCATTCAGTAACAATGCTAAATTAATTTAAACTTGTTAATATTTGACAACTATTTGAGACGTCGCCAACTTTCGGAATATACGCTCTTAAAACTATATTAGGGGCATTTCTACGGACACGGTGATTTTTGCTCAATTCCGTGGGCAATTTTTTTTTTTCACATTATGACTAATTGTATATTACCAAAATAAAATGCATATTTTTTCAAACAAAATGGTGTTAATTTGCCAGTAATTGCTCCAGTAGTTTATGAAATATATTTTGAGTGCCATGGAATTGAGAAATGTGACCACAGAATTTAGAATTACACATATTTTACGTAACCGGGAAAGACAAATTCAATTAAAAAAAAACATTCAAGAACATATTTTAGCAGTTTTTGGTATTTTAGGTATGTAAGTTTACATTGAGTCTGCCTTGAGAGAGATTCTTTGAGTTATCATGCTTAGTTAACTAACTTTTAGTCAAATCATTTAAATGAGCATTTTTATTAAACTTATATGGTAAAATGTATTTATATTAAGCATTTTCGTAAAACCTTTAAATTACAAACAAGAGACATTAAGTATAGACGTCAAGTCAGTTTTATTTATCAAACCGCAGAAAGTAATAGACTTATTCGAAGTTTTCGGCCGTATATTAGTCAGGTCAATTTTTTACTCAAAAATTACTGAATGTATTTTAATGAAACTTTGCAGCAATATAGTTTATACATCAGAATAAAATATAGGCTATCATAATACGATCTTCCGAGGCTCGAGTAGCTAGTCGCGGTAGTATTAGCTAAAATCAGATCTTGCAATTGCAACGTCAACTCTAGATACTTTAAACCTTTTATGCAACATTATAGACACATAATATATGGCGTTAACTACTTTGCTATGACAATTTGTGAAGTAAATGACGTTAAACCTTATATAAACCGAGATTAGTTACATGGGTAAACCATCGTTCTCAATTCTGTGGACACCAGGGCACAAAATTGAGAGCCACAGAATTGAAAAAATATCGTACTAATCAAAATAACTTATTACTGTTACGACTTCAAACAAATTAAACGAAAAAACCATGCTGGTGTCCAGTTAAACTTCAGTCTAGGAAAACAAAACATTTAAAAAAATAAAACTGGCAGAAGATATCTTTGACACGGTATTGAGAAAAGACCCCGAACTAAAGACACGGAAACAGGTTCTCACCTTCGAAAATCTAAAAAAACAGCAGCACACCACACATGCACTCACATGGCCTGCTCGGGAGCACCTGACAGTATACAAGAATCGGATGGTGATGTCCAGTTCGCGGGTATTTAGTATCGTAATCAAGTGTTTTTGTATGACACGGAAATGACTCATTAGACTGGGACAAATCTTTACGCATCCACAAATATAACAAAATAAGCAATTACAGGTTTATTTATTGTCAATGTCTCTTGGTTAACTAGCCATATACCCAAGAATATCAAAAGTTTGCTTGAAATTCAGCTCCATTAAAAAATATAAAATATTTTACAGTCGATTTCGGAAAAGGTCAAAATCAGTGAAATTACCCCCGTTTTTTCACTTCAGATTTTTTTTTAGGAAAATTAAGAAGTAGTACGGAATTTATGTTATGCTCTCCAGTTAGAATATAGATTAGGACGTCCGTTTAAAAATTTTGGGATGTGTATGTAACTTCTAACCATGTTTTTTTTAAAAGGACAAAAAAAATGCCCTCTTCGTAGAAATGCCCTTAGTAACACTTCACTGCATTGAATATGTGCCTTAAATTGATTGCGTCTAAAATAATTGTCGTTATTATTTTAGACGCAATGGGCGTTTTTCCATTAGACGGCACGGCACCGGCACGGCACCGGCATGGCCGTGCACTGGCACCGGCGCCGGCGCTTCGTTTTTCCACTGCACCGGTTCCTAACCGGCCCGGCTACGGCACGGCACCGGCATGGCCCTGCACCGGCACCGGCGCCGGGATTTCGTTTTTCCACTGCGCCGGTTCCTACACCGGCGCCGGTTCCTGAGCATTATAACAATGGGCTAACAATTTGTTACTAGCTGTGCCCGCGACTTCGTTCGCGCGGATGTCGGAATTTAAAAATGTATTTTTTAGTGCGAAGCGCCTAATTCTCGCCACGTTTTTCAATATATTTGAATAACAATTCAAGAATATTTGATGTGTTTGATCGCCCTCTGTTGTTTAAAGGCACTACCATTCAATTACCACTGGATTAGAGTAGTTTGTATATCAATTTGAATTTTCGATATTCTTAATGAATTAAATGAACGTTGGTATGCCAAAAAAATTGATGGAACCTACTCTAAATCCTATTCCAGCGCGCGTGAACATAAAGCGAAAAAAAGAGTTAAAACTCCAAAACAAATAAAATAGATTTATTTGTCAAAGAATCATGTACTTACAATGGACAAACAAAAAGATTAACAAAAAATAAGAAGGATTTGGGCTCAGCTTATATGTAGGCAAGATTTAGATTTTGAAAAGGTCGCTGGAACAATATTATAAACTTGTCGGATATGATTCATTCTATAACACCTCTATTCCAGGATTTTATATGAGTATTTTCGTAATTCCCGCTCTATGCAAATAAATGATTTTGTTCTATTCTGTTCCATTCTATTCCATCATCTCATTCCATTCCGTTCGACCGATCCATTCCGTTCCATCTTGTTCCATCCCGTTTCATTCCATCCCATCCCGTTCCATTCCACTCCACTCCACTCCACTCCACGGTCAGTCGTTGTGTATTATAGTTATTTACAAAGCTTTCATACATTTTACGTGATGACTGCACAAATAAACAGACAAAAATTCTAAAAATGCTAGAAATTGGTTCTATTGGTTGTCCTTTAACACCCTGGCTATATTTTTTGAGTTGTTTTTAATGTATATAAATTACTTTTCTACAGTTTTAATAAATGTATAGATAGATATCTTTTATATCTGCGATGGCAATACTAACGCAGAGATCTCGAATTTTGGATTCATCCAATATTAAAAGTCAGATACCTAGAAGGAACATAAATTATAACCTATTATTTAAAAAAATTGAAAATGAATGAAAAATGAAATAATGAAATAAAAAAATATTATGTTTGTATAAATAATGAATAAAAATGTTATGTTTCATTCATGTAATTCATTGAATGACACACAAGAACATATTTTTCTTCTTAAAAACAAAATAACATGATATTAGACTTTCAAAAGTAAAGAGGCTAAATTAACTTTATTACGAGCCACAAACCGAGTCTCACGCCCTCCGCCCCGCGTCCTCCTACACGCCTACGCACTCACACACGCACACGGCTACTATTCATACACACATTATGCACATTTGCCGGCCGGCATCGACTGGGAAGCTTGCTACCCCGGCGACGGCGACGGCGCCGGCAGGACTCAACGCCGGGCCGACGCCGGCGCCGGTAAGTGGAAAAGCGAGCCATACATTTTCATATATTCTTGTTTCCCCGGCACCGGCGCCGGTCGCCGGCGCCGGTTAATTGAAAAACGCCAGGCCAGCACCGACTAGGAAGCTTACTACCCCGGCGCCGGCGACAGCGCCGGCAGGACTCATCGCCGGGCCGGCGCCGGCGCCGGTAAGTGGAAAAGCGAGCCATACATTTTCATATATTCTTGCTTCCCCGGCACCGGCACGGCGCCGGCGCCGTCGCCGGTGCCGGTGCTGGGCCGGGTAGTGGAAAAACGCCCAATCAGTGAAACACAACTTTTTGAAGATCTCCTTTCTCCAGTAGCATTCAAACAAAACCGGGGCGAAAAACCCTGCATCAAAAGAAACGTAGCGAAAGTAGAGGTCATTTGTTTTTTTATTCGTGGTAAAATCATCAAAATAATGTGTCCTCCCCCAGGCTAATGATTTTATCAAAAAAAAAAAAAAGGTTGCACTCCAGGAGTGCCGGTAGAAGTGAAAACTTTTTTGTTACTATGTTTTATTTTTAATTTGAATGACGTCTTACTCATTTTCGATCAGGGTCACGTGACCCTGACGCGAGTTTTAAATTTTTTACCCATTACAGAAAAAGTGTACAACGCCGCTAAAGAAGTTTTCACTTCAAAAAAAAAAGGTTGCACTCCAGGAGTGCCGGTAGAAGTGAAAACTTTTTTGTTACTATGTTTTATTTTTAATTTGAATGACGTCTTACTCATTTTCGATCAGGGTCACGTGACCCTGACGCGAGTTTTAAATTTTTTACCCATTACAGAAAAAGTGTACAACGCCGCTAAAGAAGTTTTCACTTCAAAAACAAATGCAACATATATGGCCTGCGGTGTTGCTACCCGGGTGCACCGCCAGGAGGTGGATCCAACCCACAATTTAAAAAATAAAATATTTTTGATATAGTCCAATTCAAACCAATATTTTGAACTGTGCTTTAAAGGACCTCTGTTTTATGGCAAGTACTAGCTACGGTTCTTTATGAAAGTCAGTCGTAGTCACGACGAAATAATGATGTATCTTGAATCTAGATAACTTCGTTACCGTTGATAGAACACAAAGATTTTCCGTGACTATAACAGAAATCGTTCGAAAAATGCAGCGGACTTGTGAAAGGCTTGAACTTTCACTGACAACAATGGCGGCGAACAGAATGCGGTTTGGGCGGCGTGTGCGCAGCTCCGTTGCTCTTGTCTTAGTACTGAAATCGTGAGACAATTGTTGTAACGGTATTTATGAGAATATATAATATCTAACGAGATCTTGGAATGTATGAGGATTGTTCCAAATATGGAATGTTGATTCCGGAAAACTTTAGGCTGTGCTTTAGGTCAGGTATTTCATTTCTATTTAAAAGTAATACTTTGTACAATGCGTACAACGTGCAGGGCGGAAAGCATATCAACTGTTCCTTACATTTTAACTGTGGAGGTGCAATTTTGAAGGATATTTTTTTAATATTGACTCCGATCAGTTCTGAATAGTAAAGTGATTTCATGGTAATCGTTTGTATTTATCCACCATGCTTCTATAACATACGGTACTATAAAGTGTACTTATCCAACCTTTCAAGGAACAAAAATGTGAGCTGAAGAATTAACCTTTATTGTGAACAATTCACATGCCATTAGCATTACCTATAGAAGCTGATGGCAGGCAACTGAAGATATTCCACAGTTATCATTACACAGACGCCAGCAGACCTGCTGGTTGACCAACCTACCCGAATCTGGCAGATTTTACCAATCAAACATTAACCTTCTACTCTTGTGATAAGGTTGAAATTCTATGAAAGAAATCTGATAGATTGTGGTAGCTTGATGTGCTGGCGTCTGTGCATTTGTGTTATCTATCAACCAAGCCCCTCTAGGTACTCGAATAAACCTTGTAGTACCCAACTACTGATAATTGATAAGTGGACAACCTGTCACTACAGACCGTATATCATTCTTGGAAATTTTCTAATCATCAAGTTGTCATTTAGAAGCTGTATTACTTTATCTTATCATCTAAGACGGTCTGAGATCATGCTCTTTTATTATACCAGGGTTTATCTAGAGGATGAGGTAGGTAAGGAAAGATTCGTCAGTTTTTTTCATTTGCACATAAAACTTATGTCATCATCATCATCATCATCATCAGCCAATAATGTTCCCACTGCTAGGCCACAGGCCTCCTCTCTGTGAGAGGGAGGGAATGGGCCATAAGCCACCACGCGGGCCCAGTGCGGGTTGGCAGCTATCACATGTCTTCGAATGTTTGGTTCTAAGACATGCCGGTTTCTTCACGATGTTTTCCTTCACCGTTTAGAGAGCAATCTGCAGTGCGGCAGTGCAGCAAAAACTTATGTATTTACCGTAAAGTTGTCCGAGTAAGTTTACCTGATACAGGTGCTGCTAGCCTACATCATCCCACTGCTGGGCAAAGTCCTCTCTCCATGACTTCCAATTTTCACGATCCAGGGCCAAAGTCCTCAATTTCACTTTCGTGTGTACCTTGATTTTTAAACACAGGCAGTCTAATTAAATTTGGAAAAAAAAATGCCGATTTTCGTTGATTTACTACCTTGACAGAAACAACCCTAATTTACTGGTCAGACACTACCCAAAAGTGGGTACTGTGGGACCGTTTTAGAAAAGTAATAAATAAACTTCATGTTGTTAAATTTTTAAGCTTACAGGAACAAATTTTTTTCGACTTATTTTACAGTTTAAAAACTAAATGGTTTGATGACGTGCACGGCTGACGTCTGCCAGGTCGTCGCTATTGCCCATAACATGCTATAAATCCTAAGTGCACAAATTTCTAACCTTACAGGAAGACCGTTAGTCGCAAGGTTCAGTAGCTCTTCAGCTATTACTAAAATACTCACTACAGATACGTAGGTAAGCCCTGCGGCTGTTCAATCCGTATTATTTTCGGGCGTGCATTGGACACTTGGTAAGTCTCGGTAGTCGGCTGCGCGTGAGTGCAGCGGGGTCAACGTCCGCGCGCCTGGCGGCTGAGTCATTCGCGCGCCTATTATGGTGCAATGGTGACGTGATACTTTCTTTATTTCCCAGTTATGCTAATGTGGGAAGCGATTGTCAGACAGACAATCCGAGCGAAATTATGCAAATTGCTCTCCTATAAAGATGGGAGACGGATGAATCTATTCTTTTGTTGTTGACTTGTGTGCTTACTGTATAGGTCCTTCTTCCCGTTTGTAAAATATTTCGAAATGAATTAGGTATTACCTACTCATTTAAAGTTTCCAATTAAGTAGGTAACTATTTTCCCAATAATCCGCCAGAGCTAATCGAACTCGACCACCGATAGTTCCCTAACCATGTAGAAAATATAAGCAGAAATTAATTAAATTAAATCTATTAAATAGCATACACCGCGTTGCGGTGCCGCTCTGCAAAGATTTCGCCATACAGGATCTGTTTCACACCCGCCACACACTGCGAAATTTAGCTTCAATTGCAGACATCTATATTTCACACGAGTTTTGTTTATAAAGCATATTATAATATAAATTATTAATGATGATTAAAATGCAGATACAATGAGACGATACAAAGATACCAAAAAAAATATTTCACAGTGTGCGCCGGCGAAACTTAATGCGGTGCGGCGCCGCAACGCGCCCTGTGTTCAATAGTTTCATGAATAGGTACTATTTTGTTTGTTTCAGATTTTTTGTTTTGTAAACTTCGGGAAAGAAGACGACGACACAATATTATTTTCAGGAGGAAAGAGATAAGAAATCGGTTATTATGGGACTCGAAACAAGAATAGTAAAGTGAAAGGTTTAAGGAACCCTTCACTGTGTTGAAATAACTAACCTTTTATAGCGTGGTGAACCTAAAGGGACTGTCAGACTCGTACTTACAACAATCCGTGGTGCTCCATGAATAGTCCTTTACGTTCGAAGGTCACAGTTAGGGGATCAGTGTATAAGACGGGGCCGCGAGATATAATTGGGATATACACGTACACTTAAGACAGCACAAGCGCCAGCAAGACGTCATTTGCAAGCGGCCATTAACAAATGGCATCCTGTTGCCCCGGCGTTTGGCTATGTTAGAACAGGACGTGCTGTCCAATCGGGCATGGTCCATGATCGAACAGCGAGTCACCCATTACTCGTCGTCCGCATGCGCGCTTAGTCGAAAATCTTACGACGTCCGTTGCCCTGAGCGACTCCCGTGGAAGCTGGGTCGTTCGATAGGTGGAAGCTGTCCTTTTCCTCACGCGTTCCGCCTAGTTCCTTCGCTAGCATGACTGGTCCGTAGAAGGAGGTGACTGCTTCCCATTACATCCCTCCCCGCAGCGTGGCTTCGGCCTAAGCCGGGCGCGAGAGGTCACCGAGTCCTATCGCCTCCGCGGTGGTGACACCCAGGCGTTTCCGAAACACCCGTGTCCGGGAAGGTCCTGTGTCAGGCGAAATGTGAGGACGCCCTGGCGGCTCTCCAGCCACTCCACAAACATACTCAAGTTAACAATTGTAGAACATGACTGTTCTCCAAAAAATTTGTAAAGGAAAACATGATTTTCAATGTATATGTATAATATGGTGTCCTAGTTGAGACCAGCACGACTGGTGACGGCTCCTGGGTTCGAGTCCCGGGTCGGGTCAAAGATGCTATTGGGTTTTTTGTTAAGGCATTTTCCAGCAGCAGCCGGTAAGCATAAGTATTAGGCTGTTGGTCCTGCGCCTGATCTGTCTCTGGCAGCGCCAGATTACCGCCGATTTGCGTGCACGTAAACTGGCGCATATGCTTGGAGCTATTGGCGGGTGTATAATTTGGTTGGGGGATTTGGGTGCTACGAGTACTACTTAACTTTAAGCGCGGTTACTCATGACCCGCTGCGATATAATTCGACTATTGTGCGCCGCTAACCACTACGACATAAGGGGGCTGCCAATATGAAACGTGCGGTTGTCTGTGGATAGACAGAAAAAGACCAGGCTGTCACGTTACCAGACAGCATTTTACATGTAACGCTTGCAGTGCATCCATGCCTAGATTTCGCGTTACATTACACGTTACATCAGCCTAGGCTGGACCCGGCTTAAGTCAGCCGAATTCATCATTCAGCGCGACGTCGCAAATCAGTCCTTTTTTTATATAAGCTTAGGTTTGCTCTTGACCTTAGTCTAGGTCTGGGATCATGGAAAAAAGTCAACGATGGAGCGAGCTTACCCAGAAGAAGCCTGTTCACTCTCACTTTGAAGAGATTATGGTCGTATGCGTCCGGAGATACAAACGCTTGCAGATGTTCCAATCCTTTGCTGCATTTTAGAAATGCAATAAATTTGGATTAGCAACAGTAATTTCACCAAATCGCACCATACGTTTATAAGGATGATAATTTTTCATGCCTCAAGGTGTGCGACTTTTGTAGGGAGGCCCAGCCGTGGAACGTGCAGACTTATAAAAATAAAAATTCACCTCCATCCATCGAGGCATTCGTTGGCCAGTTGGATTGGCCTCATTCAGATGACGGTGTTCATCGAAATGACTTTGGGAGAACTTGAGGAGGCGTAAATACGAGGTTGCATGTCGCCAAATAGGAAAAAAAATTGACTGATATTAGAACTCCTCTTGATACACTAGTCACTAGCCCCCTTATTAATAAACGTGGACTAAAGTTACAACCAGGATAATCTTCGGACTAACCATACATAAGGATTTACTTTAGCGTAACTTTACTTCTCGTTTTATTATTAATAAGAGGGTAGATGCTAGAGCTTTAATTTACCCTTTTTAGGTCCTACAGCTAAAAAGGGTACTTATAGTCAACTCGGCGAAGACCGTCTGGCGGGTAGGACCGTACAATGAGCAATAAACAAAGTCTGAATAACCGCAGCAATTAAATTAATGAAAACATGGTTCTCTTAAACTGTTAAAACTTAATTTTCGGTCGGTATGTTTTTTTGTTTGTAGTTCAGGTTGTCTTGCTGTGGTTATTCAGACTTTGTTGTAATAATAATAATAAGCTTTATTTGTTCTCACAGTATAAAACCTTAAGATTAGATGATTACAATAATTAACAGTGATCGTGGCTTTAAACTTAGTCACAATAAGATCGCAACTGACATCTTATCTAGGTTACAGAGTAACCTGTGTTAAAGAAAAAGTGAGAAATCAAAAATAAATAATAAAATAAAATAGAAATTAAAAACTAAGGGAAAATTTTCTTTGTTTGCATGTTCGTGTGGGTGAGAGTTTTGAGTTAAGTAAGTGTGGGTGTAATTGGATATGTATGTGTGTGTGTTTCTGTGTGTATTTGTGTATGGAAATTAAAACCCCTTCTACACGGTCAGACCTGACCGCTGACAAAGGTGACCTTGGCCGAGTCAACAGTACCCGACCGTCTGGAACGCTGCGCTGTCGGCTGACAGTCGGGTCGACCGCGGACGCAGCCTGTCGGGACGGATGCGCTCCCGACCAAGGTCATCCAAAGGTCGATTGACTCCACCTATATTTGGTCGCCCGACCAACGTCTACACGGTAGATTTTCACACCCACCGGACCAAGGTCACCTCTGTCGGGCGGTCAAAAATTTAAAAAATTATTTCAATTAGGCCATCCAAGAGGCACTTTTCAACGTCGATTTTTAAAATTAAGGAAATGGGATGGGATGGGATTGAATCTACACCCATTCGCTAAGGTAGGATGTATGAAGAAGAATGGGCAAGAAACTCCATACTTACTCTTTTTAAAAATGTTTTACAATATTTTATAACATCATTTGAAACAAATAATGTGAAATCAATGCACCTTGAAAATCTAGACTAAAAATATAAAAATAAATTAATAGTAAAAATAAAAAAACAACCACAAAAAAGTGTAAAATAATCTACAAAATAACTTTTTTTTCGGAAGTCGGTGCCTTTGTTTTTTTTCTTTTCATTGTCTTTTTAGCCACCGACTTCCGAAAAAAAAGTTATTTTGTAGATTATTTTACACTTTTTGTGGTTGTTTTTGAAGGCGGTTACATTTTTTTTGAAAAAGTTTTTATTTTACTCTTTTTAGTTTAAATATTCAACCCGAAATCTTGTCAAGAACATTATTCTCTTACATGTGCACTATAATTTTGTAATCCTTCGCACCAGTACTTACATCACTCATGTACACATTAAGCTAATAAAATTCCATATCTCAAAAATTACTAAACCGATTTTGATGAAACTTGCAGTATTCTCTAAGTTAAATGATACCTAGTACAACAAAAAAAGAATTACTTAAATCGTACTTGTAGTTCCGGAGATATGCGAACACAAATTAAATCAATCGATGCCTACTCCTTACTGTTAAGGAGTTGTACCTTCCATCATCAGGTCATCCACCTGAGATGATGATTATCAGATGCAAATACTTGAACAGCTTTAGAAAATATATGAAAATGGTACTATGTGCCTATAAAATTTGAAGGTTGCCCTCGATTTCCCTAGGATCCCATCATCAGATCCTGACCTGGTGATCATGGGACCAATTGGAAAGTATACCCTTTCAAACAAAAGAAAAAAATTCCAAATCGGTCCAGGCGTCTTCGAGAAATCGGGGAACATACATAAAAAAAAAAAAAAAAGATTCCGACGAAATGAGAACCTCCTCCTTTTTTTGAAGTCGGTTAAAAAAGCAAAAAGGTACATGGTGTTCACATTTTCACAAAATATTGCAATTAGATACACAATTTATAAATATACTTATGTGTGTGAGCATTCAAATTTCAACCAGCTTGATTTCGTTTAATCCCTACATTGTACCTACTTTGGAGCAGAACCAGCATGTTTCCAAACATTTTTATCTTGGATATAATCTTCTAGTTTAAAATATATGCTTGTTTACTAAGTGTGGTTTTTATACAGCTTTTAAATTTGCATTCATTTAAAGTTAAAATTTCGTTAGTATTTTGTTGTAACATTTAACACAGTACCCCATAAAAGACTTTTGGACTTTAGACAATCTAAAATAAGGTTGATCAATTTTATCTTTATTTCTAGTATTAACCACTTCCCTGTCCGATGAATCACATGTGACTCACGACCATTGTTTATCTATTGTGTCTGCTGCGCGGACAGTGAAAGTGTTAAAATTGTGTCTATCGCTTATTTTATTTAAAAGGTGAAGATTTTTCCTAACATACATTATATTTTCATAAATAAATTGACAAGGCACTGTCATTATGTTAATATTTTTGAATAGTTCCCTAAAAGATTCGCGACGACGTAGATTGTAATTGCTCTGACAGCTCGTTTTTGCAAAATAAAAATGGATTCAATGTCAGCTGCCTGGCCCCACAGTAGAATGCCATAAGACATTATGCCTTGAAAGTAGCTAAAGTATACCAAACGCGCAGTGTCATGTCTTATCTTTCTAACAGCGTAAGCGGCTGAGCTTAATCGTCCCGCAAGAGATGCTATATGGGGGCCCCATTGTAATTTATCGTCTAGCGTAATTCCCAGGAAAACAGTCTGATTAACAAATTCCAGTTTTTTGTCACGTTAGCTACTTCTAACATTTGGTGAAGTGAAAGTCAATGTAAACCAATTTTGAACCTGATGAATAGCGTCATTTACCGCATTTAGATTTTGTGAACGTCAGTCTATTTTAAAAATTAGAGAGGTATCATCTGCAAATAATACCATCTTTGGTTGATTTTTAAGTAAGTGAGGTAAATCATTAATGTAAACTAAGAAGAGGAATGGACCCAGAATCGAACCTTGCGGAACGCCCATTGTCATTTTAGACCCTAACGAGTTCATTCCGTTTACTTGAACTTTTACCTTTCTATCTTTCAAGTATGATCTGAGTAAATCAAGAGCAGTATTTTTTATCCCGTAATGCTACAGTTTCAGCAGAAGTGTTTCATGGTCGTGTCTGATCGTGTAGAAGTGGTTTTATTGGATGGTCTTACCCGCCACAGACGGTCTTCGCCGAGTTGTCTTTAATCATATTTTAATTAAATTTCATTTTTTGAACTTATACTACCAAATACAATAATTTATCATTCCATCTCATCATAAAAAAAAATTTGGTCGACAAAGCTAATCTCCGACTTCTGAAACATTTGCAAATGCTTTTAGATTATTCATTTTTCTCATCAGGTGACCCCTACCCTCCAGTTGACTATTCAGAAAAATAATAACTTACAATGCCATGCTGTTTCGATCTCGCCAATCGATATCCATAATAGAGATGGGGTGTCGCATGTCTGCGCGGGAGTCGACCCGCCCCTCCCGCCGCTCCGCTCCACCACCGCTCGACCCCGTTCAGCTTTATTGCGAAATTGTTCAGGTAATAATAATTGATTTGTAAAATTATAGAACATTAAGATACAAGGGAGCTAATCGCACTCGAGTCTTCATAGTTTCGAGCTTATTGTAGATAATAAGATCTTTTTCACACCACCTGCTCGTAAATGTCACATTATAGGTCTGATAACCGGCCGTAAAGCAAGGCATTGTTCCCTCCCGCTCGAGCCGGGAATAATATATGTACTTTACTCAAAAATGCATGTAATGTGGTCATTATTTTGACAACCTTGTTTGAGCAAAGTCGACTTTGCGGGTCTGTTTCAAGGAGCGGCCAGCAATGTTTTTGCTGGCCGCTCTAACAGGTCGGCAAAACATTGCCGGCCGCTATTTTGACGTTTCAACGTTTTTAAAAACCAAATGCAAAAAGATTTTATTTAAAACACAGCTGTTTGTATATAAAGAGGTAGGCCCAAAAAGATTGCATTCCATATTTAAAAAAAAAAAACAAAGAAGGAACAAAAGCGCGGTTCAGCGAATTTTTATTTTTATTTAGTGACTTTTTTGCTATAAGTAAATGAAGTAATAAATCGTCAAACTTAATATTCGCTGAAGTAATTTTAAAAAAAAATATAGCAGTCAAACATCGCATTATAATTATCGCAAACTATTAGTAAGTAATATGAAACCGGGAAAGTCGGTGTTGAATTTTAGTAACTGTATTTTTCATAATTGTTATTTTAATTAAATTTCTAGTTAATTAATATATATTTTATTTAAATCACTTGCTGGTTATAAGCAGGTTAGGTACTTGCATTTTTGAGTAAAGCACTATACAAGCCTTGGCCCACTATGTCTGCTTCGCTGGTCACGCTATGATTGCCTCCAGCTAGCTTAGCTACGCTCTAGGCCTTCCAGCTTGGCCATCATGCAGCCCTTGCTGTCCTCGCTGTAAAGGCCTCGGCCTACGGCCTCGGCCTTTATCTCAGCTCGTCCATCAAGTGGTGCATGCTGACCGCGCTGTGTCGGCCTGGAGCTGCGCTGTCGGCCATCATCAGTGCGACCAGCAAAGTAGCCATTATAGGCCGCGGCAGTAATGTACTAGAATTTCATTATTCCCGTGGGAATAATGTGATTTGAATTTGGAACCTCAAACAAATCATAGTATGAAAACTTTGAACGAAGGAATTGAAGCAGTGCCAGCTGTCCCCCGTCAGTCCCCACTGACACAGCTGATCGCTTGCTGTGGTGGTCACCACATCATGCTCACGTTCGAAGGTTGTCGCACCACATCAAATTTCAAAATTCGAATTTATTTCCTCGCAGGTGGTGTGAAAAGCAGAGTAGAAAAGCAGAGTCTTGGGCTTACTTAAATCCCTCGCTACACTAAAGGATTCTTAGCTTAATTCCCGAGTGAAACGAGGGAATTAACACTTGAACCTCCTCGCTGCGCTCCGGAGGTTCACCCCCAGAATCCTTAGTGTCGCTTCGGGATTCAATACGTGTCGTATAAGGCACTTGCTTTATTCCCTTGGTGCGTAATCTACTATTAAAGAGTTTCGCTAGTAACCACTCATGCTTTAGGACGTCATGTCATGGTAGGCCACCTGGGGGGGTACAACATCTTAAAACCAGGCTTGTTCCAGTGAGTGAACGAGATGGCGCTAGACGACTTGAATAGCTGTCACTTTCACTCGCCGGAATAAGCCTGGTTAATACCCCGTGATCAGATCAGATCTACGCTTTGGAATGGGCACCTACAGTACTTTCACAAGTAAAGTATTCGTGTCTGACCTTTGCCTGGGACTGTAGCTTAGCTACTTTTTTTTCTGAACAATCCAGAACTTGTGAAAGTCTAATTGAAATAAATGCTTTGATTTGAGTTAGAATAGACTGCTTAATATATACTTAAAACTAGCTGTGCCCGTGATTTCGTTCGCGTGGATGTCGGAACTCAAAAGTGTATTTGTTTTTAAACAAAGGTTTTTTTTTCTAAAATAAAAGGACTAGTTCGTCAACTCCCGCGCAATTAACTCGCTCGAGTCGCGAGTTGACAACAACTAAATTGGTAAAATCGGAATGTGCCAACTCGCGAGACCGAGCGAGTTAATTACGCGCGAGTTGACGAACAAGTCAATAAATCTAGCCTATGTTTTCAGCCATTTCAGAGATAATCATTACAAACAGACAGACAGACAAGTAATTTAAAAAATGTTATTTTTACGTATGTCCCCTAAATAATATTCGTATGCATGTAGTAAAAAACGGATATTTCAATATTACAAACAGACTAGGGCATGCAACCGGGAAATCCCGGTACCGAAAATACCGGGAAATCCCGGGAATTTTTAAAGCAATCCTGTACCGGTTCTTCGTCCCGTAGTCCCGGTACTTTCGATACTTTCGGTACTTTATTATTTTCCTTCTTTTTTTAATATAAATTTACAAATCATATCCAATAAACTATTCTTTTACAATATTGTTGATATAAAACATTTTATTTGAAAATAATGAGAATTTCATAAACAAAAACTAATCAGCAATGTAAGTAAGGGGTCAGTTATGATGATGATTATGATTCATTTATTGCATTACTTTCATTTTGAAGAGAATAACTTTAATAATGCTCAGATTTTGTGTATTTTATAATTATTTGGTTTATTAATCTCTAAAAAGCTTTTACTTTTTTATGATACTACCTTTATTTTAAAGAAAATAGCGTTTATACCATTCCCACTTTAAAAAGTTACTTTTCACACCACCTGCTCGAAAATGTCTAATTATATGTCAAGCAACCTTAACCTTAAGTGAGTCATTAGTGGCCGAGGGCACAGCCGGTCAATAATGTTGTACTGGATTTCATTATTACCCGCTGGTCAATAATGTGATTTGAATTTGGAATATGTTTATAAACAACAAACACCCTTTGGTGCCAGAAAGATTTTTTTTTTTTTTAATTTTCTTTTCCCTTTTGGGAAGACAAAGGGATCTATCTAGCCTATGCAGCCTAGATTTTTTTTTTTGGTTCTTTTCGTCCCTCTTTGGGGCAGGCAAAGGGAGCTGAGCCCATACAGCCAAGTCTGATTTAGTGTGCCAGAAAGAGGAAAGCTATTCTCGAAACCCTTACTACGCGTGGATGATATTCTCGATTTCCTAAAAAATCATAACGATTGCTTCTTCATATCGTTGCCATGTTAGTCTATATAACTAGTTCTAAATGTTATTCTTACTGTTTTTTTATTTAATAAATACTTTGTTTTTCGTACTATGGCTATTATTTTCTCACAGTAGGTGTAAAAAGTAGAGTATCCTCCTCTGGGCTAAAGGTGTCTTTGCCTTGGGCTAGCTTGAATCCCTCGCTGCATTCAGGATTCTTGTATTAACTCCCTCGCTTCGCTCGTGAGTTAAACTCTTAACTCCCTCGCTACGCTCGGGAGTTAAATCCCGAATCCTTCATTGCGCTCGAGATTCAATATGACGCCCATGACATAAGACACAACTTTAGCCCCTCGGTGCATAATCTACTATTTTCTCACTGAAAACAGTGAGTAAAAAGCTCTTTTTCTCACTGTTTTGGAGTTTGAATTTAGAACACATTGCTGCGGGCGACCCCCGTCAGCCCCCGTGTTGTTAGGAACATGTTACTCATAATTTAAAACATTGTTGTTAGGAACATGTTACTCATAATTTAAAACATTGTTCCGAGTTTAATGTCAATTTGTTGGCTGACCGAGCGATTGGACTACTTCGTCGCATGCAGTGGGTTCGGTTCCCGCACGGAGCAAATTTTCGTATGATCTACAGTTATATTGAGTGGGAAGCGGTCGCCTCCTTCTGCGAAGCAGTAATGCTCGCTAAGGAGGAGGCGCGCCGCGAGCGAGAGAGGACAGAGTCCTCCCTCCGCCCCAACCGCGGTGTAGGACGCCCACGGCGACGGACGTCGCGAGACGATCTCCGGCCACCGTAGGCGCGGGCATGCGGGCAGCGAGTAAAGGGCAACTCGCTGCCCGACCAAGGACCATGCCCGGGTCGACGGCGCGTTGTGTCCCACGTGCGCCTCAAAGAGCGTCAGCATAATGACGGGGCCCCCCTCTCAGAGGGCCAAAGCCTGCCGGGGTCGCGGGATTATTCCCTTACCGTAACCCCGGAACGTAACAGGCTATGAAGGACACCGTGGATTTTAGTCAGTAGAAGTCTGACAGTCCCTCCCGCCCTGCCCGGGGTTGGAGGACTCATTTGATGATTTTACCACGCTAAAAAAAAAAAAAAAATGATCTACAGTTATTTGTTTTGGATCTGGGTGTTTGTGTATGTGAATTTAGATGTTTGTAAACGCACCTTTGTCTTCTTTTTCTTCGTTAAATACATATCTATTATCGCTTTATTATTATTTTTCTTGTGGTCATGGTATAAAGTATCGTATGTAACTCGTGAATAAAACGGATTTAAATCGAGGGCCTGAATCACTCGCGTCGCTCAGGATTTAAATATTTGAATCACTCGCTTCGCTCGTGATTCAATCATCATGAATCACTCCTGCGGTGATTCAGTCATTAATATCCTTCGCTTGCTCTTGATTCATATATATGGCCCTTGCTTTAAATCCGCTCTTTATTCACTCGTTCCTTAATGTACTATTGTTACATTCTTTTCTTGAGTTTTTTTTTTTTTATCTCGCTAAAGCATTATACTAGTTTTGTTTTGCTACAGTTTGTTTAATGATATTTATTTATAGTAGAAGGAAAAAAATGACCAAGTATGTGATGTTAAAGACTTATTCTATACAGGACAGAAGAAAGTAATTACGTGACAAAGATAGGCTTATTTCTAATTCAAAATATAGTAGGAATTTCCAATTTTCAAAATATAGTTCTGATATATTTTAATTATTATATTTAAAAGTTATTTTTGTATCAATATAAAAAAATACATGTGGTACTCGGAGATTGCGAGAAGCTACCTTTTTTTCCACTTCACTTTTTTGATTCTATTCATTCGCGCGTTTTGCGTGAAAAATGGAGTTTAATAACTCCATTTTGCACGCAAAACGCGCAAAACTTCATTTTGCGTGCTAGAGCGCAAATATTTGTTCAAAATTCGGTTTTTCAACTGATTTAGATAATTTTATGTAGTGTGCACGCACTCGTGCCTTTCATACGATAAGTTAATAGCGTTTTTACGTGAGTACCGAATTTCCCGGGAAATCCCGGTTCCATGTCCCAGTACCGAAATTTCGGTACCGGGCTTTAAAAAGTACCGGTTCTGCAAGCCCTAAAACAGACACTCCAATTTTATTTATATATGTACCTCACCTTCCTATAGATGTTCCATGTGTGATCATTCCACATATACAAATAATCAGTAATACTATCTTGCACAATAATTCTTTATATTTTTTCCAGGGATATCCAAAACAAGGAACCTTTGTAAGCGGTGGTGGGTCCCGTATGAAAGATACATAAATATAATCATACATTATTATGTCAGTATCAATAATGAATGAATGATATTGTGGAAGTAAATCTTGACAGTAAACGTCTGTGTTCTTTTATTTAAACTAGTTTCTGGTGGCTTAGGGTGCTCCCACATCTATCTTCAAGGCGGCCGCGTGCTATCGCATTGTCTCGGTCTAGCAAATGGCATTTCTAAGCGACAGAAAGAGAAAAGGCGACGGAAAAATCCGAATCCGCGTCGTTAGATGTGGGAGCGCCCTTACTTCTTTATTTAAAAAAAAAAACAGTTTATATGTATACAATCGACAAAATGGAAGTACGAGTATGTCCTACCATAAGCTTATTTTCTTACAGACATTTAAACACACTTAGGACCTAATTTATTTGAATGCCTTTGATCTTTGTCAATTTGGCGGATTTAAACGATATATTGTCAAAATGGGTCATGATTCAACCTCGTCGATTGTACATTCATAATCACGTTGATTAAAGACTTGATCTCGTATTCTTATCGAGTATTTTTTGCTCACGGTATTTTTCCTCCATCTCTAAAAACCCATAATATTTCACCACTAAGTTTCAAAATTACTATAGTTCCTCGTATAAAGTGACTGACCGGCATTCATAAAGTGAATCAATGTTATAGTGACTCATTTGGCTCACGTAGTCACGCGCGCCTTGCCAGTGTAACTATGCAAAGTTTTCCATAGCCAAGCAATACAATTGAGTAAGCATGTATGAGCACACCTCCAGTGTGTAAAGATTAAAATACATTTAAATGTAGTATGTACGTACACTTGTCGTAAAACCTGCCTATTAATCATTCTAAGTTTTGCATACTCTGCCTGCCGCCGGGGTCGGGTTAATCGCGGGACTTACCAATACTCGTACAGTGACCCAGGAACACAAAGGGCTGTTGAAGGACCCCGTGGATTTTAGTCGTTACAAGTCTGACAGTCCCTCCTGCCCTGCCCTGGGTTGAAGGACTCTTTTGTGATTTTACCTTTACCACAATAAAAAAAAGTTTGCTTAAACTAAACTTAACTACTCTAATGGCCATCATCAGCTTCGAAAAATAGTACCTAATTAGCTTCATTCGTTAGAATTTGAATTCGAAGACATGTGACATCTTCCAATCAGCACTGGGCCGGCGTGTTGGATTATGGCCCACTCTCGTTCACACAGGAGGCCTGTGTCCCAGCAGTGGGAACATTATAGGCTGATGATGATGTTCAAGAAGTCTTAGATTAAGGCCACTATTGTGTACCGTCTTTTTTCTGCGTCATGCTTCTGTGTTCTGGGCTATTCTTCCCAGAATATTTGGGTATATCGGTCACCTGTAAATAAAGCTGTCTACCATAGCTTTTTTTACTATTATATCGCTCGCTGTGAGTGAAAGTAAGCCGCTGTCGTAGTACCAGACGAAAGGTTTAAGGAAGTTGTGTGTGATATCAGCCCTCCCACCAATACTAGAGAGACAGAGACAAACCATTCGATTTAGAACACCAATATTTAAGAAATATCGAATGATGGAGGTGTTACATAGCCTACGTAACATCCAACTCATTCAGGAAATTCGTGTAACTGCCTGCCATCGCATTCCTGGAGCAGTGGATTCATAGCAAGCGGGCGAGGCCGGATATTGCTCGTATTCATCTTCAATGGCGACTGCGCCCTCTGATGACGTCCAGTTATACACAACAATGATAACAAGAATTGCACTGCGCAATTGTGTTCATTACCTAAACAAGAAATAGGTATTTGTTATGCAAGGCTGCAAAGTTGTTTTTTGGCGCGAGTGCTGAATTGAAAACTGAGCAAGCGAAGGACTGTAGGTTTCAAATATAGAATCCTGAGAGTAGCGGAGTTTTCAAAAGCACGAGACGAAGAATAACTTTGCTGCCGATCGCAACACACAACTTTTCACCTCGGAGCGACGACATGCAGTGGGGTTGTCAGTGTAAAAAATAATGATTCTGAAACATATGTAACTCCGACAAACGTTTCTCCCCTGAACGATTGGCCTAACACAACGATTCTTACAAGATTCTTTAAAGGATATTTACTTTTTTTTAGCTTGGTAAAGCCATCAAGCTTGAACTGACTAAAATCCATGGTGTCCTCCAATAGCCCAATAGCTCTTTACATTCTGGAGTACGATACCTCGTTAGTCCCACAAACCCGGCAGGCTCGCTCGTCATTGAAGAAATTGTGCTGGAGTAACGGACACTGCGCAGTTATTATCACAGGATGGAAGAGAAAACTGCTGTTTCTGTTTTGCGAAGGACGGTTGTTATAAGACTGGAGTATATTTTGTTAGCTTACCTTTGAAATTGGCTTAAGCTAAACCAACTGCATTTTTTTTAACAGATCGGATTTGCAATGTGTTTTACTTCCAGATGTTACCTACATAGATTAAATCAAAGGACATCATCTAATGGCAGGATGCAGCACGGTTTGCCTTTGTGAGACATCTGAGTTATGGCACAGATTCCGAAGCAGTATCTACAATGACAAAGGCGGATCACCTTAAAATAAATGTGAGATTTGATACCAAAACGAGTTAAATAGCTGTCAATCAAGTTACAATGTAAAACATTTTGTAGTATTAAAATGAAATCGGAATCGGTATCACGTATACAATTCGGCCGAATCATAGTAATCAAATTCGTGCCCAACAGTGAGATCGGCATAAAAACCGCGGACAATGTCGAACTTTCTCTTACACTAGGCACTAGAATCAATTTTGCTTCTGGAGAGATGTTATTTAAAATATAAATAATCAATATTAAATCCAAAGGCCACGTCATAAAAAGATGTTCAGCAATGCATTCCTTGTTCATGACCTCTGCAAGGCAGATTTTTTTTTCTTTGACGGACTATGAGAATAGACCAAATTGTTCGAAGCATATATTCGTCATAGAAATGCGTGTGCGTGTGTATGACGTGTACCTTGCGCATAATATGTGTCATTGGTATCTTAAAGATTTTTATCAGAAGTTTGATTCTATTCGGTAAGGCAAAAGGCAGCAGGTATTTCGCAATCTTCGCTGTCCTAACATCAGCCTTGCGGACATCGAAACATGCGCCATGCGACATTCTAGCAAAAGATTAACTTATGATAAGATTGGACTTTTGGAAAATCACCTGTCGATGATTTTGAGATCATAGTTTATGCCGTAAGTACTTGAGATCAAAAGTCGAGTAGCGTATGAAGAGTTCGACCGCGTGACTGATATTTGATATAATTGTTTATCTCTTTCTTGCTTTCTTTAGCCAATTTTATCCGTCAGTTGGCTAGAGAAAGCACTCTCCATCCTCTAAAGAACTAGGAGAAGTACTGGCATTCGGCATCCGGTTAGACTGGAAGCTAAAACCCAATATATTATTATGTAATTAGTTCAGAAATGGGGAGGCCTATGTTCAGCAGTGGACATCTTCCGGCTGATGATGATGGGTTGAGAAAAGGCTAGGAATAATTATGATGATGATGCCTGCCGGGGAGCCTCACCCCCGGCTTAAGGCAGTAGAGGACGCCGTCCCCCTTATTAATAACCGTGGACTAAAGTTACGCCAAGGTTAATCCTTAAAAATGTATGGTGATTCCAATGATTATCCTGGTTGTAACATTAGTCCACGTTTAATAATAAGGGGGTTAAGGATTAACCTTGGCGTAACTTTAATTCTCGTTATATTAATAAGGGGGCGTGTGTTTTTGTCGGTCGTATCAGACACGCGCCTCTGTCTTCTCCATGCGGAAGAATTCCATGAGGATTTCCACACGTAAAAAAAGGGATATTGATGATGGTCAAATTGCAAGAAATTCCCTCGTAGGACAATCTACTTCACGAACAAAATGGATGAAAAATAACGTAACCAAGATTAAAGGCAATTTTACGCTGAACACACCTATGTAAACTAAAAGTAAGGCAACTCAATCGACCACGCTGCGAAAAACACGTTGATAAATATCGTAATCCACCATTCCACTTGATAATGAAACATTGTCGCCGATAATAATCAGTCGAGGACCACGCCGCACTGACCGATTATTTTATCGTTCGCGAAAGTTCTACAATGATATCATCATGGTTGCAAACTGTTCCCAGAAGATGGTTCAGAATATTCATCATTTCGAGTCTAGTCTTCTTCATCATCTCGTTGCTGGGAAAGACAGATCATATCAGGTGAGTCAACGTTGAATTACTAAGGAAGTCGTCCGACTGGAAAAGTTACAGTTATTGACCTTCTTTTTTTGATAACGATATAAAAACGAGGGAATTTCAAAAGTTGAATGTGTCACGACAGACAAACGATCGTCGCAGACGCAAAAAGGTGAGCAAAAAATAATGGCTGTAGGTATTGGTTGCGCTAACAGACGTACCTAGTATAAAGTATCTTGCATGCACACTAATCTCAACAATGATAGTACTTTCTCCGCGATAGTTCAATTCTGGACTAAAATCCCTGCCACTATTTCTCAAGTTGGCTATCACACAAGCTTATCCTAACAAATCCAATCATATAATATTCTAGAAAGTCAAGGTAGATACGTGAATAAATAATCTATTCTGAACTTCAAAAATACCCGCATTAGGTGCAAAAAAATCTAAACATGGGATTATTTTTACAACTTATCTTTGAGTATTGATAATATTGGGTAGTGTGATAAAATAGACATTTCGTTTTACGTAGGTGTTGCCAAGTCGATATAGATTTGTATCGCTGATAAGGCGAAGGATTTAGTCATCATATGATCAACTTCTAAATTGCTATTTGATCCAACAAATAATGTTCCATTTAAATGGAGTATTATTTAAAACAGTCAGTTATCTGGCAAGAGAATGTGGGATAGTGACCAGGGAAAAGTGAGCTAAGACCTAATTATTGGATAGATTGAAAGAAAGAAAGAAAGAAACAACGTTTATTTGAGTAACCGCGGTGGTACACACAATATAAACAAATAAAATAACAAAGAGAAAAAAAAAAACAAGATAGGAAAACAAAATGTAGCTAGGTACATAAAATAATAACATTGTGTGTCCCACGGCTACGTCAAATGGAAGATTGCAAGTTTTTTGATAAAGCTAAATAGAAAGACATTTCAGAAGAGATACATGGAAGGAGGAATTATGAAGTAGGTGTAAGAAGTGCTTTAAAAAACATTAGTTAGGTAGAAGAGATTACACCTAATATAGTAAGACATCAACCGATCAAACCATGATCAGATCACAGATGGCAAAATAAACACATTATACAAACTTACACCTTTTTGTAATGGATTTACACAGAAAGAAGTACAAGAAGCCACCTAGCTACGTATAAAAACTTTCAGCCTTTATAAAATAACGTAGGTCTGGGGTTCACGGGTTCTTGGGCTAGTATCCTAACATACTACAAACAAATGAAAACATAAACGATTTTCAGAACGCTTGCATCGGAGAGGCTGCGTCACCAGTAAGTGCATACAATCGCACAAACCAGATTAATGTAGGTATAACCCTGCTATTTATGACGATAAAAAAATTAGGTCGAACATAATCGATTTACTATGTCAAGTAAAAACCAGTAAACAGCGAACGGCTTTACGACCGTTCATTTGCATAATTGTTTATCTATATTAATATTATAAAGGGGTAAAATTTGTTTATAAGTTTGTATGTAGGGGGTAATCTCCGGAAGTAATGAACCGATTTTAAAAATTGTTTCACTGGCCGAAAGCTACATTATTCGTGAGTGCTATAGGCTATAAATTATAAAGATAATCATTTATAATTATTTTACCGCCCAATGAAGTGGGCACGGGTCAGCTAGTGACTTATATGCGTAATCAGCTGTTTGTGTTGAGTCAGGCGATTATTTCATCGTCCTTGTGGAGTTTTCTTTAGTGAAAGATTTAAGCTTTAAAAATTGTCTAGACTTTTAAGTCTTCGTCACTGTGCAGGTGATAAGCCAAAGCCTTTTCCATATTCTTAGCAATCAGTTCTATCCTAGTACATTTCGATTTCTAAACATGTAAAGAAATCGCTATGTACTAGGATTGTGACCACTGAGGTACTAGATGGCGCAGCATGCAATGGCACAATTTTGTGCCACCAAACCCCGACCGATTTTAAACTGTATTTTTGGAAAAATTAGTCTTAAAACCGGTCAGGGTTTGGTGGCGCAAAGAACACGGGGCTCAAGAGAAGCCTGTGAGTCTTTAATATAAAAATAATATTAAATCTGAGGTTTATGTGAAATGTTTAGACCATTTTGATATCTTATGAATACTTAGATACTTGTATCCTTACTTACTAATTTATTCGGTATTTTATAAAAATGCTAATTCTGAGCTTATGTCATTGTACGAGGACTTATTAGGTAAAGGTCAATGACCGCTATTGCCATCTTAACTGGAACCAAATATAGCAGCGGGTTTCGTAGACAAATGACTTATTTTTCTGTACTTTGATCATATTTAGATGGATATAGTGTTCCCCGACATGAAATAAAACGTTAAAAAAAGAATTTCTATATCTAGTCTAAAATATTTTTATTTCGGGTTTCTACATGAGCTTTTTACAACGTCCATGATAGACCACAATAGATTTAGAAGCGAAAACTGTAAACACTGTAAACTTAGATACGATACAAAAAATGTGTACCGTAACGGAGAAATAATGTAAAAATGAATTTTGTTCCAACAATAGTCTCCTCCTGCCGGGGTCGCGGGATTATTTCCTTACCGTGACACCGGAACATAACAGGCTACTGAAGGACACCGTGGATTTTAGTCAGTACAAGTCTGACAGTCCCTCCCGCCCTGCCCGGGGTGGGAGGACTCATTTGATGATTTTACCACGCTAAAAAAAAAAAAAAAACTTGTTTTTTTTTTCTTATAACAACAACTCTTGTTTTTTCTCTTATAATGTTTTGACTTGCTATATTATTTTTTCAGCACTTCGTGGAGCTTTATCGTTGATCACGGTCGCTATTGGGTCATTAATCTGTCCATTCGTTGAAATCGCAGTAGCCGCGATATATCACATTAAGAAGTGGGTTCAAACACTTCGGCCCTCTATTTTCTTGGCTGCCGACACGGGGCAGCTCAACTTGACGATTCGCATCCCTGTAGACGCAGGCTTTAAGCACCTTACTTCACCTGCAACCCCCCATTCCTTAGTAACAGCCGTCCAAGCCCAAAATGTGTATGTCAGCGTACTTCAGCTGGCGTCGCAGGGAATCGCCAGGGCTCCTATGACAGTTATCCTTTGCCGAATGCCCCAGAAACGCAAAGTTTCTAAAAACCCATTCAACCATTCACCTCGCGAGCATATCACGGTACGTCACGGGTTTCTTGACTGCGTCCAGATGTAGCGTGATTACTACAGCTAATCGTGCAATACACCAAACGATCCCACTGTTGACCCTGGCTTTCAGGAGTTGTAGACTCTTGAACATAGTTTATATGCCAGTGATCATGTTCAATACGCAGATGAAATTCACTAAAAGGTGCTAGTTGATAATAAAACGTTATATCACGTCTCACCAAAAACCTGTTACCACCTAAACATCTGGAATTAACGTGTAAACACAACATCTGATGTTCTGACGTCACCTTCGAAAACACGAACTAAACGGTCCCCGCCAAGGTTCGACCCGGGTTCGACACTGACATTGGCCGACCATGACGGAAATAGAGCAAGGCCAAGCTTTTCAATCGTTACGTAATTACGGTGTAAGGATCCAAAAGATATGATGGAATGTTATGATTATTGAGAGTTCAATTTGCGTGCGGAGGCGGGTATAATATCCTTGAAGGACAAATGAATGCTTTTCCGGCGACGGAATTTTCGGTTGGGATATTTCCGCTTCGCTTCGCCACAAAATTGAAAAGTATTTTCATACTGAGCGATGTCTACGTGCGATGACAAAGAAGGGGTCGTAAACAATTCGCCTGGTTTTGTTTTCACCGAATTTGGTGACACCCACGTGTTTTATTTTTGTCATCTAAAACCTGAGTCACACTGAGTGTCCCACTGCTGGGTTAAGGTATGTATCATCATTATTCTGTAATTCTATTCAATATTTAACAGACTATGCCGTCACAAGTTGCACAGAAAGTTATTAAAGTCACATGTTCGCAACCATGATCAACTCTGATGTTACGATCGATAGCACGTGTCTTCTCTAAACAAATCGGCTCATAAAACTATCGTCAACGTATTATTGCGACAAAGCCGTCTTCCATTTGCAAAAAAAATATTATTAGGAGGTCACGGGACTGTTAACCGACCCTGGAACGTAAAAGGAAAAAGGAACACCGTGTGCATTCCAGTCAGGACATGTCTGACAGTTCCTTCCTCTCCGCCTAGAACGGGAATTTCATTTGATGATATCGTCGATCTTCGGTATCAAAGACATTGCGCAATGAAGGCTGCACTTGACATCAATAAGAAATTGGTACTTATTTATAGGATAGATCTATATTATTTGTTCAACAACAACTATCTAATCTGATAACGAGAAAACAATAGGCATATTGTAGAAGGCTTATGACAACTCGTCAGGCAACAGGTGTCACGAGGTAACTAAAGATAGATTACAAAATTGTAATAATCTGAATCTGGGCACAGTAGGATAAAAATAGGACATAGGTGTGACTGGAATTAACGTGTAAACACAACATCTGATGTTCTGACGTCACCTTCGAAAACACGAACAAACGGTCCGTCTGATACTGTGTTGCCATCTAGAGAAAAAAATAAAGCTACCGCTGTATAAAATATAGATTCAAAGCTAAGATACCTGGCTAATGACGTACATTATAATTGCAGGTTCAGCACAAAATAACTTCCAATTGAGAACTTTCAAAGATCTTTTGCAAAGTATCCTATCGAGAAGATAGCAAGCATAACATCATAAGTAGAAAATTGTTAGTAGCAAAACATCTGCCTTGTCCCCAATGCCTTGCAAATTATTATATACCAGCTTCAGCTGCTATTCTCCCTAGCTACTCTACATTTATAAAAAGTGGGTCAGGGATTCAGGGGAAGCGCGTGTAGTGGTACGGGCTTACAATTCCCTTAGTACGAGTATAATATATATTTTTTTAATTTAAACCATGAACGATTTTTAATATTGATTTTATGGTTATTTTATGATGGTGTTAGGCTAGCTATAATTACTGACTGAATAAATTAACTGACGTAGTATTACGTGGATCTCACAACTTTTTACGGTAAATGAACTGATTTGCGAGATTTGTGTTTTTGAAGTGAAAACTTCTTTAGCGGCGTTGTACACTTTTTCTGTAATGGGTAAAAAATTTAAAACTCGCGTCAGGGTCACGTGACCCTGATCGAAAATGAGTAAGACGTCATTCAAATTAAAAATAAAACATAGTAACAAAAAAGTTTTCACTTCTACCGGCACTCCTGGAGTGCAACCTTTTTTATAAGTTTTTTTTATTGCTTTGTAATTACACCTACAAATTTTAAAAACTATAAGAAGTATAAGAATCAATAGCCTATTAGTAAATATTTAGATAGACATCTTTCAATATCACGTAATGATCATTACAAAAGATCCCGACCGCATCTCGTCTGCGATGTTTTCGTAACTATTTAAATACGCTTGAACCAAAGACAAGGCCGCACTCCGCAGTCATTGCCAAGGTTTTCTGGAAAGTTCGCAATTTTTTTTTTTTTTTTAATATAACGGCGATTGACGGAATTTGAAAACTGCCTTGAACTTGGTTTGTGATTTAGAAAAAGATCTAGGTATATAATTTATCTATCAATATGCATATAACGCTGTTCCAAATAAAGAGTAAGACATACCTAATTATACCTAGGTACATTTAGGTACTGTTTAGTTGAGTTTAGTTTTTGAGATACTGTTAGTCAGAAGCTCTAAAGTCTGACAACCAGTCTTACCATGGGGTATGGTATTGCCCAGTTACTGGGTTGTGGAAGTCCGACAGGCAGTCGCTCCATGTAAAATACTGATATCCAGCTGCATCTGGTTCGACTGGAAGCCGACCCCAATATAGTTGGGAAAAGGCTAGGCAGATGATGATGACTGTTTAGTTGAGTTTAGTCAGTTGATTTCTAGCTTTGCGCTTTTGATGCCAAAAGAAAAGAGAAGTATGATGACAGGAAACGCCTACCTTCAATTACCCTTTACGTCTCAGAACCGCGTAACTCTTTTAGACATCTCAAAACCTTGACAGAGATTTGGCCATGTTTGGCCCCGTCAGATATGCTGATAGGCGCGCGTGGTCCATAACGAACGGTGAGCTGCCCATTGCTCGCCGCGACGACATACGAAAGCTCAGCGGGCGCCACCCAAGTAACACATCAAAGCATTATATCGGCAGTCTTACAGCATTTCTGTAGCGTTAAAGCATTTTGAAGGTAGCCCTATATTAGCCCTACAAACGTATATGCGGCTGATATAACTCTTATTTGGGCACAAATTTTACGGCTTTAGATCCTAAATGGGTTCACATAGTTGTTTAATTGCATCATAAGCGCATTATATTAGCATTATTGTGGTCAATGAAGATGCCAATCGCATTATAAAAGCATTATTACGGTCAATGAAGATGCCAATCGCATTATAAAAGCATTATTACGGTCAATGAAAATGCCAATCGCATTATAAAAGCATTATACTAGCATTATTATTAATAGTGAAGATGTTAATAGCATTACTAATGCATTAGAGGAGCATAAAAGTGAAGTAAAAGCATGATTGTAGCCATTGAAGTGTTCACAGTTAGAACTTGAATAAATCCCACATCATTGCAAAAACGTCTCTATTACCACGGTATAAATTTTATAATAGAATTATCGTTGTAACTTGACTACTACTTTGCTTTTTTTATATGGACAAACCGTAACTGATGACACCATATTTATTTGCATTAAATAAAATTTTTAGTTTAGACTCTCTGAAATTGCTTTCTGCCTCCAAATATTACTGCGCAGTCTTGTTTACTGTAAGTATCTATATATGTTTTATGGATATTTTTTACGCGCCTTCGATATTTGGTGATTTAGATTTAAAAAAATATTTATAGATACGTGTGAAATAATAAAAACAATAATGTGTTTCTAATATAGAACAAATTTTGCATAATAAACATATTAGTATAGTTTGGGCAGTACTAAATGAAGTCGTATTACTACTATAAAGGCTTATTTCTTTTATAAATAGGTCCAAATAATAATATTTTTAGGTTAGAAAATATTTAAAAAATGGTGTCCGTCTATAGCGGCCCGGTGAACCTTTAAAAAAGCGAAATAATGCCGCCAGCTGTATTAATACTCACACATGAACAATCATCAATCCAGAGGCCAGACTGAAGACTTTAGGTGAACCTCTGTAATGCCATGGTCTATAAAGTAGTTTTATTAGGGTTCACCGATACACTGGTAGACTTGACTATACAGCTTTACGCGTTACAATAACTCACGTGAGAGCTGCTAGCCATACAACAGAACTCAGTTGATCTATAAAAATGCAGGCATTACAATGAGTCAGGTTGGCGCCCTACATTGGCCCTAGGCTTTTATTAAGCATTTAAAAATGCCATTGTAGACCCTAAGGCACTTTAAATAGCCAAAAGCTGTATAGCGGATTTGACTGGCATTATAATGGTTCATGTCTGTGCTATAAAAAAGCCTAAGGCCTTTATTTACTTCACGAAATGCCGTTATAGACCCTAAGGTACTAAAAACAGCCAAACGCTGTATAGCGGATTTGACTGGCATTATAATGGTTCACGTTAATGCTATTAAACAGCATTAGGCATAAATTTACCTCTTAAAATGCTATTGTACATCCAAAAGCACTAACAACACCTGAAAGCTGTACAGCTTCTTTGTGACTTGCTGCACTAAAACTTCAGGTTTTATAACAGGACTGTGATATGCCAATATACAACCGTTATACAGAGTAAAGCATTATAATAATTTTAAAATGCCAATATAATGCGTCAAGACGCTCGGTGAACTTATATACGAGTCTTTATGGATCTTAGGTTCTACATAAGTTTAATATTCGTTTGTTATAATGCTTTTTGTGTTACTTGGGCAGAGATATTTTACGCGGCGGGCGGTTGAAGCTGAGTTGTCCTATGCATGCACTCTTGCTCAAAACCAGTGACGGATGTATCCAACCGTAATATACACAAGGACCTCCCAACGACGTAGGTTCCTACTAAGTTCGAAAGGTCCATGCACAGTCCGTACTTTTCTAGTAAGGTGAAGATTGAAATAAATATATAAAAGCTTGTAAAAAAAGAAATGGACTAATGTTTGAGTTTTACTGATAACATTATTAAACTCAATAAATTATTTTTATTATCACTAATCTCACATATAAAATAGAAATACCTACAGAGACGGGACAAAGGTGTAAGGACTAGGATGTCTACCTAATGAGTTATGGGTATTTCGACCCTAAATATGTACCTACATATCCCTTCAATATCACTAGATACTGTCATAACTCACACATAAGAATAATTAGACTATAGTTCTTTATTTATGCAGTAATAAAGGTAAAAAAAAATATTAATAATAATAAATAATAATTAATTAATAAATAACTTTTTTATAAAGAAAGGACTAAAAAAATACTAATAAAGGACTAAATTAATAATATTATTATTAATAATTAATAATTATAAATTATTTATTAGTATTTAGTCCTTTATTTTTCCTTTGAGTATTTAGGTCTTTAGTTCTTTATTTATAACAATGTATGGGGACATACCCATGTAAAATTATAATTAGCGAGCAAATTATTACATCACATCACATGGAAATATTAAATTACCAGCGGGTCATAAATCGCCACTTACAACATTGTGGCTGAACCTACACTAGGCCGCGACGCGATCTGTGACTCTTGAGCGATTAAAATAAATAAATTAATCCTCACGTAATTAAGGCTACATCGTTCATCAGCGATACGACATGGAAACTTTTTCGGTCTTCCAGTCGCATCGCAATCGCTAATCGCTGTTTAAGGGCCTTCGCGCCTTTTAAGCCGTAAAAACGTTACATTCTAAAGCATACTCCTGATTAACGGCTGGGTGTAAAGATTGAAAAAAAATATATGTTGAATGTATATTCATGTACAACAATGTGAGTAAATTTTATTTTCTTATGACAAATAGTTCAACTGTAAAAAAATATTTAACAACACGCTATTTTGTTCAAATAAATGCTCACTCCTTCTAAACGGCTTCGTTCATTTAAAATATTTTTGAATGTATCAATCGGTGTTAAAATTTACTACAAAGTGAGTAACGCTCATGTAAATCAGTCAGTATTTTACAAAGAATATGTTGAAAATTGAGATTTCCACATATAAAAACCGGGCGAAGGCGGGTTTTTGCAGCTGTTTCTACCTCGCTGCATAGTCTATGATATCATTTTGAGATATCGCAGTACACTCGGGACATATTAATATGTGAGGTGCAGATATGAAAGTGTGCGTTTAGCTCCGTCTGGATGTTCAAGGTCATTGAGGGTACTATGCGCCTTAATATAATTTATTATTTTGCTGCAGCAATAGATTAGACTATTCCAAAGTAAGACAATTGTTGCTCTTTGCTATCCCTATCTCTTTCTATCTTAATACGTTCCGCATTATCTATCGCTGTCGTAGTTTTAAATTACTATAATTACAACGCAATGATTCTGAACGCCATTCAGTATGAACATGGCGTATCTTTCTGAATAAATCATTGGACTATTCCATGTAAAATTCAATTTCGACAGCGATTGGCGATTTTAGAACCGCTGAGGTCCCTATTTATTTATTAGGTATAGATATGAACTTAATTTACTCGATGCCTACCGTTTTTTATCGTGTGAAAATTCTCATGATCTTCCTCCGCCCGGAGAAAACGGAGGGCCATGTCAGTCTCGCTCGACTAAAAACACACGGTGTCCTTTACTGCTTAAAGGCCGGAGGCACACATCCACTTGCACAATCACCACTCCACTAGGTAAACTAGGTCTAGGTACCTATTACCTACCTGCCTAACCTGCCTAGAACTATACAAAGTTTTTCCTCAAATGTAGGTGAATAACCTCAGGATAAATAAATCGAGTAAATAACAATGACTTTTCAGAGAATTACAATCAAAACCTCACACATATTTGTAGTCATCTTTCCTTCCCTGTTTATTACACGTAAACATTTTTCCTTCGTTCAAAATGCATTGTACAGGACCTTCTTAATAATACCTCTGTGTTCATGTTTTTACTCCTTTGAATAAATAATAATTTATGAACAATTTACATGTATATTTAAATATTCAAATTAGACGAGAAATGTCGACAGTTAACATTTTTAAATATTATATAATATACGAAATAATATCTATCTTTTGTATCCAGATATTTTTTCAAGAGTTTCTTGGATATAATTAAATTAGGTATAACATAAGATAGCTAAACCAATGATATTTATTTATAATATCATTGAGCTAAACCCTATACAGATTTTTTCACTTAGTACCTATGTAAAACTCAGGGCCGCGCCGCCCCTATGTGCGAAGTGTGCGGCGCACACAGGCGCCAGGGTAATAGAGGCGCCGGATGACTAGTGACAATTATTTTTGTCACATTACAACATATTTAAATATATTATAATACTTGAGTATGGATAAGTAAGTAGAAACAAGTCTCCCAAGACCATACTAATCTAAACTATTTCAATTGATCGACGCGTACTGGCAGGAAACTCATAAATTGATCAGTAAAACTAATGAAAATATTTCGGCAAAAAAATTGAATTTATGAAAGAAATTCGAAAGACGACACGTAAAAGGCGCTTCATAGGTTTTGCACACAGGCGCTTCATAGGCTTTGCGCACAGGCGCTGCAAGGGGTTGGCGCGGCCCTGGTAAAACTCAAATAGTTCCGTCACTTACTTGCGACTGATTATGCACCCAACGATCAAACATTCTACCTTTACCTTGAGCCAGGGCAATTTTATGGTTTCCTTGAAAGTAGGTGAACAATCCAAGTCAACAGCCGGTGCGCAGCCGATTCTAATCTCTGGGTCAAGGGCTTAAGGACACGGTGAAGGTCGATTATGAAACGACCCTCGGATTTCTGTCTGGGAAACACTGAAATTCTAAATCCTTATATTTTTATCAGGCATTACATTGAAAACAGTGAAATATACAGAACCGTTTTCGTAATCAAATACGATTTAAATTAATAAATAGAGCAATAGGTACTCTCGATAAAGTTATGCAATGAAAGTGAAAAATAATAAACTTGACATTGGCATCGTCGAGATCGCTAACGTCGAAGAAGTGTTGGACACGATCCAGATACTAAAAAGAACCGGCAACGTTCTAATTTTAAATTTTCCCACCTAATCGTTGATAACTAATAGTGCTTGACGCGAGGTGCACGAAATCACAATCGATCGATTATGATTCGGTGGAATCTATGGATGCACTTATGGTTTACGAAATTTAAATTTACATCACCTAGCACTTAGTTTAGTGTACAAAAATGTAAAAAACCATAATATAATATATTATCCATATTTAGAAACTTGAATCTACTTTTGTAAGGTTTTGAATCCCTTCCGTTGTGACTACTAAATTGTTTTATATTGCGTGGCTTCATAAAATGCATTGATGATGAATCAATGCATTTTCTGAAGCCACGCATTACATATTTTATTCTGAAAAAGCGATAAGGTTATTCCACGGTCTTTAATTTCTATAAAATAAGAGTTATTTGTTGGTAATGTCAGAATACTATTAGACTAAGAGGATAGAATTTCATTAAATATACTGTGCTTGAAATGATATCTGTAAGAATCAGTGAGACGTGAGTGAGAGTATGATTTATTCGTATTTCACATAATTATTTTTATTGTTTGTTTTTGTACACTGGCTTCGAGTTCAATAGATGATAGTCAATTATCCTTGGATTGGGATATGAAATAACCGCTATAATGAATACATAGGCCAAAACCACGACTTGATGCTAAACTGGCTCGCGATCTGCCGGCCAGGCAAGCATCACCAAGGCCAAGGTTGACAGGGAAGGGGGGCGCGGGACGCTGCCGCGGGCTTAACGCTCCGCTCGAACCCGCACGGACCATTCTGCACCTCGCAGTCGACTCTGACGGTTGTACAAGCGCAAGGTAAGCGGTGGTCCTTTATTAATCTACAGACGTAAAGTTTCGTACTGATCGCGTCTTCCCATCAACACACCACCGCCGCTCCTGAACTCGAAAAAATGTTCCTAGCTTATTGTGTGATAACCAAATCCCTATTCAAGTATTCAAGATGTGCTTCGATAACGTTAAGTGTTTTATTTCACCGATAAGATGACTATCGCATTTGTTTGAAGACTTCGGAATTGCATTCAAATCATACGCGCGAAGGTAAACGGTGGCGCAAATCGAGGGAACTTTCCCTCCAAAAAGTTTTGAAGCAGATCCCGAAGGGCGGGAAGCGTGAGGCCGCGTGCGTGCTGCGTGCCGCGCATCGATCGGGCCACCCCTCGCCCTCGCCACTCCCGGCTCCGATACATTCATTTGGACAAAATATCATTCCATCATTGCATTTAGTATCCTCCGTTTCTTTTATTTATTTGCAGTAGTTTTAGTGATTTAGTGCATGTTTTAGCCGCTAGATAATATTGTATTTGTGAAAATGGGTGGCTGTGCTACGAAAGAAAACAAGGAAAACAAACCGGCTGACGATGCCGACGGGTGCGTATTATGTATAAATCTCCGGCCGGCATTTATCTTCAGCGGCCGATGCCAAATTTCGATCTTTACCCGTAGTTATGAGCTCAATACATTATCATTTTGCTGTAAATTGATATTTTAATCGTCTGCATTACGGACTATTGGAACTTATTTCGTTAAATTTTATCTAAACTTGATTCGCATAAGCAATGTTACCGACGTACATTGAACTTAAACGGGATGTAGAAATTATGGCGTTTCCGGATTGACCGGCAGTTTAATGATCATAATCCTTATGAATTATAAAGTTATGTCATACATTCTGCCTTTAAAATTTAATTCTAGGATATGTTGATTGTTCAGAGGTGAATCAGTTTGTGGCTTTTTATTAAATTTATAACTCTTTTAATTATGCGAAATCCTCATAAGGAAAATATCGATATTGTCCTGAGCTTAATTTAGATGTTTGATTTACCTGTGTCGTGCACGTCACTTGGTGTCTTTTTACATGTTTTTATCAAAGTTTATGCAAAATCCTCGTGGAAATTACGAGTACTTTTATATTACCGAGAGCCGAATGTAGAAGTTTAATTTAATTATGTGACGTGCACGTCACTTAGTTTCATTTGCACAAATAGGTATCTACCTACCTACATTCAATATCATATCCAATATCACGATTGGAATAATTCATGGAACGATAAGTGGATTCCGTAATCTGACGATGTTTAATTACTGCATTACCTTCTCGAATAGAAATGAATGCAAAGTAACAAGAAACTAGCGATAACACGTTCGTTCGTTGGTCGCGAGTGGGAGGTACGGCTGCGCGCGACGAAGAACTACCGGTGCGCAGTGAGCTGACACATCCGTTCGACTTGCGCGTGTCGGTCAAGGCGACCTCTAGCTAAATTACGTAATTCCACCACAAAACTTAGTGTTTCCCTGGGTGTGTTCGGTCAAAAACAATTCCAAACCCGCTCCAGTCCGCGTAACATCTCCATTAGCAGTAGTTCTTGCACCCAGTTTTCTATCCAAAACTAGTGACGTTTGTTGATTCCATCAATATGAATTATAAACTGAAAGTCACAATCCCTGTGGTGGTTTGCGGTGGCGCCGTGCTCGCGTATTACCTCATCAGGCGGTTCGTAATATTTGTAAAAATATAATTCCGTTGTTTCTTTTTCATGTTTCCGTTTTATTAATTTTTTTCTCTGATAAATTACCAGTGAAATATGATTTATCAAAAAATCTCGATTTAAAACTTTTTGGTTGTTGACTTAGGTTTAGTCTTCCACCGCTCGATTCCAGAGTCGATGGGTACGTCACTATTTACTTCCACTTTAAAAATACAGCAGTTAAAAAGAGTTGGCTACGATTGTGTCACTAAATACAGTTTTTTTCTCGTGGTTTTCATTGAAATTCTTTAAAAATGTGCACGAGAGCGACATGTGCCGCGTTGAAAGCGTTAGAATCTTATTTATATCCTTGTTTTCAGTAAACATCGTAAGTGTGAGATTTAACAAGAATATGTATGTCGTTACAGAAAAGCCGCAGCAATGGTGGACGCCGCAACAATCGAGAAGTTGGAGGCTGGTTTCAGCAAGCTCCAGGCCTCTGACTCCAAGTCACTGCTGAAGAAGTACCTTACCAAGGAGGTGTTCGACGCACTCAAGAACAAGAAGACCTCCTTTGGCTCGACGCTCCTGGATGTCATCCAGTCTGGTGAGTAGCCTTTGATACCTACTATTGTTACGTAAAGGTACTTTGTACTTGATAGGCACGTAGGCACCGGCGTCTATAGATAATTTAAAAAGATATCTGATTAAACACAAGCAGTATTGATAATCCACACCGATAAGGATATTTCATAAAGACCTAGTTACCTACTGAATAACCTTTCGATTTTCTTTCGGTATTTAGATAATACGTAAATATGAAAGCCGGTAAATGAAGCTAATGTTACGTAACCTTTTCCAGGTGTTGAGAACTTGGACTCTGGTGTCGGAATCTACGCCCCTGACGCGGAGGCGTACACAGTGTTCGCCGACCTGTTCGACCCCATCATCGAGGACTACCACAATGGTTTCAAGAAGACCGACAAGCACCCCGCCAAGAACTGGGGTGATGTCGAGACCCTCGGCAACCTGGACCCTGCCGGCGAGTTCGTCGTGTCAACCCGCGTGCGCTGCGGACGCTCCATGGAGGGCTACCCCTTCAACCCCTGCCTGACCGAGGCCCAGTACAAGGAGATGGAAGAGAAGGTCTCCGCTACCCTCTCTGGACTCGAGGGTGAACTCAAGGGTACCTTCTACCCCTTGACTGGCATGTCAAAGGAGACCCAGCAGCAGCTCATTGATGACCACTTCCTGTTCAAGGAGGGTGACCGTTTCCTGCAGGCTGCTAACGCTTGCCGCTACTGGCCCTCTGGCCGTGGTATCTACCACAATGAGAACAAGACCTTCTTGGTGTGGTGCAATGAGGAAGACCACCTCCGTCTTATCTCCATGCAGATGGGTGGTGACCTGAAGCAGGTGTACAAGAGGCTGGTGAATGCTGTCAATGACATTGAGAAGCGCGTTCCTTTCTCTCACGATGACAGGCTTGGTTTCCTGACTTTCTGCCCTACCAACTTGGGCACGACCGTGCGCGCGTCCGTGCACATCAAGCTGCCCAAGCTGGCGGCCGACAAGGCGAAGCTGGAGGAGATCGCGTCCAAGTACCACCTGCAGGTGCGCGGCACCCGTGGCGAGCACACCGAGGCCGAGGGCGGCGTCTACGACATCTCCAACAAGAGGCGCATGGGACTCACCGAGTACGACGCCGTCAAGGAGATGCACGATGGCATCGCTGAACTGATCAAGATTGAGAAGTCCTTGTAAATCAGTTAACGATCTCGCGTTATCAGTATTTTTTGTATTATTTATCGTTTTCACGTAAGAATTGATTGGATGTCGGATTGGTTGGGCCGGCAGACGGCACTAGTCAGCGCCCCGCGAGTGTGGCCGGCCACGCAAGCGGCCCTATATACTGTTTTTCGTAAAAGTACGTATTTTCTATAAGGAAATGGAAAATAAAGACAGCTAGCGATAAGACCATTATTGTCTTTTCTTTCTGTACTCCGTCCCTACCTGAAACACAAGCTTTTAATAATTATTTACTACAGAATTATGTATGTTCAATTCAAACAGAGTTCAGCAAACAGAGTGGGTACAAAAACCTAAATTTACCAACCCCACACTTTGTTTTTCACTAATATTCACGAAAACTTGTATGTTTGTTACCCTTTAACACATCTTTAAATGTATGTTTACATTGTCGGGTGTACAGGACGTAACAGACTGCCGTACCTTTCGCTTTCTCCCGAAAAAATATTCCCGACGAAAACAACAGTACAATACTTGTGTTAATAGATGGCGCCACATATCTTCTGAATGTTTGAATTATGCAAAGAACGTACGACGACTTGACTTACATAATTAATTTCGCGAGCAAATCCACGGGCAAAAGCTAGATTATTGGACGATCTAGATCTACCCCTTTTAGAATTGTTGCCAGTAAATACTCCGAAATTTCCCTTCCCTTCCACATGACCTCGGTACCCAAAACTAATCCGTAAATCAGTCAGTAACAAATATTTATTTAATTCCTACAGAGAAGTCCAATATTCATTAATAACTTTTGCCAGAGGCTTTGTGTGCTCCAGAATTTGACACACAAAAGTACAAATGTTTGCTCTTTTTTATTAATTTTAATTGTAGATAATGTAAGTATAGCTTGGCAAGAACGGATTGAAACGGAACTAAAATTTTTATTTCTGACAGCTTTTTAAAATCTTTGATATTTGATGTAAACAAAGACCGCAGGTTTGTTAGATTTATTATTGTGCCATAAAGCTAACGTAACGAGTGAAAAAAAAATAAATAAAACCATTCAAAATGCTGGTAGCGCGAAGACAGTGGTGACTTCCGGTTTTCTACATTTTTATGTCGAGCTGTATTAACGTAACGTCATCAAACGTCATCGTAACGTGTAACGATTCGTGAAGATGAATTATTACTAAATCATATTTTTTTTTTAAAAATGGATACGAGGGTAATATTTCTACCATAGTTGCAACACTGCTATACAAATGTCAATTGTCATTGTCAGACAATAATGTCATTGTCATTTTTAAAAGAAAAACTTCAAATTCAAACCACTTCAATCAAACTCCATCCACTAGATTCAGTTTTATTATTTAGAGAAACATTAAAATAATGGCTACTCCAAAAGGCGAAAAGGATTTGCATTTGCCATTATCTAGAGTGAAAACTATAATGAAAAGTTCGCCGGACGTTGAAATAGTTGGCGCTGAACCTCTGTATTTAGTTACGAAAGTTGCCGTGAGTAAAAGTTTTGCCGCTTCTCTAACCTATTGTCTCTAAACAATAGCATTTTTTGCTATAACAACGGGTGAAAAGAGAGTTATTCTCATGAAACGAGACCATAATCACACTGAGTCAAACTATAAACAATACTTTTCATACGTTACAGGAGTTATTTGTCACCGACTTAGCCAAAAGAGCTTTCAAAAACAGTAAAAACACATTTTTGGAATATAAACACATCGCAGAAGTCGTCCAAGAAGATGATACATTAGACTTTTTAAGAGAAATCATGCCTAAGAAGATAACTGTGAGACAGTATAAAGAAATGATGGCTAAAAAGGCGGCAAAGGGTAACACAGATGATTCAAGCGAAGAATCCAGTGAAGAAAGTGCTGCTGAAGATGCTGACGATGATGAAGAAAACGAAACGGATAATGATGAAGAAACTAAAGCAGAACAAGACTGATGTATTATAAACCTGTGTTTGGTGTATGAAATTCTAAGTATTATTACTACTTATTAAAAATAATTTGTGTACAAGCCCAGTTTGAACGCAAATAATTTTTAAATTTAATTTCAGTTCAATCATGATTTGTTTACTTGTAAACATGTAAACTGTGACATTATAACCTGGTAGCTCTATTGATAAGTACACGTTATGATCCTTGTTCATTCTTTGATAAACTTTGTCTATTGGTTTGGTGACCAATAGATGAGGTGAGACTGACCGAGTTGGTGTGGCCAAGATCAAGAGCAATCACATAAATAGCCAATAAACAAGAATAGTCAATGATTCATAAGTACTGTGTACTTTACCTGATTTTTTAAATGATAAGTTATAGGTAGAATCAATAAACAAAAAATGAACAGTAATTATTATTAAAATTAATTCTCACTGCAGTTTTTTTTTTTTTTTGCATGTGTTTCTAAAATAATTATACTTTTAGTAAAAAGTATGAAATGTATGATAAATATTATTTATGTTTTTTCTATTATTCCCAATAATAATGTTATTTTCATATTAAGTGCACAGAACATAAATACTCCTAATGGAGATTAGCTGCCTGTCGGCCATGTAAATCAGTTTTTTTTCCGTTTAGAATTCGAAATGAATGAAATGTGAACAACACACACAAAACATGCACACACACTTTGAGTTCACTGTGTTCGGATAGAAAACAAATCAGGAAAACTCATGTATGTGGCCAGCCATTTACTTTTCTTGTAGTAATAATTTTGTAAGCTAAATATTGTTAAAATAAATGTGTAATAAATAAATAATCACGTTATTTTTAATAAATTGCCTCATGTTTTACTAGAAATTAATTTAATTCGTTTTTGACAAAATCGCTTCTTAAAAATATAAAATAGTGCCCTCTAGCTGTGTAGCTTTAAAACTTTTACGCCCATTACGCGTTTAATAATAGGCTGGTGTAGTCTATTTTCAAGAGATAGCAGCACAAGTCCATTGAGTGACCAAATTTTCTATTGAATGACCCACCGCGCCATGTCACATGGGGATAGGTAGAATAACTACGATCATAAATCATATTCGAAACAAAAAAATCTTTTGGGTACTTTGTTGTAGTTTTAATAGTAGTGTTTCATTTTTAATAATTACGCACTGAATGATATTGATTTGTAAACTAAATACACACAGCTCTAAGCTACTGTTTCATAAACTTACGCCCCAATCTCTCAATTTCCTAGAATAGATTGAAAACTTTATTACAATCACAAAAGAATGATTCTGTTAAAGTAGAGGCTTTTTTTTTAACGTGGTAAAATCATCAAATGTAGGACACATTTCGGGCATTTTTGTCGGGCAGCGAGTAAAGGGCGACTCGCTGCCCGACCATGGATCATGCCCGGGTTAAGGCGCGTAGTGTCCCACGTGCGCCTCAAAGAGGAAAGAGCGTCAGCTAGCATAATGACGGGACCCCCTTTTCAGAGGGCCAAAGCCTGCCAGGGTCGCGGGATTATTTCCTTACCGTGACCCCGGAAGCCCGGAACAGAAAGGGCTATTGAAGGACACCGTGGATTTTAGCCAGTACAAGTCTGACAGTCCCTCCTGCCCTGCCCCGGGTGGGAGAAACTCATTTGATGATTTTACCACGTGATAAAAACAAAAAAAGCTCGATATAGGTACGAATACGAACACCGGTTATTTTATATGACCATAAGATAATATTTTAACTATCCTTACTGTTTGACCTCTACATCAGTGACAAGGTAAAGGCCATGTGTAAGAAGGTATGTTACCTAAGGAATTATGTCATGTTTGACAGTTGTCACTTCGTGTTTGTCGACACGTACTTACTTGTAGTTACGGTATGCGTTTGCGCATGATTTCGTAATAGGAGCAATGCTAATACATTCACACTGACAGCCTTTAGTAATACATCCTATGAATCAAACTCATTTCCGCCGCGTTTTTTTTTTAAGTTATCCTTGTGAAAAAGGAAACAAAGTAGGTAGGTAGATTTCATTGTGTTGAATTCATTATATAGGTATTTCAAAAATTATTAGTCACTGGTAAGGCGGAAGGCAAAAGGCCACGTGGCAGAAGCCCAACACGTTGGACTGACCAGATCCGCACCGCTCTTGACACAACGGTCCACGAAGCTCTGCACTCGGCGGCAGATCGGGACAGATGGCGTCGCGTGGTGCGCAACAAACTGCTGCAACAAGGAGGTGGTCACGACCCTCAGCATTGAGGAAACCGATCCGAGGAGGAAGACTTCAAAAATGTTGGGTTCTGATCATCAAGATCAAAATTTATGTACCTACATTATTTTCTCAATTTTGTCGGGGTCGACTTCCAATCTTGCTGGATGCAACTGGATACGCAGGGGGTCTGAAAGGGCCACAAGCAGAATTCCTAATGATTCCCTTTGTGAATGAATAATAGAACAATAGCCAATGTAACGACATTGGCTATTGTTCTAATCCAAAAAATCCTGGAAATTTATACAAAGTGAATCTTAACTACATAAAGGCATCATGCCAAATATTAAAGGTGTTTAAAACGGGCACTCCGTTTTAAACACCTTTAGTATTTGGCATGATGCGGCGGTTGATTCCCTTTACGTCGAGTCCCGTTACGTCGAGCCGAAAACCTTGTCTCGCTTCTATTACCCCTATGTCGAGCTTAGTTGATTTACCACGCTTCTATTACCTTTACGTCGAGTTTAAATAATATATCATATTTTAGAAGTACAGTCACGTCAAATAAGGTACCCCGACAAGGATAGTTTAGTTTTAAGGATATTATTATGAATTTCAATGATAGGTCCTGTGGACTTTGATCCAAGAGCGAGCGAAGCGAGCTCGGGACTCGTCGGCACCCCGACACGGACAGGTTAGGTTCGAAGGGGATGGCGGGGTCTGAAAGACCCCGCCATCCCCTTCGTGTTAGGTTACTTTAAACCATGTAAGCAGAAATAGAAGCCCCGCGAAGCGGGGCTTCGTTGAACTTCCTTTTTAGGTAATCTTCACTTAACATGTTTTTATGCCATTGGCTTTTAATTTACATCCCTGACTGTACTTGTTCACCAAACTCGACATAAAGGTAATAGAAAGCGTAAAATATCAATACTTTGGAGAACAATAGACTTTCAGACTCGACGTAACGGGACTCGACGTAAAGGGAATATATCGATGCGGCTGCCACTGATCTCCACCACACACATTCGGCGATGGAAAGCGGTCACCGTAGCCCAACCCCTGCAACATCAGAGGTATTAATCGTCTGCGCATTGCATTGCCGACTCTTCAGAAACTTTGTCACGTCTATTTTGAAGCTTCTCATGTTGTAGAACTTGTAGACAAGTTCTTGAAAAAACAAAGAGTTTCAGCCTTCGCCCGTAACGAATGCTAAAGATGTTAGCTAGGTACGCCATCATATCAACCTACCTCAATCGTCAAATAATTATCTTTAATAGATTTTCAATTTTAACACAAATAACGGAACGTTGGTGTTTTTTTTTCTTTCATAAAACTGCCCCACTCTAGGAATTTCTTCCTCTATCGTTGGTGCATTTATAAACATAGAAACTCGCATACAAACACTCAGACCCGGAACAACTACTTCCGTACAGGGATCGAATCCGCGACACACTGCGCATCATCGATCGGTCAGCAACTGCCACTGCGCCAACCGTGCTGTCTGCAGCCGTTTGATTGGTAAAGACAGATTCGAGTAGGTTGTCCTGCTGGCGTCTGAACATAAACATAGAATTATATTGTAATGTAGGCGATCGTCTAGAAAAATTTAATGCAGGCATTTTTGTTGTTTCTCTTTTATTAAAAAAAAACGTGACCCGAAAAAACCGTACACTAGTTATTTCTCCTGTATCGTGGGTAGGGGTACGTTTACAAACATAGAAACTCACATACACAAACGCCCAGACCCGGAAAAACTAAAAATATATGTATGTAGAGCACTAGAGCAGCGGGAATCGAACCGGACACGTGTCTCGTCTGCTCCCCCTTGAATCCGCATTGAAATAGTCCTACTGAAGTTATGATTTCGTTTCAGCATGGCTTCTTCCTTCCATACCGACATTTGTGTCTTACATTCTTTTAAATGAAATATAGCTGCATTAAAAGAAAAAAAAACTTGTCGTAATAAGTAAACGTTGATGATATCAGTGGTAAGACCATGACGCAGTCACAGTCATGTGTTAAAATATTTACCTTTAAGCACTTAGCTTGATGATGAAAACAAAATCTAGATTTTTCCAAGAAACAGAATTAATTGTAATGGCACCGTGTTTTTTTGCGTTTAATGCCCGTTAACACTAGTTTATTAACTAGGTATGTAGATACTTACCTACTCTGGCTACTCATAAAGCAAGTGCCAAGGGTGAACTAGTACCTACCTACCTACAGGCTTAAAAAACCTCAACAAAATCGAAAATATACACCGAATGCACCCGATTCTTGCCCATTCTTTTCCATACAGATCGAAGTATATTTTGGAATGTGCATCTACTTTCACAGTTACATGTTTTGTGACTGGGACTGTAGCACCATAAAAACTGTAATTCTATCCTTTTGCTATTTGATTTTATGTCTTTTGTCTAATCAAAAGAGCCTATAATCGGCCGGAAATAAATTATTTGATTTGATGAGAAATATTGACCTCTTACAATAAAATGTACGCACCAGTGCCGTGCCTTTCCGCATCACGCTTTTTCTATTAGATGCGGTCACGCATAACTACAAATTGTTTATTCACACACCTTACACCTACCTTCTTCTTATCTAAAGGCATCTCTATTAGGTCACTTTATATTTTTATTTCAAAACCGCAAACTTAATTGATTAACAAAAACGGCAATAATTTTTCAATTTTTAGCTAACGACCAAAATAAAATGCAAATTGACACAAACCTAAACAAAAATAATCAATCTTGTTGTTTATTTATATCTATTTTATTACAAAAAGAGATTTATTTTAATGTCTTTATTTTATTATATTTTTTTTAATCACAACAGTGACAGCAGAAAATGCATTCAGGGGGTCTAAAAATCCCAAAACAACATCACAATAATATGCATTGCGATAAAATTCATAAAATCGAATATGCTATTCTGTTACCCGACTCAAGCAATAGATGAATAGAGTAAATAATGATTGATAAAGAACAATAATTATATCGCAATTCTATTGGCAAAATTGCTAAAGTGGCGTTTAGTAATGCACAAGAACAAAGGCACAATTTATTGTACCTAAGTAGAAAATATATCTTTTAATTTAGTTTTTTTTTTTTAAATAATAACATAATATTTTTTACAATTCAACGCGTTTCGGCTGCGGCGCAGGTGGTGGTACGGAATGCCGGTAATATTTCTGGTAGATGTCATCCCAGAAGCGAGTGCGTTCTTCCAGGAGTACCCCTCGCAATTCCAGCTTCTCATCGATGGACATGTGTGGAGACCTGTCTGCGCCTACTGCTGGCCATTCAGGTAGAGATGACCCTTCAGGAACAGGCTTCCTGTAATAAGCAATATTGAGTTTCTAAACACTTGGTTTTACCCACTGTGAAGACCTTTTTTAACTTTTATCATGGAAAAATCAACAAGTGTGTCCTCCCGCTCTAAGAGGAACGGAAGGGACTGTCAGGCTCTTACTGACCAATTATTCAAGTTACAATAAAATAGGACGCTAATGGAAAACCACTCACCCAGTTTTAATGAAGTTGTGCCAAAGAATACGGACAGTTCTCTTAATGCTATGGGTTTTTTCCGACAATATGCTTTCGTCTCTTTCAAAGAAGTTACCGTCCATCACTGCTGTCGTTTGGGCGCAGTGGTTGGCACCTCTCTTGTTTGTATGAGGCACTACTGGAGTGTCATCATCCACAAATGAAAATTCGTACAAATATACTTGATTGTTGCCAGCCTCCACGTGCAATTTTGCAGCCCAAAGCATGGGATACGTAAACAGAACATCTGAAAAGAAGTCGATGTATCCCAAAATATTATCATTGCCAACAGGTTTGTCACCAAAATAAAATTCTTTAACTTTCTTGGCTACTTTTTCTCTTTCCTCATCAGATTTAAACTCTAAGTTAGCTGGCAAGAAATCAGAAAACTTTTCGTTCATCTTATTCTTCCATAATTCAAAGAGGTCAAGGCGCATTAACCCTTCCATATTTGCGAAACCGTACAACACTGGCAACTTTCTGTAGTTGCCATTCTTTAATATACTTAGAGGAGACTCTGTCAGGAAGGCTCCGTCTCCAGTATCACGTTCCACACATGGTGCAAACATGAAAGTGGCATCAGTTTTATCAAAAAATGGATCTGCAGTCAACAATTTCATTGGAGCTGTCTTATAGAACTTTTCTAACGCATAAATATCGTCTACATTCGTGAAGTTTAATTTTCGGGCATGAGCTTTGGCAATCTCTACAGGATCTCTCTGTACTGCAAATGCAGCGAGGTTTCCACCACTTTCAGGTATGACTCGGTGGAATAAGCCTTCGGCCGACTTAGAGAGCATTATGAGATCAACTGCTGCAGATCCTGCACTGCCGCCGGCAAGAGTAACATCGTCAGGGTTACCGCCGTAGCCAGCGATATTCTCGTTTACCCAGCGAAGAAGTGCCACTTGATCTTTCATTCCAGCATTGCCGGGTATATCCTCGGTGCCAAGGCAGAGGAACCCGTGTATGCTAAGTCTGTAATTGAACGTGACAACGATCAGATCTTTGTTCTCCATTAAGTGCAATGCCCTCATCATTTCACCATAACCTATGATAAATCCGCCTCCGTGGACGTATACCAGGACTGAGAGGTCCTTTTTGTCAGTGTTGGGCACGTAGACGTTGGCGATGAGGCATTGTTCGTGCTGCACTAAGTGTTTAGGCATTACATCAAACATATCTATCTTAAACTGTGGACATATGACATTCTCGTTGACGGCATCATACGGATCTGACCACGTTGGTGGTGGTAGAGGTGCCTGAAAAATTGTGATAAAAAGTAAGTTGGTATTCAGGAACGCAAATATACTTAGTTGGAAAAGGGCTAGGCACATTGTGATGAGTGAATTAGTTAAGAAATCAGTATATTTGATCTAGATATAATCGCTTATCGATGTCTAAGGGTCTGTTAGATTTCCAACTTCAAGCGTTTTACTAAACGTTGCAAATCGAATAGTGCACTCAGTGTTACTATCAGAACACTGAGTGCATTACGACTTAATTTTAACAGTATTTCTTTCTACTTATAATATAATAATCATCTGGCATTCTACCTTGAATTTATTTTCTCCAACAGGCGGTGTGGCGTAGGGTATATTGTAGAACGCATACACATCTCCGTCCGGGTGCTTGCGCCCGCGCACAGGTCCTTGCGGAGTTTTCACTTCCCGCCATTCTTCGTCAGCTGAAACTATTGAAAAACACAAAAATAGTACACACACGGTCCACATAGCTACTGTTTTAAAACTAATATGGATTGACAGATAAATACTGAATTAAATCATTATCGGGTGGTATCTATACCTACAAGGCCAAGTGCACTATGTTGTTTTTGCTTTGCGTTCTGTATCTTATCTATAAGAGGCTTATTAAACAAAGCTAATGAGTTGGACATAATCAATAATATTGTTAGTAACAGGCCTACGGTAAAAGAATCAGTAATCATACAAATTAATTATTATCTTGATCGAATCGAAGACGAGTTGCCTGCCAAGTCGCACTGCATAAATTAGGTACAAATGTCATTGTGTGGTATAGTATTATTTTAATTTTTATTGTTTAAATATTCAGTATAATTTGTATGTTCCTTTTGCGTTGCCATGATTTTGTAAGGTTCAGTCAACATTATGAAACACCTTATAACACGACATGAAAACAAATGTAAGCGATGGTAGGATCTAACACGCTGCTACGTCCCGCAGTACCGACGACGGAGCTGTACGTGTCCCGTTTGTACCACGCTACGAAGAGATGAGAAAAAATAAAATATACTTTTTACGGTCCGGTGCCACGGGTACCTGATGGACCCGCGACACCGGCAGGCTTGGACCACTGGACCCTCTAAAGGGGCCTCGTCATATTACTGACAGGCCCTATAGCCAAATGGCAAGCGACATTCGCTAACGTTCAACCGTCGCTAATACATTTTCAACTTTATACCCCATTGCATATAGTTGAAAATCTATCAAAGATTTCAGATCGTTTTCGTTTGTTTCGTTCGCTATCGTTCAGCAGTTTTTACTAGATTTTCAACTTTATGCGATGGGGTATAAAGTTGAAAATGTATTAGAGACTGCTGAACGTTATCGATTGTCACTTGCCGTTTGGCTACAGGCTCAGCTCTTTGAGAGACGATCAGACGACTGGAACACGACGCGCCGTTGAACCGGGCATGGTCCATGTTCGGACAGCGAGTCGCCCAACATAGTATGTGCTAGTCTACTCTTTTTTTTCGGTCATTCTCTTACGTCACGCATTTGTAACCTTGCAAATCCATGTAAATTAAGCATTATGCGTAAATCGGCATGTGGGACGTACGTCGTGTAATTTGTCACGGCTCCGCAACTTGATGTGGTTCTATAAGCAGCCATTATGGTGACGGTGCTATTAAATGATTGCCGGTTATTGACTCACTGCTCTTTGTTCCTACTCAATTGTTTTTTTTTTTTCTTAGAAAGGTGATGTGGTGATATTCAGCATTTTCATGGCTTCTTTTCATTGGCCTTAGTTTGTAACTGTTTAAACCCGTATGCTATACTTCAAACATTTAAATATGTGGATTTATTTTGTTAACCTCTTGAAGAGGCGAGACGAAATGGGAAGCGGTCACCTCCTTCTGCGAAGCCGTAATGTTCGCGAAGGAGGAGGCAGGCCGCGAGAGAGAGGGGACAGCGTCCTCCCTCCGCCCCAACCGCAGTGGTAGACGCCCACGGCGTCGGACGTCGGCAGACGATCTTCGGCCACCGTAGGCGCGGGCATGCGGACAGCGAATAAAGGGCAACTCGCTGTCCGACCATGGACCATGCCCGGGTCGACGGCGGCGTGTCGTGTTCCACGCGCGCCTCAAAAAGCGTCAGCAAAAATGACGGGTCCCCCTCTTAGAGGGCCAGAGGCTGTCGGGGTCGCGGGACTTATACTATGACCCCGGAACATAAAGGACTATTGAAGGACACCGTGGATTTTAGTCAGTACAAGTCTGCAATATCCCATCATTTCTAATGGTATCATTCCGTCCAATATATGTGTCCACCGTCAAGACTGTGCGTAACTTTTGTTCAAGCACAATGCAGCACATTCACTGAACGGAGTTTAGCAATGTAACAAGTAACGAAACCAATGCTCACGTATGCGCGCACAAAAAGATCCAGGTGTGAGCACACAAAGTATCCAGGCGAACGCGAACATTTTTAGAATGTTAGCGCACAATTCATCAAATATTTGTATGATCTACAAGTAGTTGTTTCAAGTCTAGGTGCTGGTGTAATGTGACTTTATATGTTTGTTAACGCACCCACGACACAGGAGAAAATTCCTAGTGTGGAGTAATGTTTTAAAAAAAATTGTTCCTGTTTGCTTGAGTGTGTCGCAGAGTGGACATTTGTGCCGCACACCAGAGTGGAAGCTATGCAGTCCGACAAGGTAGGTACAGTTGACAAAATTGAATCATGACCCATTTTGACAAAAAATCGTTTGAATACGTTTAACAAAGATCAAAGTCGTTACCATGGATATGTATGTTTACGCGAATGTGGACCTAATTGTATTTGAATGTTTGCAGGAAAATAAACTTATAGAGGGTTATAATTCCACTTTGTCGATTGTACTTGCAAACATCCTGCGGTTGCCTGCCAGTATCATCAATCACCAAATCAAATCAAATCAAATCAAATCGTTTATTTCAACTAGGCCAATTACAGGCACTTATGAATTGTCAAAAGACATAAAATAAAACAAGTATAAAAAACAGTTATGGTGCTACGGTCCCAGACACAAGACATAAAAACTGTGAAAGTACCGTAGGTGCTCATTCCAAGGTGTAGATCTCTATGGAGAAGAATGAGCAAGAAACTCCATGGACACTCTTTTTCAATCGCCAAAATTATTACAAAAATTTTGTTACATCATTCATCATCAGATGGTACATTATGTGAGAACGATGTGGCAAGATAATAGTGTCCATAGTAAAATAAAAAGACAATTCAAAATAAAGTTATTAATAATTAAAATAGACCGTGGCAGCTAAGAGATGACCAGTCACGACTGACAGCGCCCGTTCACGAACATGACACATGCATCAGCATCACTCAGCTCAACCATTTTGAAGGGAACTAAATGATCCGACACACGCGCCACCGCCAGCGAGACATTAGAGTGAGCATGACATAATCTCAACCGCCAGGGTCATTCAAGTCATTAAAAGACGTGGGTATCTACTCATTGAAAGTTATAAAGTACATTGTACTCACAAAATGATTCCTATGAAACTATATAATACTAGAAAGATTGACTCTATACAATGCAAGGTTAGTTAACAATCTTCATCAGCTCCGACATTAGTATTAGATGATACCCTACGACTGTCGTGAAAAAGAAGAGAATAAAACACACACAAAAAAAAAAAATCACTAATTAAAACTAAAGTCAAATACGATAATAATACAGAATAATTTGTTGAAAGAACATGAACAATGTCTTGTGTTCAACACAGCGACCAACTATGCTTATCATCTAAATAATCACTCACAGAATAGTAAGCCTTAGAACAGAGGTTAGCTTTTACTTTTGCTTTAAACACGTTAAATGGCAAATCTAGGAATGAGGACGGTAACTTATTATAAAATGTTATACCAACCCCAACGAATGAATTATGCACCTTATGAAGCCGATGAAAAGGAACACGAAGTTTGTGCTTATTCCTGGTATTAAAATTATGGATATCACTATTTTTACTGTATAGGTGAATGTTTTGCCTGATATATAAGATGTTGGCAAATATGTACTGCGAAGCCACTGTGAGAATTCCAATCTCTTTGAAGAAATCTTTCAGAGAATCTCGCGCACCAAGTTGGTAGATGGCACGAACAGCTCGTTTCTGGAGTACAAATATATTTTGAATATCAGCGGCTTTGCCCCACAGTAGAATACCATAGGACATTACGCTGTGAAAATAACTAAAATAGACTAATCTTGCTGTGTCAACGTCAGTGTATTGTCTAACTTTTCTAACAGCGTAGGCGGCCGAACTAAGCCTACCTGCTAGGTTCGATATATGTTGACCCCATTGTAATTTTGAATCTACTGTTATACCCAGAAACAGAGCTGAATCAACAGTTTCAAGCTCCACATTACCGAGGACGATGTTGGGACCCAGATTTCTAACATTGGGCAAAGCAAACTTTACGCATTTGGTCTTCTTGGGATTGAGCACAAGGTTATTTGCCGTGAACCAATCTATGACCCTCGATAGTGCGTTGTTTACGTCGTCAAACACTTGTCTATTCCTATCTACTTTAAAGATTAGAGAAGTGTCATCTGCGAACAGTACTACATCGCAGATGTTCTTCAAATGGTGTGGTAGATCGTTAATATAAACCAGGAATAAAAACGGTCCAAGTATTGAGCCTTGAGGTACACCTAGCTGAACAGGTAACCCAGAAGATTTCGCGCCACTAACATCGACACATTGAAGTCTGTTAGACAAATATGACTCAATTACTTTGAGGGCTTCATTCTGAACACCGTAATGACGAAGTTTACGCAATAGTGTATCGTGGTGTACGCAATCGAAGGCTTTAGAAAGATCACAAAAAACACCAATTGCATTTTGCGACTTCTCCCATGCGTCAAATATGTGTTTCAACAAAGCAACACCCGCATCAGTAGTCGAACGGCCTTTTGTGAACCCGTACTGATCATTATGAAGTAGACTATTTGAATTAAAATGGCGAAGTAACTGTCTAAGTATTAACTTTTCAAATATTTTGCTGAATGCAGGTAGAATAGAAATTGGTCTAAAATTACCAATATCATTTTTACAGCCAGATTTAAATAAAGGGATAACTTTACTGCTCTTCATAAGATCAGGGAAAGTACCCAAGTCAACGCATTTATTGAAAGTAACAGCAAGATAGGGGGCTACGATGTCGATTATATTGCTCAAAAGTTTTACAGAAATGCCCCAGTAATCACCAGTGTTTTTAGACTTGAGTGAATTGAAAACATTAACTACGTCATGAGGCGTTACATGTTCGAATCTCAATACTTGACTACATTCAGGGACGCTACTTTGCAAAAGGTTTTCAGCCTTGGACGGTGACGAACTTAAGGAGCGAGTCGTAGTTGCAGGAATGCTGGCAAAAAACTCATTAAATACCTCAGCTAAGTCAGCTGGTTTATTAACTAATTTACCATCAACCATGATCTCAGGTTGATTTTCTTGTTTATTTGATTTACCCGTTTCGTTGTTAATAATTTTCCAAGTAGTCTTAACTTTATTATTAGAGTTTTTAATAGTGTCACTTAAAAATTTCGATTTTGCAATACGGCAAATCTTTTTAAATAATTTTGAATAATTTTTGACATATTCTAGAAAAGTTATATCAAATCTATACTGCCTCATACCATACAACTCGTATAATCTCGCTCGACTTTTATAAATGCCCGGTGTAGCCCATTGGTTGAAGCCAGCGGAAGTCCCAGCAATGTTAATAGTTTTAGTTTTAAAAATGGATTTATACTCATTTTGCACAACATCAAAAAGAGCCTCATATATTTCATTAGGGGTTTCGTGTTCTACAATTGACGGTGAAACTTTAAGAGCTATATTATTTTTAAACTTACTGCAACGACTAACAGTATAAGGCGTGCATTCTATTTTGTGCGGCTTTTTATTTAATGGCATAGGGAAGCTAGCCATTTGTCCACAGTGATCAGATGATAAATCGGTTAATACTAATATATTTTCGGCATTAACATCACAAAACATATTATCAAGACAAGTTGAAGAAGACGCGGTGATCCTTGTTGGTTCGAAAAACAAATTAACTAAATTAAAGGATTTAAACAAGTTGAGAAGCCTGATACTTAGTGGAGTAACATCTAAAATATTAACATTGAAATCTCCACATACTATTATGTTTTTACTGCTGAATTTCACCTTATTAAGTGCATCCTCCATTACAACTTCGAAACTAGTAAAGTCCCCAGACGGGGGTCTATAAACACAAATAATAATATACCGCTCGAGCTCAACACAAGACAATTCGATGGTGCGCTCAATGGAAAGATTAACTAAGTCTAAACGTTGCTTACATTTTAGCTTGTTGGAAACAAGAACTAAAGATCCACCACGTATAGCATTTTTTCTCACAAATGCACTTTGTACGGAAAATAAATCATCATTGATAAACGCTACTTCATGTTCTTTCAACCAATGTTCAGTTAAACACAACACATGAACATTATAATATTCTAAAAATAAGCTTAACTCTAATTCTTTGCCGGACAAACCTTGCATATTTTGATGCACAACATTCAACATATGCGACTTAGCCTTTGTCGAACTTAACAGTTTAAAGTACTAGGTGTAGGTAAACTAATGTTAGTATCATCATTACTATAATGCACCACAGATTGCTAAAACACAATCAACCATACACACTTCGCAGTTCGCTACATTGCCAGTGTTATTAACATTAACATTGTTTTGACAGTTAATTTTGTCGTGGACGTATTTAGGTCATGTTGGTTTTACTTGTTTGCATCAACTTCATAGAGTACATTTGTATAAAGGATCAACTTGGATGATGAGACACATACAGCTGATGAAAAGTGTATTGTGGGTATATCAGGTAACGTCTAAGGAAGATTTTTTCAGTATAATCATCAATATGTTTGAGCCAAATTACTAAAACCTAAAAATCGGTAAATGCGACGTATTCTTATTTGGTTCAGAGTCAAACTATAACTACAGCTTTGTTTGAAACTATTAGTTGGACGTAATTAAGCAAAAAGGTCTTCTAGTGCGTCCACTTAAATGTTATACTTTTATAACGGATCAGATGTTTAAAAATATATATTTTTTTAAATAATTGTTGACTTGGTCTTAATCTGCACAAGATTCAGGCGCGGTGCGAAGGGGGGGGTCACAGGGGACATGACCCCCCCCAAAATCTAAGATCACATTGAAAAATCTCAAAAATATGCCAAATAATAAAAGGAAATTTCTAACATTTCCCTTTCGGCGATAGAATAGTTTGCTGACATCTTGTGCAATATGTCTTGATGTGCAAAAATGTTTATTTTATTCCATTTCCAGATGCCTATTTTTATTAGTGTAGTGAGTGACCCCCCTCCATAATTTCAGGCTGCGACCGCGCCTGACAAGATTGGAAAACTGGCCTTCTTTGACAATGCTTATTCCTCTTGCTAGACCACCAATTCACTCAATGACGATTAATTAAAAGGACGCGCCGCAATCGCGGTGGTGACCCACTTTGAGGATGGGTGGAGAGGTGTCACGGCGTCCTCACCTTTTACCTGACGCAGGTCTTCACCGGCACGGATGTTTCAGGAGGTTCATGTGTCTGATTGGATAGGAAGAAACGCTTGGCTGTCACGCCATTGTGAAGATCACCAGAAAGACCAGCGAAGCCAACGGTGTTGACTGTCGGCTTGGGCAGAGCACCGCCGAGTCCTCACGGTGGTGGCGATAGGCGGCAAACCCTCGCGCTCGGTATTGGTCGAGCCCAAGCTGCGGGGCGAGACGGAATGGGAAGCGGTCGCCTCCTACTGCGAAGCAGTCTTGCAAGCGAAGGGCGCCGTGAGGGAGAGGGTAGCGTTCACGTCTTATTTACAGCTAATTATTTTATGAAACAGTACGTTTATTGGTTTTGAATGAGCTATGTGAATTTTCGTGTTTAATTTTTTCAAACCCTCAACAAATAGAGAAGAAGTTTTACAAAGTTTAGAGCCTATGCACGCCACAAGTCTAGATTTTTTAATTAATTCTCTCCAATTAAACTTTCGAAATATTAGCCAGTCAATTCATTTATTTGAAGCCTTAATTCCAAAAACTTTACATACTCGTACCTACCTTGAACATTTGATCTAGAGGCCAATTTGCTAAGTTGCTTGTGATTGCGAAATAATTTCCAGTTCAATTATTTCAAAAAGGTAAATGCGCATATTTTGATTAATTCTTGTACGATTTTAATTGGGTTCAAAATTACTTTGTTGATCGTACGTTTTTTTTTTTACTTGGTAAAATCATAAATGAGTCCCCCACATCCAAAGCGGGAGGGAAGAAACTGTCAGACTCGTACTGACTAAAATCCACGGTGTACTTTAATAGCCCTTTACGTTCCAGGGTCACGATTACCTAGCTGACGAGACAGTTTCGCTACCTCTGCAGGCTTTGGCCCTCTAAGGGGGCCCAGTTAGCCCGTGGGACACATCCGCGCCGTCGACCCGGGTACGGTCCATGACGGAGTTCACCCATTAGTCGTCGTCGGCTTAACTGCGACTACGATAGCCATAGATCGCTTCACGACGTTCGTTGCCGTGTTCCTGCCTCCTCCTTCGCTTAGCATGAAGGAGGTAGGTGTACTTAACAAACTTACTTTTTTTTACTCGTATATGGGCTTTGAAACTAATAGGTACCCGAGTTTCGAATTAACCTAATTACTGTTTGTAATTAATGATTTACTATTAGCCTTGTTAGTTTGGTGAAGGTGGAACCTAAAAAAATTAAAAGGTCAACTAATTAAAATATTCTGCCTACCCACATAAATCAAAGATGCATAAGATATTAAGGTTATTTAATTTATAATCTTCGATTATATGATATTATATCTTGTTTACCTTCCGTACGTATGTATAATTATAAATAACAGTTCAATAACACAAACTTAGAATTTAAGTGTTGCCACAGAGTACTAGTGTTAGCCTTAAATTAAGGAATGTCCATATTTCTAAGACGGCCACTGATAATTGAAGCCAAAAATACGGAAGAAAAATTACCCCTGTCCTTAGATTCCTACGTAAAACAAGTGAAAGTTGAAGAGTTGCTAATAGCTGTCAAATATTTTAAAGTTTTTATTAATTTGCCAATGTTGCTGTATGGAAATAAGAAATATGGCTCTGTAATACACTAGAAAACTGATATAGGAATACAATCAAAACACTGAATTTGATGTGGTTACCGTTTCAGGTGTATAAAAGGCATTTGGAATGTTTCTAAATGCTTTTTTACGTCTAAAACTATATATATATTTGGTGTCACGATATTAATTATTGCAATCCGTAATCAATTTTTTAGTGCACTGCAGAGCCATATTTCTTATTTTTAAAGTAAATTAAAAATAAAAAAAACTTGTTAATATTTGACAGCCATTTGCGACGTTGCCAACTTTCAGAATATGCGCCCTTAAAACGTTACGGTTTTTTTCGAACACGGAATCTAGATATTTTCAAATTTTATAATGTAAATCGCTTGGTCCCCGGTTTCAACAGCGCCGCGCTGCTTTGCTCATTTTGGTCGTAGCGTGATGCTTCATGCTATAAAAATAGTCTACAGCCTTCTTCTATAAATAGACTATCAAACACGGACATAGGTATTTTTCGTCCGAGCTGAATTTATTAAATTTTAGTGCTAAAATAAACTCAGACGTTTTTAAAATGCATACCTATATTTACTCTTATGAAGTAATACGGGTCTGAGGTATGTTTTAAATAAATAAAAAATTGTTCAAGAAGTTAGGCAATTAAGAAAAGTCATGTAGGCACTTATGCAATGTGTGTGTTTATTAAAATAAGTTTTTCTTAAGTAATATGTTCTGTCCGCAGTGCAAGTGATTATTATGAATAATTATTATAGCAGCGAACAAAAGTATGAAATCACTTAGCCCCTTCGTACTCAAAGTGGCGCAAGTCTCTGACCGATACCTCACAATTTTAGTATCCAGGCGACTATCGCAATACAAATCCGTAGAGGTTTCATACACAGGCACTAGAGATGTTGCGAATATTCGCATTCGCATCCGCATAGATATTCGCAGTTTTTTAGACATTCGCATTGGCATTCGCATCCGCATATATTTATGCGAATATATATTATAAGAACGAGTTAAATATACCAATATTTTTGGAACTCCTTCTTTTCCAAATTTCATTCATTCTTATCTGGCATCTTCCTCTCCATTCTCTTTTATCTTTCTTTCAGACTGCCTTTATCCCGCCATTCATTAGTAGGTAGCACACCGGTCAAAATCATAACCCTCCTTTTGACTTTGCCGTAGTCGGGTAAAAAATGCTTTAGTACCTATATTCTTTTCGCTGACAACATATTTATAATTGATAAATAGTAAGTTATGTTGTGCGAGAGAAGTGGTGGTCTTGTCGTGGGTTTCGAACCTAGGCAGGCGCATTACTTTGTGTAATTTATTTCATCACCACCTGCTCTCAAAACGGTGAAGCATGTCATATAACCAAAAAAAAAATGTGTAATGACATGTCTATGTCTAATTTATTTATTTATTTATTTATTAGATAAGAATATATACACAATATAACAGACGGAAGTCTAAAAAATTGTATATATATAAAAAAAAAAGAAAATTATAACTAGGCCAGAAAACATCGAGAGAAGGAAAAAGAAAAATACTTATACATATTAATATAACAATTGTCATTTCACATCCATCTTCTCTTACAAAAGCTCAAACATCACGACAACTTCCATCCATCTTGACGCCAAATCCTTTTCGGTGTTGATGTCAGCATAGCATTTAGCTCAAAGTGCGCGAACGGGCGTGTGACCTGTTCCAGGGGGAACATCAAATAGTTTAAGCCTCGGTCTTCCTAAGGTCGATTTGGGCACGGAATAAACAGTCTCACAAGCTGAGCTACTAATTCCGGGCAATGATCACCACGAAGGACACGACATGAAAACAAAAGTAAGAAAAAATGACGCCTCACTTCACTTCACTAATGTGGCATCTCCAAACCAGCACTGGGCCCGCGTGGTGGAACATGGACTACTATTTTACAAGAAATAAATAACTTAGCTTAAGTATATTACCCAATCTTCACACCTACATCTTTTCTTCTTCTTCTCTTATAAAAAAAAAAATCTAAAAATCAATGCCACTTTTCATTGTTATTATATAACTCAAGAACGGGCTCACCTATCCAAACCAAATGTTTAGGCTTTGTTTGGGTTATTTGGTAGATGGTTTATGTGAAGTTTGCACAAAATCGGTCAAGCGGTTTTTCATTTATCACATTTTTTGAAACAAATTAATTCAATAAATGCCGGATCATGAAATTTTGTTGATGGGAATTTCGCTGTCAAAATAGCGAAGCACGCATCGGGCATAGTTTTTCATAAATACCACAGTTACTCAATGGAAAAATTATGTTTGGCAGTTCACACAATGTCAGTATTGGAGTCCTTTTGTTACAAACCACAAAACTTATTAACTGAAGAATCAACATCAACATTTACATATTTTATGTACAGGATAGGTACTAACCAGCAATATAATAAGAATTCCTAGGTGACTGAGATAACCTGTTTTTACTGTTCTGTGGAGATAACGCATGACGAAGTTGAAACTATCCATTGTTGAAATCTACCTAGGTAAGTCCATACTAATATTAAAAGCTGAAGATTTTGTTTGGTTAAGCTCGCTTATCTCAGAAACGACTGGTTTGAATTGAATATATTTTTGTGTTGGATCATCATCATCATCGGCCTATAATGTTCCCACCGCTGGGACACTGTCCTTCTCTCTGTAAGAGGGATTGGGCCATAATACAACAAGCGGGCCCAGTGCGGGTTGGTAGATGTCACATGTCTTCGAATTTTTGGTTCTAGGACATACCGGTTTCCTCACGATGTTTTCCTTCACCGTTTTGAGAGCAGTGGTGATGAAATAAATTACATAAAGTATTGCGCTTGGCGGGTTTCGAACCCACGACCTACAACTCGTAAGTCGAGACCGATACCATTGGGCCACCACTGTTCCATTTACATCTTTGTTGGATAGTCTATTTTTCGAGGAAGGCTTTATAACATTCACGCTGAGATCATTAAGAGCCGATCAACGTGGGTGAGACTATGGGGCACAGTACAGCTAGTTTAATATATTAGATCCCCTTAGCACGAATTTTCAGTATTTGAGACGTAAAGTAAACTAGAACTTTGACAATTTCAAAATCACAATTTTAAGGAAAAAATTAGTTCCAGCTTTGCACACCAGAGGCGCTGTTCCATTTTTTCATAAAAGAAACGCTGTAAATACTGGAAAGTAAAAGAATGAAAATTCATGCTAAGGGTACAGCCTTTCCCAAAGTGGGCAATAACACCCCCTTGTGGGCGCTGCAGGCCTAAAGGGGGATGGTAAGAGACCCAGAAAAAATAATGGGGCGTCGTGTAGAGGTTTCGGGGGGGATAATTTCATCTAAATAGGACTAACTAGGACTCTTTAGACACCGATTTATTGGGCACTGGGCAGTAGGCAAAATGCATTAGATGATTGAAATAACTCTGTTGAAATAACATTGTGAACTCCGAACTATCAATTGTTGATATCTATTTATTTTAGTTAACTTCAAAGCAAACAAAAGATCATAAATTACCTATTACAGCATATTGATTGAAATTCAATGTAACATTATGCAGTACTTTCGCGTACTTATTTATTACCTACCTATTATATAAATTATTAAGTAAGTATATCGATTGAAATTCAATATTATACAGTCAGTGTACTTTAAAATAAGTATTTATATTTTGATTGAAGTCTGGCCTTAAAAAGACCTCGACGCGTAGAAAAGAAAAAAAAAGTATTTTCAAAAATAGAGCAGTCACAGTTGTTTCACAAATTTTTTACCTCTGCCAGCTACAGAAAAACAATAATAATAATGACTATAAATAGAAAGATTAATAAGATACTAATATAAATATCACTATCATCTTGACAGAATTGTCTATGGGAGCAACACATTTATTTTTCTCGATGTGTACATCTTTAATTTATTTTTATTAATTTGCCAGTAACATGGTGAAAAGTTAACCTTAAAGTAATAACCAAAAATATGTCAGTGATTTTTACAGTAACACCAAGTCAAAGCTATAAAATAGAAGTGAAATGACTGTACTTAATTAGATTCTAATATTAAAAAAAAAATACTATCTGTGTTGTGCAATGATTTTGAGACCTTGAATGTATCAGGTTGTAGTCGCTATGCGGGAATTTGTTATCTATTACCTTGTAATAAAAATAAATCCGCTTGTCCTGTCTGTTTGTATGAATGCTCAGCAAGACTGCAACGTTCTTATAAAATAAGCAACGGATTTTGGTGTGCGTTTTTGCCACATCATCTGCCTACCTTTTCCCAAATAAATATATTGGTGTCGGCTTCTAGACGAACCAGATGCAGCTGGATATCAGTATTTTACAAGGAGCGACTGCCTGTCGGACCTCCACAACGCAGTAACTAGGTAATACGATACCCCTTGGTAAGACTGGTTGTCAGACTTTAGAGCTTCTGACTAATAGTAACGACTGTCAAAAATCTGCAACGACTTTACGTGCATTCCGAGGCACGGAGGATAGGTACTCGCTATGACAGATCATGGTCACCCATCCACAGACCAACCTCGGCAAGCAACTATTACCACGCAAACGTCGCGCTTGCGACCACACGACCAATGGGACAGTTAAAAAAGCGTATAATATAGAGTAAAACAGGGGCAGTTTACTAGTTTCATTAAATAAACTAATTCACAATCTAAGTAACTATGTGGTTTAAAATGGAGGTCAAGTTTAGACAGTACGCACGGTTGACCTCAAGTGCGAGTAACGCTATTAAATAATTATTATATTCTATTAGCAACTAAGCCTGGTTTTGCACAGTAGTAGAGCATATTGCCTTTGGGTGGAAAAAACATCAAAATGTGTCCACCCGCGCTTGGTGGAGCGCAAGGAACTGCCAGACCCTTAAGCCCTGGGGTGCTATGACAGGTAACCTCCACGTGCGCCCGTGGACTGGAGTTCCCTCTCGGATACGTCCGGGGGGAAGACCAGTTTTTCGGGCCGGTGCACCCTGGGATGCGGGCAAAAACTCTTCCTTAGGCACTGTGTGCCTAAGTGGTCTCTTTGCCCGTATGCGAATAGCCTGTCGTGTGGACGCTCCAACGCGTGTCCCTCTGATTAGCAGAGGGCACAGCAGCGGAGCGGGCTTGCGGATGGTGAGTGATGGGTAGCTCGCCGACCGACCAAGGATCAATCCTCGGTCGGTGGCGCGTCGTGTTTCGCGCCAAATGCCTGCTGGGGTCGCGGGTTTTTTCTTAACCCAGGATACCGTGGCCCCGGAACGTAAAGGAAGGAACACGGGTGGATTTTAGTCAGTAAGAGTCTAACAGTCCCTTCCACCCCACCTTCCACCCCACCCAGGGCGGGAGGACTAATTTGATGATTTTACCACCTAAAAAAAGAAAAAAGACCCTAAAGCCCTTCGTACACTGATACTGATCAATGATCAGTAGTTAGGTAAACTACTCATTTTAAGTACCTATTTGACCAATTTTGTAAAAAAAAATTATAGCTTTTTAACTGTTTAATCAAACTACTGACCATTAGTTACGGGCCGTTATTACGTACCTGTATACGATCGACAAAGAATCATGACCCAATTTGACAAAAAAATCGTTTGAATCCTCCAAATGACAAAAATTTTGACAGTTTCTTGGGGAGCCTGGAAAAATTGTTAGAACATTTTATTGACAGGAAGTGCGTTATATGTGGTGATTTTAATGTTGACATACTTGCGGAGAGTAAAAAAACGTATGAATTTTTAAGTATATTAAAGTCTTACAATTTTAGGCACCTGGTAAATACTCCTACCTTTATTCGAGGCAAGTCACACTCTTGCATTGACAATGTATTGACTAATCTCTGCGACGATGACATAGAGCAATGTTTGGTAGATCATAACGGTTTAGCAGATGGCCATGCGGGTCTTTTTTGTCACATAATTCTAGATAAGGTGGATGGAGAAACGAATGAATCTGAACGTACCATATTGATTCATAGGAGAACTTTTAACAAAAAAAATAATGCTGCTTTTAAAAAGACGTTTCAACATAATAAAAATAGTAATCCCGTAGGTATCAATACGTTTCTCAATAATTTTAATAAAACCTTTCGTGAATGTTACCCAAGGAAAACTAGTAAGGTTAAACTAATAAAAAATAATCAGATAAAGTGGATTACTAAGGGAATTAAGGTATCAAGTAAAATGAAAAGAATATTATGTACGGGCAATAACATTGGTGTTTATAACTATAAAATAAATTACATCAGAATCTATAGAAGAGTTTTAAAGCACGCACGAAAATTAGCCATATCATGTCATCTCAACAAAGCCAAAAATATATCAAAGGAGACATGGAAAATTGTAAATGAGCAAACAAAAAGAAAGAAAAATAAAGTTAGAAGAAAACTTGTTCTAAACATTGACAACAGGGTGGTTACAGATCAACAAGAAATAGCGGACACTTTAGTTGATATGTTCGTGTTTAAATCATCACTAATAAAAACTGACCAAGAAAGAGCAATGTCCTTCCTCAGAAACTCAACACCGAGAGTAGAAAATGAGATGAAATTCGATATGACGACACCACAGGAAATAACAAAAATTGTACGTAAGATGGCAAACAAAAAGTCTTGTGGGCACGATGATGTACCGATATCGGTGATTAAGGATAATTTAGAAGTATTAGCGTATCCCCTATCTGAATTCATTAATAAATGTATTGAAGAGTCGGTTTTTCCTGAACAACTTAAATTGGCAAAGGTGATTCTGCTACATAAAAAAGGAACAAGAACGGACCCCAAAAACTACCGGCCAATATCACTATTACCAATTTTATCAAAAATTTTTGAAAAAATAATGAAGTCTAGGCTAGTAGCTCACTTAAATATAAATAGAATAATTAACTTTAGACAATTCGGGTACCAAAAGGGGATAGGCACTTCCGACGCGATAAGTAATCTTGTTAATGACATTATTCATAAATTAAATGACAAAATGAAGGTAGCTGGCCTATTTATTGATTTAAGTTCCGCTTTCGACACAGTAGATCATGAGCTACTTCTAGCTAAACTAGAGCATTATGGCATTAGGGGCAAAGCGTTACAACTTTTTACATCTTATTTGGAAAACCGTAGAATGTATGTAGAATTAAAAGACATTAATGTAAATAACAACGTAAAGTGTATGAATGAAGTAATATTTAAGTCAAAAATGATCAAAATAAGTCGCGGTGTGCCTCAAGGCTCAATCTTGGGATCAACATATTTCATCATTTTTAATAATGACTTACTCAATTTTATGAATAATATCCAATCTGACGCAGGGCTTGTAATGTTTGCAGATGATACGAATGCCATAATCGGGTCACCAAATTTAAGCGAGTTGGCAGAAAAGGTTAATATGTGTCTCGAAAATCTTTCTGTTTGGTTTACAGCAAATAATTTATTAATAAATCCAAATAAAACCCAAGTGGTACTGTTTAAAACAACGTCATGTAACAAAGATGGCATACATGTCGCACTCAAAGGGAAAAATATTGCCTTAGTAAATGAAGTAGAATTTTTGGGAGTTTACATAGACAATTTGTTAAACTGGAAAAAAGAGCTCACCGCCATTGATTCCTCAATATCTTCAGCTTGCTACGCGCTACGAAGCCTCAGGGACGTTATGGACCTAGAGCAGCTAAAAGTCGTATATTATGCGTTGGTAGAATCTAGGTTACGATACAGCATTATGTTTTGGGGCAGCAGTTACGGGTATAATTGCCGAAAAGCATTCATATTACAGAAACGTGCATTAAGAACAATTGTCAGAATCCCACAGCAAGAGTCATGTAAGGATTATTTTAAGAAATTAGGTATATTAACGGTACCAAGCTTATATGTTTTAATACTGCTCAGCCATTTTGCAAAATACATACACGAGTACGAATCACAAGAAGAACGAGAACTTAGAGAGAGCACTAGAAGACAGGTCATAAAAAATAAAATTGCACCTAAACTCAATGTTGCTAAGCATTGCTCTAAATACCAGGCGGTGGAATTATTTAATAGGTTGCCTACTGATTTGAGATTATTGGTTTATAAGGGTACTTTGTTTAAAACTAAACTTAAAGCATTCCTGTTAGATAAATGTTTATATTCACTATCAGAATTGGGGACAAATGATGGTGAATAGTTTTTCTTTTTTTTTTTTTTAAATTGAGTCATTTTTGAACCTACCATTTAATTATGTCATTAAATATATACAATCATTTGACATTATACTATTTACAAAACATTATACTAGCACAATGACTATTAATTTACATTCCATTGACATCAAAATTATATTTTTTAAATATTGTTTAATGAAATTTTTATTAATTATAATTTTATTTTTATTTTATTAGTTGACTGTTTTTGAATTTTTTTGTGTTAATTTAATATTTATTGTTTTTAGCTGTTATAGATGAATTAATGTATGATTTTATTTTTAACTATTATTAATGTAATTCAGACACAATGCAAATTGTTATATGAATAAATAAATAAATAAATTGATAAAGATCAAAGTCGTTACCATGGATATTATGTTTACGCGAATGTGGACCTAATTTTATTTGAATGTCTGTCAGAAAATAAGCTTATGGTGGTTAATAATTCAACTTTGTCGATTGTACCTAGGTAATACCTACCTAACTATTTACAACGTAAATGCATCGGACTATGAAATGAAAATGACGCATTGAGCGATGCGCATCGAACAATGGAGGATACACCTTTTAATTGACGCAGTAAAAAGAGATAACACGCTACACGAAACATTTCTAGCGGAAATAAATGATAATTAAGATTGTTAATTTAATAGACGCATTAGCAACAATGTTGCCTCTGTAGGATGTGCATTTAGTAAGTGAATTAGTGTATAAGTTTCGGACGGCGAGTAAAGGACTCATCATCATCTTCATCATCATCATCAGCCGGAGGACGTCCACTGCTGAACATAGGCCTCCCCCTTAAACCGCCACGCCGAACGACAATTCGCTACTTGCATCCATCGGCTGCCCGCGACCCTCACGATGTCGTCGGTCCACCTAGTGTGTAGAATAATGGACTAATGGCACATAATGGATAGCTCGCCGTCTGATCGAGGCCTGTCAACGGCGCGTTGTGTTCCACGGCTCAACGAGCTGTTTCATAGGGCCTGCCAGGGTCTCCGTGCTGTCAAAAGAGGTTACCGCAACATAAGAACGCAAAGGGTAACCGAAGGAACGGCGTGGTTTTTGGACTTTTTTTTCAGTCCTGTCTGAACCACAGAGGGCTTAGGACTGATTTTATGATTGTCTGAATTAATTACTTTCCTGAAAATATAGTTCTCGAGTCTTCATAAGGTCATTTAACACTGAGAGTCAACGAGGTGATACTGGAAAGGACAAGGAAAGGGTGGGCTCACCTCTCAATAGGAATAAGTAATACACATGAATGAAATTATAATTTTACGCTAAATAAAACTTAGTATTACGACTAAGATAAAAAATCTGCTCTTTCGGACTTATCCGTTCATATAAAAAACATGGTATGCTCGTAAGACTCTTATAGCATAAACTACTAAACGTAGAAACCTGATTTTGGACAGCAGTTGCAGTATATTATGTGGGTGGGGCACTAAGAATAGATTTTACGAAAATGTACCTCTTAGAACCTGAAAAGGGATGAAACCTTTGTGTGTAACTGTAAAATTTTATTCCTTGGGTTTATACACTTGAAACTTGGCATGAATACGAAGATAAGTAAGAAAAAACCGGCTAAGTGCGTGTCGGGCCACGCACAGTGTAGGGTTCCGTAGTTGCCCATCAAAAAACTAATTAAACTGATTCGCTGAATTTCATTTTAAAAAGAAGAATTTTCAAAATCGGTCCAGGAGTCTTTGAGAAATCAGGGAAAATACATAAGAAAAAAGATTACGACGAATTTAGAACCTCCTCCTTTTTTTGAAGTTAGTTAAAAATAGTTGACGGTAAAAACCTACCTATCCCCAAAAAACATACCGTAAAAACATACATATTAAAGCTGTAAAAATAAAGTTGACAAACTTACATTTGCAGTTGAAGAGCATGTTCTCCGATACATTTTGTTTAAGAAAACATATTATTCAAGTACAGTCGAACTCCAAATTCCTGGGTCAATTTCTGAAAGCAATAGCCTGACGCTTCGCTGTGACTTACGACCTTTTATTATAAGTTGTTTTAATACTATACAAATCAAAGGAACTTACGGTATACTTCATAATTTCAACCTTTTCCTTCAAGTAATGCTGGCGCAGTGGTTAACGTGCTCGGATATTTCCATCACTGCTGGCGAAGGATCGATCCTCACTTTTTTCTAATTACTTTTATTTTATTTAATAATTTTAAATAGTTGCGATATTCTTTTTGTTATTTTTCATGCATTTTTTTGTAGAAATTTGATAAATAAAATTGTTTTTTTTTAGTAATTACTAATACTAGTCATTAGTGTTGTGTGTCGACCGTTATCATCATAATTATAAGTATAATAAAGTTTTGTAGGTAGATCAGGGAAATAAAACAAAAGTTACAAAAGTAAATTATTTCGATTTGTGAGGTAGACATAACTATGTTAGTTCGTTTCGAGTCTCATTATAGAACGTTGTTGATTCCTGGATATTTTGTGTGACGATTGTTTACATCTATGTTACGCTGTTTTAATGTTATTGTTTTGTAGTGAAATATTAACAGTGGAAATAATATAATCACTGAGGTTGAATATTATAGCCGTGCATAAATATGGATGAAACAATACAAATATCAAATTAAACCGGACTAAGTGTGAGTATTAATATTTAATTTTTAAGTGTTTCACATGTTAATATCTTATTTATTAGTTAAGATTCCCTACAATAGGTTTGTTTAAAAGATAGTTAAACGTGTTATTTACTTATAGTTTTTACTTTTAGTAAAATAAATTATCAGTTGTATTTTGCATAAAGATAATAATATGTAGTATTCCATGTTTTGTTCTAGTGAAATACTGTGAGTCCTGTGGAAGTGGATATGAGATATAAGGAACGGTCGAGACCAAAGTCCAACACCGACGGTTGTCAGACATCATAATAAAATTATGGTGAATGAATATGAAGGAAATGGCTTCCCCCAATGAGTAACTAATTCAACACGAAATGAATAACCGTTCAGTTTCACCGTGCACTCAAGACAGAAAACTTCACCAATCAGCCAAAAACCCTTTTGTTTTATAGAAATAAAAGAAACGTTTAAAAGCACGACCATATTTTTAATACTTATGGCTTTTGTTGTATTCATTCTTAGTTAGCGAAAACATCATTTTATTCACAGTTCTTATTAATTTAGGGCTTAGATTTGAGGCTAAGTTTCAATCATTCTTTTCATAAAGAAAACGAAAATTAAACTGATGTCCTCAATAGGGTATATTTATGGAGAGCGGTTATTTTTTTATGGTTAAGAAAATAATAATAAAATTAATTTTTCAGATATAGAACATATTTCGATATTATTATTTTTTTTGCTAAATCGCACCTAGTGGAACGCAAAAAGCTTGATTTCATAGAAAAAAATTTTGGGAACCGCAGCCCCGGAACGCAAAGAGCAACTGGCCCTTTGCGTTCCAGGACCGTGGTGCCTTCACAATCATAGCTGTAGCAGTATTTTTTATGTAGTGATAATGTTATTTATTTGCGTGCTTCTATTTCAGTAAAAGAACATTCATCCTTAAATACCTAACTTTTTTTAAACAACCTGTTTCTGGACCGTGGCCCTGGAACGCAAAGGGCAACTAGCGTTTTGCGTTCCAGGACCGAAGTGCCATGAGACGTTTGTTTGAAATAGTAACAAGGCACCGCGGCCTTGGAACGCATAGAGAAATTGGCCTGCTGAATTATTACTATTTCAAATGGCTTTATTATATAGTCATATCTTTAATATTTCTTTTGTTAACATATAGACAAAATTACACATTAATTTTTTTATGGGATAACATACTAAAATGGCCGCACTTTATAAAATAAACCCTATAATTTCTTAAATATAATTAAACGTAATTTAGTCTTATAATCAGCTAATTAAATTGGATAATATTGTTTTATCTTCACTTCTAATTTTTTAATTGACTTATTTTATTACTGATAGCTGTTGGGCTAAGTGGAGCTATATCAATGAGATCTGAGTCTTATAATGTGTTTAGCTATTGTTTAGTTTTTTTTTGAAATCATGATCTTATTAATCAATGTCTTGTTAGTTATTCATGTTAATTTACAATTTGTCATGCTTATTATTTATTTAAAAAAAGTTAAATATTAGTTTAATGTTTTTTTTTTGGTCTTGGTGGAAATAAAAAAAGTCATGCTGAATTAAAATGTTTATTTTGTTTTATTTATTTATGTAATTAACAAACTTATAAATTATATTTTTGATATCACATTCATACGAATCTGACAATCCCTCAGTCAACAGTCAACTCATTTGATGAACTTCAACATGACATTGCAAAAATATTCGTTCTTTCCTCAATATTGATATTCGCCGGCATTATGAGAATACTTAAATATATCGCTATCTATATAATCACACGTCACTAACCAACAACCACAATCTAACGACAACTTGATTTCGATCAAGTTAAATATTCCTAAAACTTGGTCTACCTCACAGAAATTGTGAACAAGCGATTATAATCATATTTCTGTCCCATTACAATATTTAACAATTGAGTAAAACTTACAAAAAGAATAACACTGCGAGGGGATCGAACTCGTGCCTTGCTGTTCACCGCACATTATGTAGTGGAACGCTTAACCATTAGGCCAACTGAACAAGTATTATATATGTTGAAATTATGAATCCTATACAATCAGAAGTTAATGATGAATGTGTTTCTTAAAAATAGAAGGTCGTAAGTCAAACAAAACGTCAAGCTATTTCCTTAAAAGTGTGTTTGACCACTTTTGAACCGCTACTGTACATTTTATAAGTTGGTCGACTATTACTTGTAAAGTTGTAAAGCCTACTTAGTCATGATAATTTTCTTTTAAACTTTGTTATATACAACATGTAACATAATTAACGCACATCCTGAAATTAGTTTGTTCATAATCGTTTACTGAATCGATTTCTATCATTTTTAATATAGGTAATTTTTTTTTTTCAAAAATAATTTAAACTACGGAAATTCCCCCTAAACGTCTGTACAGTCAAAACAAACTAAGATAGACCGTGAATCAAGGCAACAAGACTTAAAAGTGCAATTTTATTTGTATAAATGCAAATTCCGTCATTCATTAACAAAATAAAGAAAAATAAACCTTACTGCAAAATAACTAATTTAGTTAATAACAAATGCATTTACATGTTAAATTAAAAATTCAATATATGTATGATGATTATAACATAATATTCTAATTGGGGTGTCTGAGGGTGTGCGTTAATTATGTTACATGTTGTATACTACTATTGTGAATTTTTTCACACCCCTAAACATAACCGTTTAGCTGGTAGAGGGGGGGACACTCGAATCGAGCAAAATTTAGCACTTTAAAGCTTAATATTTAACAAACGAATTTTTTTATCAAAAAACTGTTAATGGAAACTATCATTATTTTTTAAAGGCCTATTTAATGATACCCCACATTAAGGTGTACGCGAGAAAAAAAAATCCTCACTTTACGTGTAAGTACTGGAGTGGAGGTACCCTTAGAAAAATATTTTACGAGATTTTGTTTTACCACTTTTTCGGCACAACAAATCCGTATATTTACACCAAATTACAACTCTCTAGTACTGTGCGTCTCTGAGCTAAACTGCGGACAGACGGACGGACGGACAGACGGACATGGCGAAACTATAAGGGTTCCTTGTTGACTACGGAACCCTAATAAAAAAGATTGTCATTATACGGTATCTTTCCGTGTAATAAAATATAGTTAGGTACATTTTGAGCCCATACTGAAATGTATTCGTAGCGTCACGTGTTGGTGTTAATTGACCCTTACGCTCCAAGACGCTCCTAAGACCAGTTGTCTGTCGGCGACGGACCCTTCTTCAGAAGCGTGCACTTGTTTAAATCTCCACGGACAGCAGTACAATACATACAAAAATAATTCGGCTTTCACCCTAATTAGATATTGCTGTTTTGGTCCAAATTTCATGTATTTTCTTCGTTCATCCCCTCTTTTCAAACATCCACAACTCTTGGACAAAATTGACAAAATTATTCGTAATACATTAACATCCATTCTTAATGTGGCCCTGGATGACCGAGCGTGGCTTCAAGCCACACTTCCAATTCGTTTTGGTGGGCTCGGTGTCCGCAAAATTTCCAGTGTTAGCTTACCGGCGTTCCTATCCTCTGTCCACAGCACTGAAAAGCTGACCAGGAGAATTTTATCTCTCTCCCTGGCCGACCCTGAGGTGCCGTGTTTGACAGATGCCGAGGACGCCTGGAAAGTGGCTTGCCCAAACACGGATCGGCCCGTGAACCCGTTTTCCCAGAGACAATGGGATGAGCCGCTCTGCAGGTTGGTACGGAATAATCTCCTTAATACGTCAACCAATACTGCGGAGCGTGCCCGCCTGCTGGCTGTGGGTGAGTGGGAATCGGGCCTTTGGCTTCAGGCGCTACCTTCACCCAACATAGGTACTATGTTGGGTGATACAACATTCAGGATCGCTACTTGCCTTCGTTTGGGCGCTCCCTGTGGTGCTCCACACCGCTGTCAATGTGGTGAAGTAGTCGACTGCCTCGGGCACCATGGCCTTTCCTGCAGCAGGAGTGCAGGTCGGCTAGCACGACACGCTAGCTTAAATGACATAATCCGTCGTGCTCTTGTCACCGCCGGGGTGCCAGCCGTATTAGAACCCAGTGGTTTGGCACGCGACGATGGGAAGAGACCAGATGGTATGTCCATAATGCCATGGAAGCTGGGTAGGCCTTTGGTGTGGGATGCAACATGTGTCGACACCCTTGCGCCATCCCATCTTCCTAGTTCAGCGTGTTGTGCTGGCGCTGCTGCTGCAAGTGCTGAAAACTCCAAGCGGCGCAAATACATTGGCTTAGCCAGTAGCTATGTGTTTGAGCCGTTTGGGGTTGAAACCTTGGGGCCATGGGGTCCGAGTGCCACAACGTTTTTAAAGATATCGCCAGGCGTTTAGTCGACTCTTCAGGTGACCAGAAGGCTGGCCTTTTCCTAGGTCAACGAATTAGCATTGCCATACAACGTGGCAATGCTGCCAGCGTTCTGGGCACTGTTCCCGTTGACAGCGATGTGGACGTATTCTTTGACGCCCTATGAATTTTCTCTCTTATTTATTTATTTTAATTTTTCCTGTACATATTGCTAGTAAGTTTTTATTTATAGTTTGTAGTAAAGATTAAGTTTTATTGCAAAAAAAAAAAAAAAAAATACAAAAATAAAAATAAATCTAATTGGTGCAATTTTGTTGGTGACTTGAGAAACGCACCGATTAAGCCTTGCATGACTGCTCAGGCAGTTGTGTAGTGCAGTGCACGGTAGACTGCCCCGCATCACTGATGTCGATAGGCCTTTAGTAGGTACAGGCAGTAGGTACCCAGCAAGTACCACTTCGTTATTCGTATGATATTTTTTTCTTCGTTAAACCAATGCATCTAATACAAAGATATAACGCATCAAGAGAAGGAGAGGTTCGTGATGTCAGAAGCAAAATTACAAACTGTACCCTTAGCACGAGTTTTCAGTATTTGTAACGTAAAATAAACTGGAACTCTGACAATTTCAAATTGATAATTTTCAAGAAAAAAATTAGTTCCTTCTTCGCACACCAGAGGCGCCGTTCCATTTTTCCATACAAGATACGCTGTAAATACTGGAAAGTAAAAGAGTGAAACTTCCTTGTCACGTTTCGCAAATTTTAAAACTGTCGTATCTTCGTAAATTTTCGTTCACGTAACAAAAGAAAAAGAATGTGTCAAATAATTTAGAAAATCTAAAATAATTAAAAAAAATTCAGTCAAATTATAGCCCTATTATTCAACACCTAGTAAGGCCGCCTAGCATCCCGTTAGTACCTAAGTAGTTTCTTTCATAATTAGTTTTTCAGCTAAATTAACTTAGTCCGGCTGACGACTTGTTTATTTTTTGACGACAATGGTTCTTATATAAATAACATGCATGATATCATCGTATGACGTAGGTAACATATTTTAGAAAAAAATTAACAAAAAAAAAATAGCAAAGATCACGACGGGTTTTTTCCGAAGGTTTTCCTATTAGTAGGTTCAGTAGCCATAATCCACCACGCGGACCCAGTGCGTGTTGGTAGATGTCACGTGTCTTCGAATTTTTGGTTTTAGGACATGCCGGTTTCCTCACGATATTTTCAGAATAGTGGTGATGAAATTAATTACACAAAATAATGCGCCTGGCTGAGTTCGAACCCTCGACCAGCAAATCGTAAGTTGAGTCCGATACCACTGGCCACAACTGCTCTAAGTTTTATACAATAAAGAAAAATATAAGTACTTATAAAGTTTGGGCTGATTTTTTACACGATAGAGACTTATATTATATCCACGCTAAAGGTGATTTCCATGACGATGATGATGGTGTTATTTTTATGAATAAATCATAATTTATACCTACGTTGTTATTTTAATTAAACGAATTAATTTATACTCTGTAGACGGCGAAGGCATCATTTTTATTACATAAATCAGCTAATCGTTTAATTTTCCTGTTGTACATAAATTAATAATAATAAAAAATATTTAAATCGTTTGAAAAATCGAAAGAAGTTTCATTTATAAAGATGCAGAATTATGTGAAGCCCCGTGCCCAGAAACCGGTTTCAATATTTTTTAAAAACAATCGGAACCGGTTTTTTTGTAGTTTAACGAACTTTGCGCTTGTGGCAGGGCCGCAGGGCTCATGGCCATGGGCAATACAAATATAAACACAGTCAGTGTAACATGATTAAAGGTAGGTTGATGCAGGTCATGCAGGTCGGTTCTAAAAGGTCGTAGCTAGTGGTTTCGGTATCATCATCAGCCTATAAATGTTCCCACTGCCAGTGCCGGATTAGCCATATAGCAGGAGGCAGCAAATGCTTCGGGCCCCGCGCCTTGGGGGCCCCGCGCCTGAACCCAAAAAAAAATCACAAATATGTAATACACCTTGGCTTTCTTAAAGTGAGCGATTGGCCACACTGTCACTACTAAAGACTCGTTACAGTCGTCTCCTCAAGACCTTAATACAGGATACGCTCTTTAGAAATCATTACATAATGGCTATATCGAAGCAATGCAATCCACATTGAGGCATTTCGTATTGAGAGTTTTGCCCCAAAACCTCTAGCGGCCGCCCTCAGGCTTACCTTGCTCAATCTCAGTGGGCCAAACGCCTCATGCAAGGAGGCTATACACCGGCGTCGTGGGCCCTGATTAGCATCCGGGCGCGACCACTAAAGGTGGTCGCATGCCAATTGCCAGGGGGTCATGGCTATCCGGATGATCCAGGGATATCGCACGATCGTCAGCGAATCGGCCAACCTCCTTGTCGGACTGCCCTCCATCGCCTCTATGAGTGGCGGGTGGAGGCACAGCGCTGGAGTGTATGCCCGCTGCTTTGAGAAGTGTAGGCACGCCGGGAAGAGCTCAAGGGTGATCTCAGGGCAGTATGGAGGGAACAACTGTCGCAACCCAGGTCCGGGCACGCCACAATCGCGGCGGCAAGACCCCTTTTTGAGGAGTGATTGGATAGGCGTCACGGCGTCCTTACCGCATGAAGTTTCGGGAGGTACCTGTGTCTGATAAGGGGGAGGAAACGCCTGGGTGTCACCACTGCAAGGATCGCCCAGAGGACACGGTGGAGCATGCAGTGCAGGACTGCCCCGCTTGGAAAGAACCGCCGTGTCCTCACTGCGGCGATAGGCGGAGACCTCTCGCGCCCGAAATTGGTCGAGGCTATGCTTCAGGGCGAGACGGAATGGGAAGCGGTAGCCTCCTTCTCTGCGAAGCAGTCATGCTCGCGAAGTAGGAGGCGGGTCGCATGAGGGAAGGACAGCATCTTCCCTTCACCCCAGCTGCAGCCACGGACGTCGGCAAACGATCTCCGGCCACCGTAGGCGCAGGCACGTGGGTGGCGAGTTATGGGCGACTCGCTGTCCGACCATGGACCTGGGGTCGACGGCGTGTTGTGTTCCACGCGCGCCTCAAAGAGTGTCAGCATGATGACGGGGCCCCATTCTAGAGGGCCAAACGCGCGGGGGTCGCGAGACTTATCTCATTACCGTGACCCCGGAACGTAAAGGGCTATTGAAGGACACCGTGGATTTACCGCTAAAAAAAGAGGCAATATAACTTTAGGGCCCCATGGTTACATTTGCTACGGGCCCCGCACCGGCTTGATCCGGCACTGCCCACTGCTGGGACACAGGCTCCTTATTCCATCATCATTTCCATCCTCATTTCAACCAGCCTGTCTCTTGCTGTCCTCCCTCAGTCATGCCTTAAGCCGAAGTTCGTTCACCACACAAGGAGAACAGCGTGTCGTCACTAAGTTTGTAGTAATTCAGTTGTAAGTAGGGGTTGCAGAACCGGTACCTTTTCAAGCCCGGTACCGAAGTTTCAGTACTGGGATATGGAACCGGGATTTCCCGGGAAATTCTGTACTTTCGGTACTCACGTACAAATGTTGCTATTAACTTATCGTAAGGCACGAGTGCGTGCAAACCACATAAAATCATCTAAATCAGTTGAAAAATGAACTCATTACAATTAATGTGGATGGGATGGAGTAGTTCATAAAACTTTCTATCTATAATTGACAATAATCATCAGAACATAATCTCAAGAAACCTAATTTAAATGCTTTTTTAAGCTATTGCATAGCTCTTTGTTTTTAATTTTCTTTTGTATTGTATAACAAAATATGGACTGTGTCTGAATTAAATAAATAATAACAATAATTTATCACGGGCTCTGATCGCGGCGCGGCGACCAAATCAAGACATTCCCAACAAAAACCTAACGAAAATACTTGACACCACGCATCGTCTAACGTCGCTTCAGTTCGGGAGACTTCAGTAATCATAAAAATATCCCTCATAAAAACAATTTACTTTAACTTACTAATTCTAAACGCCTAGCTGCAAAAGGAATTCTCACAATTAAACCTACATAAAAGATTCTCCCTCTTCTCTTAATTTTCTTTAAAAATAAAATAGTTATTTGTTATGCAGGCTGCGAAGTTGATAGTTGGCGCGAACTTTTCGAAAGTACGAAATGCAGAAAAACTTTGCTTCCAGATGCAACACACATCTTTTCACCTCACTAAGCGAGGAAATGCAGTGGGGGCGGCTCCGCGCCTCGCCTGCTAGTGCAGAAAATAATTGACTACAAGATATTTTGTCCGAATTTTGAAAAAATCTTTGCACTCTAGTGCGCAAAATGGAGTTGCACGTTTTGCGTGCAAAACGAATGACGAATGAATAGAATCTTTCCGAGCGAGTGTAGCGGAAAAAAAGGTAGCTTCTCGGAATCTCTAATGTATTTTTTTATATTGATATAAAAATAACTTTTAAATATAATAATTAAAATATATCAGAACTATATTTTCAATATTGGAAATTCCTACTATATTTTGAATTAGAAATAAGCCTATCTTTGTCACGTAATTGCTTTCTTCTTTCCTCTATAGAATAAGTCTTTAACATTACATACTTGGTCATTTTTTTCCTTCTACTATAAATAAATATCATTAAACAATCTGTAGCAAAACAAAACTATCATAATGCTTTTTCGAGATGAAAAAAAAATATAAAACTCAAGAAAAGAATGTAAGAAACGCTATTTTCTTTAAAATAAAGGTAGTATCATAAAAAAATGTAAAAGCTTTTTAGAGATTAATAAACCAAATAATTTTAAAATACACAAAATCTGAGCATGATTAAAGTTATTCTCTTCAAAATAAAAGTAATGCAATAAATGAATCATAATCATCATCATAACTGACCCCTTACTTACATTGCTGATTAGTTTTTGTTTATAAAATTCTCATTTATTTCAAATAAAATGTTATATATGAATAATATTGTAAAAGAATAGTTCATTAGATATGATTTGTGACTTTATATTGAAAAAAAGAAGGAAAATAATAAAGTACCGAAAGTATCAAAAGTACCGGGACTACGGGACGAAAAACCGGTACAGGAATGCTTTAAAAATCCCCGGGATTTCCCGGTATTTTCGGTACCGGGATTTCCCGGTTGCATGCCCTAGTTGTAAGCCCCTGGCTGGAAGGCCTTAGAGTCACTTAAGGCATCCACAGAAAAGTACAGTTAAGCAGCTCACAATCTTCTCTAAGTAAACCTGCGAGATGCCCATCCCAAAAAAAGACACGCCTGCACTCGCATACTTCTTTAATATAATTATCTATGCGCTTAGCAGTCGCACCAGCAACTACGATTTTTGAAATCGGTTAAAAATGACGGATTATGACGTTGAAATAAGGTTCGTGTGCTAATGCTTAAGTTTTTGTAGTAAGGCTGTGTATGTTTATTGTTTACATAGGAAACTCATTAATATAAGACAAGGTGAGTTAATTGTATGAATTTTCGCCTATTTCAGCAAGGTGCAATGTTACGTTTTGTAACTTATCGAAACGCAACCCGCGCACTGCTTTCTTAAAAGACATAGGTACAAAATGTATACCAAGTAGATATGAGCGCCGATGGTCAATCTGTCGGCGGCGGCGCGCCGACTTTTTGAAGTCGGCGGCGGCGGCGTCGGCGGCGCGACCTTGATTTAACTTTTTTAATTTAAGTGAAGAAATAAAACAATATTTTACGTATAATTAAGATTTATTATAATTTTGACGAAACAAAAATTGGCAAGATAAACTTAAAAAAGAGAAAACCAAATTAACATTAAAATAGTGTCATCATCATCCTCAGGGCGTTAATCCCGGTTGCTTCCTTGGCTTCCACCTCGGTGCCAGGGGTCCGCCTTCCTACCTAGACGCCTCCACTTCGCACGGTCTTGTGCATCTCCTGTCGTGAGTCCGTTAGCACGCATATCGTCCCTTACAACGTCAAGCCAACGTTTCTTCGGTCTTCCTCGTTTCCCTGGCCCCGGCGGAGGCGGCATGGCAAGGCATTTGTTTCCCACGTAGTCTGCCGGTTTCCGTAAAACGTGGCCATACCAGCGTAGACGACTTTCTTGCAGTTTATCTGCTATGTCATGGACATGAAGGCTGCCGCGGATGTGGGAGTTTTTAATGCGGTCCTTCCGCGAGACTCCGCACATCCAGCGCAGCATATTCATTTCCGTGACACGCAGGCTCTGCTTATGTCGCTCAAGTTAAGGCCACGCTTCACTGCCATACAAAAGGACAGGTCTAATGATGGTCTTATAGACCTGTCCTTTAAGCTTCACTGGCATTTTTGGGTCACAAATAACCCCTGCCACTTCGCGCCATTTTGCCCAGGCCGCCGAGATACGTGACTTGACGTCGCTATCGACGTCCCCGGACTCGTGGAGCACCGATCCCCAAGTACCTGACCTGTTCCGTGCGCTCGACTGTGTCTTCGCCAATGCGAAGAGGAGCAGCATTTGTGGTATTGCAGGCCAGGTACTCGGTCTTCGCCGCATTAATTTTCATACCACCGTTTTCCAGCGACTCCTTCCATGCTGTCACACGTTGTACCAGGCGCCTCCCGTCCGAGTCCGCCAGCGCGATGTCATCGGCATACATGAGCAGCCATGGCGGCTGCTGGTGTAAGTCCCTGATGTGAGTGGACAGCACATCTAACACAATGCTGAACAAAAACGGACTGAGGACAGAGCCCTGGTGAACTCCGACGGTGACGGGGAATGGTTTCGTATCGCCAACCGCGGTACGAACTATAGAACCGGGGTGTCGGTACATGTCCCGGATGATGTCAACATAGGTCTCGGGTACCCCTTTGGATGTTAACGCCCACCAGATCACCTGACGAGGGCCACAGTCGAAGGCCTTCTGAATATCTAGGAACAGAAGATGCAGAGGCGTATTCTTCGATCTGTACTTTTCCATGACAATGACAACCCTTAGGGCAAAAATGGGATCCATGGCGCCATGCCCCGGACGAAACCATATTGACACCCCGAGACCGTACACTCCTGTCGGATCCGAGAGTCAATAACCCGCTCGAAGAGCTTCATGGTGTGGGACATAACCTTAATACCACGATAACCGCCACACTCCTGCACCGTTTCCTTGCCTTTGAAGACTGGAGTGATAATACTCAGTCTCCATTGGCTCGCGATCTTTCCGGTGAGGAGCATGCCGTTAAAATGTGGGTTAAGATGCCCACACCACGAGGACCCATCGCCTTCCAGGCTTCAATAGGAACTCCATCGGCTCCGACAGCTTTCCGGTTCTTCATGCAACGAAGAGCCACATGTACTTCCTCGTGAGTTACCGGGGGCACTAGTCCCTGATTTGGAGGGAGATCCGGTGACAGCACCTCTTTATGCTATTTATCTCTATCTAAGTTAGATTTCGGAGATTTTAACAAGATGCAGCTTTTCTATGTGAGAGCTGGTGGAGCGAATGTTTTGATAATTTTTATATTTAAAATTATACTTGTTTTTCCCGCAATTCATATTTTGATAAAGTTACAACATGTCACTGGCCTGCAAATTGCAAAATACGTAAGAAAATTTGAGTTTCGCGGGCTGGTTGAAGCATTTCCCATAAACTGAACGCCGTCGCCCGCACGGGTTCGGCGCGCCGGCGCCTGGGGACGGCGGCGGCGGCGCGGGGGGAAACACGGCGGCGGCGGCGCGCCGGCGCGGCGCTCATATCTAATACCAAGACTGCTTTATCTTATGATTTCGAACTGTGCACAATGTAAGTAACACTATCGAATGGTGTTATCAATGTTATCATTTATAATACAGTGTGGTTTTTTTTTTAATTAAAAAATCGAAAATCGCCGGTTTTGATTGCTCGCCAGGATTATTGATTTTTAAAAATCTAACATTTAAAAATAATTATAAAATATTATTTAAAGTTTGCCTTTTAACCAAAAGTCAATCCTCATGTAATATTCAAATAAGTATTTTTATCAATGAAACCAAACTTTTTAGTCTGCATCGAAATATGCACTGGCCTTTTTGGGTCGAAAAAATTACAGAGAAGCCGTGACAGGATTTAAGAAATAAGTTTTTTCTTTTAATTTGCAAACCAAATAAATAGCGATAGTAAATTTTTTCAGTGTTTACGGCCAGTGTAAAGACTATTTCTTCCAAAGAGTTTGTTAATGAAATTGTGAACAGTAAGGGACTTTACTAATGGCGCGACGCGATTGCAATTCGACCGATTCCAACTTAAAGTAAAAATTAACCTTACCACTTTTTTTTTAGCGTGATAAAACCATCAAATGAGTCCTCCCACCTAGGACAGGGCGGGAGGGACTGTCAGACTCGTACTGACTGAAATGCCGCCTGGTGCGACTCTCCCTTCGCCAGGACGAGTGTGGGTGGCGTAACATATTACGCTGACGCCGTCAGGGAGGTCGCCGCGCAACACATACCTAGGTAGTAGGTACCGATGCTCCACAGGAGCGACCCCAAGACCGATCCCTGCGGAACACCGCACGACATCTCTCGCCGGTTCCATTCTCCCTGGTGACCGGGGTAGACGTCGGCTCTGTCCGTCAGGTAGTCCTCGACTATGCGACGGAGGTAGGTTGGCACCCGGTGATACCGGAGTGCCTCCCTGATGCAACTCCAGGGCTGGGTGTTGAAAATCCTAATGCGGTTCACATAATACATCTACTTACCAAGTTTCAACACGATAGCTCTTATACTTTCGAAGAAAAGTGACTGAGACATACGGACGGACAGACAGACGTGACGAATCTATAAGGGTACCATTTTTTGCCATTTGGCTACGAAACCTTAAAAATGAATACTGCATGCTACTACAAGGTACGGCAGTTAAAAAAACATACGAGTAATCAGTACTTTTATGCGACCAAGTTAAGTTTATTTAAATTCAAGAAAGAATTATTTTGTATCAATAAAACTAACCTTTTTTTGTCCGCATCGTAATACGCACTGGGGGCCAATTCTCGGCTTTAGAGATCGTGTCGAACTCGACAAAAATTTCTAATGACGTCATTTTCTCGACAAATTTTAATAGTTGCTATTCTGGGGATGTCGAATTCGACATTTGTCGAAGGCTAACGTTAGAGTTCATGTCGAGTGCTTCTGAGCAGTAGAAATGTAATGTCGATTGTAGAGATACGTCATTTCTGAGTGAATTTGTTGAGTTTTGGATTGTACACTGTTTTCTTTTCTTTAGTTTTTAAATAAAATACGGATTGGCATGTCATACCTACTGGAAATTCGATTTATACTCTTGATTTTTGCATTTTGTTTTCTTGAAACGATGTCCTTCGCACAATTAACAAACTTTGTAATTCGTGTACCCACGATTGCACTAGAAACCACTGAAAGATGGACGAGTTTATTAGCATTTTATCTCGGAGTTGTTGGAAAGTGGAGAGCAACTGGCCAATACACGGCAACAACAGCGCACTTATCCCGCCGTCGATATTTACGATTTGAGCGAAACAAAAGTCACTAAAATAATTCCCTTCCATGTTAAAATAAAAAAAAAACGTGAAATGTAAAACAGCACAGCCCACTAGTGATTTATAAACACAGTCCATGTAAACATAACAAAAGACACAAATTCTGACACTGACAGACAATCAACTGTCAAACTGATTATTTTTACGTAAAACGTTTCGTTCCATACTAAAATAATTAGATTTAGCCTGCGTTTTAAAAACAAAATCATTCATTCACCTATAGTTACCTAAAACGGAACGTGCGTTTCTTCATAATGGTAACATATGTTCACTCGACTCGACATTTTCGTGACATTTATGTCTATTTTGACTGAGAATACGAATTTCTGCTCAATTCGACATTTTTTGGTAGAGATAGAGATATTTTTGATAGAAATAGAGATCGACTTACAATCTAGAACTCGAGAAAAATGGCGAAAATCGAGAATTGGCCTCCTGGCCTTTTTGAGTAAAAAAATCACAGAAAAGCCATGTCACGATTGAAAAATAAATGTTTTTTTGAAGTGAAAACTTCTTTAGCGGCGTTGTACACTTTTTCTGTAATGGGTAAAAAATTTAAAACTCGCGTCAGGGTCACGTGACCAAAACTCGCGTCAGGGTCACGTGACCCTGATCGAAAATGAGTAAGACGTCATTCAAATTAAAAATAAAACATAGTAACAAAAAAGTTTTCACTTCTACCGGCACTCCTGGAGTGCAACCTTTTTTTTTTTTATTGCAAACTTATGGCGGCAGACTCTTTTTTTTCAGTGATTATGGCCAGTGTACAGAATATTACTTACAAAGAGTTTGTCAATCAAATGTGATGTGAACTCATGAGCTCAAAATGAAAACTACTATAGCACGAGTAGAGTCCGCGCCACCACTAGTGCGTGATTGAGTAATTTACATACAAAACATAACCGATTTATAATAACAATAGGTGTTGCCTCCTCATAATGTATAGCCTAATGACCGTCCCTAAGGTCTCATCTACCTCTGTAACAAAATTCATCAAAATCGGTGAAACCATTATGACGTGAAAACGGAACTTACATACACATGTACAAATAAACACGTAAATACTATAACTATATGAATAAGAAGTTTAGTAATAAACAGGTTAAACTACATGCAACTACATATTATGTCAGAGCAGTTAAAATCAGAAACGTTAATTTTATATTTAAACATTACATGGTACATACTATGTATAAGGACACTTTAGAAAGGTGTAGAAGATGTTTACATGATATATTGCAGATTCGCCGATATTTATAATTAAACGTTACATTTATTACGTGTTAGCCAAGCGTTGTGTCCCGTTACTGTCCCACCGCTACAGTTAGTGTGTGACACTAAGCCCCTTAGTACACTAGGCGACGCAAGTCTTCGATACCTAAAGCCCGGTTTCCACCGCGATCGGAACGGACCCATTAATGACTCCGTTAAACTCGCAAGCGTAAACTGCATACTTGTATTTCCATCAACAAAGAGTTTTTTAGTTCCCGGAGCGAGCTCATTTTTACTCTTTTCACCCGTTGAGTCATTAATGTGTCCGTTCCGCTCGCGGTGGAAACCGGGCTTTACGATTTAGGTATCCATTGACGAGTGCCTGTGTACGAACCTCTATGGGTTTGTATTGCGATAGCCGCTTGGATACCGAAGTCGTAAGGTATCGGAGACTTGAGTCGCCTTGTGTACGAAGGGCCTATCAGTTGCGGTGTGCAATGGAAGACTGGGACCTAGGCCTGTGGCGGGCGCGGTGGCGGAATCATTTGTTTAATTTTGCGGCGACTTCAGAGGCCTTACCACGATCTCTTAAGACAATCGTCTACCGAGCGCTCATCCATACTAAAAGAGCAAACGTTTTCATACCCCTAAATGTTATCCTATCTCAATGATTTTTTAGAATGCTTCTGACACAGTCAAATACTAGGTTTATAGGTTTTGTTTTTTTCAAAAGTAACTCTTTGGCGCCTGTAACTTTCAAACTAGGTATTATAAATTTTGAAAAAACGAAAACCTATAAGTAAATAAGATTGGCTCTATAAAAACTAAAGGTGCTAGGTACAATCAACAAAAAAGTAAATTTCTATGTAAGCATGCATTTTTTATTTTGTATCGTTACTAAAAAAACTCAAGAAACAAGAGTCGTATTTAAGCATAAATTATACAGGGTGGTCAAGGCCAAATATTTTTTAGGTAGGTAGTCCGTTATTCCGCAGGGGGCGCTCGACGGTGGACGCCATCATGCGCGTGAGAGCCCTCACGACGGGGGATGCAGTGGCCCGGGGCAGGGTCGTCTTGGCGGTGTCTCTGGACATCACCAATGCCTTCAACACCCTGCCCTGGAGTTGCATCAGGGAGGCACTCCGGTATCACCGGGTGCCGACCTACCTCCGCCGAATAGTCGAGGACTACCTGACGGACAGAGCCGTCATCTACCCCGGTCACCGGGGAGAGTGGAACCGGCGAGAGATGTCGTGCGGTGTTCCACAGGGTTCGGTCCTGGGACCGCCCTTGTGGAACATCGGATACGACTGGGTGCTGCGCAGCGACCTCCCTGACGGCGTCAGCGTAATTTGTTACGCTGACGACACGCTCGTCCTTGCACAGGGAGAGTCGCACCAGGCGGCGGCCGACGTGGCGACGGAAGCGGTCGCGACAGTCGTTCAGAGGATCCGGCGGTTGGGACTCGACGTGGCGCTGCACAAGACGGAGGCCATGTGTTTTCATGGCAGCCGTAACGTGCCACAGTCGAGTTACAGCATTACGGTGGAAGGAGTTCCAATCGGCGTCAAGAGGACGATGAAGTACCTGGGACTCGTCCTCGACAGCCGGTGGAACTTCAAGGAGCATTTCTTGAGTTTGGCCCCAAAGCTGAACCGTACAGCAGCCGCCCTCAGGCGACTGCTGCCCAATCTCAGCGGGCCAAACGCTTCCTGCCGTAGGCTGTACGCTGGTGTCGTGCGGTCCATGGCCCTCTACGGGGCCCCTGTGTGGGCCCTGAGCATCCGGACGCGACCACAGAAGCTGGTCGCATGCCAGAGGGTCATGGCTATCCGAATGATCCGGGGATACCGCACGATTGCCGGCGAATCGGCCAACCTGCTTGCCGGATTGCTGCCTTGGGATCTGGAGGCGACTGCCCTCCAGCGCGTCTATGAGTGGCGCGTGGAGGCGCAGCGCCGGGGCGTGACCCCGCTGCCTCGCGAAGTCGAGGCGCGGCGCGAAGACCTCCGGCGCGATCTCAGGGCAGTATGGAAGGAACGACTGTCGCGACCGACGGCCGGGCACGCCGCAATTGCGGCGGTAAGACCCCTCTTTGAGGAGTGGCTGGAGAGAAATCATGGCGTCCTGACCTACCGCTTGACGCAGGTCCTCACCGGACACGGAAGTTTCGGGAGGTACCTGTGTCTGATGCGAAAGGAGGAGACGCCTGGGTGCCACCACTGCGAAGATCGCCCGGAGGACACGGTGGAGCATACGGTGCAAGACTGCCCAGCTTGGGCGGAGCACCGACGTGTCCTCACGGCTGCGATAGGCGGAGACCTCTCGCGCCCGGCATTGGTTGCGGCCATGCTGCGGGGCGAGACGGAGTGGGAAGCGGTCAGCTCCTTCTGCGAGGCAGTAATGCTCGTAAAGGAGGAGGCAGGCCGCGAGCGAGAGAGGACAGCGTCCTCCCTCCGCCCCAGCCGCAGTGGTAGGCGCCCACGGCGACGGACGTCGCTAGATGATCTCCGGCCACCGTAGGCGCGGGCATGCGGGCAGCGAGTAAAGGGCAACTCGCTGCCCGACCAAGGACCATGCCCGGGTCGACGGCGCGTTGTGTCCCACGCGCGCCTCAAAGAGCGTCAGCATAATGACGGGGCCCCCCTCTCAGAGGGCCAAAGCCTGCCGGGGTCGCGGGATTATTCCCTAACCGTAACCCCGGAACTTAACAGGCTATGAAGGACACCGTGGATTTTAGTCAGTAGAAGTCTGACAGTCCCTCCCGCCCTGCCCGGGGTTGGAGGACTCATTTGATGATTTTACCACGCTAAAAAAAAAAAAAAAAAAAAAAGGTAGTCCGTTAACCTGGTCCCGGGACCTATTTGTACCGGCCAGGACAATTAAATTTTTAATCGGAGTTTACGAAAAATATGTCGATTTCAAGGAACCTTGAAGAGTGTATATAAAAGACAGTATATTAATAATCTTTGATTTTAAAAGTAATAAAAAATCATGAAACATTAAAAGTGGTGATATTTCTACAATTACAAAAAATAAAAACATATTTTGTAAGTGGTTGACAAGCGATTTTTTTCCTGGCTGGTACAAATAGGTCCCTAAGCCAACTAGCTCTAAAAAAAATTATATCCATCTGGCCTGGACCACCCTGTACATATATTAAAAAAAAGGAATATAGTTTGATTACCTACAAAATAAAAAAGAAAACCTCTAAAGAAATAGATGCCTCCGTAGATATTTCTTTTTTATTGATTGTACATAAAAGCAATTCAAGGATTACTACTATCGGCCTCAAAAAAAAAAACTTAATCTAATAATTACTGAACCGTATACGACGAAAGGTCACGGGAGCGAGCGGAGCACGGAGCCCCTTCTATATTCGTACATACATAGATCTTAGAACAACCACTGGGCTACCATCCGACACCTTATAAATATTTATTCTAGTTTCGGACCGAAGTTTTGGCCCACATTTCAAAAATTCTTGATTCGGTCTGCAATGTTTTTTTAACGATAGACACTATAGGAATTTCTCCCGTGTCGTGGATGCGTTTAAAAACATAAAACAAACATACACTAACACCAGACCCAGAACAATTACTTGTAGGTCATGCAAATATTTGTTCCGTTCGTGTATCGAATCCGCGATACGCTGCCCAGCAGTCGTTCGCCGCTGCGTCAACTATGCTAAAATGTCTTTTGAATTATTTAGAACACCTATGGAGGTTTGATAAAGGAAGGTTTTACCTTCTTGTGCTTTACCGTGTCCTATCTACCTATTTATCCAACTACTCTATTCTATTCTACACTATTCTACTATTCTATCCCATTTATACAAGGCAGCCCAGTTTTTAAGCGAATTTAAAAAAGGAGGAAATTCTGGATTTTATAAGCTATCCTATAGCCGTGAGCATTTTGTGACAATAAGGGTCTAATACTCGTATAATCGGGGGCACATGGTGATTCTTTTGACTATTAGTAAAATAATAACGTCTATAGACTTATGTAGAAAAGCTACAAAAATATTAAGACTGACTGTATAGAAGGATGTAAAAGCGAGTGTAGAGAGTTCAATTAAGATAGGTTTTCCACATAAGTCGATAGTTTCCGATCCAGTGCCCATCAAAAACGATGGCTCTGAGTCTTTCGATACCTACCTATTTGTAATTTTTTACTTAGTTGAACAACCATTTGGAACGACGTCACGCAGCGATGTCAATCGCTCAGCAAATTCATTTTCAAATTGCACGGCCACGTGAAAAGATGGATGGACTGTGTGAGAAGTTATATGAATGTAAAAGGAGTAAATTATGCTATGGCGTCTGACAGGAGAGAATGGAAAAAGAAAACGTGTTGCGCCAACCACAAGTAAAATAGGATAGGGACAGAAAGATGATGATGTTTAGGATAGATATAATTATTTCATAAATATACCCGAGTACTATCGACTATGCAATAATCAGTTTTATCTCCTAGTTACTCGTTATTTCCACACAACGTTACGCTAGGCTGTCGTAAAATACCTAGGTATGCGCTAAAACGGGGCCGGTAAGTCAGCTTCTATTACGTATACCTAATCGAAACAGGAATTGCTATTACACGCTTTACGTAACTATCCCGACTGCATACAGGGAGTTGAGAAAGCCTTGCAATTGTATAATAAGCGAGTATTTATCTATTTCTGACGCATAAATAAACTAGTTTTGCACTTACGCCTACTTGAGGTTTCTATTTAATGATTTCTACTTGTTGCTCGCGACTTTATCTGAATACATGGATAAAGAAATCATTTATATATTTGCATCATGTAGAGGAGGCCAACCTTCCGGGTTAAGCCGCGCTGGCCGCAGTTGGTCTGTGGATGGGTGACCAACTGCCATTTGTAGATCTTTGATAGTCATCACTATTATAGTCAGAATCTCTAAAAGTCTGACAACCAGTTTTACCACATGGTATCTTATTACCCAGTTACTGGGTTGTGGAGGTCCGATAGGCAGTCGCTCCATGTAAAATACTGATATCGGCTTCCAGTCGAACCAGATGCAGCTGGCATCTGGTTCGACTGGAAGCCGATCCCAATATAGTTGGGAAAAGTCTAAGCAGATGATGATATTTGCACCATATATGATTTTTTTTAACCATTTTCTCAAATAAGTCAATAGATTTATTGAAACTCTTTGTCAAATATGGCAAAAACTATCCATAATTTTAGATTTTTGGCTCAAACAGGACAAGAGACATGTGCGTGGAATGAGACGTCGCCGTTGAAGCTTTGCATTAGAGTTAGACGGATTTGATTCCTAACAGTTATAATATTGTACCGAAAAAACTACATTATATTTCAAACTGTTATTTCTAACGTAAAAAAGAAACATTAGTAAAGGAATCAGCTACATCGAATGTTAACAACATTTTGCTGGTTTTGTTTGCTGTTGATGTTATCTTGTAATTTATTTTTATCTTTATTTGACACTTCCTTCCTCAAAACTGAACTAAAATTTACTACGGAAAAGTTTAAACAAAAAAGCGAATTTTTCTTTTATCGTTTTGTTTTGGCAAGGTCTACGAAAGCTAATTTAGACCTACGAGTAGCTAGAGCTACGGAACAGGTAATCTTGTTATGAATCTGATAAAATAAGTAGGTATCATACTCTTGTCTAATAATATTGCGCAACAGTAATAAAAACCTGCTTGAAAACTGCAATTTGATTTTAAATTGCACCTTCCTAAATAAATCTGCGTTCAGGAAAATCAAGGTGAACGGCTGAACGGTGCGCGGCTTGCCGAAGGAAAATGTTGTCTGCATTCGTAAATCGAACGCGAAACGGAACGCACTGGTCGACATAAAAAAATATACAAGGTTCGAATTTCGAAACTGTGTGTTGTGTATCTGTGAAAATTAGTGGCGGGAAAATTCGTTGTATTTGAAAAATGACGATTTACAGTAAAATTGTTCAAATTATTTTAGTTAGTGTGTGATGTGGTTTGGTACGGATCTCGGGATTGAAGGTTTGTTATTTTCTATTGATATATATTCAAACTAACTGAAAAAATATCTACTTATGGCAATTTAGAATTTACATTTTCCTACTCCTGTAAATTAGTTAATTAAATTGGCAAGACTCTTGTTTAAAAATTGCGGACAGCATTATAATTATATCAGCGATCAGCGTAATTTCTTCACACGCTACTTACATAATGTTTTATGATTACGAATATTAAATCAGTTAATTATTAGTGTAAAAAATAATGTCTTAAAAATACTCAATACTCAATTATTTATTGCATTCCATATGTTACAAAGATGGTAAAAGAAAAAAGTTTAAGATACAATATGGACCCTGTCGGGCACGCAAAATTTAGGAGAGAGGAAGAGGGCTGAATAGCAATTTAATCAGTTTAGGTAATCTTATTTTAAATTATAGGACATATATAATTGTGTATAGTTATATAATTATGTATATATTATAATGTTGGTGTATGTACATTATGGGGAGCATAATATATATGTATTTATTTTTATGGAATGTGCAGATATATTATTTGTGTAAGTATTCATATTTATACTTGAATTACTGTATTCCTTATTACCTATATTATTTTTATAATGTTTTAGATAATTTCATTTTCCAATCGTTTTATCATCTAGAAACTCCTTTACTGAGTAATATGCTTTGGATTCTAGAAATCTCTTCAATTTATTTATAAATGTGTTTGTTTTGTTCACTTCTCTAATTTCATTTGGCAATTTATTGTAGATTTTGATGGACATTATTAGAGGGCTGGTTGAGTGCATTTTTATTCGGGATTGAGGTTTATTTATTTTGTTTTTGTTATGTCTAAAAGTGTATCTTTTTTGTGTCTCTTCGCAAGTGGTGTAGTACTCTTGATGTTTTCTGATAAATTTACATAATTCTAAAATATATAGACAGGGAAGTGTGAGAATTTTATGTTTTTGGAAGTGTGGTTTACAGCTGTCTGTTTGTTCTATGTTAGTTAGTATTCTGATTAACTTTTTTTGTAAGATGAATATGCTTTGTGAGTCTGTACTGTTACCCCACAGCATGACCCCATAGCTGAGCCATGCTTGGGCATACGCGTAGTAAGTAACAAGTGCAGTTTGAAAATTTGTTGATTTTTTATTTTCGCGTAAGGCGTATGAGAATTTAGATAGTTTTGCTCTTATTTTCTGTATGTGGGATTTCCAATTTATGTGGGTATCTATTGATAAACCGAGTAAAGTAAATTCGTTGACTTGTTCTATTTTTGTGCTATTAAACGTGAAATTTAGTTTTAATGGGGACTTTTGATGGGGATGAAATGTAATTAATTTAGTTTTTAAGAAGTTAATTTCAAGATTGTGTTTTTCCAACCAGTTTACAGCTGTAGAAAGAAGGGAGTTTAATTTGGCGTTTATATTGTCGTCGGTTTGGCATGAGGTGAGCAAAGAGATGTCATCTGCGAAGAGAACACAAGGTCCGTTTATAGTTTTAGGAAGGTCGTTTATATAGATAAGGAACAAAAGGCAACCTATCACACTACCCTGGGGAATTGACGCATTAACTGGTTTACTGTCGGATCTCTTTTTATTTATTTCGTTTGTGTTGTGATCGAAGTATGGGTCAGAGCCCATTCGTACCCTATGATTCGCACCCTGTGCCCACTCGCACCCTGGAAGTTTTGAGGGGCCAACTCGTCCCCTGAAGATTATTTATTTTTATTCATTCTTCTAATATAAGTACATGTACATGTGTATACTGCAGCTTGGTAGTCCTGGTACAGTCGCGCAGAAAAGTGTTAAATAAAAATAGGTATAGTAATTCGGTAGATATCATGTTTATTTCAAACAAAGACATTAAACTTTATACGAGCAATAGACGGGACATTACAAAGAAATTTGTGATCCAAAACTTTTTACCAATAGGTAAAAAGTCCCTCAGTTTAGTAGCCGCGTTGCTATCTAACGCTGGATAATGCTACTGACGCACGGCATCAACAATTTTGTATGACAATTTTCCCAATGCCCGCTCTATAGGTTCTTTTAAATCTCTTTGATTTCAAATAAGATTAAGTTTAATAAATGCCTCTAGGCTCTAGGCATTAAGTCAGTCTTCAAAATAATTTATCAACTTTTAGTTTCTTGTACATTTGTAAATATTTAACAAAATATATGATAACTATAATAATCTATATGCAGTAAAATAAAACTGTGTAACTATTTAAATACAATTTCAGTAATAACTGAATTTTAGATAAATTTACATCCAGTGTACAAACAAATAAACAATTAATTGTTAGTATTTTGTACAGTCAAAGAGATCTACAAAATAATGCAATATTACAATAACATTGTATAAAAGAAATATAAAAAGTAAAATCAGTCTTTATACACTACGTAAAACTAACATTTTTACTAACAACAAATACACATGCCAAATCACTATTTCCTAGGAACTAACAAAATACAACTCTTTTTACAAAAATCAGCCTTGATTGACCATCATTTAAACCAAAATTAAATATAAAATATGCAACAAAAAAACACATCAGTAAATAATCACTTCTTATTTTTTTTGGATATTTACCAACTACATACATGCAAAATCATAATAACTTAAATCTTATTTGCTTGCGCGCAGATACTCTGGCTAAGTTTACCCCTCCCGCTTCTGCATTCCACACCCCGCCCACATCTGGAGAGTACTTACCAAATTTTAACGCAATTTTTGCAGCAAAACAGAATTAATGTTAGAACGTTCATTATTTTTAACCGACTTCCAAAAGGAGGAGGTTCTCAATTTGGACGTTTGTATTTTCTTTTATGTTTGTTCGGGCATAACTCCGTCGCACAACCGATTTGAAAAATTCTTTTTTGTTGGATAGGGTATACTTCCGGAATGGTCCCGTTAAAATTTTATCGAAATCGGACTAGCACTTATTGAAAAATCAACAAAAACCTATAAAGTTTTCAACTTTGTCTACACCGATTACTTCGAGGTTTCTGCCATTTGGCCCATACAATTTGGGTTGAATAGTGAAGCTAAAAAGGATAAAATAAAAATAAAACTTTAAAAAAAATGTAACCGACTTCAAAACAACCACAAAAAAAGTTCAAAAAAACCTACAAAAAAACTTTTCTTTCAAAGGCAGTGAGAAAAAAAAAGTTTATTTCGTTAGGCGAACTTCATTTAATAAAAGACCAAAGACACATTGAACAGTCTCGTATTCACAGTCACTTTCAAGAACCAATATGTCACCGAGGCAGCCATAACATACAAATAAAACACCTTATCTAATTTTGTAATCCGTTTTTTTGAACAAGCCATTCGTAGAGAGACAATTTTACATCGATTTTATTAAATTAATTCCGTATAAACTGTTCACAAGTGTACTCTGTGAACCGTTTCATAAGTAAAATATAGCTAATTTTATCTCAGGGGACCAATAATAGGCACCTGAATAGGTGCCGAATCTTTAACTTATATTGTATTTTATTAGAGGGTACGAATGGGTACCTTAAAAATAATATATGTGTATTTTATTAAAGTATTAATTGGTACCCTACCAGGAGACCAATGGGCACCTATAAAGGGGCCGAATCCACAACTTTAATGCTGGGGTACGAATTTTAGGGTACGAATGGGCTCTGACCCCGAAGTATTCGATTTCTACTTCTTGCATCCTATATATAAATATAATCACACTGTATTGTTTTATTAGGATAATAAATTAAGTTAGGTAATAACACACTGAACAAACTTAAAAAAATAATGTTTTTTTAAGTTTGTGCTTAATAACAAAAATTTTATGCTATGTAATTAATGAGAAAAAAAGAAGAAAGGAATACTTTTTCAACTGTCTGATATAATTAAACGCCAAACAGCTGCACCTGCATTTTCAAGATGTGTAAAGCCTTTGCAAAATGTCGGTCATAGATTGTAAACACTTTGCTGAATTATTATTTTAAAAGCAAATGCACTAAACTGCATCTATACTTAGGATAATACTACTATGTACAACATGTGCCGTAATTAACGCACACCCTCAGACACCCCAATTAGAATATAAATATGTTATAATCATAATACATAAATATTGAATTTTTAATTTAACATGTAAATGCATTGTTATTAACTAAATTAGTTATTTTGCAGTAAGGTTGATTTTTCTTTATTTGTATTGAATGACGGAATTTGTGCACTTTTGTCTTGTTGCCTTGATTTACGGTCTATCTTAGTTTGTTTAAACTGTACAGGGGTGATGTGACTATAATTTCCGAAGTATTATTTATTTTTGATAAAAAAATTACTTATATTAAAAATGATAGTCGATAACATCACGCTACGATCTATAACAGCCGAGCTGCAGTGGGGGTGAAATTACGGGGAACACCTAGTTTTATGTACTGTATGTATGTAGGGGAACAGTGTTTATGAAGGGGACGCGAGGTATAATGGGGACACACTCGTCAGGCATACTTAACACAACACTAACGTAGCGCAAGCGCCATCAGGACGTCATTTGCAAGCGGCCATTAACAAATGGCATCCTGTTGGCGCTTGCGCTACATTAGTATTGTGTTAAGTTTGCTTTAAGTGTGTGATTTCCCATCATACCTCGCGTCCCCGTCTTATACATTATTCCCTCACAAGGAGTTACCAAAGACTTAAGTCTACTTCATCGAAACTGAACTTGAATACTTATGAACTTTACTTATATTATACCTACTTTACTGTACATTTTATATGGGGACTAGTCTTTTCTTTTCCTCTTCATTATATCTCTAAGGGTCCGTTCCCACTTGGCGCGGCATACATCCGGTGAAAATCTCGGTATTTTGCCCGATCCGGCTACATGAATGTATGGCTATAAAGGTGATTTACATCGGTAGTAGGTATCTCACAAGCCCCAGTTGATAACCATCGTCAGGCACCGAGTAGCCTAGTTTATTTTTCAGAACTGTACCCTTAGCACGAATTTTCGGTTACGTTAACAACTCGTCTCATTTGCTATTTCCTCTCTTTCCCTGTTCCGTCACAATCACTAATACGTCATTTTGTCAGTATTGACGTAAAGTAAACTGGGACTTTGACAATTTCAAGTTGACATTTTTCAAGGAAAAAATTTGTTCCGTCTTCGCGCACCAGAGGCGCTGTTCCATTTTTTCATACAAGAAACGCTGTAAATACTGTAAAGTAAAAGAGTGAATATTCAATCAATCAATCAATCAATCATTTATTTATTTGCCAATAATGTAGGTATTACAGATATGATGGTAATAATATTTTGTTAATAGTCCCGATACATTTTGCCTTACGGCATGCAAAGTTATTTATAAAGAACTAATATTACACACAAAACAATACTCTGAAATAATGCACAAAGTCAATAAATTAAATAACAAATGTCAATATTTTACATAGAAGAAGATTAAGTTACAAGTGTCAGCAATGTAATTAATAAATTAAATAAGAATATAAAAATAAATAAATAACAAGTTTCAGCAAATTAAATCAATAATTACTTAATTCCAATACAAATTATCTTTAGAATGATTATAAATTCAATTACATAATTATGTCAATAAATTCTATTACTAAAATAATTATAAAAAATTAACGAAAAGGACGAGTAAACATAAGATAGAAATATTACCAATAAATTAAATCACAGTGAACAGAAAGCTTTGTCATTGAAAAAATCCTTAATTGAGTAATAACACTTGTCCAGTAGTAGTTTTGTCAACTTTGTTTTAAATGCTTTTATGGGTAATTCTTTCAAATGTAAAGGTAGTTTATTGTATATAAGAGGGCCCATGGTTAAGATATTATTTTTAAGTAAAGACGTTTGGTAACCGCCTGTGTGTAGTAGTTTTTATATTGAGACCTAATCAGTCCTATACGTTGTCTTTTGTCCACTACTGATGTAAACAAGTGCTTGTTAGTCTTTACGAATAGGGCAACTTCTAGCAGGTATAACGATGGCAATGTAAGTATCCTAAGTGATTTAAAAACAGGTTGACAACTTTCTGTAGATTTAATACCTGTCATTGAACGGAGGCAGCGTTTTTGGGCTCTAAATATTCTTTCTTTCTCACTACAGTTTCCCCAAAATATAACACCAAATCTTAGTGAGGAAGCAACTAAACCATGATATGCTGTCACCAATGTGTTCATATTAACTTTTTTTGAAAGGCTATAGAGTACATATGCCGTTTTACTTAATTTATTGCATACGTTTTCAGCATGATGTTTCCATGTCAGTTTGTTATCTATGTGAACACCTAGGAATTTTGTTACTGTAGTTGTATCCACACATTGCTCGTTATATTCAATTTTTATCTTATCTGGCTCTAGTCTCTGGTAGAAATGCATAACTTGTGTCTTTTTTAGGTTTATCTCTAGATTATTTTTATGAAGCCATTCTATTATAGTTTTGAGCGTGCTGTTTATATCTTTTTTGTATTCCGCTTTATTTAAGCATTCTATAACAACTGTGCTATCGTCCGCAAATAATGCCATTGGGTGATGAACTTGCCGCGGTAAGTCGTTAATATAGAGCAGAAATAATAACGGCCCGAGTACACTACCCTGCGGAACCCCAAATTTAGGTATTCTACTGGAAGATAAATATTTGTATTCACGCTTAGTTTTAGTACAAACTCTTGAAATTTCTGTGTACTACAAACACGTCAAATATTTTCGATCAGTGAGGTAAGACTTGATAAGGTTTAGAACGTTACCTCTTATGCCATAGTTTTCCAGTTTGTTTAACAGAGTATCGTGTTTTACTCGATCGAAAGCTTTGGTCATGTCTGTGAAAATTGCACACACAGGGTTCTTCTTATCTACATTTTCCAAGATGACTTTTAAAAGATCAAATATCGCCAGGTTAATGTTTTTGTTTTTTCGGAAGCCCTTTTGCTCTTCGCATAATATATTATTTTTACTTAAAAAATTGTAAATAGGTTCATAGATTATCTTTTCAAATATCTTAGAAAATACTGATATTAGAGCTATGGGTCTATAGTTAGACATGTCTTCCTTAGTATTTTCTTATGCAATGGTTTTATGACTACACATTTCAGTTGATCCGGAAATATACCTGAGGATATACTAATATTTATTATATGACTCAATGGTTTGGCTATGATTTCCGAAACAAATTTGACAACTGCGGTAGAAATCTCGTCGTATCCAGTACTTTTTTTATTTTTTAGATGTTTTATCACTCGTATAATATCTTGTGGGACTACTGGGGGCATGAATAAAGACCTACTGACATAAGTATTGCCACTTGTCTTACTCATATGTTTTCTACTGTCATTCTGTACCTGATCTACGAAGAAATCATTAAATGACTCAGCAATTTGCTGTGGATTATTTACCAGTTTATCGCCTGTATTTATTTGTAGTATAGGCTCTTGTATCCGATTGTTGTCATTAATTAACTGCCATGACACCTTTGATTTATTTTGCGAACAGTTAATAAGGTAGTTATTTTGAGCTTTTTGAGTGAGGTTTATTATTTTCTTTAGAGTCCGTGAATAGTTTTTAAATGTACTTTTATTTTCACTTGAAGGCGCTTTCCGATATTTCCAAAGTAAGTTCCTTTGTTTCCTGCTACAAATCCTAATTCCACGTGAAATCCATTTTATTTTTTATCACATTTAATATTAACTAATTGTTTAGGGAAACATAAATCATAAAATAATCGAAACAATTCCAAAAACTTATCGTATGCTTCGTTAGGGTTGTCTGTTTCAAATATTTCTGAGAAAGACAGACATTGAAGGTGTTTTTTGAACAGAATTAAATTATCTTTGGAAAAATTACGTTTAAAAATACGCCAAGAGTTAAGAGTGCATGTTTTTTTAACCTGTATTTTCAAAATCTGAGCTGTGTGATCGGATAATGCAAAATCGATAACTTCACTCACACATTTTTGTCGGGAATTATGAGCAAAGTTATCTATGCATGTGCCGCTTTTAGGTCTAGTCGGTTGCTTTAGTTCTAACTTTAGATTATATGCCAGTAGTAAGTTTTCAAAGTCTAGTGTTATATTATTCCTCTTTAGTGTATTAATGTTAAAGTCCCCACACAATACAATTTTTTTACTTGACTTAGTACATAATTGCTTCAATAAGTTATTTAAATTATCCATAAAAGAGTTTATACAAGACATATTCGGAGGTCTATAAATACATACAACAATTAATCCCTGTTGAGGTAATTCTACAGCACATATTCAAATACACCCGTAATAGACGTGTTAGTAAGTTCCTTGTATTCGAGCCTATTTCTGATGAGTATACACGCTCCTCCACGCTTGTGATGGCTTCTTGAATAACACGATGCAAGCTTGAAATTAGGTACTTTAATTAATGATTCCTGACCTGAAGTAACGAAGTGTTCTGTTATGCACAAAACATCGATTTCAATGTTTTTTTCAAAGCGCAGCTCTTGGATATACATTGTTAGCATGTCGGATTTATTCAGAAGTCCAGCGATGTTTTGGTGCAGAATATTGATATGGTTATAATAGAAAAAAACTGATCGCTCGTTGTTTCAGTATTCTCTTGCTCAATTGGAATCTCAGCAGTACTTGTTGACGGAGAGTTTGTGTGAGTCTTTGTGGTAGGCAAAACTTCTTGGGAACCGAATATTTTGTAGTCAAAATTTATCCTAGTCATGATCTGGTCGAATATGTTACTCCATCCGTTTTTATTTATTTTCCCGGAGTTGTAGGAAAACATTTCATATGTTAGGATAGCATTGCAATCGAAGAAATATGCGTAATCGTTATTTTTTATATCTGTAAGGAGGAGGTTATTGAAAAACTCCACTTTATAATTATGTATTAATGCACCTTTTACATATATCGGGGTGCAAATAACAATTTGTGTGAGTTATATTTTTCATCGAGCAGTTTAGATTGTGAAGTATGTTTGCGTAGTCACCGTTTTGTATATCATTTTCTCCAATGAAGATCAGGCAGTAGTCATTCAATGAGAAGTCTTTTAATTTGTATTGAAGGGTCTCTAAGAAGTCTTTGATGTGACGTTAGGCACAATGTCATTACAATACTCAAACTGATTGGAAAATACTTTTTCGATCAAGGGCAGTGTTCCTCCTGTGCACTTGCTGCTGATGATATAAAGTTTATTTTTAAGTTTTACGCCTGCGACATTTTTGCAAGCAAAATAACTCGTTTGTGCCGCAGTTTCATATTTATGTAGTTCCACAATTTCACAGGAGTTAATGCGCTCTGTTAGTAATGTGATCTCCTGTTCAGCGATCTGTAATTTTTTTTCAAGTTTGATTATTTCCTGTTCCAGTCGAAGTACATATTCACTGATCTCAACTTTATTTGATGATGACAATGGAGAGCATGGTAACGAGCTTAGATTGTGTTGTTGTAAGGAGGTTTGCTTTTTTTTCTTTGTATTTGATCCCGGCTTTCGTGCTACGTGCTACGGGTACTGAACTTTTTTGGAATAGCAGTGAGGCACACGATTATGTGTCTACTTCCTTATTATTTTTGTATTTTTCTGACTACATTCTGTCAAAAAAGACATATTTTAAACGACTTCAAAAAAGGAAGAGGTTTTCAATTCGACTGCATTTTGTAAAATGTTTGTTACCTCATGCCTCATCTTTCGACTGGGTCATCCGATTTTGATCATTCTTTTTCGTTAGATGCAGAAAGCCTGCCGTTTAGTTCTTTTTTTAGCGTGGTATAATCATCAAATGAGTCCTCCCCCCCTTTACTGTCAGACTCGTACTGACTAAAATCCACGGTGTCCTTCAAAACTTTTGTGGTGATTTATGAGTCATTTTTTTAAACAGCTGCCCTTCTGGCAGTTCTACCGGTCCGGGAAGACTCCGAAGTTCGGTATAGATAAGATAAAGATATTTATATTATTTATTTTTTTAAAACATAAGTAAGTGCACGTCGGTCTCGCGTGTGTAGGCACCTTTAGTGTCAGTCTGCAGCAACAAGTTTATCCGGTTATTTACTCTTTACCGGGAAAACCTGTCTGCATTTTGAGACACAAAGGAATCTAAATATTTATTTTTAAGTATTATGTTATTCGAATAATAATTATGTAGGTATAAAAGACCTGCAGACTGAATTATTAAAATAAAATTGCACCGCAAAAACAGATAACTCAGCTATTCAATAAAATAAAAAACATAACAGCAAATATTCTAGATCCACTTCGTTAATTTGGGTTATTCCTAATTTTCTTCCAAACTTTTCTTAACAGTACAAACCATTGTTTTGTAGAGGTAAGAAGGTGATCCAAAGGTATAATTAATGTTGTTTTTTTTTTGCTTTATGCTTTTGAAATGCTCTACGTCAAATGGTCAGTAAATCGGACATTCATATCCTTGTTGAATGGGGGGGATCCAGTGATCTTGTTTCAATATCTGTGTTTTGCTATTCCTATTAATATACTTAGGTCTACTTAGTCAGCTAGCAACGAAGTCGTTCAAATCCGTCTTTGATTTTTATTTTACTTCATGGAACAGACTTCATATCAATTGTCGTGCCCCCAGCGCCAGGCCACAGATTACTACGAATCGGTGAAATCAAGTTCCTCTCTTTCTGCTATTTGTAAAATATTATGGTGTACACTAAAAAGTATTATATATGTCCATCTACATAAACAGAGAGATATAGAATAGATGCAATAAAATCAAACAAAACAACAAAAATCGTTAATTTTCTCTGTCGGATTTATCCGACTCTGGCATAATGGGCCCGAAAACATTTGTCGGATATATACGACGTTGGTAGATAAAAGATTAATTTATTAGAAACCTTTAGCACTAGGTAGGTATAATAAATCTAAGATATCAAAAACAACTGTATCAATTTGACATGACGGCCAGTTATAAAAGTTGTTCACCTTGTACATTCATAGATATCGGATGTTGACTCTCAACATAAATATGTATAATCTACTTCCTCCATGGGTGGAGCAAGGCAAGTATGTGGTATTTCTGAGTACAAAGTATCTAAAGGTAAATACATAAAGACACAGAGTAAATATTACCATAAAAGCTTACATGATCACAAAACGTTTATTATTCATATTATATTTCTTTTTGCGACATAGTATTACGGCCTAAAGTTTACTTACATTTTTTACATAATAATACAGAAATTATTCATTGTTATAATGTGATCGTCTCGAAGGAAAACATTGTATACCTCCTTGACACAGGCTTTAGGCATAATACCTACTAAATTGGAAAACTCTCCATAAAATAATGTGTAGGTATGATTTTGAAAGAAATTATTACTGAAATAAACGGGCCTTACATCATCATCATCATCAGCCTATAATGTTCCCACTGCTGGAAAACAGGCCTCTTGTCTGTGAGAGGGAGTGGGCCATAATCCACCTCGCGGGCCCAGTGCGGGTTGGAAGATGTCACATGTCTTCGAATTTTTGGTTCTAGGGCCTCGTACGAACCACACATAATGAAGGGTTTCGTAGTTGAAAAATATTTATTTTAAACAAAAACTTAGCATTAGTCCCTTTGAGCTTTGGTATCCAGGCGACTACTGCAATACAAATCCTATAGAGGTTCGTACAAAGGAGCGTATCAATGGATACCAAAGTCGTAAGGTATCGGAGACTTGCATCGCTTGTAGCACTAGCTATTACCAGCGACTTCGCCCGCTTGTTTTAACTCGAAAATGATCTCACGGGACAAAAAGTATTCCATATTATACATTTTCTGTGTAAGCGTGTACAAAACATAAAAATACGTCCATTAGGTTTGTGTGAAAGAGTAAACATCCATCCATCCTTACGCATTTTTAATATTAGTTTGAAACTAGATTCGTTAGATAGATAGGCAGATTAGGTCAAGGTATTTGCATATTTATTAATTTAAATGCCTTGACTACCATTAGATACTAATTTATTTGATACAATTAGATCCAAAATGGAATGCAGACATAGCAATAATATTTTAAAAATCTAGATCGACCTCACACAAAACGTATTCCAGTGGGTAGTACAGTCGCGCAGGTAATTGGCTCGCACAGATTATTATGAATTACTTTACATAATGCAACTGCAAATTACAAGCTACACTTTAGGACGACAACTGTAACACGATAATAAGTGGGACATTTGAATGCAATTTCCTACATCTTATCTGCACCAATATTATAAAGCTGAAGAGTTGGTTTCATTAAACGCGCTAGTCTCAGGAACTACTGGTTCAAGTTGATAAAATATTTTTTTGTTGGATAATTTATTTATCGAGGAAAGCTAAACGCTATAATTATATCCATTCCATCACGGTTTTCAATTTAATTTAATAAATGCGAAGGTTTTGGTGGATGGATGGATGTATGTTTATGACTCTTTCACACAAAAACTACTGAACGGATTTGGATGAAATTTTGTAGACAGATGGTCTATAAACTGGATTATCGTAAGTAACCTTTAAACAAATACGGAACTTTACACGGGCAACACCGCCGCCGGGTATAAACTAATACGATATAATAAGTGGGGCATTTCAATGCAACTTCCTACATTATAAATAAATAATAATATTTGTTACCCATTTCAATTTACTACCTGCCTGTACTGGGCCTTCGGCGTTTAGGACTAGTAACTATAAATACTAGGGCTATACAAACGGCAAATGCCGTTGATTTTCGCGCTAATGCACGTTTATACGGACATTTAAAAACTATTATCGCCAAAACCAACGGGAAATGCCGTTTTGTGTGACATGCTATGACAGATTGAAAATTCGTAAACGCGGAAGGAGTTTGTTAGTACAGTTAGCACGACAAGTGTTTGTGGTGGTTTTATGCCCTTATATACCGGGACATTATTAGAATCGAACTTGTATCAAATTTAATCTTAAGTTTTATTCATTTATCGGAGTATAATGTTACAAATTAATACTAAGTGTGTGCTTAGAGGAACAATTATTTATTTACGTCCGTGAGGGTCAGTAACAGACTCACTAAAATTTGATTTGACTGCATTTTGACAGCATTCATATTGCAAAAATTTGTCCGTTAACTAGAGTTTTGAAAAATAATCGACACGTGAATTTCTTCTGTCGTTAAACCAATGCATTTTTACAAAGATATAACGCATCAAAATTTGAATTTGCTTGTAACGTTTTGCCAATTTTTAACCGACTTCAAAAAAAAAAAGTAGGTTCTCAGTTCGACCTGTATGCATGTATGTATGTATGTTTGTCCGCGATTATCTCGCGTTTGGCTGAACGGATTTTGATGCGGTTTTCAGGGAGTGTTCATTACATTCTGGAGAAGGTTTTAGTATATAACACTAATAGATATCCCGTGACGTTGCCCGCGTAGACCCGTTTTTGCTAACTGGGATCATAGATTTTCAGAGATGATTGCACGTTTGTCCGCGATTATCTCGCGTTTGGCTAAACGGATTTTGATGCGGTTTTCAGGAAAGGGTTCATTACATTCTGGAAAAGGTTTAAATATAAACACTAATAGATATCCCGTGACGTTGCCCGCGTGGACCCGTTTTTGCTTACTTAGGTTGTAGATTTTCAGAGACGATTGCATGTTTGTCAGCGATTATCTCGCGTTTGGCTGAACCGATTTTGATGCGGTTTTCAGAAAACTGTTCGTTACATTCTGGAGAAAGTTTTAGTATATAACAATAATGGATATCTCGAGAAGTTGCTCGCATAGATCCGTTTTTATTGCTTATAAGGGTTGTAGATTTTCAAAGACGCCGATTATATGAAATTTTTTGTTGAATATGTAAACTAAAAAGGGAAAAATAAAAAACTTTTTTAAAAAAGAGAACCGACTTCAATACCAAACACAAAACCATGTAAAATAACTTTTCTTTCGGAAGTCGGTGGCCACAGTCGATGAAATAAAAAACAAAGCCACCGACTTAAAGAAGACCAAAAGAAAAGTTATTTTACATTTTTTTGTGTTTGGTTTTGAAGTCGGTTCTCTTTTTTAAAAAAAGTTTTAAAGGTGTCGTTTCTTCGTCAATTTGGGTTTACATAACATAAGATCAAAAACGTGTCAATATTCTGACTGACGCGACGGTCTAATTAGATTTTTTTAGTCAAATACCATACTATAATTAAGAAAAATCAAGAATTAATAATATCGCTTTGTTCTTAAGAAAACCACGGTTATAAAATCTTTTAAAATGTCACATCTAATCGAAATTTTTACTAAATTCCTAACCCTAAAAAATTAAAAAAAAAAACATTTCCCGAAAAAATCCAATTAACATCGGTAAATAGCGAATTTATGTGCATTAGTAGCGACCTTATTAGGTGCGCGTGCATTTGACTCTCACTTTTCAAGGCAAAGGGTTCGTTAACCGTGCCAACCTGTTAACTATACACTTTAATCATTAACGTTTAATAACTATCGGGGACCATGTTTAATTATTATTTAACATGCTGTTTACTTAGAGCAGTGTTTGTTTAGAACAGTGGTGGCCCAGTGGTATCGGTCCCGACTTACGTACTGTTGTAGGTCGTGGGTTCGAACCCCGCCAGGCGCATTACTTTGTGTAAATTATTTTATCACCCCTGCTCTCAAAACGGTGAAGTAAAATATCGCGAGGAAACCGGCATGTCCTAGAACCAAAAATTCCAAGACATGTGACATCTACAAACCCACACTGGGCCCGCATGGTGGATTATGGCCCACTCCCTCTCACAGAGAGGAGGCCTGTGTCCCAGCAGTGGGAACATTATAGGCTGATGATGATTACTTAGGGCGAGAGTATAATCAACAGCTAAGCTAAATGTTTTCAAAAATGTTTTTTTTTTTTTTTTAAATTTATTGTTAGCGTCTATTCCCATTTGTCCCTACTGGCTTTGTCACCACTGGTGACCAATGGGAAATAAAATTCAAAATGGCCCCAGTGGGGACAATCGGGATTTTTTATCGGGATTTTGGATAATGTTGCCCTTTCTGATGTTGAATATTATTACTATGCAGTCCAACTAAGAAGGAGAATTGCGGTAGCGATATTGTGACGTCACGCACCCCTTTTAAATAATTGCACGTTTTTAAATAAATTTTTGAAGTGAAAACTTCTTTAGCGGCGTTGTACACTTTTTCTGTAATGGGTAAAAAATTTAAAACTCGCGTCAGGGTCACGTGACCCTGATCGAAAATGAGTAAGACGTCATTCAAATTAAAAATAAAACATAGTAACAAAAAAGTTTTCACTTCTACCGGCACTCCTGGAGTGCAACCTTTTTTATCATTTGAAAATAACTGTATCAAGATATAATATACAGCATTCAAAAATTAATTTGCACAAAGCATTGCCAAACGTTATTTCCAAGTGACAGTTGACAGATGAAGGTCATTGACACTCTCCTTCATAGTTGAACTGGATAGTAGAGTGTTTAGTTTGTAATTAGCTTTCTCAAATTTCCGTGGATATTATTTCAATGTCAATAAAGAAATATATTATATCAAAAACATAAATAAAACAAAGCTTGGTAAAGGATTATAAAATGTTTGTTATTTGATAGCGATACGATTGGTTTCATAATGGTGCTCTAACCCCGCTCGGGGGGGTTTTACAACGTCCTAAAACCAGGCTTGTTCCAGTGAGTGAACGAGATGCTAGACGACTTGTATAGCTCTGTCACTTTCACTCGCCGGAATAAGGCTGGTTTTAAGACGCTCCTCCCAGTACGAGTATAAAGGTAACTTAAAAACATAGGTTTACTATTAGATACACCTACAAAACCCTTCGAGCATTACAGGCGTAATGTTACGTGATGTATCTGCATAATTATTACATAACTTGGTTGAAACTTAACCAGTTCATAAGCAATATCCTCTATTATTATCCGATCTGATTATTATCTTAACTTACTAATATTAGAAATGCAAAATACACCACTTTTTCTTCTACCTCAAATTTTCTTCTCTCAGCAGACGCTGGAAGTTTCTTTGAGAAATAAGCAGTGTCTTTATACTTGTTTTTCCTTTTAAAATATTTGTAGGTATGTGTAAATAAATACAATCCTACTAATATTATAAATGCGAACGTTTGTGAGGATGTATTTTACGTAATATAAATGTGTTTGTAGGTATGTTTGTTACTCTTTCATGCAAAAACCACTGATAGTTTTTGGCTAAAATTTGGTACACAGATAGTTTATAACCTGGATTAACACATAGGATAGTTTTTACCCCGATTTTATGTTCCCGTGGGATAATTTTCGAGTTGTAGCGGGTGAAGCCGCTGGTAACAGTTTGTGAGGATGGGATGAATGGATTGATGATTGTTACTCTTGAAAAACTACTGATTTGGATGTGTGGTACCTTCACAGATATTTTATAATCTAAACACATAGTATAGTTTGAATCTTAATTTTATCTACCCGTGTATAATTAACGAGTTGTAGTGGGTTCAGTGAAGCAACTGGCACCAACTTCAGAAAGTTTGGATGGTTCGATTTTATTAATCAATCATGGCAGAAAGTCTGGAAAAAATGTGCAATAACATATACTCGTAAAATTAAGTTTTATCTAATCTTGGCATTTCTCGTGACCGCCAAGTAGCCGCTGGCAAGAGCTAGTATAAAACTAAAAAAAAAAACAAAATGGAGCCAAGATTACACGATTTTAGTGCATCAGTTGCCACTGACATTTCGTAAATTTATTTCGAAAAGTTTTTATAATTGACGTCAAACCTTGCCAAGCAAGTTCATCTTTATTTCTTTAAATTCTTTAAATCTGTTTTTTGTGAGCAAAAAAATAAAAACTGGTCACCCGAATAGATGGCGCGTACCTACAGGCAGAAGTGACTTTGTTTTATATTATGTAGGTATAAATAAAGATTGCTACTGAAATAAATTACACACTTAGGGTGAATATATTGAATATCACAAAGTAAACTTAACACAATTATTTCAAGCTGAAGTCAGACCAAGACACTTAAAAAATAGTACGAGTATGTTAGAACATTAATATGTATGTAGTTATGCTTTCAATGGCCCTTTTTGGGGTTCACTATCCACGGTAAAACGGGAGGTTGCGAATCTCATTACCGTGACCCCGGAACATAAAGGGCTACTGATGGACACCGTGGATTTTAGTCAGTACGAGTCTGACCGTCCCTCCCGCCCTGCCCAGGGTGGGAGGACACATTTGATGATTTTACCTCGTAAAAAAAAACGGGACCCTGTAAATGAGCTATTTAAGACTTCGCTGTCCGTCTGTCACCACGCTGTATCTCATGAAACCTGATAGTTGATATTTTCACAGATAATGTATTTCTGTTACCGTTATAACGTTACAATAATACAAATAAAAACAGAATAATATAAGTATTTAAGGGGTGTCCCAAAACAGTATAAAATAAACAATAAGGTTTCTCTTACACAATAGACACTATTTTTTGCACGTTTTTTCCACCATTGCTCGAGAAAAAACACCTTCGTGTTTTGCCGGACGTAGTACAATCTAGAAGGCATTTTATATCGTAGTGTATCATTATGTTTTTATGACGGTTCGTGCATCACAAGAGACAAAGTTCAAGGGTATACTTAACATATTTTTTTTGTTTTACTACCTGGTTGAGAATTAATATTTATAAAACTATAATAAATATAGATATAGTTGTTAAATATGAAAAATGGTCCCGATACATTTTATCTTACAGTATGGTATGGTATATCTACTTAATAAATAATAAAAAAAATATTAAACAAATCACATGATTATATTATTATTATAGTATGTATGTTTTAAATGATAATTTAAATTGTAGCTAAAATAGCTTTTACCAGAAACGATTATGTTACCATACTTTCCATGACGCTTACCTAATACTAAAATAACTGACTGAAAATGTAAGTTTAAGTTAAAATGTAAATTCGAATCGTTTGTGATTAAGCGCACGAACTAATCAAATAATTCACCGTCTTGACAGTAGAAAACTTGGCATCGCTCGCAAAACAAAAATAAAATGAAAGTGGAACATTTTTGCACCCACAATAGGTGCAAAAATAAACATACAAAACGTAATGAACACACGTGGCAAGTGACGAGTTAACAGAAAAACCCTTGGGAAATACACAGTGTGTCATGTACAAGTAGGTAATAATATTAGCTACATACATAATACGCACGCTTTTGATTAGACACATTACGAATATCTATCTACTCTATTAATATTTATAATTCCGTTGAATAGTCTTGATGTCTTGAATCTTGCCTCCTGCGCTTGCTTATTTTATTTTTTGCTTGACTGTCCGATAAAGAATGTTGAGATAGGGGGGGGGGCCATCTTTCATATTTTCCACTATATTAATGCAATTTAGGAAAAACGAAAATTTTATCAGCCTAGGGTATTTTATGAACAGTCACATGTGTATTTACTGCATGCAGTCACGAACATAAAATATATATTATGTATCGGGCAATTTGTCCGGGTATAAAAAGTCCGGGCACTATTAATAATGACCGGTCTGTATCCATAATGCCCGACTTAATTGGGCAATGTGATTAAAATAGCATGATCAATCACTTTGCAATCGAGCTACCTTGGTAGGCAGTAATTGCACGGCACGGCCGTGGTCCAATTTATCACATTGCCCGGCCACAAGTAGGGAATTATTCATACTGCCCGGTCCAAGTGATAAATTCAAACTATCTCATACACTAACTTATTACATGGACTACAGGCCGTTGAGCATTATTAATAATGGCCGGTCAAAGTGATAAATTAATCACTTTGCCTATCGCTCTTGGGCATTATAACACCCACACCCCTCTCACAGAGAGGAGGCCTGTGTCCGAGCCGTGGGAACATTATAGGCTGATGATGGTGGTGGTGGTGGTGTATTATTAATAATGCCTAGATAATCACGTTGCCCGTCACATTTATATAATTATACACATACGAGTATGTTTTGACGCAAAAGTTAATGGTCTAATTGGAAATAAATTATTTGGTTTCCAAAATTCAGTGACCTTTTTAAACTAGAGTAGAAGATATCATTCGTTACACAGATATATATTTTGTTATTTAGAAGTAAACCTAATAATAGTGAGAATAAAAGTTATTGTACTGCAAAATCACAGTAAAGGCTAACAGTCTTATTCATAAAAATCCCCTAAAATAGGTTTATAACACTTATTAGTTAAAATGCTCAATAGAACTAATAAACCTATTATAAAATTCTCTATTCATAAACGTTCAATAAACCCGTCATAACTATGGTGTCGCAACAAAACGTTTTAACGTCGTTAAGTTGTCATTCTGATGAATCCATAGATTAAATGGCAAAACAACTGGTGTCCAAGGCTAAAAAAACGCAAAAAAAAAGTTTGACTTCACTTGTGACATTTGGAGAGCAGAGATTTATTTCGTGTTTATTTTTGAAGAAAGTTGGATTGAGAGTTTTAAAAAGAATGGAAAACCAGAAAAATATTGTAAAGAAAAGGCAAAGGAGCGAAAATTGGCTGGAGGCAGATAAGGTTAGTTCAACAATTTTCGATAAGGTACACAAGTGTTTTTATTTACATCTATTTTCTTGATAAACTGTGGTGATGGCCTTTAATTATTTTCGTAGAATTTATTGATGGATTTGGTGAGGGAGCGGGTGTCCGTAATCGAAAATAAAAACACGGACACAAACACGAACTCCAAAAAACTGGCAGCATGGGCAGATTTGTTAAACAGGTATGTAGGTATCTATCATTACTTATCATCTTCATTACATGATTGTGGGCTTTGTCGTTCAACAAATAGATACAAACCAAAATATGCAGATACATAAAAGTGCATAGCGTCCCTCAGATTTGCCTTTTAAGAGAAACATGTTGAACATTAGTATGATTTTGTTAGCTGTAAGTCCTCCATGAAATGAAACATAGAAATGTTAAAAATCTGTGTTATTTTTTTTTTGCTTTAATTCCAGTTTCAACTCCATGTGCCAAGGTGGCAAACGCACTCTTTCCCAATTAAAATCCCAGTGGAGTATCATAAAAATGAGCAAAAAAAAAATTAAGTCAGAAGAAAGGAAGAAGATTCTTCAGACTGGTGGCGGTCCACCCCCATCAACCACGCCTGAAAACGCTGATGACATTTGCTCATGGCTCCCACATGAATTTGTTGTTGACAACAATGTATATGATTCGGATACTTTAAACCAGGTAAATGTACACTTATGGCTTTTATTTATTTGTCATTGATACCTAAATACAACATAAATATTAAAAGAACTTTTGCAAATCTTGCAGATCACCGTTGGTCAGCCATTAGAAAAAAAAGAGGTGAATGAGATAAATGGCCTTATAATCACCACACCGGATGAGACTCCAGATATTGTAAGTAATAGTATTAGGTTTATTACACACTGAACAGTGTTTCAGAATAGGTACCAATTTAATTATCTTTTTCATAATTGTTTAATTGTTGTAGGGTACAACAAGTGAAGTAATAAATGCCATACCACTTCAGGATATACAAAATACACAAAAGGTAAAGGAATCTGGTAGTGTTGAAGTACTGGATGAAAATTGATTAAATAACACAGTAAATTGTTTTGTTTTTACTTTACATATGATACAAAATATAGTTATAAAAAGTTTCATTTTTTCAGGTTGTATCCACTGGTTCTGGTCCATCATTCTTGAAAAAACCATCTTCCTCGAAGATACCTAAAAAAAAAGAAAATGTGAACAAGGTAAATCCTTCAATAAAACTAGGGTCTTGTTTGTGAAATTGAATTTTATAATAGTATTAAAATTAATTACGAAAGTCTATATTATTGGCTATTTTTTTTTTCAGGCATCAGCATCAGAACTAATAGCTACTGTTGAAACTGCATGTAGAAAAGAGCTTCATGAACTCCAAATGGCAAATGAACAAAAGAGAGCCCGAAACTTGGACTTGGAAGAAAATTTATTAAACGTAAAAATAGATTTTTTTACGAAAAGAATTCTAGTACTAGAAAATGATAAAAATAAATAAACACTTTTAACTAGATACCTGCTTATTTATCTAAAATGCCTGTCAATAAATGCTCGTAAGACAGCATTGTTTGAGCCTCTTCCTCTGTCCTCGTTAATTTGTGGTTCAGCAACAGCATCCTGTATCTCAATAATTTCATTGTCTTGATCTGGAAATTTAAATTATGTTTTACATTGGCAAAAAGATGAGATAAATAGATAACTGTTTTCCTCGTTATATGGTTTTTGGTTCAAATTAAATAATAATAAATATTGTGGACATTTCACAAAGAGTCACTTGATCCAAAACTAGCCAATGATTTGTGCACATTACCTGGTATCAAGTCATCATGTCCTATTGCAATATTGTGCAATACTGCAAGTGCCACAATGGTCGGTTTAACATTGCACATGTGCACTGTTAAACCAGTTAATAAACATTGAAACCGCTGTTTCCACACACCAAAGCAGCGTTCAACACAGTTGCGAGTGGCAATCTGAGCTCGATTGTATCTTTCTTCTTGTTCATTTTGAGGCCTAAGTATGGGTGTAAAAAGATACCGCTCTAGTCGATACCCAGAATCTCCCAAAAGTCTTCCTCTGAACTCGCCTCGCTCAAAGCGTTCTTTAAGAGTGGATTCATTAAAAATTCTAGAGTCATGTGTGCTGCCTCGCCACCTTGCAACGATGTCTCTTATTTTTAGTTTAGCATCACATGTTACCTGAAATATAGATGACATGGCAGAGGTAAATTAAGGAAAATAACTTATTGATTTGGGGTGAGAAATAAATATTTATTATTATAATAATAGTAGGTAGGTAAGTAATTAGTTTAAACATACCTGTACATTCAATGAATAAAATCCTTTTCTATTAATATAGTATTGAGCTGCGTCACCACCATATTTCTTTATTTTTATATGGGTGCAATCTATACAACCCAAGACGGAAGGAAACTCTCTTATTTCTAAAAAATCCCTCACAACTCTTTGCTGTTCTGCCAGGGACTCTGGCATTTTTATGTAGGTATCAGAGTGGCGAGCAATCGCGCGGGCTACTCTGGCACAAATGCGACTCACAGTTGGTTGAGACAACCCATGAATATCTCCCCCGTCATCTTGAACCTAAAATGTTACAGAGATGTTAACAAATAATACTTAGGTAGGGTACCTATATTAAAATGCGGGATATAGGTAAATACATATAAACGTGCTTACTTCACGACGACCCCAACATCTTATAGCGGTAAGCACCTGTAACTCTGGTGACGTTCCACAACCTCTTGAGTCAAGTTGCAATTCTTGCCTGACGAGATCAATTATAAAGGCCATAGTATTTTTGTTAAAACGATATCGACCTTTAAACTCAACATCGGGCAAAGAAAACGGATCACTTCTCTCGTGGTAAATCTTTCGACGACGCGGAAGTGGAGCATGTTCTGCTTGTTCAATAGCATTTAATGCTTGCAATGCTTGCATAATTAACGCAAAACACGATTTCACAAAAAAATATATATTTAAAATTGTATCTCTAGGTAATTTCCAGCTCCTTGCACAATGCAAATAACATTTTAGCTTCATTCTTTCAACCAAATTGAAATAACCATAAAACGGTTCGCAGAAAAAAACAGCTGTTGCACATGTGTCGGCCATATTTCTCTTTATTAAAGGTTTATAGTAGGGTCTACCCTGTTTTAAGTTTCGAAGCCGCTATTGAATACTTATAAAGCATTGTAGCGTTATTGAACGTTTATGAATAATGCTTTTCAGGATTCTCATTATAACAAGCTAATAAACCTATTTTAACTTTTTATGAATAAGACTGTAAGTCTATAATGCCTCGTCGGCATTACCAAACTAGTGCATTTATCGATTAGATTAGATCAGCCATTACCTTTTATACCACCGAGCATGGCATAATAGGAGCATTCAAGACGAAGAATTAAAGCCCTTTTGCAAGGTACCCTTTCTGATACTTATCACAGACTTGCAGCTAAAATAAGTGGTTAGATTTAGACAGGTGTACCATTATAAGTAAGTAGGTTTTGCCTTCATCATAGTTAAAAATCTCGCTAATACAGTCAGCCTCAGAAAAAACTCACCCTCAATGAAAAAACTCCCTCTCAACTGACGGACTGACAGACAGGCAGAGACGGACAGCGGAGTCTTAGTTAGGTATACATAGAGTGCCGTTTTACCCTTTGGGTACAGAAGAACCCTAAAACAATATTAATTAATCTATCAAACAATAGGAATAAAATCTTCCATTTATTTCAAATCCGGCGTAATTTAAAGTCTTTTGTTTTAACAATTACTTTACATAATAACACTAAATATAATAGTAGATGAGGAAGTATAGTTAATACTTAATGAGGTAACATAAAACGTTACGTAAAATTACAATTTATGCAAACCCTGTAACGTTTGAAGTGTACAAACAATTTGCACTATTAGACAATTGTTAATGAAAAAAAGATAATACAACCTTCACGTTCAATTATATAACTGTATCTCACGATATACAGTTCATTCACAAATATTGTATTGTACACATTTTATTTTAAAGAGAATAAAGTTCACTGCAGTGCACAATTACAGGTAAAAAATAAAAATGACAGGACAAAACTTTTTATTACAGAGTTCTTTGTTAGTTTAATGTTTGATCTATATCTGGTGTCAAGGTAAAATTAATAATTTTATAAGTACTTTGTTAATTATCACATTATTGTTAATTTTATGACATGTTCCGACGGCGTTAATTATATTGGAATCCTTGAGCAGGAGAATGACGTTGATATTAATAATAATGACACTGACAGAATATTGTACGAAAAATAAAAAAAAGAATCAGTGTCATTCTGTGTGAATCTGTAAAAACATTTCCGCGTGCGGCTTTACCGGTTGTTTTCATAGAAACCATTTATTTTCCTGCGGTCAGAAGTTGCTTTTTTTAGAAACTGAGTGAGGAATCCTCAAGGCTGATTGGCGTACATTAGGAAATGACTATATTGCCTATGTCCAGCAGTGGCCGGGCACGCCGTAATTGCGGCGGTAAGACCCCTCTTTGAGGAGTGGCTGGAGAGAAGTCATGGCGTCCTTACCTTCCGCCTGACGCAGGTCCTCATCGGGCACGGGTGCTTCGGGAGGTACCTGTGTCTAATGCGGAAGGAGGAAACGTCTGGGTGTCACCATTGCGAAGATCGCCCGGAGGACACGGTGGAGCATACGGTGCAGGACTGTCCAGCTTGGGCAGTGCACCGACGTGTCCTCACGGCTGCGATAGGCGGAGACCTCTCGCGCCCGGCATTGGTTGTGGCCATGCTGCGGGCGAGACGGAGTGGGAAGCGGTCGCCTCCTTCTGCGAAGCAGTAATGTTCGCGAAGGAGGAGGCGCGCCGCGAGCGAGAGAGGACAGAGTCCTCCCTCCGCCCCAACCGCGGTGTAGGACGCCCACGGCGACGGACGTCGCGAAACGATCTCCGCCCACCGTAGGCGCGGGCATGCGGGCAGCGAGTAAAGGGCAACTCGCTGCCCGACCAAGGACCATGCCCGGGTCGACGGCGCGTTGTGTCCCACGCGCGCCTCAAAGAGCGTCAGCATAATGACGGGGCCCCCCTCTCAGAGGGCCAAAGCCTGCCGGGGTCGCGGGATTATTCCCTTACCGTAACCCCGGAACATAACATGCTATCGAAGGATACCCGTGGATTTTAGTCAGTAGAAGTCTGACAGTTCCTTCCACAGTGCCCGGGGTTGGAGGACTCATTTGATGATTATACCACGCTAAAAAAAAAAATGTCCGGCAGTGAAATACAAGCTGATGATGATAACTTTACTGCTGCGAATATCTTGCTGTTGCTTTACAAATCGTTTCGGTACGTTCAGATCGTCATAAACGGCCACTTTAAGCAAAACTCTTAATGATATACTTCGTTGAGTTTCCAGCACGTTATTGGCTGCACTTCTATTATTCAATCTATAAGTGATTCATTAGGAATATTGCTGGTAAGTGGCCGTATTAAACCCGCAGCTGACTAAGGTACCTCAGACAGGGTGAATCCTGAGATTCCCGATATTTAGGTGATTCCCTTGGCGAAATTTATTTAAACAGATTTTTTATAAGTAACAATGTAATATCAAATTTAACTTAATTATAAACACATTCGAAGAATTTGCATCACTTTTGGGTGGATGGTTCTCAATATATTGCGTTTTGATTTTTTTTGACCAGGGGAATTAAAAAAAAGGTAGAAGAAAATCAAGTTTTATTACTATTTTAAAGGAGCCTCTATATAAAACTTATCAGTCTCGTTAACAATTTATCACTTTCAATACCCGACCACAAATCGTTAAATTACAAATTGCATTTGAAAACGTGGTCAGGGTAATCACGCAACCAAAACCAGGGGAATCAAATACTCATAATTTCGTCCTGGACCAACGAGCGGCATAATCTTTCACAAAGACGTACGAAGCTCTACCAGCAGCGCACATGCGACGGCATGGAGACAATCTTCTATGAAATTCTACTAAGATATACGAAGGTTTCTGACGAGCCACGGGAATCACTGTTTAGTCTCGGACAAACATTATATTGTAATTTAAAAAAAAACTAACATAAATATACATGATGTATCTTGGAAGCGATTAGATCGCACTGTTTGTTTTGTTTACGTTCGTAAGTATGAGTTTTGTTGGTATTTTGTTTGCAAAATGTGCTGCGGACGCGCCAGGGGTGGGTGCCCTCTATCTGGCAGAAACTTGTTGCTCCGAAACTTATTTGGCAGAACTCACTTGGCAGAAACTTTTTTAAACGAACATTGTTATGGTATAAAAAATGTTTAGTATAATTGTTTTTTGGTCTAATGTTTTTATGTCCGAATTTAAATTGGGATACTTTTAAGATGGCAGAATTTTATTGGGCATAATTACCTTTGTCAGAGTTATAATTTTGCATATTTTCATTAAGCATAACGTTTATTTAGAGCGCCGATTATTTGGAATAATTTGACTTAGTATACTTCGAAGATCACAGAATTTCAGAATAGAAATAATTTAATAGTCATAATAAAAAATTGTTTTATAAAATCAATGTGCTACAAAAGTTAGTGACAGAAATGAATCGCTGCAAAACCGACTTCACGTAGTCTTGTCTGCCCTACCCCTAGAGTGTAATTTATAATCGCGTAGGCGCGGAGGGGCGAAGCGGCCCGCGAGCTGAGGAGCAGGTGGTTTTAACGCACACCGCCGCGGCTGAGGCTGGCTGGCCCCAGCAAGCCGAAGCTGCGGTGGTGGGCGTAAAATCATCTGCGACGATTAGCTCGCGTGGGACCGCCGGAGCCCCGCAGCGCCGGAGCCGTGACAGAAGCCATGCCTGCTGTGAATTTTCTGCGATATGATGGTTATACTTTTGATTATTATGGATATAAAATATATGCCAAAAGATGATTCTGGTTGTGAACTTTCTACGATATGATGGTTATACTTATTGATTATTATGGAAATGAAATTTATGCCTAAAGATGATTCTGACTTACAAAATTATGGGTTTCGGTGTTATGGTAAATGAGTGTATGCCAAACGATTTTCTGCGAAAAGAGGTTTATGCTATCCGTTGCTATGCAAAATAAAATTATGACGTAAAAAGTTCTGCTATAAAGGGTGGACCCGCCAGGGGTATCAATTTTTAGGCCTTTTGGATTTTTTTTCGACTATTTAGTTCCAAATTAGACACAAAAACTATCGTGCAACAGTAAGGTCATACAATATAGTGGCATATAAAAAATATTTTGGTTTCTCTTCGGGTAATTTTATTGTTTCTCCGATACATTTTGTTTAAAGACTAAAATTATGTACAAACTATAAATAAAAACTTACTAGTAATATGTACAAAAAAAAATAGATAAAAGAAAAAAAAAAAAACATTCAAAGGGCGTCAAAGAATACGTCCACATCGCTGTCAACGGGAACGGTGCCCAGAACGCTGGCAGCATTGCCACGTTGTATGGCAATGCTGATTCGTTGGCCTAGGAATAGGCCAGCCCTCTGGTCACCTGAAGAGTCGACTAAACGCCTGGCGATATCCTTAAAAACGTTGTGGGCACTCGGACCCCATGGCCCCAGAGTTTCAACCCCAAACGGCTCAAACACATAACTACTAGCTAAGCCAATGTATTTGCGCCGCTTGGAGTTTTCAGCACCTGCAGCAGCAGCGCCAGCACAACACGCTGAACTAGGAAGATGAGATGGCGCAAGGGTATCGACACATGTTGCATCCCACACCAAAGGCCTACCCAGCTTCCATGGCATTATAGTCATACCATCTGGTCTCTTCCCATCGTCGCGTGCCAAGCCACTGGGTTCTAGGACGGCTGGCACCCCGGCGGTGACAAGAGCACGACGGATTATGTTGTTTAAGCTAGCGTGTCGTGCTAACCGACCTGCACTCCTGCCGCAGGAAAGGCCATGGTGCCCGAGGCAGTCGACTACTTCACCACATTGACAGCGGTGTGGAGCACCACAAGGAGCGCCCAAACGCAGGCAAGTAGCGACCCGGAATGTTGTGTCACCCAACATAGTACCTATGTTGGGTGAAGGTAGCGCCTGAAGCCAAAGGCCCGACTCCCATTCACCCACAGCCAGCAGACGGGCACGCTCCGCAGTATTGGTGGACGTATTAAGGAGATTATTCCGTACCAACCTGCAGAGCGGCTCATCCCACTGTCTCTGGGAAAACGGGTTCACGGGCCGATCCGTATCTGGGCAAGCCATTTTCCAGGCGTTCTCGGCATCCGTCAAACACGGCACCTCAGGGTCGACCATGGAAAAAGATAAAATTTTCCTGGTCAGCCCTTCAGTGCTGTGGACAGAAGACAGGAACGCCGGTAAGCTAACACTGGAAATTTTGCGGATACCGAGCCCACCAAAACGAATTGGAAGTGTGGCTTGAAGCCACGCTCGGTCATCCAGGGCCACATTAAGAATGGATGTTAATGTATTACGAATAATTTTGTCAATTTTGTCCAAGAGTTGTGGTTGTTTAAAAAGAGGGGATGAACGAAGAAAATACATGAAATTTGGACCAAAACAACAATATCTTAAAAGGGTGAAAGCCGAATGTAAACTAATTTGGGAGAGTCTTTCTGAAATATCATTAAAATGTTTAATTTTGTTGTCAATGAATGATGGGAAACTTTCTGCCAAAATAGGGGAACCAAGGAGGTGCAGGGAACTTTTATCTAAAATAGTGATGTTTGGAGCTATTTCATTGAATTTATCTAATGTCGATTGTCTGTCAGTAGCGTCAGTAACAAAAATTTCGCATTTTGATGGGTTCAATTGGAGGCCTATTAATTTAAATTCTTCTTTGAGGAGTTGTAAATCGGCTAGTACGGTACTTACGTCACCTCCTAAGGTTCCATCGTCTAAGTACCAGACGTTAAATTTTGAATTTAATTTTTGGTTTCTAATTTAAATACTACGGGTAGTTTTTTCTTCGGACAGCGTAAAATGAGCCTCTCAAGATTCACCCTTCAAAGTAAACACAGCTCTTTATTTTTAACTGACTTCAAAAAAGGAGGAGGTTATCAATTCGAAGGTATGTTTTTTTTTTTAAGAAACGTTGCCCCACACTAGGAATTTTCTCCTGTGGCATAGATGAGTTTACAAACACAAAGTACACACACAAACGCACAGACGAAACAACTTCTTGTTGATCATACAAATATTTGCTCTGAGCGGGAATCGAACTCTCGCCACGCAGCTCAGCAGTGCAATCGCTCGGCCACTGTGCTAACGGTGCCGTCAACACTGTTGAATGGTCAGAAATGTACTTACATTTCACAATTTATAGTTTGTGTCACAAAAATGAAACCCCGATGTCCCCGAGATTGTTGGAGCTGGTGAAACTGTTGTACAGTGTTGAAATAATCGTAAAAAATATCTTGTTTTATTACTTGTTATTATTATGACAAGTTCCTTTGTTTCTATCGCAACACGCTTTTTTTTTCTTCTTTACCAAATTAGAGGTTTTTTACGTGGTAAAATCTTGTAATGATTCCTCTCGCCCCCTGTGTGGGGTGGAAGGGACTGTCATACTCGTACTGACTGGTAGGGATAGGAAACTTTTCAATTTGCTAGTACAATTCCCAAATATTGAAAGTGGGTCCAAACGACCAATTCCAAAACGTATTTGGTCGTTTGGACCCGCGGGTCCCGCCAGGGCGGGGTCAAACGACCAAAGAGCCCTAAAATCCACGGTGTTTCTTAAATCATCATCAATCCGTTCCAGGATCACCCCATCTTCTGTGATCATCTTAAACAATTTGTCAAATCCTAAGAGTCGTCAACGTCTCTTCTTTTTTACCGATTGCGCGACGCAAAGGAGGTAATAAGTTTATCAGTCTATGTTTGTATGTTTGTTTCCATGTGGCGTTCTAGAGACCAAATGCTTATGACGATTTTGATAGTTCTTTGTAATGCAGAACAGAACGACTCATAGTCGGGGCCCATTCAAATTTTACCAATCAAATCATCCCAAGGGGAGTGAGTCGTTCTGTTCTGTTGTCCTTTGCTAGAAGACTAAAATTATAAAATACATTGTCAAAATATTATATTCCTCGGTCTCACAAAACAATTTTATTTCAACCACAAAGCTAAGTACAATGTATCATTTGACTCATAAGTATTCTCACCATAATAAAATAGTCACGGATATGGTTACCTACACAAAGTTAGCCAATTTATAGGAAAAGGAGCGTAACTGACAGGCTTGCATTGTCTCCACACATGTAACCTATGCTTCACTCGAGTTTCCTTGACTTGAAATAATCGTAGAACAATATGGAAATGTCGTTTGCCATGGGAAACAGCTATTATAATGTTGTTCATGAAAACAATAGTTGAGAATTACCGGTATTGTCTATTCAATGAGTTTTTATTAGCCGCTAGTATTTAGTATCTACACTTTAACTTTACATTTTTAAACGTTGTTTAGTATTTACACAAAACTGTAAAATAAGAATTTTAATTTGAACATTTTTTCCCTTTTGTTAATATGTGTTATATTAACTCTATTATGTAATATTTATTATGTTATGGAGAGCTTTACGTTTGTCTATAAAAGAGCTTTTAATCGAAATAATCAGATCGTTTTTACAGAATAAAAACTTTCAGATACTGGGAACGATTTTATCTTTCCTAGTATCTTAAAATACTAAATAATATAATACGAGTATAAAGAATCTATTTAAAAGAAATCTATTTGTGTTAATTATACTAATTGATTTGGTTTAGTTCAGTTGAATACGATGCTCAATCAGGATCTATTATGTTTAGTTTAGTTTCATAATTTAAAATATGTAATTTACTTTTAGTAGATAGAAACTGTCATCATCATCATCATCATCAGCCTATAATGTTCCCACTGCTGGGACACAGGCCTCCTCTCTGCGAGAGGGAGTGGGCCATAATCCACCACGCGGGCCCAGTGCAGATTGGTGGATGTCACATGTCTTCGAATTTTTGGTTCTAGGACATGCCGGTTTCCTCACGATGTTTTCCTTCACCGTTTTGAGAGCAGTGGTGACGAAATAAATTACACAAAGTAATGTGCTTGGCGGGGTTCGAACCCATGACCTGCAACTCATAAGTCGGGCGGGACCGATACCACTGGGCCACCACTGCTCTCTGGGCCACCACTGCTCTCGATAGAAACTGTAACAGTGATAAAATAAAAGAAACAGGAAGACATTCGAAAATTGCAAATGTAGCATCAATCATTATGTTAGCAAACACATCCCAAAAATAAGGTACTTACTAAACAGATGTAACTTTCACTTCAAAAAGCAGTCTAATTTCATAACATAACTTACTACAGATGTGTTACAGACCCGCGCGCCGATATGATACAATATATGTAATTAACAAATTAAAAAAAGGAAATATATGAATGTAATCTCATGTAATAATTATTGCATGTTTGGGATAGTATCTGTGTCATAACTAGGTCTTTGACCGCGTGGACTCGTCTGACGACGACACGTGCCACCTTAGAAGCCCAAATATAAGTAATTTAACCATCCACCATCCAGGGGATGAGTTGAGCCCTTAAGAACACGATAAATACCTCAAATCACACTGTGGTATTTTATATTATAATTTTTTTTCATACCACTTGCTGAAAAAAGTTACATTTTATGCCACAAAAAGTGAAAATAACAATAGTCATTATTAATCTGTTAAAAACATTGAAAGAAAATTGTACTGAATTTCATTCATGCTCTAGGGGGAGAATGTGATATTTGGAATACTTACCAAAAATACTGAATCATGAATCACTAGCTTCACTCGCGATTTAAGTTTTTAACACCCTCGCTACGCTCGGGAGTAAGCCTCGAGTCCTTCGTTAAGCTCGCGTCACCCGCGACAGAAGACACTGCTTTATCCCCTTGGTTAATAATCTTGTATTTTTCCTTTCCCCAGCTAAGAGACGGAACAAAATGACAAAAATAAGATAATATCCCTTCAAAAAGAATATCTACGTAACATGAAATTAGCACAACCGAACAATTTAAAAACGCATCGTGAAGACTATTTCTATTTGCTTCGTTTATAGTTAAACGATCATTTCCTTTGTTTAATCTATTCTTAAAAGGGTGATGGTCGATTCACAGACGCGAGACGTAACCCTTTGCACGCGATTTAGCTTAAAAATGAGCAGCGGAATAAAAATATGTTGCGGATGCCACCTATTAAATAAAAGTAATAGAGTGTTCACATATTGTTGTTTGTGACTGTACATCAAAACTATTACGATTAACGCAGTCTTTTTGTGTTGACGACGCAATCCGGTTTAGGGTTTGTTTTAATTTTATTTTAGCTCCAAAACAACCTGTTGTAACCACCCAGTTGTGTGGCAACCATCGCAATCACTCGACAAAGGTGCTGTTTAGCTCTTGTTCTCCATTCTTTTGTGTTATTTTTTTGTGTGACGTCAGACTTGTGTAAAATCTGTGTAAATCTTTTTAGATAAATTAATGGGATGGTGTGGAAATTGTTATGAATGACTGAAAAGCTGTTTTCAAGATTAGTTCTCCGTCTTATTTCCATTATTATTTTGTTTCCGTGTTTTGTGCTGGTGGAACTATATTATCATAGGAATATTTTAAATGCAGGATAATTCAAGACTACATCTACTTATCTTCTAAAACAGCCAATCCATCATATACCTACCCTGTTTCTGTTACGGTAGATTTACGTTGATAAACTTTGCTTTTTTAGGAAACGGTTCAGAAACAATATAAAACCAGACCCTTAAACACACATTAAATGATATTGTGACTAAACCTTATCCTGCCAAAAACATATTCAGCTTGACTCCGTGTTTGTTTTTTTTTTGTGGCTGACTAACCTCGGCTAAGGTCGTTGCTGGAGGACAGCAAGGGTCGGGATGGATCTAAACGATAGCTTGTATCCGTGTAAACCTACTATTGGATTACCTGAAACCTGAGAAAGTACTGAAAAAAGTAAGATATAAATTAAATAAATAATTTATAGCATGAAGTTACTCTTCTACCCCGTGTTGGTAACAACACCTTCTAGAAACGTTGTTACAAAACACAACGATCACAATAAAAGTAATGCCGCGCGGCCGTTGACGTTGTCTGCACACGTCTTTTTTTATCTTGTACACATTATCTGCCAAAAATGTGGCATAATAACACGTGATGGTAAAATAAAGTGGCCACTATACACTAAATTAGTTTGGACACGTCCCATTTTATTGCCCTTAAGATATCGCTCGCCTGATGTAATGGAGCAATGATTATGTTCAAGTGAACGGCACTTTCTGTAAATACACTATGTAATCGAAGTAATTATTGTATTACAGTTACTGTTACACATTCGATCAGCAATAGATATTAATTATACTTTTCCATATAAAAAATATTTCACAACCATTTGCATTTAGTAAGTGTAACATCTTTCTTATCGCTTTTTTGTGGGCAGCGCATGCAGAACCGGATCCAGATCTAGATTGTGCATACCCGGTTCTGGGGTTTGTTTGAAGCCAAAAAAAATCCATTCCATTCAAAGTCAAACTGTGAACAGTGAATAGACCTAGGGATCCAAGTACTGATTCAATTAATTATTAGATCCCTTATTATATTTTACAGCTTTTTTTTAATTTTTAATTAATTAACCACCACACATATTATTATTATCTCTAAGTTCCCGTTTTAAATACCCAGATAGTTCGGAACCGGGTACACCCAAATGCATGTCCTATGTGGAAGTGTTTTCGGAAGTAGAACAGGAATTTATCAGGATAAAGGCGAAGTACAAGTCGTATGTAACTCGTCTAAATACAACTACCATAAGCCTCGCTTGATTTTTTTTTTTTAAATTCTTTAAAAAAAAAATCAAGCGAGGCTTATGGTAGCTGTAAACTCAATACTTTTTATATTAAAAAACAATGTATTTTCTAAGACAATTCTCTTGATTTACACAAAGACTCTCTTTGTTAATAAAAAGATCTTTCTTTTTATTAAAAAAGAAATATAAATCAAGTGGTCTATTAGTTCTAAATTCAATTTTTTGACATGCATTTTCCAATTTCATTTTCGAATTTTTAGTTCGTACCGCTAACTCATCTTATGCCCGTAAATGACAAGGTGTAGAAACTGTTTCGTATTTTAAGGTATCGTGCTTAGAAAGTCGTACCCCTGAAAATGCTCATAAATGTAACTGCGTAATACATATAATTATATTTTCTTGCTCTATTTACTAAAAGGGTGAGCTAACAATAGACTCGGCCCTTTGATAATGAAATATCAAGATTACTGTATGCATTGTTGTAACTGGTTTCCTTTATAAAAAATAATTTACTGCAATAGGTACTTAAAGAGTTTAATTGCATGAATTATGCCGCAATAATTTATCCTAAGTACTGAGTGCAATAAAAGGTATATCAAAATCAAAAATCAAAACCAGAATGTTTTATTTTACATGGGCCTCAGTGGGCACTTATAAAACGTCGAAAAATTGGCACGGTTCGGGTTGCTCGTTTCCATGGAGAAGAACCGGCAAGAAAGTCCATGGTTACTCTTTTAAAATATTTGCTTTTACAATGTTTCTATTATAGTTTGGTATATAAAAAAGTACACAGGACACTGTCTTACAAAGCGGTCCGGGTCCTCGCTGGACCGGGTTTGTCAAAGCAGGATACCGTGGCTCTAGACCGAAATGAAACAAGATTATTTTTTTAGTCAGAAGCCGTTTAACAGCAAAAAGTTAGACATCAACGTCAAATTAATGCCGATTTACAGTTTCACTTTTTTAGACAAGTGTTTAATCAATGTTTAGGTAACGAGTCCGCACTGCTTTTCTCTTTCTTGATAAACATAGCTTTTTGATAGCTATGTATGCCGCATCTCTCAAGCCCCGCTAAGTTACTGACACTAGCAGTTGTTGCTCGCACTGGACAAGGGGACGATCTCAATGCCGCCTCATCGAAGACTAGCAAAGAAAACTAAAAAAAAAAAAAAGCGTCCGGTATTTAGAGCTGCGACTGGAATTTATACGTACCGGTTTATCCAAACCTTAAATGAAGATGCGAATGTAACTGAGTACAGGTTTCACCGACAGGTGAAGGCTGGTCTAATATTAAAGCGGCTTAAGGTCCTTGAAGGCAATCCTTGTTAACCAGTTTCTGTCTAACTGGTAACCAGTACTACTCGTAACTAAATACTACTTACATGTTAAACCTTGGTCTACTTGAAAACCACTCAAAATATGTAAATAAATTATACTATATAACATAAAAACTTTTTTAGAGAAAAAAGTAATGCGTTTAGGCATATTCAAACGCATAAATTAATAACAAATTACATTTTATATTTTTTTGCTCAAAAACAAAGTGTATGTATTTGTATTTACATTCGTTAACACTATTACGTAATGCTTCGTTAAATTGTTTTCTGTGTTTACTTTTGTAACCCTGCCCCAGATTTTATTTCGTAATATTGTTAGTTTTCTTATTCATAAAAAAAAATCCACAACAATATTACTAAGCAGCTATACTATAAGTCACAGTCTGATAGTCTTATCAGTGGCAGTCACTGGTTTCCATTTCATTTATTAGTTTTTTATAAGCACCCTTATAACGCAATGTAGCTATTTATTTATGTAATAGAATTTTAAAAATAAGGTTCATACTTTCCGACATATGTATGAGCGCTCAAAATCTTTTCTTCTAGAGGGCTAGAGATTAAGGTCAATAGCGACAACTGTGTGTTTTTACGAAGTGTTTTACACTTGGGACATATTCTAATAAGATCTAGATTCTAGACCAACTATGAAAATTGAAAACTACCTGCATTTTTCAGTTTACATTTTTCTTTCTTGAGGCCCTAGCATGACTTTCCCATTTTTGAGACGTAAAGTATACTATATTATCGACGTTAATTTGAAGGAAAAAACTAGTTTATCGTTTGTACAATGGGGAAGGCAAGTGTCAAAGTGAAAAGTGACAGTTTGGTCCCCAAAGAACTGTCAAAACAAAGGAATTTTCAGAAAATAAACGATTTATTGATATAATATACCTAGACTGTGTAAGTACAGCTGTAAAAATGATAAAATACAGAAATCTTATAAGAAGGCCTCGTTTTAACCTAGCCTAAAAGAACTAATGTTAACTTATTAAGGTGTCATAACTCATAACATAATATGTTTATTTATGCATTAAAAAGTACACAGCTATAACCGTATCGGGGTTAAACTACCATAAGTACTCAATGCCAAAAATCGTTAAGCATATAAACATTACCTGATAAGCAAATATCTTTCCGTAAATATTGATTGTTCCACTCATTTACGAAATTACCACATAAGTTTGAATAAATACATAAAAAGCTTTTTAAAATAACTAGGCTGTGAAGTATTACAAGGACACCGGTCAATGTCCTTTAATTTTTTAAATTTTTTTGTCTGTCATTATGTTGGACAATTTTTTTGACGCCCTTTTATTTTTTTTTTTTCATACTCGTACAAAATTACTTTGTGCGGTTTTTTGTTTTGTTTTTTAAATATTTAGAGTTAATCAATTATATTTTATAGTTTTAAATATTATTATAATAATAAAAAGCCTTTTTTATTTCCCATCACCTAATATTAAATGTATGTACAGCATCTTTTAATAATAATTTAATCTTGGATAGGAACCCCTGTTTGGGTTATAGGTCTCCTCCAATTTAGTCTAGTTGTCTCTGGTTTTAGACTCGCCTGCTTCGCTAAAAAGAATAATATCCGATAAACTAAATAACTGACCTTCACCTAGAAATTATACAGCTTATTTAGTTGTATTTAAATGACTATTAACTACTAGAAATTATAATTCAGTTTCCGCAGTTAAAAAGACATCAACGCGCGATACATTTTCATTAGGTTCATCGACATTCGTAAATTAATTTATTTTATTGACAATAATTATCTTGGATAGGAACCCCTGTTTGGGTTATAGGTCTCCTCCAATTTGGTCCAGTTGTCTCTGGTTTTAGACTCGCCTGCTTCGCTAAAAAGAATAATATACGATAAACTAAATTTTGGTACACAGATAGATAGTTTATAACCTGGATTAACACATAGGATAGTTTTTATATTCACGTGGGATAATTTTCAAGTTGTAGCGGGTGAAGCCGCTGGCAACAGCTAGTTAATACTAAAACAGGGGACGGTTAAACGGTCTTGTGTTCCTATCTATGTAAATAGTATTATAAATATGTAGTTTTATTTCTGCGATAAAATAATCAAATGAGTCCTCATCTAGGGCAGAGCGAGACGGACTGTCAGACTTGTACTGATTAAAATGTACGGTGATCTTTCTAAGGGGTACCCCGTCAGATCTAATGCAGGCCCCGTCAGGTCTTAGGGACTTAAAGTCTACACATAATATACAATTGCTTCTGAAATAAGAATAGTTAGGTTAATGACCTACAACCGGCTGCTAGCATTTGAAAATTATGTTTACAAATAAATGCTTTGTGAAATTTATTTTTTCTAAAAATTATACTTAATATTAGCAACATTGTATAACATTTGTGGAACAATTTTAGTGTACAATAAAGGATATTCTTATAATTATCTAAAAAAATGTTTCATAAAATCTTATAAAACAGAGACAATATCAAGCCGATGAAACATAAATCAATACAAAGAGGGAAAACCAAGCATTAAAGTTAATGATGGAGCAATTTTACAACTCATTGGCCACCATCCAGCGTAGTTAGGCTAAGGACGCACGAAGGTATAATTATCATCAGTTAAACGATTAAAATCTAGTATCAAGAATACTAAGGTTTTATATTAATGTTCTAGCTAGGTAATACTACCTACGACATGATAAAGTATATACAACATGTAACTTAATTAACGCACGTCCTGAAATTAATTTGTTCAGAATCGTTTACTGAATCGATTTCTATCATTTTTAATATAGGTAATTTTTAATATAGGTAAATTTCAAAAATAATTAAAACTACGGAAATTATAGTCACATTACCCGTGTACAGTCAAAACAAACTAAGATAGACCATAAATCAAGGCAATAAGTCTTAAAAGTGTAATTTTATTTGTATTTATACAAATTCCGTCATTCAATACAAAATAAAGAAAAATAAACCTTACTGCAAAATAACTAATTTAGTTAATAACAATGCATTTACATGTTTAATTAACAATTCAATATATGTATTATGATTAGAATATAATAATCTAATTGGGGTGTCTGAGGGTGTGCGTTAATTACGTAACATGTTGTTTAAGCATCAATTTGTGTTGCCCAACTATTTTATATATTGTATTGTTACGTTGTACAGGTACTTATTTGAATAATTTCAAATTCTGTGTAATGCATATCTATTTTTCATACTCAAATATACATGAGCATATAAGCTGACTATGCTTGGCTACAGATAGGCTCGTCAAATGTCACATTTACTATATGTAAATTAGTATATACCTAAAGTGCTCATGTTTGCGAATTATTATGTTTAATACAACCCACGCAATATCTGAGTGAGTATGTTTAAATATAGGGGAGATAAGGATAGTTAAAATGCAACTGCAAATGTGCTTTTAATTTCCGTCTAATGTTAATTACTGTCACTGTCAAAGCAAGACAAAGCCAGATTATAATTATAATAACGTGATAACGTGACATAGCAAGGCCAGCGAACAAGATGCGATCTATTTATCTTTACATTTATTTATATTTATATATTTATAATAAAATCGTAGAGATGTCATTCCTGTACATTGAATATTTTTTTCTTTTTGTATTTTTTTCGAGATAAGGGATCGATTCTGATGCCAGAACAACTTTTATTTTTTTTCGAAATTTTTTATGTATTTTTGATTAAATCTATCTCCGAAACTACTGGTAAAGTTGTCGATCAAATTTTCCTCAAATATTCCTAATAATATGCTATCTGATATGCTATGTATTATTACGCTATTTTTCCTGGGAGATAAGCAATTTTGACATTTTGTTGTTTTTAGAATATGGAAGCTAAACCACTGTTATTTAGTCAATTTTTCCGTCTAATGTTCCTTACTGTCTTCTATTAATAGGAAGTACTAATTACAGCTATTATGGGGGATAGCAATTTTATAATATGTTGAAGTCATTGTTGACAACTATACACAGAACGCCATTTAATCACCAGCTAAGCAGAGCTTGTGTTATGGGGTCCCTAGACAACTGATGAACATACTTTTTGAGTTTTTTATATTTTCTAAATACATACATATTATAGATAAATTACACGATTTTAAATTACATTTTTTATAACACAGAACAAATGATCGTGCTCATCACACAAACATTTGTCCTGGGTGGGAATCGAACCCACGACCTCCGGTATAGCAGACAGGGTCACTAACCACTAGACCAACAGGCCAGTGATAACGTGATATAGCAAGGCCAGCGAACAAGATGTGATCTATGTATTTATCTATGTGTATAATATAGAAACAACTTCTGAACTTTTTAATGTAATTTATTGTATGTAGGTATAGCCTAAATAACGACCCAGATATACTACACACCTTTCAAGATTGTATTTATTTGACATTTAAACCCTCCTTACACCATGATTCAAAACTTAAGCTTACCTTTGAAATATGGCATCCTATTTGACGATGTTAAAGGACTAATTATATGTATAGTTTTTAGTAATACGCTCATCTTTCAAAAACTGGCTCATCTTACGCCTCGTGAACCATTTTAGCAATTAATTTGTGGAATGGAATGTGGATCGTGTTGACGATAAATCATTCGATTGCCTCACTGATTTATAGACTGTCACTGCGCACCTTTGAAGTGTCATCAGCGTAATTGTTGGATCGAATATCCAGTTTAAAGCCGCTGTAGTAAATTATTTAGTTTTCAATAAAATTACATTAAATTAAGTCATTGTTCTTGTGGTGTTTCTACAGATTTAACAATGTTTCTTGTTTTGTACCAACGTTGAACTTTACACAAGCGATTTCCATTTAATTTTATACATGGCCGTCTTATGACTTACTGTATCACAATGAATCATAATGTTGTAAATTCTAGGAAACGTAAGTGATATTTTTATTTGTTCACAAAAAAATTTCTTCCTTGAAGTAGGTATGTTATGATATGAGGTATCCTGATTTTTTTCAACATTTATTTGCTCTTTTAACCACGTAGACTGAGAGAGTCTAATTCAGTTTAATGATGGCAAATTTAAAAATGATCTAAACGAATTTGGCGACCAAAACACACAAAAAAAAAAAAAGGTTGCACTCCAGGAGTGCCGGTAGAAGTGAAAACTTTTTTGTTACTATGTTTTATAAACTTTTAATTTGAAGACGTCTGAACTCATTTTAGCAATCAGGGTCACGTGGAATGACGCGAGTATTTGGTCACGTGCCTGACGCGATTTATAAATTTTCACTACGCACCATTACAGAAAAAGTGGTACAAGCCGCTAAAGAATTATTTACTTCAATAAAAACATTAAAGGTTGCACTCCAGGAGTGCCGGTAGAAGTGAAAACTTTTTTGTTAACACAATGTTTCCATTTATTAAATTTGAAACGTCTTACTCATGTTCGATCAGGGTCACGTTGACATATTGAAACGCGAGTTTTGTTCACAAAAAAGTTGACCCTGACGCGAGGCCTTTCAGTATTAAATTTTTTTACATTTATTTATTACAGAAAAAGTGTACAACGCCGCTAAAGTCTAATTTTTTACTTCAATAATTAATTACTAATACTATAAATCTAAAGAGTTAGTTTGATTGAACGTGCTAATCTCAGGAACTTCAGGTTCGAATTGAAAAAATCATTTCATGATGGATGGTCTATTTATAGAGTCATCACTACGACGTATAGGAGCTGACTGCTGAGCAGCGGTAGTGTGCCCACGGGGAACAGTTAGTTACAAAATTAACTTAAAAAGTATGCACCTACGTCTCCATATAACAAAGTACCAAGGTTACGCCCCTATTATTACTTAGGTATAACCGGATTCACGCATTACAAGGAAACAATACGGCAGCACATAAAAAAAGTATCAAAATTGTCTGTTATGTAACAAAAACTTGGCCGTGGTTCGTTCAGGGTCACATTGTAATATTGAACTTGACGTTGCGTTGAGATTGAAGATTAAGGTCTCACTAGTATCAAGTTTGTGTTGTCTTGTACTTAAGTAGGTTTATTATGAATATATTTGTTTAATTATTACTTTTATGGAGTTGAATGGTCGGTTTAATGATCTTTATTAAGATTATCACATTTCCGAGAAAGATTTTTCAATACGCTTCCTGGAAATAAGGAAAACTGGGTAATTACACTGCACTACGACCTTTTATTTGGTTCAATGTTCAATGTGATTCCCTGATAATTATTTTGGTGTACAGAGCCATATTTCTTCTATATATCTAGCCATCTAGTCGATTTCAGCCACAGTGACTGCAATCAACGGCTTTAAGAGTAGTTGAGAGCTTTGATTATGCTGCTCTTTCATATTATGCTCTCCAGTGACTCAAAATCCAACATTTGCCGTAAAGCCCCGAGCACAAAGACATGTTGGACATGATGTAACAGCTTGATTTTTTTAAATAAACAACAAATACAAATAAATTACCTTTATTAAGTATCTTGTTAAATTTATTTTGACATAATTATTGTTTAGAGAGTGTGCAATTGTTTCACAATATGTCGTCATCAACCTTCTAATGTCGTATATTAAAACTGTGTATTTTACATGGAGAAAATGTTACCTCCTATAACGGAGCTACCGATTAACAGTATTCTTATTTTCGTATTGCTATGTTTCAGAGGGTATGTCAGAGGCGGTGGAAGGAGGTGCGGCTATAGCGTGGCGGTTGCTGGCGACGCTCGAAGGAGGCTCGTTGCTCATCGCCACCTCTGCTCTCCTGGCTTACACCGTGAGGAAGAAAATCGCAGGACCGCATCGGACGGGGAGGAGTATACGGCGTGTTTTGGTAAATATTAGGTGGTGTAGATTGTCGTTTTGACCTTTTTTCAGATGTAATGTAACGATCTTCTTCCTTTTTTACCTTTAGCCACCCAATGCTCCTTCCATTATCTAAACCTTTGCTTTCCGATTATTGCTTACCAGGAACTTATGGATTAAGTAATTGCTCGTCGTACGTAAGCGTGGAAGAGCAACCTCAGGTAAACTCAGGTTGCTCCGTTTCCACAAAAGCGGACACACAGATATCCTCGAAACGGTGCAAAAATCAGCTCGTCTCCTCCGTTTGGTAGTCGGGCTTCATACCTGTCTTACTTAAATTTTACCTCTTATAAAGGCAATAATAATAATATATATTATTTACTGAATGACCTCTACGTCATACCAAAGTGCAATAGGTAAATAAGTAAACAAAAATAAACTTATTCTAGAAGACACGGTTTCTCAGAAAATAATTAGGTATTTTGCTAAACATGACATAATAACCTACGGTTTTTTGTGAAGTACCTATTAGCGTAATTAATATAATCTCACGACTTCATTGTCTGAACTAAACAAATGCAAAAATTACTTTACATTAAGAATAAATATGTTTCTGAGATGCTTAACATTAATTAACACTCGTTACGATGAGTCTCATCCAGTAGGCAGTTTATTATTAGCAAAGATCGTTACAGGTAACAAACACGACTAACTTATTAGGAAGAGAACTGAAGAGGCGACTGGAGGAGCGCGGCTGTGAGGTGGACACAATAAACCAGGACGCGAGCAGAGCGAGCAACGATGTGATAAGCGGAGCGAACAATGGAATGAGCGGAGCGAACAATGGAGTGAGCGGAGCCAACAATGGAGTGAGCAGAGCGAGTGGAGCTGAAGTCGAGGCCATTGTGGTCGTAGGCGCAGAGCCCAAGGCAAATGACCTAGACAGCATGGCTGCCCTCGTCAATGAAGATGTTTACGATAACTTAAAGGTAATTAGAGCGCATAACCTGTAGTAATTACTGTAAAATAATAGTATCCGCTAATTAAAATATTTTGGAGTGTATAAAGGGCGATGGAATGTTCAAGAATTTTTTTGCTTATAGTTGTTAATTGTTTTTTAAGCAGGGGTCGGAATTAGAGTTATTTTAGTACCTACTTACATTTTCATACAGTGAAAGAATAAAGTGGATATGCTCCAAATCCCGGAATTACTTTTAAAGAGCATACATTTTTCTGCTCGTAAGGGATTCCGGGATTTAGGTTATATCCTCTTTGATTTGATATTAAAGAGTAGAAGAATCGAGAGATTTACACAATTTATCTGACTGATCTATTTCTCATGTTTTTATTATCATTATTTATATTAAATTCTGTTTTCCACACGAGATTGTCTATTAGAAATCCAGGGAAGATCCATATTAATATCAACATCTCGATACAAGTACCAAAATAACTCTACCTAATTCTCACCTCTGGTAATAACCATGGCGTTTCTTGCCGGTCCTTCTCCATGGAAACCCACCAAGAGCCGAGCATCTGTTTTCCGAAGTTTTACAAGCGCCCTCATGTGCCTATATTTTTTTTAGCTCCTGGAATCGATAGCTTACCGTGTCTGTCCCGGCGGGAGGGTCGCGTGGGCGTGCACGGGAGACGCGGGGGGGGGGTGGGGACCTTCAGCGTCACTGGAGCAGCCTTCGACGCTGTGCTGCAGGCCAGTCTACAGCATATCGCTAAAATGTAACTAAATTAACCTTTTGAATAACTAATTAACCTTTAATTGTATACTAAAAGGTCAGATTGAGTGGGAGTTCATAACTATTAATTTGGATAAGTAGGTTTTTGGAATTTCTTGCCCGTTCTTCTCCATAGATAGAGACCTACTTCTTGGAATGAGCATCTACGGAACTTTCACAGTTTTTATGTCTTGTGACTGGGACTGCTGTGGCACCATAATTTTTTTTTTTGTGTTAATACTTTATTAATTTGTCTTTGACAATGGGGTGGGGAAGACTGGTCAAAGCTAACTACTTCTAATAAAAACTAGGTACTTCTAAAGCAATGGTGGTGGCCAAAGACTTAAAGGATGGACTGAGCAATAGCTGCCTAAAATTCACTATTTGGCCATTTACGACCAGCGGAAAATTCTCCTGTATTGTAGACAATAGTAGCATAGCACTATCACATTTATCACGCTGTGCCATGGTGACTGTGAATGTGCGCTATGGGGCATTCCCATCTGAGCAACTATTTTCATAGAAGCATTTTCAGTGTTTGTAGGAAATAGTTGCTCAAATGGGAATACCTCACGCTATGCTTTATCTATCTTTCTTACTATACACATATAAAGCTGAATAGATTGTTTGTTTTTTTTTTTGTTGTTGAATGTGCTAAGAACTACTACAGGCTATACATAGGTAGGCTATAGAACACACCACAACCAATTTGACGACACTTTTGGCGCAGTGACTGAGCAATTGGACTGCTGCGCTGAGCCGCTGAGTGTTGCGGGTTCGATCCCCGCACGGAACAAATATTTGTATGATCTGCAAGTTCTTGTTCCGGGTCTGGTGTTTGTGTATGTGAGTTTCTATGTTTGTAAACACACCCACGACACGACACAATGAGAAATTCCTAGAGTAAAAATAGGAGTTAATTTATATTCGTGTTATATGTTTCAGTTCTCACTGTGAACCTATCTGGGTAGGTCGGTGTGAAGGAGCCGAGCTCGCGGCCGAGCGTGTGGTCACCGCGCTACTCTCTACTGACGACGCGACGCTGGCTTCTAGGTTTTCTGTCAGGTGACCTAATCTTTACTTTATAAATTAATAAATCTTCATCTTCCTGTTCTTATCCATTTTTCGTGTCTGCGCTACATTTTTCTACTGCCATTCTCCCCTATCAGACGTTACACTATCATTTTTACTCCATTTCTTTCATATAATTCCTTGAATCCGTCTATATTTTCTCTGTAAAGACCAGGTAAAGACTATTACTTTGCAACCAACTAGATAGGATTTTAAAAAAGGTATTTGAATTTCAAAATCGAAAAGAAAGCCTGAAACCTGTTGTATCGGACGTAGACATTTGATCGTATATATTATACTAATGCTTTTTAAAAAACAGTATTATTTATTTTTATTAACAATACTGTTACTGTCAGCCTATATCATCCCACTACTGGGCAAAGGCCTCTCCCCATGACTTCCAGTTCTAGCTTCCAGCTAATATTACGATCTAAGGCTAGTGTGATCCACTGGTTGTTGGTTTTGTCCAGCTCATCCCGCCATCATCTACGAAGTCTGACGCAACGCCTTCTGGCTGTGTCAAGGCTCCACATGGTGACCATTTTGGCCCACAGTTCATTGGGCATCCGGCAGACGTGGCCAGCCTAGTCCCACTTCAGCTTAGCGGCCATATTAGCAACGTCGGTGATCTGTGTTTTGGAACGCAGTATTAACAATAAATTATTATATTTTTCAGATACGCCGCTCATCGGATGGGGGAATGCTTGTATAGGTGGCTGAAAATAGTTACGTGATACTTAACTAGCTCTCCGCCTTGTACGATGAAATAAACTCTTTGTAAAGCTTTATTTTTAAGTTTGGACTTTAATAAAATGTATTTTGTATATTAGAAATAAATTATGTAATACTTACTTAAATCTGTTGTTTTATTAACTGAGAAGATCAAGGTAATTTGTAAACCATATCCAATGTAAGTACTTGAGTTACCTAATGAAATTTTTTAGTAATGCCAGTATACTATGTACTAAGTTGCAAAATATTTACGCTAGCGTATTAACGCAGTATTTTACTTTTTTCCCCTTAACTCTTTTATGTAGTCAAAATCTGAACTAATTTTTCTTCGCAATTGATATAGAAAGTTCTACATTTTTTCACCAATTTTTTCTTCAAGCGCCTACCAAAATTCGCACACTAGTGTTGAAGCTAGGTAAATTATAGCTGATCGTTTTTATTTTTTAATAAATTATGTCGAGTACCCACATCTATGTTAATAGACTACAGGCCCATGTCCAAAATGGATGGGTCATATGAACAACATCTTAAAACCATGCTTATTACGGCGAGTGAAAGTGACAGAGCTATACAAGTCGTCTAGCGCCATCTCGATCACTCACTGGAACAAGCCTGGTTTTAAAACGTTGTAATACCCCCCCCCCCCCATGTGACGTATATAGGACGATATAGGAGCTTAAAATAATAAGATTCAGCAATGAATGTCGTTACTTGTAAGCTAAGTCTTTAACATTGGCGGAATACAATTAAATGTTCAAGAATCATTTATGTAACTTATCAAGAAACTCAACACGCCTTTTAACAGGTATAATTAGTGTAAGTTAGACCTTATTACTTAACTGTTAGCCTCGTTAGGATCATGGACATAATTAAACTAGTCACCGGCTTACGTGGAGGTCCATTAATAGGTAATTAGCGAGCGATAACAATGAAAGCGGTTGACGCTATCTCTACGCTCAGTTTTTCAATTACTCTCGTGTCGTTGCGTATTGTGCGGTCTTTTGTATTTTCTAAAAATCTTTTGGGGCCTGCTTTGTGGCCAGTCTTCGATTACTTTTAATGTGATTACTTACATCCCCGATTCTAAACGGACTATCTTTGTGATTCGGAGTTCGTTGAATATGACTGAAAGCCAGCCTGTAAGTGTTTTGTGTAATAGAGAACTCGAAATAATTAAGGTTTTTGAGGAAAATCCTGTGTGTGATGCATACAATATTATCAATGAAAACATACCACGCCAAGTAAGAGTTTCATTATTATTAAGTATATTATTATTGAATTGTACTTTTTCCTACCGTTTCTGTGTTTTTAATATTTTAATCAAAAGATAAGTGAAGTCCAATACTCAGTCCATTTTTTTCTGTTCATTTATGTATATGTCCATTTATCCGTTTATTGCTTGTGGTAGGTACCATAAAAGTCAAATGAAGCCTCTCGTCCCGTGTGGAGTGTTTTTTTTTAACCCCGTGGTACTACTGGTGTACTACCAAGCGATCTAGTAGTACTACGGGCAATATATATAAAAAACGAAAATATGCACACACAAATTAAACATTTTCAAAAAAGGAGGTTCATTATTTTGATCTGCGTTTATTATATATTTAGATTAAATGTTAGTCGATTATTTTGGACATCTCTATAAAAATCTACCATGCTTCTTTTTTCATTGACCATCTATGGCAACCCTGAATTTATCTGTCACCTTTCGCAATGGAGTGTTGGACGTGTCCGTAATAACATAAAATCCTTTTTATTTACTTGTAATGCTGTCACCACTTTAACAGTTATTCCAAAAACCATTTACGATTATGTTAAGCTCGTGTGGAGTTTTGTTTAGTTCGTATTCGCTGCTAAACCATGGAAGAGGTAAATTGTTAGGTTACCACTGTTACCATATTTTTGTTGTGTCACAATACAGCTAAGTTATTGTGTGATTATTTTGCAATTATTGGCTTTTCAGGAACTTAACGAGCATGATTTGGAGGAACGGTTGTATGCTATGCTACATCATGTGGACGAGACAGAGGGTAACTTAGCATCGAACCACAGCGATGGGTTGAACATAGTGGAGAGCGCGCCGAAGAGCACGGTGCGTCGATATTGGCGCACCAGCGAGCCCACTACTCCGTATCAAAAGGTGAACTTTCAAAAAGAGCCCGCTACACCATCTAACAATAACAAACAAGCTGATGTGACCCAAACTAACCAAACACCAAAGCCCAAAGAAGAAAAACGTGAGTCAACCCCCAAGCCCCCCGCTGTCGATCTGTCTATATTCCAGTCTGCTGTACCACACAACTTTAAGAGAACCATTGAAATAATTGAACAGGAAGATGACAGAGCTGTAGTGCTTGAATCTAGTGATGAAGATGAGGTTGTTGAAGTGGCACTACCTCCCAAGCCTACCATTACTATTGAAAGCTCAGATGAAGATGAACTCACCATCATCAACCCAATAACACCAACAAAAACCCAAGTTGCTGTAGACAAGTCTACAAGTGGAGAAAGAGATGTCTCAGCGAGTCCTGCACCCTCAGCAGTCTCGTCTGTGTCTGATGAATTCATCCGTGGTGATTGTATAGCATTGAACATCTCCTCTCGACATCAAGACAATCCCAGCTTTGATTTCAGTCTGCATGGGTCAGACCTGCTTGGACAAAGCACTCCATCAAAAAAAAAGAAAAAGAAGAAAACTAAGGAAGCTGTGACATCTACACCAATTGTTGCAGTCTCACTAAATAAGGCTACGCCTAATGATGAATGTTTTGCCACACCAAAAAGTAAAGCCAAGAATAAAAAGCAGAAAACAAAATTGTATGCTGTGACCGAAAAAAGTATTCCGAGTGCTGATGTGTATGATTCTGATAGCAACCAGTCAATGGACACAAACAAAAATGGAAACTCATACATAGTTACGGAGAAAAGTCTACCCAGCACTGATGTGTATGAATCTGATTCCAATCTGTCTGAATGTGCTAAAGAGACTCCAGAGCCAGTACAGAGCAGTGGTGTTAAACGTTCAGATGTGAGTGTTTCTGTGCAAAAATCAAGTGACCAACCTTCAAAAACATCGAAGAAGAATGAATCTAGTGTCTCTAACACCACACTGGACACTATTTCAATTGACTTGACAGGCAATGAGAGTTTTGTGGATCTTGTTGACTCGGATATCCAAGAAAGCATTATTATGGGAAATGTGTCTGGATTCACAGAATATGAAGACTATGGAGATGTTAGCCTGTCAGATGACATTTCCAAATTTGGATCGACAAAAATACCTGCGATTTTGAATGATAACCTCGATTTTGACAATTTAAAAGGTAAAGACAAGGTTTGCAAGAGACGAAGATACTCTCTAACAACTCTTCGTGCTGAAATGGAGAAATTCTATAATGAGAGCTGGGGCGGAGAGAATTTTAACCACAGGGAGATACAGAAAAGCATGTCACGTAAGTATTCACATTTATTATTTTCTGATGATGTTAATAGCTATTTTTTCCAAATTATTATTGTCTTAATATTGATTATTAATTGCCATGCCAAGGGCAGTATTCAGATCACATTATTGAATTAGATACCATAATTAAAGGGGTTACTCATTGCCCCTAAGTTGCTTAAAAGTAATTAGTAACTGCAGTAATAATATTATTTTCATGCTAAGAGCGTCTTTCAGTACAATAATCTGTTTACTAATGGACATAATTTTTAACTACCCATTAAAAGATTAACATTCCACATTAATCATCATTAATCACAAAAATTAATGTAATTTATGTCCTTAATTGATCTTAAATCCTGAATACCTTAATTGTGGAACCCTTTAATTGATCTTAATAACTTTATTTTTTAGGTGATAAGAGTTTGTGGGTGATTGACCCAAAGGACAGAGTACCATCACTGGCTAAGAGGAAAATTACGTAAGTTAACAAATATCACTGTATAATAATAAAATATGTAATAAATACACACTGTTATTGAAGGAGTACTACATAATATACTACATAATAAATATCCATTTTATCTTCAGAATCTAAAATAACTAATGTAGATAAAAATGTTCTTGAAATACTACACTTTAAAGTTTTGTGTTAATAAATTAATGCTTTCATTCAATAATATCTTCTAAATCTATTCTTGTAATTGAATTTTTTACATAACCATAACAATGTGTTAAATCTTTAATTTTCTTTTACCAAGATAACCACACAAAATAGTTCTCCTATCTCGAAACATATTTGTAACATTACATGCTACATTACACATTCCATTGTTACATTACAGCTGCAACTACTGCAACCGCCCGGGCCACCGAGACGACACATGCCGTCAGAAGCCGCCGGTGTGTTACATGTGTGGCTCTACCGGTCACTTTGAACCCAGGTGTCCTAGGAAGATCTGTGTTAATGTAAGTATTTTGTAACATCATCTGTTATAATATTTTAAGGTGGAAGAAACTATAGTTCTTGTCTAACTTGAGGGCCCTAGCATAATATGCAAGTACGTAAAGATGCGATTTAAATGGTGTGAGGCATAAACGTTCCTCTCTAGTGGTCTCACTCGAGCATACACGCAAGGACTGTGTGTTCGTTAGTATGTTGCTGTTCACGCACAGTTTGTGTGTGCGGATACTTCTGGTTTAGTTCAGTGCAAATGTGCTGCACAGCCTCGCCGGTGGGCACAGAAGCTAAACGCGATATCAGTTTAGTACGCGCACTGTTGAAGTACGCGAACGTATTATATGCCGCACACTATTGTGGTGGAATCGTACCATTATGGGTGAACTCATGAATGACCTACAGCTGCCAACTGTCACTTAAAAATTATGTTTAGTAAAAAAATTCTCTCTGTGTAATACTAATAATAACCATTCCTATATAGATTACGCTGTTACGCAATACCTACTCGTTTTTACGTCTTAAAAGATATTTCACAATCTTTTCGTATACTCCCGAAACAGTAACAGTATTACGCAATTCAAAAATTATGAAACAATTTCGACGATCCTTGGGTGTTCGGATTACAACACTGCCTGTTTGCCATTGTTTTTATGGTTTCGGTCTACCCAATACAAAATCTTTATGTACAAAAGGGTAAAGGAAACGAATAAATTAATGGTCTTACACTTTTGTGTTTTTAACCGACTTAAAAAGGTGGATCTCAGTTCAACGTGTACAAACGTAATATGTATGTTTGCCCACGATTATGTCGCGTTTGGCTCAACCGATTTTGATGCTGTTTTTCATAAAAGTGTTTGTTATATTCTGGAGAAGGTTTTAGAATATAACATGGATATCACATGATGTGGAGCGCATAAACAAGCCTATCCGCACACAACAGTACCAACACGTTCCGTACCGTACCGTACCGTTCTGTGACGTGATCAGTGCCGAATCGATGAGTGTCAATGAAATATGATAATTGTACCATACATTTTGTACGACGCTACCCGTACGGTATTCATCAGTGTCAGTGCCGTTCAGTGATTTTCTTTCTTTCGTAATACGATCAGCACGTCACGGAACGGTGTCGACACTGTTGTGAGCGGATACGCCTTTAACATACCGTACTTGCTAACTTGGATGACGGATTTTCAGACAGTCATTATGCGAAGTTGTTGAATACCTGAACAAAAAGGGTAAATTAAAAAACTTTGAAAAGAACCGACTTGGAAAACAAACCTAATGACCTTTTACCGGGTTTTGAAAAAGCCACTTTGCTATGATGTTTCATATTGTATGTATTTCATTTGAATTTTTATTTCCAGTGCGGCTCCCCGAACCAGATGTACTCCAACATGTGCCGCAACTGTTGCAACTGGGGCTCGCTGCGCTGTGCGGAGTGCGGCCAGCCCGGCCACCCCGCCAGCCACTGTCCCGACACGTGGCGCCGGTACCATAACACTGTGAGTACCTGCTATTTATTATCCTATGAGGTTTTACCCTCTCTGCTCGGCTCCTATTGGTCACAATGTGATGTTATATAGCCTATAGCTTTCCTCAATAAAAGGACTACTCAACAAAAAAATTGGTTTGAATTCAAAAATTGTTTTTGTGTTTAGTACCTTCACCATGGTCTTAGGAAATCATTTTCACGAGAACGTAAAACTAGGATCAAAATATCCTACGTGTCAATCCAGACTCTAATCTAATTTCATAGTTGTGCAGCACCTCTGACGTGATTAAGTAACATCTGTCCATCCAACCTTCACCTTTATAATGATAAATCAGTGATAAAATTCCCACTGCTGTGAAAATAGTCTCTCTGTTGAGCAAACGCTTTTGTTCGTAAAATCGGCTCGTCTATCTTGCTCGAAAAAAAAATCGTGACCAGAGAAATAATTCTACTCTAGTTTACTGGTGTATTGATTTTCTCAGTATTGGTCCTTCATAGCAATAATTAGCACAAAAGATATCTTTCTGATAAAACCATCATCTCCTTGACAGATTGACTACAACTCTCCCTTGGAGCGCTGCAACCAAAACAAGAAACACTACCAGCTGTACTGCAGCGGCTGCACCCGGCGCGGCCACCTGGTGCACACGTGCCGCGTCACGCTGCCGTTCTCCGGCCTGCCCATCAACTCCCCCTACGTGTGTCTGTACCGCCCCCTGCACCTCCCCGCGCCCCTGTCCTCCCCCTCCCCACAGACCAACCAGTCCCCCCCAACCCCCCGCAACAAGCGACAGTCCAAGTCCCCCACCACCCACGAGACACACGTCAACAAGAAGAGGAACCTCTCAGCGGGTGACGAACATGAAAGACGCAACACCAAAAGTCCCGCACCGCGGAAGACTTCTCTTAGCAAAGATGCTGTGGAAGATCCCAACAAATCAACGGAAGCTAAGAAAAGTGACCAGAAAGATAACAAGAGTCAAGGTGCCCCTGAAAAAGCACCCGACTTCATTCCGATCTCCTCTGCCAACCATGACAAGAAAGGCAATATTATACAAGACAATGAAATCTCTTCAGACTCAAATGAAATTATCACCTCCGCCAGGATTTACATCACCAATGAAATAATTGATAAGCTGAAAACTGAAGAAGGCAGGGCTTGGTTGAAGGCAACCACAGATAAACACAGTATAGAAGTGGAGAATACAGAAATTAATTCTTTTCTAAGTATTAAAGGCAGGCTTGAAGACCAAGAGGCTTTCCAAGCAGAGCTTCGCGACTGGTTCAAGCCCAACGCGAACGACAACAGACCCAAACCTAGCAGTGAGGGCGACACACAACACGAACACAATAACGAAAATAATGCCTGGAACATCTTGCCCAAGAACAGAAACAACCTGTTGCGGCAACTCAGTAACGCGCTGAACTCTTTGAAGGAGGACTATGGCGACCCCAGCGCGCTGTACAAAGAGTTGACATACCTACGAAACAGACACCAAAATCTTCTGAAACAGAAGGTCATCAGCCCTCAACAGTTGCACAACAACCGAGGCAATATTAATGAAATGCTCAAGAAGCTGAACATGGTACTCATCGGCCAGGCTGGCCTCGCCGACGGGACCTCACACGTCTCTGAACTGTACTCGTTTCAAGAGAAACTCATGAATTCCAGACAGAAAACAATACCTAACAACATACGAAAAGAGATCGCACAGCATTACGCGCTGATATTTACCGCGCTCCCCCGGAACGACTACTTAGATCTACTGAAAATGTACCACATGTCGAAACAGTCGACTGTGATGAGGAGGAAGAAGAAGAAGGCGTTGAAACTCAATCCTAAAATAAACAGATTGAAGATGAAAGTGAACAGCATTCCAACACAACCAATACAAAACGGTATCAAGGAGAAGAGAGACGAGCCGACGGGTCCGTGTACCGACCCGAACATGATGAAGGAGCTCGCGTTCTACCACAGGCGCCTCATGAGCGCGCAGCCCAACGGCGTGGCGCTCAAGAAGACGCGCAGCGACCTCGTGAGGAGACTGCACACCTCCATCGCCTCACTCTACAGCAAACAGAAACTTTCTTCAAAGAACATGAAGAAAGTCAGAAAGCTACAAGAACAGGCGCAGCTGTTCTTGTCTAATGTATAAAATATAATTAGGAGATAAATATTTTATGTTGGCGCCAATCAGAGGCGTGCTCGGCATAAGACGAGCCGGCAATGTACTACGTGTGCTCCCTGACTGGGACCACTATTATGTTCGTCTTAACTTGCCGGTTTGGTGTAATGGCACTTTATCGTGCGTGTGAATTATTAAACTTCTTAGTGTAAAGCATTCCTTTGTTTACTTTATAAATCCCTATCAAATCCTAGACTAACTGGCCCCACCAAGTGAGTCTGAAGCAACTTTTGTTTTGTCTTGTCAGATAAAGACTCCATGGCAAACTTTTAAAATCCTACCCAACGGCATAGTTTATTTAATTTTTGTAATTAATTTTAGGTTTCCAACACAGTTAACAAAATTAAATCTTGTGGCCTAAATTACACGATGAAAATCCAAAGAAATGTTTTCAAAGCAGCATTTTTTAGTTTTAAAAATATAACCCTCCTTCTGGCGCAGTCGGGTAAAAATATGCGGCCCTTTGCCCAAATCAAGAATTCCTCCTGTATCGTGGGCGCAAACTTTTTTAAATCTGCAATCACCTCAAGCTTTAATCAGATTGGTTGGTCCTTCTGTTGTCAGTTCGAGATTATTCACATCCTGCGATGCGTCAACTCGTTAATAGATTTGTATTGGTTAGATTGACGCTAATCGCCTTTTAAGTCTGTAGGTCGATTCTGAGGAATTTAGAAGTGTCACAGCGAGTTCATTTTTGTGTCGTCGGAGTCTTTCTTTATAATTCTTATAGGCCTTGTCTAAACTTCCTTGATAGTTGGGATTTGTAAGTACTCATGTATGTTTTTTTGAACCAAGGTGCATCACTTAAGTTTTTAGTGCTTTTTTTGGAAACGCTGTATTATCTCAATATTAGAGTGGCTTGCCGATCCCCAGAGCTCTATACCGTATGTCCATACAGGTTTAAGGATGGATTTGTAGATCAGAAGTTTGTTTTCTAAGCTTAGTGATGACTGTCTGCCTAAGAGCCAGTGAAAGTTTCGTAGCTTTATGTTGGCTTGGTCCCTTTTGGCCTTTATATGTTCACGCCAGGTAAGTCTTCTATCGAGGTGCATACCAAGGTATTTGGCAGTACTTTTCTGTGGTAGGACTTCTTCACCGAGTTTCACTTGTGGGCAATCCCCTCTTCTAAGGGCGAAGGTAATATGGACAGACTTGCGCGTTTACTATACACATACATTTAAATACACAAGCCCAGATCCGGAAGTTCCAGAACAACTATACCTTGTGTGTTGTGTAGCGCGAGACCATACAAGTCTATTTATTCCGATCGGGAATCGAACTAGCGACACGCAACGCTGCAGGCGATCTTTCAGCGAATGGCGAGGGGCAGTCCCTAGCATTTCCATTCTGAATATTATAGTCTCCAATCAGTCTCACTCCAGACCAAATCTTTTATAAGATATCACAGAGAATTAGATCAGTCCATCGCTTTGTTGTATGTACGCATGCATCAGATTATCCAATTGACTAGTTATATTGAAGGAACATCATTTGCATCTATTGAATTCTCAATTGACTCTCACAATGTGACCCAGTGCGAGGCCATTTCGCTATACTTACTTAGTTTTCATTTTAAATCATACGCGGACGGCTCGGTGTAACACGTGATTTTATTTATTGAGATAAATAAATAGAAATACAACTTTCGATAGGAATGGCGATTTAGTATGTTTCAAAGCTAAAGGCACATCACTAGATAGGATACGTCTACGTCATCAAACAAACCATACCGCGGCCGTACGTCATTCGTGATAATTGATAAGCTTGGTACTTGTTGATTTGATAAAAATCATTTTGATCAATAGCAAAACAAAACTTTTAGTTGGTGCTCATTAATTAGACAATGCAGTCGTTTATTTTTAGTGCTCTACCAAAGTTCCAGTTAATTTTATTATTATGTATCATAAATTCAATTTGTGGACGAATGGTAAGAAATCGGCAATATTTTGTAAATGTTCGTCATTCTATGGAATATCTAAATAGTTTTTTATTGCGTGCAGTTCGGTGAAGAAGGATACTATCCGGCTGGTTACTATGATAGCCAGCAAGCTCAATACGAAAAAATAAAAACTGCGCTCACCAAATTGGAACATGGTATGTATATTTTTATTGAATCTAGCGCAGCGATTAATCTTAATTAAAATAATAATTATTCGCACGATCTCTACTTTGCTGCTAGCATAGGATGAACAGAAATAACAAATAATTCTACAAAAATAGACTAACAACTCGAAAATAGCTGACTACTTTGACACAAGTAATTTCCCTTGGGTATTCCCCAACGCCGAATGAAAACTATTAGTATACTCATTGCGATAAACTTGTTTGTTTTTTCGTACATTTATATGTAATATTACTCAATCAATAGTTTTTAAATGAAACCTGTGAAGCAATAAAACTAAGTATTCATAAAATTTTAAATTATTCCAAAGTCCTTCAGTAGAAATAGTTGCATAAATACTAATTATTATTTTAGTAAATTGATAGATTCATTAGAATCTGAAATAATGCTTAACTTTTTTTTGTACAGCCCCACAATGGGTGAACGACTGGCCAGACCCATCCATCAGAATGGGCCAGGTGTCAGGTGTGGCTATAGACAATTCAGGCCTAGTGCTAGTGTTCCACCGCTCGCACAATGTATGGGATGCTACCACATTTAACAACAGAGAAGTATACCAGGGTATTGGGGAGGATCCTATACCAGAACCCACTATATTAGTGCTCAATGAAACAGGAGAACTGGTAGACAGTTGGGGGCAGAACCTGTGAGTAATTTTAATATTATATTGATAACTAATTTTAATTTATATTAACAAAATATGGTAGAGAGTATTTCCTTCTTACATTTGTTTTTATAACAATAAAGCCATTACATTAAATTCTTGTTTGTAAGCATAGTTGACCCATATTTGTGTTATTTTAACAATTTCCTATAAATTGATACTTTATATGGTTGGAACTCTCTACCTGTGATTAGACAAAAATACTTATTTTTTTGTTTTCCTTGTGCTAAACAGTGCCCAACAGTAGTGGACAGAGTACAGGCTATAACAAAAATTAACCTTCTATTAATAAAACTATTAAGAAAGGAGGATAACTTTATACTGAAACAAAATATCCTTGTAGGTTCTACATTCCACATGGCATCACGGTGGATTATGAAGGCAATGTGTGGGTGACGGATGTGGCCTTGCATCAGGTTTTCAAGTTTACTCCTAATGACAGGCTGAAGCCAAACCTCACTTTGGGAGAGAAGTAAGTTTTTCTTTCTTACTTTTTCATTTAATATGTGAACTTCATTTTTAAATAAGTAGTAGTGTAAGAGTCACATAATTCACACTGAAACACAACTCCTAACACTTTATAAAATTAAATAAAGCTTTTGACAGTGTATTCCACAGAAATATGTTATGGCTCAAATAATAATTACTGCATATATAAAACTTTGTAAAATATATTTATATTGTAGTTTTTGATCATTTAGCATCATTACAAATCTACAGATTTAATAAAAACTTTTTCTAAAACTTCTTCAGTGATGCCACAAGGTACTCTTCTTGGACTCGTACTGTTTAAAAGTTATGATGCAGAAAAGCCCACATATATTTTTATTTGACTTAAAAAAAATAGGGTTCTCAGTTCGACCTGTTTGTTTGTCCACAATTACCTCGCGTTTGGCTGAACCGATTTTGATGCGGTTTTCAGAAGTGTTTCTTACATTCTGGTGAAAGTATTAATTTAAAACACTGAAGAAGCATAACATTGTGAGGTGTAAAATGTCCAAAAAAACATATCATAGAGAGGAAACCTCTGTCCCAGCTGTGGGAATATTATAGGCTTTAGGTTTGGAAGAGAGCTCATTGTTATTATAAACTTAAATAATGTATACCTATGTAACCATACATAAATTAATGAAAGCATTTATTTGTTAAACATAAGTACCTTATTTATCTTTGGAGTGCGATTACAAAATAACTTGTTGACATTGTTTTTCAAGTGCAGTAGGATCATTGTTTATGTTATTAATGAACAAGTAAACAAATGATGGAGTAATACTGTAATGGATCAGTTTAATAGATGACAAATGTAAAGAGTAATGGTGGCCTGTTAGTAATGTCTTTCGTGTGTACTTCGTTATTATTATATCATCGCCACGGCTTGTTCTAGACACTTAGGTACCAACCCGCACCAAGCCTGCGTGGTGCGTAAGCACACTTTTGCTAGAGAGGAGGCCTGGGTGGTCCCAATTGTTCAACATAGTATTATATTTTTTGATTATATTAAATCAGTTGTAACCTGTTAGCCCATTCAAAACTATGTACCTACTGCTATAATTTTGTTAGCATATCAAAATAAATTAGGGCCACTTGAGGATAAAATATCGAAACAAATTTAGAGGTCAGTCTTTTTCAAAGTTCAGATGATATTACAAACTGAGTCAATATTTTGAGGAAAACCGCATATAGGTATTTGACTGAATCTGGTCCATCAGTGCACAAATTCAAATGATAGTTGACATCATAAGATCCTAATGTCATAAATATGCAAATGTACCTAATTGATAAATATTTATGAATTAATGATGCACCAAATACAACTTAATATAAGTATTATTTTAATCTCATGCATCTTCATATCTGTCCAAGTGAGTTTATGATTCAAATTAAGGCTGGCTGCACATGTTCGGATTCCTGTTCCTGTTTAGGTTTCCTGACAAGGGAATCAGATTCTGAATTTGATTGCAGGATATTTCTTACAAAATGTTCTACATCAAGCAAAAAAAACTCGATGCTCGTTTCGAAATTAAACCGTAACTATCGTCTGTCCTAGTCTTACAGAATTCCGAATAGGAATTCCGTATTAGGAAATCGAATACGGAATTCCTAAACGTATGGCCAGTGTCTCAACTTTGCCACTTGGATTTTGGAGCCTGTTTGAGTCGATCAGTAAGATACCTATTGCCTATTGTATTTCCGCGTATTATAACGAAATTGCTGTCAATCATTTTTTTTTATCCAAAAAACATTTATATATTATGACCTTTTTTTTTAATGGAGCCGTCTGAAGCCGCGTCTGAATAGACAACTGTAAACACTTACCCACTTCCTCACTCTTCTCTCGTAGGTTTATCCCCGGCAATGATGACAAACACTTTTGCAAGCCGAGCGCGGTTGCCGTCCTGTCCAACGGGGACTTCTTTGTGGCAGATGGCTACTGCAACCACAGAATCCTCAAGTTCTCTGCAGACGGGACTATCATACTGCAGTGGGGAATCAGTGAGTATCACCACATTTAGTGGTGTTCCACCAAATTTGTGTTCAGATATTATTTGATGGGCCTTGACCCATAACACGCCAAGGTACGGTTAAGGTAAAACAAATACATATCAGCTGTTTCATCGAACTGCATTATTCTGGTCGATGCGATGTAAGGAAAAGTCAATGAGTTCATAAATCCTGCTTTGAAATATCGGACAAATTGTGTTTACTCATAATATCTTGGGTTTATCGATTTAGGATCAAGACTTCGTAATAAATTGTTACCCACGTACTATACGTATACGTCTCTACTAGTTGTCAGTCCTTTAATTAAGGGTCGGGTCCCATATCCAGGAATAACACTTTATAAATAATTACAATGATCAATTTTTTTTGTCATGTACTGATTAGATTTGCGCTTCACGCTCAGTCCAACAAGCAACGTCAATTTAAACAAGTGAAAGAATTTTTTACCTACTGGAATTTATGGACGAAAGATCGAAACAAAATATTGAGGATTTGATCAAGTCTGAACTGCAGACTCGATCATGAATCAACATGAATTCATAATTAGATTTACTAATATCAATTCACCATCCTACAGGCCACGGCAACTCTCCGTTCGCGTTCAACGTGCCTCACGCATTGACACTAGCGGAGGACCGCGGTCTGGTCTGTGTGGCCGACCGGGAGCGAGGCCGCGTGGCCTGCTTCCGGCACGACAACGGCACGTATGAAGGCAGCTTCAGCAGCTGGCTGATGGGAGGCAGGCTGTTCAGTGTGGCTTATGCTCCTGTACATGGTAAGACTGACCTTTTAACCAGCTAACCTTTTAGATAGCCAAGGAGACAATTAATAACAAAAAAGGTTCAAAATATTAATAATTACGTTTATTTAATTGAATCGGACGACAACACACTTGGTCCATTTCCTTAGTAGTAGAATACCTTATAACTAGTGTTAGGTAGTACTGACACAAATACAAAAATAAAGAAATGTCAGATGTAAATAAGTAAGGTGAAAATTACAGCTATCTAAGATAAATCTGTGACTGTGAAATTGTGGATTTACCAGTGGAATAAGATAATTTTATGACGAATTTTGATCCATAAAGTATAGGTTAATCCCTCGGATCTTGGTCTGAAAGTTGAAAGAACTAATAAGATGTAATCATTTCACGAACTTAGGTTTTCTTTATCAAATAATTCTATAATTGGATCATTCTTACCTGGTCAGCACGAGTCTCAACCCTGAATCTTCCGTGCAAATAAATAAATTTTCTATCTAACCCACAGGCGGCCGTCTCTACGTGGTTAACGGACCCGACAGTCCCTTACCAAACCCAGTACCAGTTCGTGGCTTCGTGATCGACTTTTCCACCGGCCGATTAATCCAGACCTTCGCCCCTGACGAGGGTCTACAGAACCCCCATGACATCGTCACTTCAGCAGACGGGTCCAAGGTCTATGTTGCCGAACTAAACCCCTTCAAGGTGTACAAATTCGTTGATGAGAATCTGAAGAATGAAAGCCGTCTGGAGAAGAATGTGACGTCACATGTGAAGCCGACGGCTACTGTCGGTGAGTAGGTTTGTGTCTGTTCGTTTTGTTTTGTTTTTTGTTGCCCTTTTTATGCGTATGAGTTCAAAATTTAAAAATTAAGTGTTCACTCCCAAAACGCCCGTCTTTCGACGGTGGTGAAGTGACGGAGCAAAATCCTAAGATGTGTGTCAAAACAGATGTTTAAAACACACTGGAAGTGGAAGTGAAGAAGTAATGTGACACGAAAAATGTTCTAGAAACGTACGAGTTCTCTTTTTTTGTTTAATGCAATATAATTGCGTATTGGTTCCATAAAAAATCATCTAATTTGTTTCAGTACTTTTTAATTTGTGTGCATGTTTTTTATTTCTGCTATGTAGAGAATGTGATAAAGGACATTGCCCATTCCTGTATGGGACTTGGTCCAAATGCTGCCCAGGAATGGCAGTACGTGCGCTGTGTCCCTGGCACTAATGTCTCTATGTATACAATATATTTTAAGAATCTACCCAGGGGTTCACAACTTATTTACATTTTTATGTCGACGACTTGATTTTTGTCACCATGATTTTTTTACCGTACTTTACACCTATCCAAATGCTGCCCGGGAATGGGATTGCATGCGCTGTATTCCTGGTAAAATAGACAAAAAAGAAAACGAAATAAAAAAACAAAGCCACCAGCTTTCGAAAGAAAGTTATTTTGTAGTTGTTTTTGTTGTAATTAACAAAATGAATACTATTTGCAATAATATTTAGTATGGAACAACACTACTCTGCTTGCACGTCACTATTGTAGTCTTTGGTCAATATAGAAATAAAAGTCAGTCTATAAGAAACAACTGACACGCGTTTTTAGGGTTCCGTAGCCAAATAGGCTAAAAACGGAACCCTTATAGATTCGTCGTGTCTGTCTGTCCGTCCGTATGTCACAACCATTTTTTGACGAAAGTTTAACAGCTATCCTGTTGAAACTTGGCAAGTAGATGTATTATGTGAACCGCATTAGGATTTTTATATAAAAACAAAACAAAAACCAAAGGGGGTACCCCCAGTACCTAGATTGAAACTCAAAAAAAAATTTTTCGTATGACCCATACGTGTGGGGTATCTTCGAATAGGTCTTAAAAAATGATATTGAGGTTACTAACATCATTTTTGTCTAAACTGAACGGTTTGCGCGAGAAGCACTTCCAAAGTGGTAAAATGTGTGTGTGTGTGTGTGTGTCCCTGTAACTTCTAAAATAAGAGAATGATAACTAAAAAAAAATATGATGTACCTTACCATGTAAACTTCAATTGAAAATTGGTTTGAACGAGATCGAGTAATTAGTTTTTTTTTAATGCGTCATAAATCGTAAACCGCAATTTACATTGCAAAGTTACAACCAACTTCAAGAACTTTTATATTAAGTTACTTGCTGCTACGGAACCCTTTATGGGCGAGTCCGACTCACCGTTGGCCGGTTTTTTCTAATTATTTCTTCAAGTTATGGCTAGTCCACCATTTTTGTGGTTGTTTTCGAAGGTGAGATGTTGGTCACCGTTCGGTCAGATCTTTACTACAGCGGAATTTTTCGCGTATAGATGTCCTGACCAACTCTATTTGAGGCGTTCTTTGCTAGAGTGGCAACTTCGTGAACTTTTGTTCGACAATGTATTTTGATGTAAGTTAGGATATGCCGAACATGCGCCCAGTCTGACCTTCTTGACCTGCGCTCAGCAGGGCTATTGGCTAACTTGATAGTCATTGACCAGTAGTTGTCAACTGAACTTGGCTTTACACTTTTATAATTTATCGACTTTTATGAGGCTGAGTGTAGTACCTCAAGAGCGTTAGAATAGTTGATTTTAAGAAAAATTTACATTTATCAGTTTCATTGCAAATACAAAAGCCAATACGATATTTACCTTTTGACAGCTATTTGATGATCTCTAGAGCAAGTGATCATCATTAGAACTGTCAACAGAGATACGAAATAGCCCAGCTGGTCTGGCTAATTGTGGTCCCGGTCTGGCCATCCTTCTGCATTATCCTACACTCTTTTGGCACTGCCCAACGTTCTTTTGGATAAGCCTAGTTTTTTTTGGCACGATTTTGTTCACCGCTCAGTCAAATCTTTACTACAGCGATCGTTTTAGCGTGTAGCTAGTTCCGTCTTGACTAAACCTGAAGGTCAGTGTGGGTCTTACAATGAAAACTTGTTTGCAGAGGTGGTAGGCAGCGCGCACGTGGTGGGTGTGGGCGCGGCGCAGGCGGGCGGCTGGGAGTGGTGGAGCGGGGCGCTGGGGGGCGCGGGGGGGGCCGCGGCCGCCGCGCTGCTGGCGCTGGCCGCGCTGGCGCTGCTGCGCGCGCGTAACACCGGTAAGGGATACGAGGCCGAGCCGCTCGTGCACTGACACACACCACCCTACTACATACACACTTGTTTATAGCTATTAAACTCTAACCCCATAAGAATTGGTCAAACTGAAGCAAATCTGTCTATCGTAATGAAGTTGGCGTAAAATCGGATTAATCCGTGGACAAAATATATTATGTTCTATGCCAAAAAGACAAAGTCTGTCATATTAGACAAAGCGATTTAAAGCTTCAACAAACACTATAAAATCACACCGAGAAACGTACTCACTTCTTATAAAAACTCGCAAATATTAAAACCAACACCACCTTAAAAAAAACATCCAAACAAAGTAACTTGATAAAACAACCATTCGTACGAATTTATACCTCAGTTTGACTAGTCCTGTTGGTAATCGGAATTAAAGTTATAACCGGTATTAACTTCAGTATATCCTAAAATTTAAGGTCAGCATAACTTTACTCCGAATTTCAACTAATAGCCCAATCAATGAAAAGGTATAAGGAAATTCTTTACCAAGCATGTCCCTCTCTACTTTGTTTTGAGCATTCATTGACTGGGCCTTAATTACTAATATAAATAAGTAGATTCAGACACAATATACTTCAATTTTGTTTTTAATTTTTTTTTTCATAATTCTTAGTTTTGCAATCATTCTGAAATTATGCTTGCTACATTCCCCAGTTATTTTTATTTGGGTCTTATATTTACAAAACATTTGCTGAAAGTATACATTCCAGTACGTATGGCACTAATAATATATCACAAAAACTTTTTTTTTTCAATGAAAAATAATAATAAACATATAAAAAGACTAAGTATTTACAAAATAATATATTAACAAATATTTAAGTTAGTAAAGTATACAAATATACATTTAAACCGTTTAATGGTTATTCTGTGATTTAAGAAAAGATTTTTTTAAATAATTGATTGGCTATAAAAACAGAAATCCTATAAGGATATCATGAATATATTATAAATAAACAAACTATGTCTCGGTTGCTATCTGATTTTATTTTAATATTTAAGGTAAAAAAAGTATTTTATGATGAAATGAATTTATCAGTGACTAGTGATCTCTCATCACAATGATCTAATATTGTTATTTTTTACTTGTTATTTATTTTCCTCGTATTTCGAATACAATAGTGTTGTTTATTTATTTCTGTATATTTTGTTCTGTATTAGTTATAAGTTCATGGTACCTTCAAGAGATTATGAGGTAATTGCAAAAGAGAATGGGCGATTCGCCCCATAGTTATTAAACTGTAAGCCCATAAAGAAACGCCCATTCTCCTTTACTTTAATTGGTGTAAAATAGTTCCTTAAAACTTGCCAAGTGCTTCTCATTTTATTTTAACAATGTATACTATAATATTAATTATAATTTAAGATGAACTATATTACATCAAACCACTTGTTTTATGGGTTATTATTATTAAGTGGTAACTTTTCATTGCCATCCAAATAAAATTTTAATAAAAAAGACTACTAAGCAAGGAAAATAACCACACCATAATCAAACGTAAATAATTGATTAATATTTTACTACGTCAAATTAATTGGTTGGCGGTGATAAGTTTAAGGCAGCGGCTGCACTGCGCTGGTAAAGCAAATGCGATGGAGATTCCGTTCAAATAAACTTCTATTATCACAATGTTTTGAAACAGTAAGCTAAGTAAGTACACAGTGCATTGTAATTTTGCTAATGCGGTCTCCGCTAGTATAGCCAAACAAGGATCTTTTGACGCATAATGATAGCCGGACTTATCATGAATTACACAGAAATACTTGACAGTGTATTGACACTTGCAGAATAGTCGACATCGGTATAGTTGCCATAAGAAAAAACTGAACGCCTTTCGAGCGCCAAAAGATCCATGTAGCTAGTCCATATTATCTCACTATTCCGTTCTGTTATTTACTTTTACACAAACTCACTTTTATATTATTTTGCGCTTTCAAAATAATTATTGTGATTGTAAAAAGTTGTGATGTGCAAATATATCGTTGGATTTTAAAATATATTTATTGGAAGCAGCTTCTTGTATTTTTATTTACGCACCGATGCATGCTACACCTTTTTAGTTCAGCTTTCAGTATTATGGTCACATTTCATGGTCAAGCACAATACGCTCATTTTATTATTTCGTTGATGTAGTTTTTGAAAGTATACTTCAAAATTGGTTCAATTTATTCTCTAATATTTTAAATCTTCTGTGCCGTTAAATAAGGTGGTCTGAGTTTTAAGAATTGCGTGCATGGCGATGCGTACCGCTATCTACACATGGAACCTTCCGCGTTTGAAACGCCATGTATGTAAGGAACCTTATTGGAAAAAATAAGACAACATCTATGAATCCTCGGTTTTTTTCTCTTCTAAAATATTTATCTTGTAAAATATTTTTGAATTTATATGAGTCGAACTATAACAGCGGTTCAGTGCTCGCTCGTATTCAAAGACTGCATATAAAGTATCTCAAGTAATCCATCAATCTGTAGATAAACATACGGTTGTCATAAAAGAGTTGTATAGCTAGTCATTTTTTAAAGCTCCATTGTAGTCCCATGGACCTTACATAAAATGAAGAATACCACCAGCTCAAATCCTTACATTCTTATCTGCGTTTACGTGGATTAGGGCTTTTATGCCACATTTAAGAAACGACATATTGGATTTTTTTCTAAAGCACCCAGTTATAGGAGCCCCGCCGCCGCCGAGTAGACTCCATGACTGTTTGTTTGGGATTGGGAGTATAGTATTTTGCTAAAGTAGCATTTTGAGAAAAGAAAATTTGGGAATGTTGCCTATTGAGAAAAGACATTTTGAGTATGTGGGATCGTGTGCCTAATCCGTCCATCTTCATACAACGTCACCTGACCTAATTTGATCGTTTAAAAAGTCAGTAAGCCACCTAATAAATTACTAGGTCGCAAGGGCGTGACCCGCCGCCGCTGGGAGTACGGGCACGGCGAGTTCAAGCTGCGTCGTCTGTTAGAACGACGCCGGTTCACCCGCGTGCACTCTGATGACTCCGACGAGGAACCAGCGCCCATGCTGCCGCAGACGGTGCCTGCTAACGCATGATGCCCATGCGAGAGCCACGAGGATCAATGCTATATGTGAACCAAGCGAGAACGCTGGACCTGACTTTTGAATGTCCCTAATGGCCTGTTCACTACCTTGCCGCTGTGAGTAGCGCGGGGCGAGCGGTAAAATCAAATGTTTGATACACAACACGAGTTGCCGCCAGTGGCGAATTCGCGTACTTACAAAGTAATTAGGGTTGAACCTTTGCTGCCAGATGTGGGTAAACCCTTAATGTCATATTCGCGCCGCCCTCCGCATAGACCAGTCTTGAACGGGCCGTTAGGATAGAATATCCTCATTAAAAGTGATCGCGATTTAAACGTCACGTTACGGACAGCTCCCGAACGTTGTTTAAATGTTTGATCGCGATCAGTTTTTATTGGTAAAATTCACCCCTAAGACCCATGTACAGTATGCAAGTTTCTTGTGCCATACAATAGAATTAAATCAACTAATGGCCTACTACTTAGAGGTTGCGGGAGGGGAAGGGACATACGCTCAGCTCTGGGGGGGTATTAAAACGTCTTAAAACCAGGGTTATTCCGGCGAGTGAAAGTGACAGAGCTATACAAGTTGTCTAGCACCATCTCGTTCACTCACTGGAACAAGCCTGGTTTTAAGACGTTGTAGTACCCCCTCAGTTATGTTACAGACTGCTTCCGCAACAAATACCTCAGACAGCGTCTTTTTACTACTTTTCGGGCCTGTAAAAACTTGCGTCGCTTAGACGATTGAATTTCTAGTGTTAGATGATTGTATCTACCAGGCAATTAAATTGCAAAGTGTGAATAAATCTCCATTCTAAACCATGGTTTACGTAATTATCTTAGATTCTAAAAGCCTGATCTATGATATAATCACAATTTGATTAATTTGAATATTGTTGATGATCACAACTTCATGCACTTCTCGTGAGATTTGACAGCTTGCTAGTTATTATAGGGTGAGGCCAAACGAGCATAAAGTTTGGAGGCCAAATTCTGCGACTCACGACTCAAAAATTACACTCGTTTGGCTTCAGCCTCCTGTACATCCGGTTTCTGAAATAATTATTAAACAAAGACTCGTTAAAACACATCACGTTTTAAAACATGAAGGAATGATTGTGGAAGTCTGAATCGGTATCAAGCATTTTTATTTACTCCTAAATTCTGTAAAAAGCTTTTATCTAAATAAATAAGTGTTTTTCTTGTACGCATTTTTGACGATCAGTAACATCACTTTTGAGATATCGTTTTATAATATTATTCTCCCGTTCCTACAGAATATTTTCATGTAAAAACAGTCCTGTCCGTTTGTAAAATTGTAAATTAATATTTAATAAAATAAAGCACGTTCGTACAATTATCACTAGACTAATAAATACGGTGAATGTATGGAATATTTCAAATTATCTATTAAAGTCAGATTGAATTGGCTAACTGCGTCGACCGATATCAGATAAAGTAGCTCATTTAATTTATATAACATTTTGTTAGACCATCCTGTAATACAGGTAAACAATGTACTTATTTTTTTTAATATTGAAACATACACTATAGGCAATTAATTTAAGTAAATAGACCAAAAAGGCCAGTTCTTTCTTATAGGCCTATTTTGATCAGGCTTACATGTTCTTTCGAAGTACCTTGTCTTTTATTTTTGAGGATATTAGACGTAAGAAACACAGTGTCTGAAAGAAACACATTTCTCATAAATAAAATCACATTTATTCGATAAATAACATTCCTTAAATAACATGATATAAGCAACCACATAAGTATAATTTTAATAGAATTAACGATAACAATATAAACATGATATGTATTAACTGTCAAAAAAACTACAATCTCTTTGCTATTATAATATGATTCCTCGGCGACAATTTTGGGTCGAACACTGGTCGGATCTCACACGACAAACCTGTAACAAGACAATATGTTTTTTCAAAACATTTTTTTTTGCTTAAATTATCGCACTTCATTAATTGATGGATTAAGTGATTTGTGGAAAAAGTACGATGTAAGTATTTTAGGGGTACCTACTAAATTAGCTGACCCCAAATGTATATAAAAAGAATTATAAAATAATAATTAAAAGTATTAGAAAAATTCAACCATTTACAAGGAAGGCCCCACCTTAGATAGACTTTCACTCAAGTCTGGTGAAAGTCTATCTTAGATGGGATGCTGTGGGTGATTTGAGTCTAGATAGTATGTCAACACATAAGGCCGGAAGTCCCCGGATGGGTCCCCAAACACGGGCTATCGCCTTTCATTTATATGGCCAGTCAGACATAGTAAAGTACTTAAAAAAAACACCTATCCACTAAATCGCTGTTATAACTAAATAATTGAACATTATTATGTAAAGATATCATTAAGGCCACGTAATTCGGAATCAACCTATTTTTGATTCAACGGCAAACAATCAAATATTCGTTTTTCGATCTGAAAAAAATGTATGTTATAGTTCAATAAACTGTCTATGTTATTTTCCAGTTGAAAATGCGATATTTATAACTTGACTCGATCAAAAAAAATCGCGAAAATAGAGATTTTTTTAACGTTTTTTGAGTGGTACTTGAAGTAGATCAAACTTTTGGTCCTGAAGAATATATCATTAAATAGGTAATGATGTTTGTCAGAACTTTATCAGGTTACTTTTTCATTTAATAACAATTTTAATTTATAAAAAGACGTCAATGTGTTTGGGCACATACGCCGTTTTATTCTAAGCACACATTCACTATCGTCCTCTCATCTTTTGCCTTTCAAAAGTAGTGTCATCACTGTCGCTCGTTGACGAATCAGTCAGCCAGCGTGGCTCTTACAGACTAGACCTATGACACTTTTTTTCTGATCGGGGCTGTCAGATTTTCGTAATAGAAAAATTGGAAATTGAGAAAAAGATAGCGTAGGCTTATTGATTATTCAAAATATGTTTAGGCATATATACGCTGTGTTTAATGGGACCTGATTAAACGGACATGGCTGTAAAATAGACCTATAAACTTTCTATTTTCAATAACATATTATTTTCATTAATAAATATTGAAAAGAAACCGAACTTACTGAATTTAATTGCAGGAAATTTCTGACGCACAGACATTCTTGATGTACGGAGCAAATAAGGGATTTGAGAGAATGAGAATTTTAGAATACGTATAATATACATTACGAATTGTTTCTATCAATATAATAAATTACTCACAGGTACCTATATCAATGTTATCGTGATATCGTAGTACGGTTCTTGTTCATCGTTCTGCAATATTTTGCATTCTCCATCGTCCAATACTTTTGGATCTATATAACATTTCACGTGAACTATTCTTATTAGTACTGAATTTCAGTCAACAATAAATTATGTAACTGAAAACAACCACTAATGGTATCGAATTGCAATATAGGATAAGATGCACTTCACTTTTATTATTATTTATTTCATTTCGTCAAAGATTTATAACAATTTCGAAGAAACAGGATTAAAATAATTAAATGAAAATTACTGTATTGTCAATATTTTGAATACTTCAAGATTACATGTCACCCATGTCACCTACAAATAAGGAGTAACACCCACAACGCTGTTAAATACAGGGACTGAATTACCCAAAAATAAAGGTACCTTTAAATTTCGGTATGACGTCATACCGTTAAATAACGATAACCGATATATAACGGTACCGTTATTTTTTGAAGTAGCCGAATTTTAAGGTACAATATTTATACCGGTATATTTCGGTAGCGGTACCATAACCTTTATAATAATATCGGTACCGTTACCTTAACCTTTTTAAATAAGGGTTTTCTTTGATATACCGCCTCACCACTCTATCTGTCTCTGTCGTTCGCGATTGTTGAATCACGCAATGTACTTACGCGGGCTATCTGCCTCGCGGCGCGGGGCGCGGGCGGGGGCGGCGGCAGGCGCGTACTTATTATTTTATACGCATTTATTTAGGATCGATCTAACATTTGTTTAGACTTGCTCGCTTCTTGTTTTGTATTTATTGGTATGTACTAATTACTTCTATGCGTCTGAAATAAGAATGGGCTGAATGAGCTGCATTATTTTGTTCTGCTTTGTACAAATTAACTCCCAGTTGAGTAATATTTTTATCGTCTATCTTTCTAAGTGCGTTGACGTTGACTCGCGGGCTCGTAAGCGCAATGATGAAATAACAAACATAATAATTATGGCGTAATATCCAAGTGTTCACGTACGAAACGCACGGTAGCGGGCAAGCTAACGTCTGACGTGCGCGGCGCGCTAGCGGCACTACCAAAGGCGCGAGGTGTTTGTGTGTGTCTCTATAACCGCCAGGCGTTTGTGCGAGCGACAAGTTCAGACAGATTAAACTTACCTACCTAACGTCGAGAGTGAATCGCGCACTTCCCGCTTGTTTGACTTGAACACACACAAATATCTCACGTGTTTGATATTGTCGCGCGCGTCAGCGGGGTCTAAGGCCCGACGCTGCGTTAAGCGGATGCCCGCGCGGTTCTATACAAAAGTGCTCCGTCGCGGAGCCACCCACGGGGCCACGCGCGAGGCCACGCGCGGAGCCACGCGCGGTTCTACGCGCGGTGCCTGCCAGCGGTAACACGCACGGGCTTGTTCAGTCAATAAGGGTGCTTATACACGGTGCATGTAACTGGAGCAAACAGAGAGCAATTTTTTTTTTGTAAGAAGAATTTCGAATAATTCCTCCGGTGCTGAATGGTGAGAGTAGGTGATACAGATTATAGATGCACAATAATCCAACATTTTTTTAGCCGAGAAGTTCTGTTTTTTTACCAAAACATGAAAATTGCTTATAACTCTCTGCGAAAAATTCCTCAGTCTCAAATTCTTTTTGTAGGTTTTTGTTTAAATGAAATAATAGGAAAAAAAGTATAAGTTAGAATAGAAAAGTATAAACATCCAAAAAATGTTCGATTTCAGTGCCACTCCAAATCAACTTTATACATATCGCGCTTTAACTTGAAATTGAAATAAAAATCTTCAAATTGAACTAGCGACACTGCGTAAAACGCACAATGGTCCACATGAAGGACTAAGTGCGGAAACCAAAACCCCTAACATAGAACATAGAAAAGACACTGCGTAAATCGGTCTCCGCGACGGGGACCGTCGCATATCCACGGAAACCAGCCGCGTATCCGCGCGCGTGTCCCCGCGCGGTACCACAGACGGGGCCACGCGTGGACCCGCGACGGTTGCCCGTCGCGGGCTCCCGTTCAACGCAGCGTCGGGCCTAAGTAGCTTGCCCGCTGCTTAGACCGCACGTGCGTTTTGCAAGTGACCACTTATACTAGGGGAGCCGAGGATGCTAAATTTGCAGTTACTCGAGCGTCATGGCGACCTATTGGATTTGAAAGATTATTTTCTAAAAAGAAAAAAAGTTTCTGACAAGTTTTCTATTTAAGTGGGGGGGAGAGCGTGAAAACAGTTTTAAAACTGTAAAAAAAAAAACAGTTGTACAGAAGTACTCGAGCGCGTCAAGTATTTATAGTGTAAACGCGCTTTATATTTCTGATAACCAATACATATTAATATGACGATTAACTTGAGGGGGCTGTCCGTGGCAAGCGGTTGAAAATCCAAAAAAAAGTTACTCGAGCGCGTCAGATATTCAAGTGTATGTAAAGTAAACCCTAAAAAGTGTCGTATTAAAATGTCTGACGATTTGGACGTGGCACAAAGCAATAATTCATATTTCTATCTGTAAAAAAAACGTAATCTCAAGATACTCGAGCGCGACAGATTTTTATGCAAGAGGTTTAAGTTGATATCAAAGTCCTCCTGAATAATAATCTGACAATTATATGGAGGGATATCGCTACTCTGAGCATCTTAAAGGAAATTTATAAACAATATAACTGCATTCATGTAGTATATTATATTAATTACGAATAGAAACTCATCTACATCATTAAAATCCCATCAGAAACATAAAATGTGTAATGGGAGCCAAGTTCAATGAGAGGTTTTCTTTTTGGAGTTTAAAAAAAAAAGTAGTTTCCAAGGACTCTATAGATGGCGTTGAACTGACGATGTTACTCTAGGAAAATGTATGCCTTCATTTTTGCACAAATCCACGAGGCACAGACTTCTCTTCTTTTTCTTTTGGGACATTTTCTTTCTGGCGTGGAAAACTGATAAATTAAAAAGACTGGTAAATGTTTTTTTTTTCTTTTTCCTTATTTTCAAAATGCCATTTGTGTGATGTGATTTGACTGACAATGACATGACATGTACTTTTTGTTTTACAATCTCAAAATTACATCCAAGTGAAAAAAATAAAAAAATGACGTGACTTTCGTTCATTGAAGTAACATATCAAGTTCAGCGCCATCTATCCATTGAATAGGGATAACATAAAAAGAAAATCCCTCATTACGATTTATACCTTGGTTGTTGACTTCACGGACAAAATAAGTGAAATCGAAATGGGTGCCAAGGTCAGTGGTCAGTCCTAAAATGTATTTATCTATATACAGGGTGTTTCTTTTAAATTGGCCAAAAGTTGGAAATCCAAATCCATAAGAGATACGGGAAAACTTTCTTAGGAAACTTGAGCTCTTTTATGATGTTGACTAGTGATTTTACGAATATTTGCATTCACAAATATTCGCAAGATTCTTGATATTCGCATTCGCATCCGCATAAATCGATGCGAATGTTTGCGAATATTTTTAAAACACTATTTTTTAATTTACTACTATGATTTGAATATGGAAACTGCATGTTACGGAATAGTCTTAAAGTAGACACCTATATTGAACTATTTCTATTAGTCCGGTTGTATTAAAATATTAAAAGAATAGCAAAAAAATGACAAAAATCCTTTTTATCGTGATAAAATCATCAAATCCTTTCACCCAGTTATGCAACATTATCTACCAAAAATCGGGTTACTTGAGGTTTTAATTTGTTTACTCTTTTTTACTGTATGAAACTAACAAGTACACACAACAACAGAATCTAGGGATATTTTATATTTCATCAAATATCTAAAAATCTATGAAGAATTTTCTGGTATAGTAAATGGAAGAATGATAGGTTATTTTAAGGTCTATAATAAAAAATAAAAAACATTTCGTGATTCTTTTGTTTTAAATAAAAATGTTTATTTTTTTAATCGCCGTAGCTAATTAATGTGGTAAAAAACTTCATTTCTTCTTATAAAACTAATAATTTTAATGAAAATCGAAAAGTTCTTATAAAATCTTATTATTAATAATCAGTGTTGCCACCTCTTACATTAATCATACATCGACATCGATTGTTCATGCTTAAAATTAGATTGTCAATGTCTTGCTGCGGTATGAGGTCCCATGTTCTTTGCAATTGTTCGTAAAGTTGTTGTTCTTTCGTCTAATTTGGCGGGAAATCTCTCAAAGCTTTTCGTTGTAACATGTCCCAGGCATGCTCGATAGAATTTAAGTCGGTTGACTGTGCAGGCCAATCCAAAACTTAAATATCGTGGTCTCGGAGAGCGGCCGACACCATGCCACGCCGTATGGGGAGGAGCATTATCGTGCATGAGTAGAAATTACTGGCCCATTTGGATTTTGTGTGGGACAATAACAGGCTCTACTACCTCCTAGTGGTATTTTTGTGCAGTCAGGCTACCTTGTATCCAAATGAACTGGGTTCGTCCGCCAAGACGAATTCCTGCCCACACCATGATTGTCCCGCCTTGGTATGAATGGACCTCCTGAGGGTGCCGTAGACGGCTAACTCTCCCTGGAGTTCTCTAAACGCGTGTTCTTCGTGAATCCAGATGAAACCCAAACCGGGACTCGCCGGTGAACAGCACCAAAGACCATTGTTCGTCACTCCATGGTAAATGCTCCCGAGCCCACGAAAGCCGCCGACCGCGATTGCCACGTCGCAATGCTGGAACACGTAGCTGTCTTCGAGTATGTAGACCAACTTCATGCAACCTCCTTCGCACGGTTTGGTCGCTTACCAGCAGCTGGTGGTCCTCCTGGAGCCTTTGTAATAGTTGCATCGCTGTGATATTGGATTGTCTTCTAGCGGTCATTTGGAGAAATCGATCCTGTCTCTGCGTAGTAACGCGATATCTACTCGTGTGCCGTTCAGCTACATCCCCAACGAAAAGCTTTGAGAGATTTCCCACCAAATTAGACGACAGAACAACAACTTTACGAACACTTGCAAAGAACATGGGACCTCATACCGCAGCAAGACATTGACAATCTAATTTTAAGTGAACAATCGATGTCGATGTGTAGTTAATGCAAGAGGTGGCAACACTGATTATTAATAATAAGATTTTAAAAGAATTTTTCGATTTTCATTAAAATTAATATTTTTATAAGAAGAAATGAAGTTTTTTACCACATTAATTTGCTACGGCGATTAAAAAAATTAATATTTTTATTTAAAACAAAAGAATCACGAAATGTTTTTTTATTTTTTATTATAGACCTTAAAATAACCTATCATTCTTCCATTAACTAAATCAGAATATTCCTCATAGATTTTTAGATATTTGATGAAATATAAAATATCCCTAGATTCTGTTGATGTGTGTATTGTAGGATTTAAGAATTCTGATTAAATGCGCTAACTGTTAATGTCACTTGCCAAGGTACGCTAGTACATTTTTTTTAAAGGAGGGCCTGTCAAAGTCGACAAATCTTGAAAATTTTTAATTCGTAGTTTAACAAATAGTCTCAATTCTCGGAAACTTGAGGCAATTGTGTCATTTTTATTGGGATTCTCGAAATGTTATTTAGGATTACGTTTCCAAAGTCCAAATGAACAAAAATTAAAAAGAATAACCATAATAACCGAAAAACAGTACAAAAATATTGATCAAATTTCTAGGTTTTTCTTAAAATGCCCATAATTTTCAAACTGCATGGGTTAATTTTTTTTTCTAATTTTTCTCGTGGTGGTTATGATCAATCCTGTCACCCCGTTTCGGCTTGACGTTGAGTTTTGGGACACCCTGTATACATAATTTTGCATATAGTATGAGAATAAAGAGAAAAACAAAAAAAAAAAAAATTGTTTTTACAAGTCGTGATATTAATTCAACTATTATAGGCTTGGCCAATGTTCAGTTTAAATTTATTATGTCTGACATGAAATGTCAAACCTATCTATCATTTTGCGTGCGTTTTATTGAAAAGTCAACATTGAATATTCGCATTCGCGAATGTCATAAATCAGACATTCTCAACATCACTAATGTTGACTGTTTAAGCATTTTTTATTTTTTCGTCAAGTGTGAGCTGTCCACAGAAATTAGTTAAAATGGCCATTTTTTTATGCCGTTCAACTATGTTTCATGTAAGGATCATTTGATTGTATAGGCAGAAAAAAATCGGAAGTTGGTCAAATGCAAAATATTTTTTCATACAAATTGTATGAATGACAAAATTACTTATATTTTTATGATGTTATTTGATTTCGTGTTAAGTGAGGATCATTTCATTGTATGGGAAGGAAAATATCTGGACAGAAGAAGTTGGTCAAAAGTACAGTAAAGTTTCTTCTAACAGCATGAAGTTTATTTGTAGTCAGTATTTCATTAGATTTAACATACTTCTGTTGCCCAGACATTTTCCTTCCCATACAATGAAATGATCCTCGCATAACATGAAATCAATGCCACTTTTCGTTGTAATTTTATAACTGAGGAACGGGCTCACCTATCCAAACCAAATGTTTAGGCTTTGTTTGGACTCTTTAGTAGATGGTTTATGTGAAGTTTGCACAAAATCAGTAGAGCGGTTCTTCATTTATCACGTTTTTTGTAACAAATTAATTCAATAAATGGCGGATCATTTTGACAATGATCGCCATCGAAGATGGCGGACATTAAATCACGACCGATAGTTGCGAACTTACTAGTAGTTCACCTATACTCCACGATTCTACCGTCATCGCCCCATGCAAAACGTGAGATTATTAGTGAGTATGATTTTTACAGTATCACCGTCAATTAAAAAAAAATGAAACGCGCTCGAGTAGATCAGTTCAGTACTCGCTCATTTCCTAATGCCGCGCTCAAATTGTCAGGTTATTGAAATATATACACTCTACTGAACCTAATTAATTTACCTTTTCTTAATCTGACGCGCTCGAGTATTTCTGCGGATCGATTTTTTTTTACTAATCTGACGGGTTCTCCCAAACAAACCCCACCAGATGAAGGGTTGATACTTGGTACAGGTACATTAAAGGGTGCAAGGATTCTCGCTTATAATAATCTGACGCGCTGAAGTCACAGCAAAAATCCCTTCCTGGGCTCCCCAACTATTAGATATTAGGCCATAATAATGTTTGATATTTCGTGACAGTTAACTTAGTGTTAGTGCTTCAAGACGAAAGTCTTCAACCAATGTGTGTTACTAGTGACGACTTACGGCACCGAAACGTGGTCTTTCACTATCAGCCTCATCGCAAAGCTCAAAGTCACTCAACGAGCTATGGAGAGGGCTATGCTTGGTGTTGTTCTACGTGATCGAATCCGAAATGAGAAGATCCGTAGACGAACTAAAGTCATCGATATAGCCCATCGAATTAGCAAGCACAAGTGCCAATAAACGCAATTTTCTTTCTTTCTTTCAATGGGCAGGTCATATTGCTCGCAGAGCAGATAGCCGATGGGGTCGAAAAGCACTAGAGGGGAGACCATCACGGACTAGCAAGCGCAGTGTAGCACGTCCACCAACAAGATGGACAGACGACCTTATAAAGGTCGCCGGATGCAGGTCGCTTCCAACTGGTATATGTGGAAATCTAAAGGGGAGGCCTATGTTCAGCAGTGGACGTCCGATGGCTGAGATGATGATGATGGTGATGAAATTAAAGACATAATATGAACATGATTTGTTTTATTTATTAAAAAAAAGAGCTTTTGTAAGTAATAAAAAAAAAGTAACAAGCAATTTTAGTTTTAACAAATTTGTAGGTTTGACGTCTGCGTTAACGCATTGTAATACCATCTCGTTCAAAATCACGCAGCGCATCCGAAAACGCGTGCAATAATTGTTTGTTTCCAATTCACTTTGATCGGTCTTACCACAGATGTCGCTAAGTATTAACTTAGTATGAAAGGCATGAGTGCGTGCACCAGGGTTGGAAAAAAACCTTTTTAAAGTTTTAACTAGGTAAGCGTTTTTTTGTTATTTTTAGTTTAGGGCATTATTTCAAATTAGTTCGACTATGTTTCTTTTCTAGGCTAGATCTTTATAAACTTGCCATAATAAATTAAATATTTACAGAAAAACGATCAATAGATAACATATACAGGGAAATTGAAAAAAGAATTTGTACCTATACCTGTGTTTAAACACATCGTACTAACACTACTACACGTACTAATGCGTTACACACCATCGCCCGTCGCGCGTCGTCCTGCCCCGCGCTATCTCGCTCGCACGCATGTATTAAATAAGAATTGTACACAAGCAAATACAAGGTCAAGTTGCAACGCGTTAGATACCCCCCGCCCTTGTACCCGCGCCGTGCCGTCTCGCATGATTTCGATACCGAAATAATTTAAAGGTTAAATAACAATTTATCCTAACCTTTATAAATATGGGTACCGGTATAGCTCAACCTCTATTTTGAATCGGTACCGTTATATTTTTGAGGTATCTTAACCTTTAACCGTAACCGCTTTCAGTCCCTGGTTAAATATCGCATAAAGCTCCATTCTCACTAGCGCTGTTTTTTGGACGTAAAAAAACGCAGAGTTTTAACAAAAAGGTACATAAAATTGAACTTAACTGTCACCGCCTAGCATTTAAAATCAAATGGAGTTTGAACAAAAACGCCGCGTTTTATAATCGTTGACGTTTGAACAGATACAATATGGGAATACATTTTTTTCTATTTCCCATGCCCAGAAAAAAACACTTGTGCGATTGGCCACAAAGTACTGCGAATGCGATGAAAACTCGGTGGTTGTTGCTCAGTCTCACCATGTGTTCAGTACAAGTTGTTTGTCGCTCTATTAAATTTTTTTTTGCGACGTGGTTGAAAATCATAATTATCTAAGACCAAATGTACAATATTGTTTTTTTTTTAAAGAATTTAGACGTACTTGTCTAGAATATAAAGAATAATTAGTAAATTAAAAAAAAATAGTGATCGTGATTCAAGTTTTGTGGCGCGTCCACAATCTGTTTTACTAGGAATTAGCATTAAATTCGTTGTAATCTTTTTTCTTATGTATTTCTCAAAGACTCCTGGACCGATTTTGAAAATTCTTCTTTTTAAAATTAAATTCAGCGAATCAGTTTAGTTAGTTCGCATAAGTATTTTGATGGACAACTATGGAACCCTACACTGTGCGTGGCCCGACACGCACTTGGCCGGTTTTTTTAAATTTACCGTCTCTGATCATCTCAGTGTCAATCAACATTTATAATTTTGTAAAAGTATTTATTTAGTACAATAATTTTGTCACCTGAACGTACGGCTAGTTTAGTTTAATCCGGTAGTTCAGACTTGTTTATGATGTTGGCACAATCAGTGACGTAGCGAGACTGAATCTTGGAGGACAAGAACCATCTGCGATGCTCTTTTTTTTGATGGAGGATGAAAAATATCGCGCGGATTTGTGATTTTTTTTAAACCCGTCGTGTGGGTCACTGTGCGAGGCGTCTTTTTTTTTTGATGACTTGATGAAAAAATCGCTTTGCGAGGCCTCTTTGCCTCTTTCTGTTCACAGTTAGAATTAAAAAGTAAACAAGTTATCATGCAACTACGTGAACTACGGGGCCTCGCGCGAGAAGCCGAATTGCTAGACCTAAATAATTATGATCGTCGGCGCCATCAGCTTTGGCTCTATCAGTTCTCAGTTAGAAATAGTAGTAGAAGTTAAATTATACTGCTTTACTGAGAGGTAACAAAGTTGAGATTGCCGTTGTCTATTTTATTTTATTAAATCTCTAAGCGCGAGGCCCCATCAGGCTAGCTAGGGTCTGCAAAGCCACGCACCTACGTACGCCAGTGGGCCCAATGAATAATCAAAGTTCGAGACCTCATACACCGAACGTTACTTTGTAAAAAAAAAAAACGTTCATTTTGATAATTTTGCGTTTATGACCGTAAAGGACTAGTTGTTGATAACAAACTTTTCAGAGCGGTTTCAAAGATGTCTTTTGCTACAATATGAGAACCGATTTTTATCTGTAGTGTAGACCCAGTAATTTCAGAGTTGAGCTTTTCAATATTTATATTTTTTTCGCAAAACATTAGAGTTGGGATGTCTTAGTTTGTGACTTTTTGAAAAAATGAAAAAATGATGGGAGCATTTATCTCGGAGACTATAAGGTTTAGTTTCTTTCATAAGAATTATCAAAACTTAAGAGACCATCCTAATAAATTCATGTTCTGGTTAGTTTAAAACAAACTCCGACTCGGTGGAAGCATGGCGGTCTACCGAAAAACAGCCCGCGGTTAACGCCAGTGCGTACGCGTCAACTAAGTTCTATTGATTAACAGTTTTGTGCCGCGGTTTTTACCCGCGAGCATTTTGTAGCAAATCACGGTGCAGCCGCTTATATTAGTTTTCTAGGGGCACAAATTCTCGCCATTAAAAACCACAGCGGTTTAACCGTAGTGCGGCCTAAACTCCTTCAAAGTTCTTTTTCGAAAAAAGCTATATAAAGTTGGAAAACATTCCAACTGAAGACATGATATCAGATACCGCCAAATTTGTTGTAAAAAAACGTTGATTTGAGATACTTTTGAAAAGCGCTAAATCGGAAGCTTTTGGCTCTACAGAAACCATTTTAGTCTCATATTGTAGCAAATTTCTTTTTAACTCTTTCAATTTAACTTTAAGATAATAATCGCCAAAAAGGCAAACAAAGTCTGCAAAAATCAGAACTACTTCATTTTACGCAAACACGGATGTTTTAAAACTCAAATTACATTTATTGTATAACTTTAGCATTTGTCCTCGAACATGACAACCAAACCTACTTTCGCATCACATACTTTTTATGTAGGGCAAGGGGCCTCGCAGACTTGCCGCCCGGGGCCTCGCAATGGGTAAGGCCGCCTCTGGTATAAACAACAAAATAAAATAAAATGTGTTTAAAATTTATATTTTAAACACATTTTATGAATAATTTGGTGTTGTAATTTAAATGCATAATAGAATTAGAATAATATAAATTCCATATTCTTTGTAGTTTTTTTTAATAAACATTTATTTATCGAAGTTCTAATTTTGATAATGTTTTTCCATGCATCAGTGAAAAAATTGTTCTTAAATTATACACAAAACATCGTATGATCATGATGATGATGAATTGATGATAAAAGAGATAAAAAAATATGTTTTTAAATTCAAATCAGTAAATGTTTTATTCGTAAAATGTGTACTGGTACACACCACCAGATGGTGAAGGGCGTCCCGCTTTGTGAAAATGTGAACGCATGTTAATAAAACGCTCCGCTCGTGTGTTTGGGGCATTATAGATAATTGGGTATTGTCATTTTGGCACAGTATGCCAATGCTCATAAATTTTCTAAAAAATAGTAGTTTTTTTTTTGTTATCTGGGGACATCAAAATCTGTGTCAAAATGTTATAAAATATATTTAGGTCTGTGAATGGACGAATATATTTATAAAATATTTGTTTGCATCAACAGGTATTTATATCATTTTGTATTCGTAAATGCATTGACATCCTTGTGATAAAATATTTCTACTAGAGTAATAAATGTATTTTGCGTGAAGGGAACACTGTATGAAATATTGAAGTTTTAGAAATGAAATAGATAAAACTTAGGTTTTCAATAATTTCGCGACAGTGGCGCTGGTGGCGGGGAAATCGTCAAACTTTCCCCGCTCATCGGACGTCGATTTTGCAAAATATGAGAGCCTTAAGCTTAATTAATCTTTGCGAAAAAGTGTACAAACTTTAAAGAATTCATACAATTCCCCAGACTATTATTAATGATTTTCCACTTCTGCACTTCCTCATTTTTTTTTCATCATAATGGCCTGGCTGCCGAACATTATCTAGGTGTACCTAACTTGTAATTGGGGATATTTTTAATTAATAAGCAAATTGAGTAATATTTGACTTTGTGTGAAAGGGATATAATTTGTTAATAACTTCCATAACAATAAATTGAAAATTGTTATAAAGTTGGCGTAATTTTCAAAAAGTACGAGTATTTATTTAATAAACAGTTGCCAATATAATTGGTACTCCTTTACCTTACCACCCTATAATATAATTTGTGTTTTAATTTTATGAAAATATTTTCATTAGATAAGATTAACTACGTACATAGTCTAAATACGCACAATGGATGCCACGGTCCTACAGAGCCAACCAGAATTTGAAGTAACTAATAAAATTGTATAGACATCACAATAACAGTGTTCATAAGAAAATGATTTAAGGCATAAATCATGCTCAACGCAAATTCATTGAAATCCAGCTCTTCAATGATTTGCCCTAAGCATGTTCAAGACGCATATCAATATCCCAAAAGCTGCCCCTCTTGAGAATTACTGCCAAGCAAATATCTTCATTACTCTTATTGCAATAAAGTCGAAAATAAATTAGACCGTGGCTCCTATTGCAATTAACCCCAAATATTTATAATCAAATCAAATCAAATCAAATCAAATCAAATCAAATCAAATAATTTATTTGCATAATACAGGTATAAAAGATGTTACAAACAGTTATAGAGTGCACTGTATCATTACCTAATTAGATGTGCAAATATTTATATAATCTTTAGGCAATCTGATGTTTCTAATAACATTACTTAATATTACAAAATTATAGAATTATCCTGCTCGAAAAGAAAAGCTAATTATAACATATTTAGTGTCAGAGCTATACACATGTCAAAGGATAAAAAAAAGAATATGTAGAATGTCAAGAGAGTTACAATTATTCATGTCGTGGTCAATAAATTAAATTAATCATTAAATACATTAAAAATATAACATTAGTTAACATAAAAATTAGGTACATAAAAGTTATTACTGCATGTCACACTACTTGTTAGTGTAAGTATCTATCTATATCTTTATCCTGTAAGTACTCCTTGACGCTATAATAACATTTATTTATTAGGAGTTTGTGTATCTTCGACTTGAATTGGTTAACGGGTAAAGTTTTGACAAAATCGGGCAGCTTGTTATAAATTAAAGATGCCATGCAGAGAATACTTTTATTAATTAGTGCTGTTTTCCCATAAGGTATTTCAATTTCTAGTCTTTTTTTGTCACGTAATTGTCTATAGTTGCTTTTAAACGCAGTCTTAAAATAGTTGGGATTTGATTTCACAAAAACGTTTAGTTCATAAATGTATAACGAAGGGAATGTCAGAATTTTTAATGTTTTAAAATATGGTTGACAGCTAGTAGTATTGTCCACATTACACATAGCTCTTATGCATTTCTTTTGAGCTTTAAATACATCTTCCTTATCGACTGAGCTACCCCAAGATATAATTCCATATCTTAGAATAAGTGCAACAAGTCCATGATATGCAGCTAATAGAGCTTCTTTATTGACAATTTTTGACAGTTTGTAAAGAGCAAATGAGGATTGATTAATTCTTTTGCATACATTTTCGACATGTGTTTTCCATGACAGTTTATTGTCTATTGTTATTCCCAGAAACTTTGTACCTGTCACGGGATGTACAGTTTTGCCTTGGTAACCAACGTTTATATTTAACGGTTGATTTCTTTGGTGAAAATGAATAATTTTAGTTTTTTCCATATTTATTTTTAGATTATTTTCGTTTAACCAATGTATAATCGTATTTAATGTTTGGTTAACTATATGCTCATAATCCTTCTCCTTTTCACCCTTTATTATAACCGTACTATCATCTGCAAACAAAACCATTGGTTGATTTATATGGTTAGGAAGATCATTGATATATATCAAGAATAATAAAGGCCCAAGAACACTTCCTTGTGGGACTCCAAATTTTATAGTTTTTGTGTCCGATTTATGCTTAATCTCGGTTCGTGTTTTCTGACAGATTTGTGTTATTTCTACTATTTGCTTTCTATTGTGCAGGTATGAAGAAATGAGATCTAACGCTTTGCCCCTTATGCCATACATGCTTAATTTTTGTAAAAGTATCTTATGATCGACTCGGTCGAATGCTTTACTCATGTCCATAAAGATGGCACATGTTGGTATTTTTTTGTCCATGGCTATCAAAATTGTTTTCAGTAGGTCATAAAGGGCCATATTTATTGATTTCCCTTTACGAAAGCCTTTCTGTTCGTCTACCAAAATATTAAATTTTTCTAAATAGCTATAGAGTCGACTATATATAATTTTTTCAAATATTTTTGAAAAAATGGGAATCAATGCTATGGGCCTATAGTTTCCCATTTTCCGTTTATCTTCTTTTTTGTGTAGTGGAGTGACAATGGACGTTTTAAGTTTTTCGGGGTATATTCCGTTAGAAATGCATAGGTTAATTATGTGACATAAATGAGCAGAAATATCCGTGGCAACATATTTTATTACTTTGGTACAGACACCATCATGGCCGACGCTATGGGTATTTTTCAGTTGCATTATTTCTCTGCCTACTTCAAAAGGTGTTGTGGGAGTAAGATAAATTGAATTAGTATTAGTGTTGATTTTATGATTGCGTGGTTGGGTTTTTGTTTTGTTTTGTCTATCATTTCTTCTATTATTTATTTGATCTGATTCTGAAGCTTGGTTAATGAAAAAATCGTTAAAATTATTCGCAATGGATTTAGGATCTGTAATTTTTATGTCATCTTTAAATATTTCCGTAATAGGCTCTTTAGGGAAGTTAAGTTTAGACTTGTTTATAATTGACCATGTCGCTTTTGCTTTGTTTTGTGATGTATTTATGTAGTAATTGTTCTGTGATTTCTGTGTTAGTGATATTACTTTCTTAAATCTAGCTGCGTACTGCTTGAATCTATTTTTATTTATTAGTGTTGGATGCGTTCTATACTGCCATAGCATTTTCCTTTTCATTCTACTACAACTTTTAAGTCCCTTAGATAACCATTTAGATTTTTTAGTTACCGATTTCGTTATAATTTTGTAAGGGAAACATAGATTATAAAAACATACAAAAAGGTCAAGGAAATAATTATAAGCTTCGTTCGCATCATTTGTATTGTAAATTTCATTAAATGATAGGCTGTTTATGCATTTTTTAAATTTGATTAGGTTCTCAGTACTATAGTCCCGTCTTCTAATACGCCACGATTTTATCACGCAAGTTTTTTTGACGGGGCATTGTAACAGTTGAGCAGTGTGATCGGACATGCCAAACTCAATTATTTCACTTTTGCATCTACGAATGTTGTGTGCAAAATTGTCAATACAAGACATACTGCTGAGCCTCGTGGGATTTCTAATTTCTAATTTTAAATTGTGACTTTCCAAAAGATATTCAAAGTCTAGAGCATGGCGGTTTCGTTTTAGTATATTTATGTTAAAATCACCGCAAAGAACAATTTTCTTGTTAGAATTGTCACATATCTGGCGTAATAGTTTCTCTAAATTATCGTAAAATAGATTTATGCATGAATTTGGCACTCTGTATATACAAACTATTATGAGGTCATGTTCAGTTAGTTCTATGGCGCTACATTCTAAGACGCCTTTAATAGAACATTGATTAGTGTCAAGTGACGTGTATTCATGTCCAATTCTAGTTAGTATACACGCCCCTCCCCTTTTGACGTCTCTAGAATAACTTGTTGCCAGACGAAAATTTGGTATGTCAAGTATTTTTCCTGCTCGGTTGTCATAAAGTGTTCGGTTATGCAGATAATGTCTATGGGTTTATTATTTTGTGCTAATTCCTCTAAATGTACCGTCAAAATATCCGATTTGTTTATGAGGCCTGCTATGTTTTGGTGGAGTATACGTATATTATTGTAGAAGAAAAAACTGTGGTTCTTGCGCATTTGCGTCACTGGTCAAGTCATCAGGAAATAATTCAATGTCAATTTTAATTCTATTCATAATGTCCCTAAATATGCATTTTATTCCATTTTTATTTAATCTGCCTGATATATTCGAAAACATGTCAAATGTTAATCCATGGTTGGAGTCAAAAATATACACATAATTATTATTTTGGATATCCAAACAGAGAAGGTTACTAAACATTTCAATCTTATAATTATAAATAGGTGCCCCACAGACATATGTGGGTAAGCATATTATTATGTTAGTGTGTGTTACATTTATTAAACTTTCTCTTATTAGTTTTACTAGGTCAATAAAGTTATCGTTGGCTTTGATGTCAGTCTCCCCTAATACAATTATACAGTAATCAGTCATTGTAAAATGTTCTATCTTTGATGGTATACTCGCTAATAATGTTTTGAGATTTGAATTTGGTGAAGTATAACTACAATAGTCAAATACCGTTGCAAAATTTTCTTCAATAGCTTGTAGCATGCCTGGTTGAGTATAATTGCTGAGCACGCAGAGTTTTCTTGTCTTGGTATCCTCTCTTATAATTTTCTTAAAGTGTTGCTTATTCATTTGCGTCGGATTCGTCGATTCGTTTGATGATAATTCTTTGTAGGTAGGCATATTGTCTTTCACTTTATTTGGTGTATAGGTAACTAAGGTTTGAGTCTCTTTATTCTGCTTCTGTTTGTTAGTCACACACTCAATATAATGTGTTTGTTGTGCATGTGGAGAGATAATGCGTTGCAGGGATTTATCTTTACGTATCGGAGTCGCACATTTTTTCTCAGGAGTTGAACATATTTTCTTAAAAGTGTTGGCAGTCTTAATCATATTTTGTAGCTCTGTATGAAGACGAAAGTTCTCCATATTAAGGTCTTCTATTTCTTTATGCGCGCTTAATAACTGGTTCTTGAGATTTTTGTTTTCTTCGGTTAACTCACGCATGTCGTCAATTGTGTTGTGGAAACTATCTGGAATGCTCATCATTGTTGTATCGAGTATCGTTTTGTCGCTGTTATTAGTCAGGTCAGTAAGCGAGTTTGACCTGCCAGGTTTGCGGTAATATATAATCTGTAAAATATTTCCTTGCACATCTTTGTACAAAATATTTCTAGTTATAAAGTGCCAAAGAAAAAAAAAACTAGTGTTAAGTTTGATTTGTCGCTTTTCTTCACTTGTGTACATGTATTCCTATGAAGCGATGTCTGTACATACAATGTGTATGATGTGTAAAGTAATTCAATGTCAAATAAGTGTATTTTTGTCTCCACCATTAAATTAATTTAGATAAGAGAACTTTTTTTTTTCATTTTAGTAGCTTAGATGCGATCACCCATGTGCTTTTCAATATTATTCATTGCAATAACTGATCAAATGCCTATGTTTGATAAAAAATAGGTGACATTAAAATTAATAACAATACAGGTTGAATTTTTCTTTCATAAAAATTACTATTTCCTAAGTTTGTCGTATATAATTTCCCAGAATTTGAACATTATTAGCAACACTATTGAATGGTGTAATAATACAGGCTGTGATTTTTTTTCCAAAATCAGCTGGTTCGATTCCTAGTCAAGATTATTGATTTTTTCAAAATCCTATGACGCAGTTTTGATTTTGTAAAAATCGGCCTCGTGACTTCTTTCAGCGTTTTTCGATATTCTTCATAGTTCGGATATAGCCCTCAACACCCAGTTGAAAAATTCACCCTGTATAGTTATGTCCAAAAAAAACTGTATTTTTTTCAGGGGTGGATCTACGTAAAGCCTTTTTGGGCTGCAGCCCAGGGCCCCGTGAAAATAAAGGCCCCCCAGCTCCCCCTGAAAACAATAAAAAATCAATGGCGTAGTTACCGCCGTATCACTGATGCCAGCGTGGGTGGAGCAAAAATTTTACTCATTATGGTCCAGAAATTATAATTTTTCGAACTCACTCCGTTCACTCTTAAATTAAGAGTTTGCTAACGAGACGAGGATTTGCACGATCGAGATTTCTCAATTTCCTAATAACAGGATTAAAATAACTATTATTTTCATTTTAGTAGCTTAGATGCGATCTCGAAAATAACTTATTTTATGTCAGTTTTTTTATAAAAAAAAAATTACGACACCAAAATGAATGGGTTTGTGTCTAAAAATCTGGATGTTTTAAAGCACTCAATATTATATTTGTTCGTCAATAAATTAGTGTTTATGAAAACCACGACCACGCGACCACACAGTGAACTATTATGTGTTGGTAAAGGGAGGTTCAACACTTACCTCTCTCCAAAACATACAGCACTCTATCTAGCAGCACCACAGTCTCCACAAGCGGCGCCAGCGCCAGTCGCAGTGTGTACACCACGACCACGCGCCGCCATTGAGCCAGGTCTGCGTGGCCACGCGACCACACAGTGGACGATGTTGGTAGAGGGAGGTTCACGCGCTCAATGGCTTGAGTGCAGTACCTGTATTTGAAAACAATTTTATATACATTTTTAGAGGCTTCTTCACTTTGGAACACACTTCATTCTGCTTTTAAAATTAAATTTTAATAAATTGTTCATTGAATTAATATTTACAATATTAGTGCCTTGTGTTTTAAACTTTAATATCTCTAAGGTTAAGTAAAACTTGCTGATGTCTAGTAAAATAATTATCTTACTTTTCAAATGTCATGGTATCTGAATGTTTGATGCTCCTAACTGGCGCATGTCGCAGTTTCGGGTCATGTTCCACAAATATCCTCTCTAGGGCTGCCCGGTATGCATGTATCTGAAAATGAAAACAAAGTTATACATGATTACATGTAGTTATTAAACTATGCATGTAATTCCTGGGGCATTAGGCACCACCAACCAAGCACTAATCTAGACACCAGGCTGAGTAATAATAATAATACCTATAGTTATTCTTCATGCTAACCAATTTACTTAAAGATTTTGATTTTCCTCACCTTTAGATCTCCATAATTTCCTTTACGCAGCCTCTCACAGTACACCTCAATGGCATGGCACGATATTTCTCTACTTGGAAATGACAGCTTGCTATCTAAACTCCTCACAAACTTACTCATGGGGTACCCTGGGTTGGGGCCATCACAGGTTAATTTCATGAAACAACAACCAACCACACAGATAAACTTTATGTTCTGAGATTCAACAAAATGTTTCAGTAATAACGGTCCCAAGTCCCCACATGGATGTAGACCTATTAAACCATAGTTCTGCATACTGTCGGGTAGAGGGAGAGACTGCATCTGTTGGTGGCTTGATAAAGTCACATTGAAGTGTAGTGGGCGCTTCAATTTAGACATGGCTTCAGGAGAGAGGTACTTCTTGACTGTGTATTCCAATTGCAAGTCAAGTTTTCTGAAAAATTTGAAGAAGGCAAATTGAGTTATTTGAAAGGTGAGTTGACAATTTGTATGCTTTTGACTTGTAAAATCATTTTGCCAGTTTCACTCAATGTAACATTATTTATTAATACATACCAAGGGTACAGACCTAGCCTCCTCAGTCAGTTGTGTCTGGCACTCAATACCGGCAGCATACATGTCATCCCGGTAAGCAAGTACTCGCACTAAATGCCCGAGGCCTGAGCCAAAGTCTATCACAGAGTTACAACCACTTTGACAAGCAGTATTAACTACCACATCAGCCATCAATCTTATTTCATGTCTCTTCTTTAACTTTACATGTTTTAAAAACAAATTCTTTAACTTTGGATGATATTTACAAGTGTCGAAGTTTGTACAATCTTTTTTATTTTTTTCTTCTTTGTACTCCCTTTGTCTTGGCAAGGTGAGTGCTTGCACAGTCTTTATTAAGGCTAAGAACGATAGTGGCAGTAACTGGTTCGATGGCCTGTTGGAGAGAATGTTTCCTAAGTGCTGGGGGTCCATGTGTTCGAAAGTATGTCGCCACGTTTTCGGCAGCTTATTCCAATGATCGTCGACGAAAAAGTCCTGAAAATGAAAAGCAAAGGACACTAAGATGGTGCAAAACGATAATCGGTATTAACTTTAAGATGAAAAAATAGTAGAAGTGCCAAGTTCTAAAAAGGTTTAACTAAATATTTTATTATTTTATCTTACCAAAACGTACAAGTCCAGCAACCAGTCGAACATTCGTATAACTTTTAGAGACATTGCAAGAGTAGATTCCACACATTCTTTTTGAGAAGGCATTCCAAATTATTTTTTTTTAATTACCTACAAAATTACAAATAATTAAAAACACACACGTTTTTGAAAAGTTTGTTATGACAACAATTGTCAAGTGTCAGTGTCAAACTAAAAAAAAAGCGATGACAGTTCTTTTCTAACGTGTAGTGATGAATGAAAAATAACATCTAGTCGATTAATTTATTCATCTCACATTCGTTTTAAACTTATTTATTACTTTTATCGAGAGAAAACTTCCGGTTGGGTCCCGAAATAAATGCAAGATAACGAATCCACACGTACATTTTTTTTTAGCGTGGTAAAATCATCAAATGAGTCCTCCCACCCAGGGCAGAGCGGAAGGGACTGTCGGACTCGTACTGACTAAAATCCACGGTGTCCTTCATTAGCCCCTTTACGTTCCGGGGTCACGGTAGTGAGATAAGTCCCGCGACCCCTGCAGGCTTTGGGCCTCTAGAGGGGGCCCCGTCATCTTGCTGACGCTCTTTAAAGAGCGCGTGGAACACAACGCGCCGTCGACCCGGGCATGGTCCATGGTCGGACCGCGAGTCGCCCTTTACTCGCCCCACGCATGCCCGCGCCTACGGTGGCCAGAGATAGTCTAGGGACGTGAGCCGCCGTGGGTGGCTAACACTGCGGCTGAGGTGAAGGGAGGAGGCGGTCCTCTCCTTCACGCGTCCCGCCTCCTCCTTCGCTAGCATGACTGCTTCGCAGAAGAAGGCGACCGCTTCCCATTCCGTCTCGGTCTGCAGGATAGCCTTGACCAATGCCGGGCGAGAGGTCGTCTCCTATCGCGGCTCTGAGGACACGGTGGTGCTCTGCTCAAGCGGGGCAGTCCTGCACTGTATGTTCCACCTTGTCGACCCGGGCGCTTCTTCCCGCACTATCCGGCACAGGTCACACAAGAACCTATTGAAACATCCGTGTCCGGTGAGGACCTCCGTCGGGCGGTAAGTCAGGACGTCACCACCATGAAGCCTATCCAGTCACTCCTCAAAGAGGGGTCTTACCACAGCTGATAAGGAGGGAAAAATCTCTAATATCCGGGGTTTTCACGCGTCTTGTCTTGGTTTCCTAATTATTGAAATTACTAAATGACTGTCCAGTTATACAGGCTGAATTTTTCAACTGGGCGTGGATGGCTATTTCCGAAACTATGAGGAATATCAAAAAACGTTGAAAGGAGTCTCGAGGCCGATTTTGACGAAAACTAAAACTGCATCATTGGATTTTAGAAAAATCAATCATCTTAGCCAGGAATCGAACCCGCTGATTTTGGAAAAAAAATCACACCCTGTATTATTACACCATATTTTGATAGTGTTGCTGGTAAGGATAAAATTCTGTGAAGTAATCATAAACGGCAAACTTAAGGAAAATGAATAATTAAAAAAAAACTGATCAATCTTCAAAGCAATGACTTAATTCGAAACATAAGTTAACCGTTTCTTCTTTGAAACATTGCTATTTTTTATTCAACTCAATAATTTATTATTGCTGAATGCAGTGGGTTTATTGAGACTTCAAATCCAGTTTAACATTGAAAACAATGAAATTTTATAATTTTGAATGAATATGGCTCATTATGAGTAAAGTGACATGGAATAACGCAATTTTATAAAAAAATAACTATTCCCTTAAGTTTGTCGTATATAGTTACTTCCCAGAATTTGATCCTTGTTAGCAACACTATCAAATGGTGTAATAATACAGGTTGTGATATTTTTTCCAAAATCAGCGGGTTCGATTCCTGGCCAGGATTATCGATTTTTCGAAAATCTAATAATGCAGTTTTAGTTTTCGTCAAAATCGGCCTCGAGACTCCTTTCAACGTTTTTCGATATTCCTCATAGTTTCGGAGATAGCCATCCACGCCCAGTGGAAAAATTCACCCTGTATATGTACAGTGTCGCAGAAAAAAAAAACTGCAATGTTTATTTACAAATATGTTTTTATTAGAAAACACTAACACACTAAAGCCTATGTTTTTCCGTAGGTAGCAATAAAGCAGTCCATTATGTATTAATACACTATTATTAGTACAACATTGTTCTTTTGGCGCTTGAGAGTCACCATTATGGCGCGAAAAAAAATGGCGGCATTATTTTCAAATTATGACTACGCGCCAAAAAAACATGCAGTAATAAAAACAGTTAGATCGTTGTGTTCGAGATTCTGATAATGTATCGTTAATTAAAACAATAATATAATTAGGTATGTGTTTCACTTAAAAATAGTCAGCTAATTTCAAAATTTGTTTCATAATGTACAGATGAATGACAGACAGCAGGTCAACATACCTGAACCTGTCATGTTTTACAGATCGAACCTTCCACTATTTTGATAAGGTTGAAAATCTATTAGAGACATTTGACAAAGTGTGGTAGTTTGATGTGCTGATTGATGATGGCGTCTTCTGTACATACACACAAAATGCAATGTCTAAATACAATTCAGTGCATGTGATGTATGAGAAGTTAACAAGAGGTTTTAAATAAATGAAATCGTACAAGTCACAACTCATTTATGGCCATTAAACAATATTGACCCTTATTCCTGCATATTAGGGTTGCAAGTAGATCATTAAGTACTTGAATCCATACTACTGCATGGTTTCATAATCTGCCACTTGCCTATTTATTTAATACCTATATTTTATTTTTATAACAAATAAGGAATAACGAGAGCAATATAAGTACTTTCATAGTATTTGTAAGTACCTATATTTCAGTAGGTAAGAGGAATTAAAAAAATATCATAATTTTAAAAATTAAAACATAGTAAAAGTGCAATGGAGCAGTGGTGGCCCAGTGGTATCGGCCCCGACTTACGAGTTGTAGGTCGTGGGTTCGAATCCCGGCAGGCGCATTATTTGTAAGTATTTCCTCACCACTGCTTCAAAACGGTAGGAAAACATCGTGAGGAAACCGGCATGTCCTAGAAAAAAATTCGAAGACATGTGACATATCCGCACTGGGCCCGCGTGGTGGATTATGGCCCCCCCCCTCTCACAGAGAGGAGGCCTGTGTCCCAGCAGTGGGAACATTAATAGGCTGATGATGATGATGAAAAGTGCAATGTATAAGAATGGTTAAAAAAATAAAATCTTTATTATATCAGTGCACATAATTATATACTTAAATAAGATATAATTGTAAAAAAATATTGAGCAAATAATTATTTTAAACTTAAATCAATAAATATATGTTAATATTAATTAAGTAAAGTGTTCGATTATAAGTAACAAATGTGCTGGGTTACATAGAACATCACTGGTGATAGGTGCGTTAGCTGTTACCACTCCACAAGATACTAAGACAAACCCTAGATGTATATAATGTCTCTTTTCTTGTGATACGACTGATTAAAACCACTTGTAAGGAATATGAACTTTCACTTTATACAATTAAGTTTCATTTTCGGATGAATTGCAATTTTACTTAGCTCTAGAAAAATCTTATGCTTATCTTTTTGTACTAATCTTCAAAATAGTGCAAAAAATCGAACACTGATTTCGCATATTTCTTTTAAAGTCCTATCGTTCAACAGTTGTTAGTAATCATCATCTTTGGGAATTCTTATGGCAACATAGCACAGGTACTTAAACTATGAATTTTTAAAAGCAGTCAGCTGGAATGAGGCGTTTCAATACCTTATTTTACGATTTATTATAAAAAGTAGGCACAGCCCAATCCTTTTTCACTAAAGGATGTTCGGTAGGAGGGGTGTTCGGTAGCTAGTGTCAAATTCAGATTTCTATCATAATGTAGTTTATTTAGCGTACAAATAATACGCGGGTATAAAACCAATTTTAAAATTTCATTTATTTTGAGCACTATGTTTAAATAATTTCATCACTAGGCGGTATGTATACGACTTTAATTAACCCCATAATATAATTATAATGTTGTACTTATGTAGATATTGCTTATTGAAATGTAAAATTGACTAAAATTAGCTTAGATTCGAAACTTCGTATCAGGTTTAACCCTATAAATCCTAAGACAAAACTTTTTCAAAAAGCACGAGATTCTTTGTAACATGTTCAGATCTACAGCGAGAGATTCGTTCGTTCTTACTATCGAGGTATTTTCGACACAAAATTGGTCATGGCGCGAAGGGAAGTTTGGGAATGCTTCTGTACAAAAATGAGGGTAGTAGGAAAATTCTTCGACTAGTTCAAAGTAGTGATATTTTGCAGCGGCCGACCGCACGTCTCGCTCCAAAGAACACGGGGACGCAATATAAAACCTGTACTTCTTTTTGTAAGAATGTAGTAATTTTTCAGCGTTAGTCAAAACATCGTCTACTTGTAAAAATAACTGCTGCATTGGCTTTGATCCATATTTATGTAAAAATGTTGTGGGAGCTAGTCTATATTTATGTCCCGTCTGCTTATCTCGGTACACTTTGGTGGTACTCTCTAATTGGAGCAAAAACGTTGGAATACTGTAACTGTGCGTCGTGATAACGTGGGTGTGTACTCCGTAGTTGTTCTTGATCTCATGATAGAGGCTATTGGCGAACGGGTATATACCGCCTTGGTGGATGAACCCGAAGAAAAGAGTTAGTAAAGCATTCAGTGCATACCAAGTATAACGTAGTGTTGTTTTGAATTTTCTGGCCTTTGGTCCATCGCTCTCGTTGATGTGGAGATGGTTTCCAAACAGATATATGAGGGGGACAAGTACAGGGATGATGAAGCGCGCCTCTTGGTGTGGGAACAGTGAGAGCACAGCGATCGGGATCACCAGCGAGAACAGCATAAGGCCTGTGATGCTTTGTATTTGCGGCAACTTACTGTATTGGCCGCGGATGAACCTGAAAACCATGTACTTATGTTATTACTATTTAATTTATGAATACTCACAGCGCTGACCTCGAATGTAATAAGTGCTGGAGAATGATTACTATTGAAATAAAAGTAGATATGCACATTATGGAACTGTCATACATGTTGCTGGGTGTCAACAAATTACACAATTTAACTGGAACAATAATGCTAGTTTCTAGTCAAAGCAAATAATGACCTATTGTCTAAGGATTGTGTGACAACGAAACTCTTACAAAGGGTATTATTGTTTTAGCGACGGTCTTGTCTCACGAAATAATGCTTTGGTTTGGAGAGAGCAAATTCATTTATTTCAAATTGCTGGTAAACGACTGTAGGAATAAGGAATGCGAACAATATTTAACGCATGAGTAGTGTTTTTTGCCCGTTTACTACCGCTATGAGCGGTAAGATCAAATGTATAGAAATGTTTGAATCACACGAGGCTCCACCAGTGGCGAATTCGAGTAATTAATAAGTAATGAATGTCTTTATTAGAGAAAGAAGTGGCGGTTTAAACTCTCTAATAAAACAAATTTTCTCACCTGTATGTGTTGACGGCCAGTGTGACGACCGCGATGATCCCTAGCACATTGAACAACAGCGGCACGTTGACGGCCAGGTGCAGCCAGCGCGGGTGCAGCCCATGCTGCGTCAGGTTGCGCATGTCCGAGTTATATCGCAGGAAGTTCAGCGGCGTCACCACCCAGTTGTCCCAAGAGAGCTGCAGCGACTCTATGTCCGCCATCGTAATATAACCATAGTATCCAGAATCCACCAGAATCAGAAGCAACGCCGTCGGGACACCACATAATATAAACGTAAATATACGATAGTGAAAGTCTTTAAAGCCAACTACTTTAGAACCCAATCCTCTGTGGAGCCAGAAGAAAACAGGCGGAAACGCAAAACCTACGAACGTAGGACGATTGAATATGCCTATGACTACAATAGTAGACAGAACAATAACTTTGTTCAACGAGTGACTTGGTAAATGTGTGGATAATTTAAAAATCTTCACTTTTTCAACAGTCGACTCTGCTTTCTCATATTTCTCTTTGAGAAATTGTTTGTGATAAATCACTTTATCCGATTTCAGCATGCAATCAGCTACTATGAGGAGGATCATAGAAAAGAAGATCATTTCAAATGTATTCGAGAAACTTCTGCAGCAGTACACGAAAACTACGTAAGAGCTTGCGAAGATTTTTAGTCTGTTTCTGAAGTTTTGCCCGTATAGGACGCAAATTCTGTACAGACAGTAGTCATTTATGAGCGACAGAAAACATATAAATAGTCGCGGAATGATTAGTAGATAGTATGGAGTCTTGAGATCTACGTGCAGGTAGTACTTGGCATAGGGGTTGATTAGGCGAATGAAGTGAAGAGGTGGCCCGAGTATCATTTTGGGTACGAATATGTTCCTGATTGGAAACTTTGGATTGAACTCCCATGTTCTTGCAATGTCAATCGAGAATATGTCACCTGAAACAAGAAGAAAATCTAAATAAGTAATAATTATGGTTGATGAGAATTCCACTATACCTCATTCTCGGAGCAGGTTCAAGCCCCACCAATTCATTATTACAAAACGAAAGTAACTCTTGGTCAGTTGCCTTATCCATCACCTTTTCGCGCCATATCAGTTGTATAGACATTGAATATGAATGTCATTCGGCATACAAATGGCCTATCATCTGGGTTGGGACATGATTTGTAGCATTATTATATCCCAGTAGAGAGTTTGAAGAAGTCTAAAGCCTTAAGTTAAAACAAGCATTATAGGTAATTACTAACAGCCCATCTGCTAATAAATACTAGAAGTCTGTCTACAAAATTCTCAATTTAATGGTGGATTTTACGAAAAGTTCTTTATCTTTGTGCAGGTGTTAGAATGTTATGTACGTACAGACAGATAAAACTGACGACTTTGTTTCTTACTATATAAATGATTGTCAAAGTAGACTTCACTTCAAGCCAGTTCAGAGTAGACTTTTTAGATAGCTAGGCGATACCGCGCAGCTTCGCTTATGTGGAGTGAGTATTTGTTTCACTTGATACTTATACTGGGATAAAACATTTCTATATCTATTTATTTATAAACAGTTTTATCCAAATCAGGTCATACCTATTAATTCAGTCATAATATAATTGCATGTTTATTTGTGAAACTTTCAAATACATAGATAAGGTGACCTATTGAAATAATGTGTGTACCTATTATTAAAGATTAAATTATGTTTTTTACATGCTCATTAGTCTAGTTATAGTTAGCAGGTCTTATCAAGTTTGTAAATTAAACAATCAGTAAAATTTTTTAAAAATACAACAAAACTTGCTCAATTTAAAATGTGGTAGAATGAAATATTCTGAGGCTATTTTCTTGAGTGTTTTGTTTATAATTGAAGACTAGCTCCTGCCAGCGTCTTCGTTTGCGTGAAACAGGAGCCCCACTGTTACTTTCTCAAACTGTTTAAACAAAAATTGTGTTAGCTGCGCTGAACAATTATTTACTTCCTAACAAATACTTGGTATGGGATCATTCATATGGTACACCAATTGGTATTTTTGGAACCCAATTTTATTTTCCTGTGGAATAATTTTAAAGTACCTAGTAATAGGCAAAGCCGCTGGTATTAGTATTGATATTGACTGGAATGTAACAACACACATTATAACAATTTTATTTCTAACACTGCTTGTTCAGAGGGTCACCTTAAGTGTTATATTTCGACTATAATAAATGTATTCATGAAAGCAATACTTGTGTTAATAAACATAATTCTGTTTTTCTTTATCGTTGAGATCAAATTATTTTTAACCAATTTGTAGTCATCAGTATGGCTGTAATATTTGCTGTTTTATGTGGTATTGACTGGATAGGAAAGGTGGGTGGTCCTTGCAGAAGACATTGACATTAGTATTTGGGATTGGCTGGATCGGAATGGTGGGTGGTTCTTGCGGAAGACCTGAACACTGCCATTAGTGGAACAGTGGAATGGGTTGTAGAAACCTCAATACTTCGACATTATTTCTGTGAAGCCAGCATGGGCCTGCTAATAATATGCTAACTCTTTCTCAATCAAAACTGATGTCTGGCGTACTATATTCTACTGATTAAATAGCATTTAACCAATTTCTGCCGAGTATTAATAATACAATAATACAACAAAAAATAATAAATATATATAGCTAGTAACATTTATTTAAAACATACTTATGCGTTGTTTGAACTCCCAAAAAGACGCTCTGACCTTTAATTATGATAAGATTTATTAGAATTAAACAAAGTAGCTGTGTCGCCGGTAAATAATTGATAAATATTATCATAAATACTTAACAAAAGATGAACTTAGCACAATATTCTAGATAAATATGAAAAACTCACCTGAAATGACTTCAACATTTTGAAAGAACTCGTCTGGGTGTATATAACCGCTTTGCGGCAGGAAAGTGAGCGCAAATCTAAGAAATACCAACACCCAGTACGAAAAAGGTAATTTTACGGGATTCCTAAATGAAATCGCTTTGAGTATTTCGGTTTTTATGAACATGTTAATCTTGTTCCAATCGGGTAAATATTTTATGTAACTTCGTCTATTATTTATTGGTTAATTTAATTTTGTAAAAAACATTTTCGGGACGGACAGGCACCTCTTCCTACTGTTGATGTAATTTTGACACTAATGATCAGCGTTGCCAGTATGATTTCCCAAAAAGGTACGATTGGCTTTCTGAAAAGGTACGGTTTTTAACTTCAAGGTACGGTTGGGTCAGGATGTTGAAGGTTTAGGTTTTATGGAATTTTATGGGGTTTGTTACTGGCAGCATAAACTCTATGGTTTCTCATTTTGATGTGTTCGGTTTGATTTGAATTTTAAATAGTGGTGTTTTGTCAATGTAAAAATATTCGTGAGTGATTATGGAAGAAAATTGTGGGGAAATGGTAGTTTAAAAATATCGCGAGTTTTTCTAAATGTTTTATTTTGTAAAGAACTATATTATGTGTACGTGTACGTGAGCGTGTGGTTGAAAAGAAAATGTAACAGTAAAAATGAACGACTAATCAAGTGTTTATTTTATGAAGGATTCCCATAGTGGTGAATGTAGTAGTACATAATACATAATGAAATTACGAGTATAATAAATCAACGCAGGATACTTCTGCAATCTGCAAGAACTAGACCAGTTTTGTTTCTCCTTCGAGTTGGCTGTCTGTGATAATAGGTTGGAAAAAAAGCGATATGGAATTAAATATTCAAAGGGACATGGTGAAGTAGAACATTATTACCGATTGCCAATATTGAACAAATTCATTTGTAAATCAATTATAGAATGAACTCGAAGAAAAAAAACTGATCTAGTTCTTGCAGAAGAATTCCGACCCGTTCGGTTTCGCTAGAATTTTGAAAAATGTTATAGTCTACTCATATTCTACAGAAAAACAAGGTATTTGTCAAAAAAAATGAAATATAATGTTTTAGGAACTAAGAAAAACTTTTAAAAAAAAAGTACCGACTTCAAAAACAAATACAAAAAAGTTTAAAATAACCTTTCTTTCGGAAGTCGGTGGCTTTGATTTTTTATTATTTTATTGACTATTGCCACCGACTTCCGAAAGAAAGGTTATTTTAAACTTTTTTGTATTTGTTTTTGAAGTCGGTACTTTTTTTTAAAGTTTTTATTTTACCCTTTTTAGTTTATTTATTAAATATTCAACCCAAATTCTTGTAAAATACAAAGTTTTCTTATATGATGTGCACTAATCTTGAAATCCGTCACAACGAAAAAATCCATATCTCTAAAACTACTGAACCGATTTTGATGAAACTTGCAGTGTACCCTAAGTTGAACAATACATAGTACAACAAAAAAGGAATTACTTAAATCGGACTTGTAGTTCCGGAGATATGCGTGCACAAACATAAAAACATACATACATACATACACTTATGAAATTTGGTACATTTGTTCAGACGCCGATATAGACTAACATATACGAAAACTGGGCAGTTCTGATAATATTACATACATACGGGTCGAATTGATAACCTCCTTTTTTTTGAAGTCGGTAAAAATGCCATTTAAGTATGTAATTTGTGCCCATATTTAAGTATTAAATATGTCAGAAAGTTAAAAAAAGTACGAGTCTCATTATTTTCTATTAGTTTTAGTTTTGTTAGTTGTTTTTTACCTTTGACATAGTGAAAAATAAATCACAAGTATAGAAAAGGTACGAAAAAGGTACGGTCTAGCCAAGGTACGGGTTTGGTACGATTGTATGACGAATAGTACGGAAAACCGTACTTTTTAGTACGGTCTGGCAACGCTGCTAATGATAGTGACAGTTACTTTTTTTTTTTGTGTCAGAATGGTATGGCACTAGTCGACCAAAGCGAATAATCGACTAACTTGCAACGACAGGAGAATAATAAATAATAGGTAAAAACTATTGTCCATTTGTCCATCAATATCGAGCATACCGAGCCGATTTCTGTTGACAAACGCTACCCACCTCTGCAAGTGTATACAATTTTTTAACTCTATCAGTAATAAAATTACCACTCGTCCACTTGATTTTTTGGTCCTAGACAATAATTATGGGGTGCTATGACAGGAAACCTCCACGTGCGCCCGTGGACTGGAGTTCCTTCTCGGATACGTCCGGGGGGAAGACCAGTTTTTCGGGCCGGTGCACCCTGGGATGCGGGCAAAAACTCTTCCTTAGGCACTGTGTGCCTAAATGGTCTCTTTTCTTTGCCCATATGCGAATAGCCTGTCGTGTGGATGCTCCAACGCGTGTCCCTCTGGTCAGCAGAGGGCACAGCGGCGGAGCGGGCTTGCGGACGGTGAGTGATGGGTAGCTCGCCGTCCGACCAAGGACCAAGCCCGGGTCGGTGGTGCGTCGTGTTTCGCGCCAAATGCCTGCTGGGGTCGCGGGTTTTTTCTTAACCCAGGTTACCGTGGCCCCGGAACGTAAAGGGCATAGGAAGGAACACGGGTGGATTTTAGTCAGTAAGAGTCTGACAGTCCCTTCCGCTCCACCCAGGGCGGGAGGACTCATTTGATGATTTTACCACCTAAAAAAAAAAAAAGACAATAATTATATTCTATCCAATGATGCGTTGTGCCATGCTGAGCGCTCAAGTTCTGTCAAATAAATAAAGTCGTAAACCATTACTTTTTTTAGTTAGTCACCGTTGAAAAATTCAGCCTGTATACTACGAGTATATAGCTGTTCCCCGTGGTTTCACCTCCGCTGCTTATCTCCTTTTGGGAGTAGCGTAATGTTATACATATAGCTTATAGCCTTCCTCGATAAATACTTTATTTGTCCAGTACAAAAATCTTTTTTCAATTCGAACCAATAGTTCCCAAGATCAAACAAGCTCTTCAGGGTTTTAAGTAGGTATACAGATAGGTACAATCGACAAAATGGGGATGGCAACTCAAAGCTAATCGTAGATGGCGCTGCGATAGTTGGTCCCCACGTCTACCTTGTACAAAAAAACAAACAAGATTATTTGTTATAAAAATTGAGTATAAATACAAAACAAATATGGAAAATTATTCGTCCATGCAAGTACTATATACTAAAAGAAGAATTAAGACGCCGCGGCGCATCTACAAGAGAAAAAAAGTGATTTAATTGAGTGGTTATACATTTGATTTTACCGTAATAAATCCACAATTACTTGTAGTTGAGGTTTCAATTTTTTAGTTTAGGTATGTTTTACCTGTCCTCTCCTTTATCAAGAATATAATGCTGGTTTTGACTTTCTATTTTGATAAAATATCATAATGTTTTAAGTCAGTAATTTTAACCTTTTTTTCTTAGATTAAAGAATGTCCAGATTCCGTGTTCGAAACAAAACGAAACGCTATAGGTGAAGTGACTTTTTTATAAATGTGTGAGTGAGCGCCCCGCCCCGGAGTGTATTACGTATCGGATTTGCGTTTGTGTGCAATGTACGTGTAATACCAGTGGCGGAGATTACCCTTAAAATGTGGGAGATTTTTAGTATTTTACATACAGTAATGACATGATTTTTAACATTACGGTTGATGAGTTTTAAAATTATTTCTTTAATTTGTGTAATTTGTCATGAGCAACTTTACCGCTTAGGAACACCGCAACACATTTAGCGATTCATTTCATATTATAATGTAAGTACCTACTACATTATAGTCTGGCAGAGTCTGACTGAGTCTGACAGTCTGACCGTGTCCGATAGAGACTAATCGAGACTGACCGTGTCTGACAGAATCTGACCGAGTCTGACAGTGTCTGACCGAGTCTGACAGTATTTGACAAAGTCTAACCGAGTCTGACAGAGACTAACCGAGACTGACCAAGTCTGACAGAATCTGACCGAGTCAGACAGTATTTGACAAAGTCTGACCGAGTCTGACAGAGACTAACCGAGAGTGACCGAGTCTGGCAGAATCTGACCGAGTCTGACAGTGTCTGACCGAGTCTGACAGTATTTAACAAAGTCTGACCGAGTCTGACAGAGACTAACCGAGACTGACCGAGTCTGACAGAATCTGACCGAGTCAGACAGTATTTGACAAAGTCTGACCGAGTCTGACAGAGACTAACCGAGAGTGACCGAGTCTGGTAGAATCTGACCGAGTCTGACAGTGTCTGACCGAGTCTGACAGTATTTAACAAAGTCTGACCGAGTCTGACAGAGACTAACCGAGACTGACCGAGTCTGACAGAATCTGACCGAGTCAGACAGTATTTGACAAAGTCTGACCGAGTCTGACAGAGACTAACCGAGAGTGACCGAGTCTGGCAGAATCTGACCGAGTCTGACAGTGTCTGACCGAGTCTGACAGTATTTAACAAAGTCTGACCGAGTCTGACAGAGACTAACCGAGACTGACCGAGTCTGACAGAATCTGACCGAGTCTGACAGTGTCTGACCGAGTCTGACAGTATTTAACAAAGTCTGACCGAGTCTGACAGAGACTAACCGAGACTGACCGAGTCTGACAGAGTCCGACCGAGTCTGACTGAATCTGACCGAATTTGACCAAGTCTGACAGATTCTGACCGATTTTGACCGAATCTGACAGAGTCTGACTGAGTCTCACCGAGTCTGACTCTGTATTTGACCCCGAGTATGACTTTTAATTCGACTCTTAATCTGAATCTGAGTTCTTATTTGAGTCTAACTTATTAGACTTTGAGACAATGGACAGAGCGTTCTGAATTCAGTAATTTAGCTAGGGCGGTTACACTCATAAAAACAATATCTTTCGAAAAAAACTCTTTTTTTCATAACTCGTTTCTTTTTTTCAAGTCTTTAAAGTTACAAATAATGGGTAAAAAACTTTATGCCCATGGCAACACTCAACAGTTATGGCGTCCGTCACAGTGTCAAATTGTTCACTTCTTTGTTTACGTATTTAAAATGCGGAAACAAAGAAATGCATACTGAAATTGAATGCTAAATAATGAAATGGTATATTATGGCATATTCCTTTTTTTGGAATGTTATTATAAACCATTTCACAGCAAAAACTTTTATTTTAAAATATCACAACACGGACTCGTGACGTAGTTTACGCGGGGAACGTTCCTAGGCGACTGACGTATGGATCGACCGACGCGGGACATTTATCCCCCGTGTTTTTGGCTTCAATTCTCAGTGGCCTACTATCAATCTGGACATTTTTTAATCTAAGCTTTTTTTCTTAGATTAAAGAAGCTTTTTTTCTATTTAGATTCGAGAAATATCACAATATATTTAATTTCTTAACACCACAACTATTACAAAACTCGTTCCAGGTGATAATTCTTCGATTTTCGAGCGATGCAATACTGGTACATAACCTCCAAAAGAAAAGTAGATATTATTTTGAAAAGTGTATTCCATCATTTTTACAGCTTATTACACAACATCTAGTCATTTTATATCAATAAATGGTTTTTTTTCTGAAAATTCCTTTGATTTTACAGTTCTTTGGGGACCAAACTGTCATTTTCACTTTGACACTTGCCTTCCCCATTGAATCATGACCCAGCTTAGGCTTATATTCTTACAGACATTCGAATACAATTAGGTTCACATTCGCGGAAATATACATATCCATGGTAACGATTTGTTGTCAAAATGGGTTATGATTCAATTTTGTCGATTGTACAGACGCCAGCAGGTCAACCTACCCGAATCTGTCAGATTTTACCAATGGGGATGGCAACTCAAAGCTAATCGTAGATGGCGCTGCGATAGTTGGTCCCCACGTCTACCTTGTACAAAAAAACAAACAAGATTATTTGTTATAAAAATTGAGTATAAATACAAAACAAATATGGAAAATTATTCGTCCATGCAAGTACTATATACTAAAAGAAGAATTAAGACGCCGCGGCGCATCTACAAGAGGAAAAAAGTGATTTAATTGAGTGGTTATACATTTGATTTTACCGTAATAAATCCACAATTACTTGTAGTTGAGGTTTCAATTTTTGAGTTTAGGTATGTTTTACCTGTCCTCTCCTTTATCAAGAATATAATGCTGGTTTTGACTTTCTATTTTGATAAAATATCATAATGTTTTAAGTCAGTAATTTAAACCTTTTTTTCTATTTAGATTCGAGAAATATCACAATATATTTAATTTCTTAACACCACAACTATTACAAAACTCGTTCCAGGTGATAATTCTTCGATTTTCGAGCGATGCAATACTGGTACATAACCTCCAAAAGAAAAGTAGATATTATTTTGAAAAGTGTATTCCATCATTTTTACAGCTTATTACACAACATCTAGTCATTTTACATCAATAAATGTTTTTTTTTTCTGAAAATTCCTTTGATTTTACAGTTCTTTGGGGACCAAACTGTCATTTTCACTTTGACACTTGCCTTCCCCATTAAACATTAACCTTCAATTCTTGTGATAAGGTTGAAATTCTAGTAAAGAAATCTGACAGATTGTGGTAGCTTGATGTGCTGGCGTCTGTACATCACAATACAGCTATGGTGGATTTTAGTAAAAAAACGAATACGAGCAATATGATATGATTTTATTATTGTTTTGTTAATACATTGTTGGTTTTAGTTATGAGCAACTTTTTGGCACACTAAACCGCCAATAAAAAATAAAGGTCACTTACAATTTCATTTGTTATGAATGAATAATCTTAATTTTATTAGATTAGTATTTTTGGTAATTATTTAAAAAAGGGTTGAAGTGCCAGGACACTTTTTTGTTACCCTCCTAGAATTATTTGTAATAAGATTGAAATATTTATGGCAACATTAATATTTTTAAGATTACGATTAGTGTGCATTATTATTTGTTAAATAATTTTAGCCAAAAATCATTCACTCACAAAACATTTTCTATCAAAATGAGTTCAATAAAACAACTTACGAAATAATTTTATAAACATTGAAAACACTTTTCATTATGAGAATGCTAGCATTCATTGGCAAACGTAAAATTAAAACTGGCCGATATTTTAAGGTACGTAAAACATAATTATAAAAATGTATAATAATAAAGTATAAATAGTAGTTATTTACATAAATTACAAGGTAGCTGCACACATGGTGCTTTGAAAGCTTTTTCTGTTTTGTGGGATGTGGTTACACCTAAAGCTGTACTAAATTGGTGTGATATGAAATTTTATTTTTAAGAATAAAATTTAAATGCGCATCAATAATTCTTTTTGTATACCAAATATACTGAATGTCCACCAAATCTAAAACTCGCTTTAGCAAGATTTCAGGGACACCCCGAAGTTCGGTTTGGTTAGGTTCCTTTAAACCTTGTACACAGAAAAACCCTGCTTCGGTAATTATTTTTTTTTATTACACCTCGTTATGACATATTTTAATGAACATATTTTGATGCACATTCAGTATATTTGGTGGAACACAGGCAAAATTAGGTAAATGAAATGGGAATAAATTGAAGTACTTTTAAATACCATCCTATTATAAAAAAAATTTGAGTAGGCTGCGAGCAGTACCTGCGTCCTTTCCTTCCACATTAGTACTTCCGTTACCGAAAACCTAAATTGGTAAGGTGCTCTGTAGTACTGATGCGGAAATAGGCTCTGCATTAATATTATTTTCATGTCTAGCGTTCCAGTAAATACCGAAGTATTTATAGCAAAACGATTGATACTTAAGTGAAATTAAATACAATCGATATCATTTTAGTCGAGTGGAATGTTAAAAAACAAGACTAAAACTAATATAAGGTCTAAGAAAAGTTTGGTTATTAACATAAATTAGTACATTAAGGATTACAATAAATAAAACTATTAAAGTATAAAATTCTTACAATATTGTAAGAGTGAATAAAAACTAAATAAACTGCCCCTTTTGAATGTATGACTATTTTTAAAAGTATGACAGAAAAATCAATTTAGGGTACTAATTAGGATAGGAAATCGGTATAACCGAAAAAAATATTCATCGAGATACAAATTAATAACATAGACGAGGCTCCGTATATACAACAAACTTGTACATAACATTTTTCATGCACCTTTACACTCTCCATAATCTTATAAACTTCCTACTCCCCTAAATACAATTATTGCATCTGTATATCAGTCTTATAACACCAGGGCATGTCTTCACCGAACTTGCATCTGTGTGCGTTATTCTTAGCATCGTAGAGTAACGAGTTGTCGACGTAAGCATCGCAGACGTTGCACCACACTGATAAATCGACTAAGGACAACACTAGTGCGTGGTCTGTGGCTGTGAAGTGCGCTTGCATGTGCCCGTTGACGCTTCGAGCGCAGGCCGTCTGAGGAGCAATAAAATCTATTAGTATTTTTATTACTATTTTTTAGTTATAATTTCATTGTTATATGTTATTTAATAGAAAGTATTTTAATGATGAAAAACTAGAAGGTTACCTATTCTACTACCCAGAAGTTTCTATTAAGCTTTTATCGCATAAAACGCCGATGGGCAGGGTTGAGGCCTTACCACGATCCAGTTTTAGATGTGGGAAAGAGACAGAGCTATACAAGTCGTCTAGCGCCATCTCTTTCCCACAGCCGAAACTGGATCACGTCAAGAGTTCATGGTAGGCCACCTAGTAGTCATTACTAGCAAATTTGAACCTTATTATCATAGTACTCACCACATAGCAATGCAAGCACACCCAATTCTCTTCAGTAGAATCACAGTCGACGCACTTGACTCCCTGCTCGAACTTCACGTCATCCGGCAACGTGAACAGCGAGTCCAAATGCGGACACCACTGCAGAGGTATCACCGCGAACATATCACCATCCACTATCGATTGCATATTTTCTGCCAAAAACTCGACTAAAGTTGCTTTTTTCCCCGCACTAATAGCTTGTTCGCACGTTTGAACGTCCTTTTTGGAGCTTGATGGTTGGTTACTACTGCTACTACCGCCAGCTATGCCTTCATTACTTTTAGAGGGCTTTGGTTTTTCATCTTTTCCTTCATTCTCGTCATCCGTACCACAGTGAATACCATCTGAACACTTGTTTCCTATATTCAGGTTTCCCATGCTCGCTTCAAGTGATGTTTCAAAGTTACTTGCACTGGATTTGGCCGATTCGTTGTGTAGTTCTGTATCTTCGCTGCAGGCGGATATTTCTAGATCATTTTCTATGATGAGTCCTCTGGACGGTAGAGGAGGTTCTAAAACGAAGTCTATTGGTAGTGCGACTTCGAATTTGAGACATTTCCAGTATTTCTTGTGTGTGTTAATGACGTCTTGTATGGAGGTGTAGGCGGGCCATTTGCAGGGGGCTTTGGGGTCGTAGTGGTGGTGTATGGGGTCCCCGAGGAGGGCCTTAGTACACATGGTCATGGCGTAGGCGATGCTGGTGATGTTGTAGCCTCCCTCGAGGCAGAGGATCACTCGTCCTCCGGCCAGGCCGCGTAACAAGTGAGTCATCCTGCCGTAGCACTCTGGTGTTACCTTGAAACCTGGAATTGTAAGAGGATTGTTAGGTTGGTGAAATGTAATGCATGTTTCCTGACTCCTGTTCATCCCTTAATTTCACAAAGAGCTCTAATGGACTGTTACGTATAAGGATGGGTCGCTTAGAGGTACGGACAAGTGAAACACAAGCTGGCTCGCAACGCACTGTTTATTCAGTTCGACTAGCGCGGCGTGGCGCGCGGAGAGGGCGCGCGCGGGGAGGGCGCGCGCGGAGAGGGCACGCGGGGAGGGGCGCGGCACACAATACATAACATGGACTTTCAACTTTCGGCGTCAAGAACTTGTTGTTGAAGGTGCCGTAAGACTTTGGTCTAAGCGGTGAGCAGTGCGAATAAGTCATTAATTACTTAGTAAGTACGCGAATTCGCCTCTGGCGGCGTCTCGTGGCGTGTTCCAAACATTTGATCTTGTCGCTCACCGCCCCGCGCTGAGACACCGCTCTCAACGTTAAGGTAAAAAAAAAAAAACAAAAAAAAAAATGACAATTTGTCATGTTTTTCTTCTTGTCTATAATAATAATATACCTAAATAGAAGCTGGTTTTTTTTTTTCAATTTAACTAGTATAAAAGTAATAATTACCTCCAAGCGGATCCCCGACGCAGGCATCAAACCCAGCCGACACGATGACAAGCTGCGGGTTGTACTCGTACGCTATCGGCAGGATCACCTTTGTGAATGCCATCAGATACTCCGAGTCACCTAGACCGCGCTGCAAATAACAGATTTTATTAAAGACTAGCTTTTGCACGGGGCAAAGGGGGGCGAACCTTTACCCCGATGGTGTATAAGGGTTGGACCTCATCTGGCAGCACGGAATCGCCTTTTTCCGTCGCACTTTCTCTTTCTGTCGCTTAGAACTGCCATTTGCTAGACCGAGACAGAAAGCATAATGCGATAGCACGCTCGAGGTCAAACCCTAACTGTCACAAGTTTCCCATTTATTTTTTTACCAATATTGATCAGAATCGGTCCAGCGGTTAACGTGAAGAAGTGTGAAAACAAACTTAATAAAAAGGATTGGTTTAGAGATATAAGCGAAAATAGACTTTTATAAATGTAGTAGTAGAGAACTGCTTATCATGTTCGGGGTCGCGGGACTTTACATTACCGTGACCCTGGAACATAAAGGGCTATTGAAGGACACCTTGGATTTTAGTCAGTACGACTCTGACAGTCCCTCACGCCCTGCCCTGGGTGGGAGGACTCATTTATTGATTTTTATCACGCTAAAAAAAATATGCCCAACTATCTAACTAGATGCAGCAAATTTTCTACTTTGTCACAGTAATCATAAAGTTTATAATCAAATGTCAAAAGAAACTCAACAGCTGCTACATACCGCGTTCCAGGGCACGTTGACGTTGTACCCCTCCCCCTTTCCCTCCCCGACCGCGGTGTGGTCCGCGTCCTTCGAGTTTGGGAAGAACATGCCGTAGTCGTAGCGGTGGATGGACATGTATAGGATCTGAAGGAGAGAGAGAGAAAGAAAATTAGTACCATTATTGTAAGAGAGATAGAGCTATAGGTGCATTTTTTTAAAACTTTTTTTTATCTTTTTGACACTTTATTATAAGATTCTGGTTGGAAATATAGAAGTTATTCAAAGAGGTATTAAATCTGGTAGAAAATCCATTTAGTCCATCAGCTAGAGTACAGAAAAATTATGGACACATACTTTTTACAACAACAAGAATTTTCAACCGTCATTTTGACTTTGACAAAATACTAGATACAAATCTATTCTTTTATTATAAACAAAGACATTATAGTAATGAGCAATAGACGGGACATCACGAAGAAAATTGTGATCCAAAACTTTTTACCACTAGGTAAAAAGTTGTGATCCAAAACTTTTTACCACTAGGTAAAAAGTCGCTCAGTCTAGTAGTCGCGTTGCTATGCAACGCTAGATAGTGCTACTGACGTGACGTGACGCACGGCATCAACAATTTTGTATGACAATTTTCCCAATGCCCACTCTATAGGTTCTTTTAAATCTCTTTGATTATAAAGCAGGGTTGTTTGGTTAAACACACAAATCTCAGTTAATACTGATTTGAATTGAAAAAATCCTTTTGTGTTGGAAAGTACATTTATCGAGCAAGGCTTTATACTAACATCACGCTACGACCAATATTGATATTATAAATTAAGAAAACATTACATGCATATTCCGTATTCACGGGCACGAGAATTGAGCTCTTATGTGACTGTAATAAGGTCTAAAATGTCTGTTAAACTTACTCTATCATCATCATAAGTGATTCTCTGCGTTCCATTCCCGTGATGTACATCCCAGTCCAGTATGAGTACCCTGGTGAGGCCATGGTTGTGTATGGCGTACTTGGCAGCCGCTGCGGCGTTGTTCAGGAGACAGAACCCGCTGGGGATCTCCTCGTCTGCATGATGGCCCGGAGGACGGATCACACAGACCCCGCTGCCAACCTCGTTGGATAGTACTGAGTCTACCATCTGTGATAATAAAATAGAATACTCTTTATTATACACACCAAGAGGAGCTCGTGGCTAAGTAATAACAGCCGCACAAGGCGGCACGACGGACTGAACGCCTCGAAAAGCACAGAAAACCGTTGGTGCCGACTGTCATTTGTAGATCTTTGACAGTCGTTACTGTTAGCCAGAAGCTCATAAGTCTGATGACAAACAGTCTTACCATGGTGTGGTATAGTATTTCCCAGTTACTGGGTTGTGGAGGTCCGGTAGGCAATCGCTCCATGAAAAATACTGATATTCAGATGCATTTGGTAACTGGTTTGACTAGAAGCCAACCCCAATATAGTTGGGAAGATGTCGTGCGGTGTCCCACAGGGATCGGTCTTGGGACCGCACCTGTGGGACATCGGTTTCGACTGGGTGCTGCGCGGCGACCTCCCTCTAGACGTCAGCGTAATATGTTACGCTGACGACACGCTTGTCCTGGCGGAGGGAGTGTCGCACCAGGCGGCGGCCGACTTGGCGACGCGGGCGGTTGCGATAGTCGTCGAGAGGATCCGGCAGTTGGGACTCGAAGTGGCGCTGCACAAGACAGAGGCCATGTGTTTTCATGGCCATCTGAATGCGCCACTGACAGAGTCCCACATAACGGTGGGGGGGGTTCGCATCGGCGTCGGCGGTACGATGAAGTACCTGGGACTCGTCCTCGACAGCCGATGGAACTTCGGGGAGCATTTCTCGCGTTTGGCCCCAAGGCTGAACCGGGCATCAGCCGCCCTCGGGCGGCTCCTGCCCAATATCGGCGGGCCAAACGCCCCCTGCCGGAGGTTACACGCCGGCGTCGTGCGGTCCATGGCCTCTACGGGGCCCCCGTGTGGGCCCTGAGCATTCGGACGCGACCACAGAAGCTGGTCGCATGCCAGAGGGTCATCTGGCAATCCGAATGATCCGAGGATACCGCACGATCGCCGGCGAATCGGCCAACCTCCTTGCCGGATCACTGCCCTGGGATCTGGAGGCGACTGCCCTCCTGCGCGTCTACGAGTGGCGCGTGGAGGCGCGGAGTCGGGGCGTATCCCTAATGCCTCGAGAAGTCGAGACGAGGCGGGAAGAGCTCCGGCGCGATCTCAGGGCAGTCTGGAGAGAACGACTATCGCAACCGAGGTACGGGCTAGCCGCAGTCGCGGCTGTAAGACCCCTCTTTGAGGAGTGGCTGGATAGGTCCCACGGCGTCCTCACCTACCTTATGACACAGGTCCTCACCGGACATGGCAGCTTCGGGAGGTTCCTGTGCATGATAAAAAAGGAGGAAACGCCCGGGTGTCACCACTGCGAGGATCGCCCGGAGGACACGGTGGAGCATACGGTGCAGGAATGCCCAGCTTGGGCGGAGCACCGCCGTGTCCTCACCGCGGCGATAGGCGGAGACCTCTCGCGCCCGGCATTGGTTGCGGCCATGCTGCGGGGCGAGACGGAGTGGGAGGCGGTCGCCTCCTTCTGCGAAGCAGTCATGCTCGCGAAGGAGGAGGCGGGCCGCTTGAGGCAGAGGATACCGTCCTCTCTCCGCCCGAGACGCAGTGGTAGACGCCCACGGCGACGGATGTCGCGGGACGATCTCCGGCCACCGTAGGCGCGGGCATGCGGGCGGCGAGTAAAGGGCAACTCGCTGCCCGACCAAGGACCATGCCCGGGTCGACGGCGCGTTGTGTCCCACGCGCGCCTCAAGGAGCGTCAGCATAGTGACGGGGCCCCCCTATAGAGGGCCACAGTCCTGCCGGGGTTGCGGGACACACGTATACCGCGACTCCGGCACACAAAGGGCTACCGAAGGACACCGTGGATTTTAGTCAGTACAAGTCTGACAGTCCCTCCCGCCCTGCCCGGGGTTGGAGGACTCATTTGATGATTTTACCACGTAAAAAAAAAAAAAAAAAAAAAATATAGTTGGGAAAAGGCTAGGCGGATGATGTACACCATACAAATTATGGGTTTTTACAAATATTATACATAGGGTGACACAATAGACAGTTTTAACACTGAAAACGATCTTATCAAGACAACCTTTAATGAATAAGGTTTGTTTTTATTTAAGTAAATCTACTTTAAAAGTATATTATGGCCGGTAACTGATGCAATATTTAACTTGCTTCAGTGAAAAAACTAACAAAAAGTAATAATTAAAGGAGTAAATACTCGACGTGCATAACTGCCCCCTTTGATTTTCAACTTAACTCCCTGCAACATAAAGTTGTAAGTTACCTGCAACACGCATCCCGTAGCGACAGCGGCGCTCTGCAGTGAGTCAGGGTGGAAGTACACGGAGTCGTACGCGTTCTTCTGTATGTGAAGACTTTTTAGATTCGTCGAGGCCAACTCTTTTAATCTATTCAAATGCTTCTCAGTATGCACGGCCAAAATCTCTTTGTCTGTAGCAGTTCTGGCAGTCAACTGGTGTACCCTGTCCAGTAGACCGAAGTCCCGGTGTCGTTCGTGTATGCGCAATATTCGCTCCGGACACTCCACGTGGCCACTGTAATTTGGACTCTAATGTTGAAGTTGTAAGGTTATATCGTGTTGCATTGGTTTTTCTATGCAAAACCGCTGTCTAATTCACTTCAAGTACCATTTTCATTTTTGTTTTCGAGAGTCTTAACTCGAATTTATACTTTTGGATCAGTTCCGGTGTTTTATGTCTTGTATGGTCACAAAACTATTCTTGGTAAAGAATATATGGTCAATTGAATTTGTATTTCACTTCTGAAGCTATAAGGTTGCATTTTGTTCAGATGTTCAACTAGACTTGGGACATGTTATGTTAATACTTACGGTTCACATATATTCTTATGCTTCAACATAGCTTGGTCGAAAATGTAGCCCACAGCGTGTTGCGGTAACGACAGATCGGTCACTGTAACAACCAACAATATTATCTTTATTTCAATGCCGGATGAACACAGTAGCAAGAGCATGGAGTCCCGCGCATAATGGTGCCCCGCGTAATTGCGTATAAATATTTATATTAAATGGAACTATATAGACACACACACACACACATCAATGTATTTCAATCTGGCAAATTGGGCAAATTACTTTAATAGATTTTCCACTTTATCACAATAAAAGAAAGTTCATTCTCAATTGGAAAAATAAAATAAATGTCAGATTGAGGTAGGTTGATGTGCTGCATAATCCTAAAAAAAGATTTCGAAGAAGTAAGATTCCTTAGAAAGATTTCTTTCTAATTAATGGTTCTTGAAGGCTTATTATTTATGGAAATTTTCTTAATAAAGAATCTGCAAGTTTAATCTAAACCGCCCAAACCAGGAGCACCTCTAGCAAATAAATTACAAAAATGTTGTAACATCGAGAAAGTGGAATTATGACCCACCATAAGCTCATTTTCCTACGGATATTCAAATACAGGTAGGTCCACATTCGCGTAAACCTGCATATCCATGGTAACGACTTTAATCTTTGTCAATTTGACGGATTCAAACGATTTATTGTCAAAATGGGTCATGATTCAACTTTGTCGATTGTACATTATAAAACGCTACAAACCGATCCTTATATTGTCGAATTTTAGGATATATAATGTATTGTACACTCACCCATTCTAAGATGGTTTAATCTCTCAGCGATCCTCATCTTCGTATCATTATCCTGTAGCGGGTAACAGTCCCTCGTTGCGAAGGTGTCAGGTCTCGTTTCATCTCCCTCCCACCTCACAGACACCGTATGTTTCTCTTTCTGTTCGTCGCACACGTTGGGCGGGCCGCTAGTCGAGTAAGTTGGCTGGAAGTTGAAGCAGTTCCAAAACGGCTTCTGTGCGAATATGCAGTTTAGGATTGTGTCTCTTATTCTGTGGAGAAAAGAGTTCAGTTTTGTAGTCGATGATTCATGGGATGTATGGGTGAACGATAGAGCGCCTTAAAACTTAAGTTCAATATTTTTTCTTAGGCATAAAAAATCTGGCGAGGCCAGAAGATGGCAGCACGAGCTTGATAAAACCGATGACCAGTGGTCCATTTTGGCCCTGTATCGTGAAAATTGGAAGTCATGGGGAGAGGCCTTTGCCCAGCAGTGGGATTAGGCTAGCAGTATCAGTATCGACATGGGTATCAAATTAAAGGGCTACCTGCGGTTGTTTCACACAATCTTCATTAGGTAGATGGCACACGACGCCGGCTAGCACATCGCGATCGGTCAAATGAATATTGTTCTTGTTTATACTTATTATAGTTCATTATTGAATCGTGAGAGCAAAATTAACTGCCCGGTTCGACGTTTTCATCAGGATCTCTTTTTGTAGATAAATGGCTGCACCTGCTAGGCTAAAGCCTCATTTAGACGGAGCAAGAACTCGCCTGCGAGTTTCACTACATTGCGGTATTTGTTTGATCAACTGAATTAATAGGCTAGTTGCCTAAAAAAATGTAGTCCGTCTTTTAGATTATTCAAAAATAAGGGACACGTATTTTTTTATTTGTAAATTAGACCAAAAATGACAAAGATATAGCCTATTAAAGTTACGTGTGACGTCACGATGCATGGCATTTTTCGCGCAGAGTGACGTCACAGGTAACTTAAATAGGCTATTATCTTTATTCTTTTTTGTTTAATCGAAAAAAAGAAAAAATTCGTGTCCAATATTTTTTTATAATCTAAAATACGGACTAAATAGAATGTAATTATTTTGGCCCTGGAAACTACCCTATTGTACCTATGAAGTCCGCAATGTAACGCACCTCGCGTGCGACTTCTTGCATCGTCTAAATGAGGCTTCATTCTTGATTTGGCTGTATCAGAACAAATGTGAAAGAAAAATAAGTTTTCCCTATTGTTATTTTCTTCTTCAGCAAGTGGATCCCGAGCGTAGCAAGCTTCTTTAGTAAATATACACTACTTACTCGTCAGTCGGCTCCGGCACGTCTTCCAGGCCGGGCGGCGGGTGTCCCAGAAGAGTGCGGAGGGTCAGGGCCGCGCCCTCCGCCAGCGACGTTAGGCAATACCCTCCCTCCAGGACCACGCACACACGAGGACACACCGACATCAGACAGTGTGTCAGGTGAGCGTACACTGCCGGGGTCAGCTCCATCTCACCCTAGGGTGGAAAGCATACATGACAGAAATAGAATAGGTACAGAAATTATAAATAGCAAACTAAGTCGTTTAGACTTGAAATACACCCGGAAACATATTTTTCTTTTGCTAAAATTAACAAAGACATGAAGCATCAAAACTCGAGACAGCATAACACAACAGAAATTGTACTACGAATTAGTACGTAGACGTGTTGCTAATTTTAAAATTGTCGTATCTCCTTATTTTTTTAATTTATTTTTATAATAACCAACTTGACCAACCAACTAACAATATATGGACCGGTTTGAAGACCACAACATTACAGGTTACAAATGTTAGAGTTATTAATATGATGCGCGAATTTCTTTCCCAATAAATGAGCGTCCAAAACGTCACACCACACCCAGTTATCCGAGAAAGCTTAAATAAGCATGGATGATGTTGATATGAATTATTATGCTTTGTCATCTGAGGCTTTTTTTTTTTTTTTTTTTTTTTGTTTTATGATGTTTCCTCATAAGGTTACATCATAAAAAATACAATCTAGCTTAATACTAAAGCTAATGAGTAATTCTATTTTGACTTAATTTGCTAAGGAGACTAAACCTAAGAATGTGTCCATTAACACTTTTCTTATTGTCTCTATTAAGGGGAAGACACTTTGTTCTTGTGTTCTTTATGGGTAGCACTCACTTCACTACATTACACTAACACTTCACTAAGTTAACTCGAAAGGTTTTGTCCTTTTTAGCCTTCTCACTATGTCCGTGTTGTCGAGGAGCTGGATAGCCTCGATGTTCACATGATGGTGAAGCCTTCGTTCATGAGCTTCGGCGTTCTTTTTAATTATATCTATGACGAGGTCTACTTTGAGGTCCCGATGAAGGTCGTCATTTCGAATGTACCAGGGCGCATTGACGATTCCTCTGAGTACTTTGTTTTGAAAACGCTGTATAATTTTGATGTTACTTTGTTTGGTACAGCCCCAAAGCTGAATACCATAAGTCCATACAGGCATGAGGACTTGTTTGTATAAAAGTATTTTGTTGTGTACTGACAGCGAAGAATTTCTTCCTATCAGCCAATACATGGACTTGTAGCGAAGCTCTAGCTCGTCGCGTTTCTTTTTAACATGAGCTTTCCAGCGAAGCTTTGCGTCTAAAGTCATGCCTAAGTATTTGGCTGTATTTTCGTACGGTATGACATGGCCGTTTATGTTTACCGGATGATAATTTGGCTTTTTGTTTGTGAAGTCTATGTGAACAGATTTTGATTCGTTGAGTTTCACACGCCATTTTTTTGTCCAGTCAAAAATGATATTGACGGCTGCTTGAACTTTTTCCACTGCTTCTTTTGAGTGACACCTGTGGCCATTATAGCTGTGTCGTCTGCAAATGTGGCAATGGTATTATTTTCTAAATCAGGAATATCGCAAGTGTACAATAAGTACAAGACAGGACCTAGGACACTTCCTTGCGGTACTCCAGCTTTTATCGGTTTGAGTTCTGAATGTGCTTCATCTTGTCTGACTCTAAACATGCGATGTGATAGGTAAGACTCTAAGATGTCAGCAAACTGTTTAGGGAGCATATTTTTTAGTTTGTTAATAAGGCCTTTGTGCCATACCTTATCGAATGCTTGCGCTACGTCGAGGAAGACCGTGGAGCAAACTTTGTTTTCTTCTAAAGCCTTTTCTATAGTGTTGGTAATCCTATGTACTTGGTCTATTGTTGAATGTTTTTCCCTGAATCCAAATTGGTAGTCAGGGATCAAGTTTCTTTCTTCTATGATGGGTTTTAGCCGTTTCAAAAGAAGCTTTTCAAATAATTTTGACATGATCGGTAGCAGTGAGATCGGTCTATATGATGTCGTTTCATGGGGAGGTTTACCAGGCTTTGGTATCATTATAACTTCTGCAACTTTCCACAAGTCAGGTACCGACTTAAGCCTGAACGTTGCATTGATAAGAGTCGTAAGTTTTACGATAGCCTTACGTGGGAGGTTTTTAAGAACTTCTCCAGTAATAAGATCGAAGCCAGGTGATTTGTTTGGTCTAAGACGCTTGATTTCATTGTACACTTCTCTAGGTGTTACGAATTTTATTTCTTGCTCATCATTATTAGTTATTTCATCTAATAGGACGCTGTCTTCATGTTCTTTATTTGGCTTGAAAATGTGTTCCAGATGTTGTGCAAACCTAATAGCTTTTTGCTCGTTGCTTATTGCCCACCTCCCGTTAATATCTTTGATAGGGGGAATATGCATAATTGGCTTTTTTAAACTTTTTGTAGATTTCCACAGAGAGTAATCTGTCGTCCGATTGCTAGTTAGTTGTTTTAAATAACTGCTCATTGATTCATTTTTGAATTTCTGAATTGCACTACTCAGTTGTTTTGTTAGTTTGTTCAGAATCCTTTTATCTTGTGGAAATCTTGTTTGTTGCCATATTCGTCTCTGTCGCCTCTTTTCAGCTATGAGTTTAGTGATTTCTGCTGGATAGTAGATAAGTCTGTTTTTCATCTTAACGGTAGGCGTGTTTTTCCAAGCGCATTGTTGTATTTGTGTTATAAACCGACTGATATCCCGATCAAGGTCTTCTGGCTTCTTTAGTGGAACTTTTAAATCTATTACAGAGTCCAAGTCTATTTTAAAGCTTGCCCAATCAGTGTTCTTATTTACCAATGTGGGGTAGGTTTCTTTCAGCAAGACAGTCTCACTTAGAGTAAGTAATATAGGTGAGTGATCGGAGCTCATATCATATCCTTCTTTAATGCAGAGAAGATTAGGTGACAAGTTTTTGTAAATAAAAAAGTCTATGAGATCAGGAATCTTTTTTGGGTCAGTAGGCCAATTAGTAGGCTTACCTGTTGATAGAGTTTTGCATTGTGTTTCTTCAATAGCGCACTGTAACTCTCTTCCTTTGGTTGTTGTCAGTCTTGATCCCCAAAATGTATTTTAGCATTAAAGTCGCCTCCCAATATAAATCTGTTTCCAAGACGGTTTAGAAAATTCGTATACTGATCTGTTTTTAGTGGATATCTAGGTGGACAGTATATGGCTGAAATGGTGACAAGACAATATTTTGTTTTGACACAGACGGCCACTGCTTGTATTTCTTCTTCTTCATATTTCAGCTCTTCATAGTGAAAAATATTCTCTTTTATAATGACAGCACTACCACCTCTTGGTGTATTATTGGGATGCAATGCATGATATACTTTATACCCTTTAATTTGAATATGAGATTCTTTAGTGAAGTGTGACTCCGATATTAGGCATACATCAATACTTTCCATGTTTAGGACTGCCGTAAGTTCATTCTGATGTTTCAGCAGTCCATTCGCATTCCATGCCATAATTCTTAGTAAATTAGCCATGTATGTTCCATTTTTGTTTGGTAGCTGTTTTAGTGCTACTTTCAAGTTTTTTCAATCTTTCGTCGAACGAGGTTAAAAGATTTATAATTGTATTAATCTTTTCGTCCATGTTAGGGCTCATTGGTTTCATATGTGACTGTGGCAACAATTGGACTCCTTTCGTCATTTGTGCATACGAAACACTTTTAGTAGCAAGCTTGGTGTCACTAGGTATTTTGTCTTTGTTACTTGGGCCCTGAGAGTTTGGTATCGGCACATTCTTTCTGGTAGTTTTATTTTGATGTTTTGTAGTTCCTTAGCTACAATGCATCCCCTATAGTTAGCCGGGTGGGGTTCACCACAGTGAACACATTTTGGCTTTGCTTCTGTTGGTTTATTGCAGTCTCTGGTTAGGTGCTTGCCTGTACACTTCACACATCGGGGTTCTTTCGAACAGTATTTCTGTGTGTGGCCATATGCTTGACACCTTTTGCATTGTGGAATTAACTTTGATGTTTTTAACGGCTGTATATCCACTTTACAGCCCAGTATGGATTTGATTCCGTAGATTTTCTTAATGTCTTCATCTTTTTGGAATGAGAGCATAAACATACTGAGGGGCTCTTTGCTCTTCCAACTCAGTTTGTTGACCGCATCTTCTATTTTGTATCCTGATTTGTTAGGTCTTCTACGATTCTGTTTGGCAGGCAGGAAGAATGAAGGTTTTTTGCCATCACCCTAATCGGTCTATCTTGTTTATTCTCATACGAGTACCAAAGGCAGTTATTCTGTAACAAAAGCTTCGTGATGGATCTGTATGAGTCATCAGTAAAAGAGTTAATTTTAACTTTTTCTCCATTCATCATTTTCGTAATGAACGAGTCCTTCGCTAGATTACTTGAAAGAAGATCATAGAACTCTTGGTAGTTCTTAACATTTTCCACGACTATAGGTGGTGGTGTGGGCTGTTTCTTTATTTTAACAGTTTCTTTAGGTTTTTGGCTGGAATCGGGTCCTTGTTGAGGTGGTGAGGACAGTGATGATGAGTTCAATTTTTTTTTTTCTGCTCTTCTGTCGTACCCACTCTGTTTCCTTTGCTAGTTCCTCTTCGTCTGTCTCATACTCGATTGGCATTGGCTTCTCGGTAGTGACATTTTTCTTGTCCAGGTCTGCAGTTTTCTGCTCCTGGATGTTTTTAAGCTGGTGCTGAAGCTGTTCTAATTGACTTTTTAGGTCATTTACTAAACATTGCAACTTTTCGCGTTCCAATTTTTCTTCGGTATAGTATTTATACAAGAGATGTTCCGTTTCTGTTTTAATTTTAATTGATGATGTCGAAGCCATGATTATTAGAATAAGAACTTCACCTTAACACTTTGTTTATACAAATAATTGTGTAATAAACTCGGTAACTGGGTCATCGCGGCGATCGCGCACGGCTAGAGGTAACGAACGGTATGCTGCTGCGTCAGCGCTATACCTGAACATAAACTAGCACAAGAGCGCGTACGACGCGACTGTTCTTAGCGGAAGTCAATCGTCATCTGAGGCGAAATTATTCTTTGTTAACTTTATGCACTAGGAAAAAAACATGGAACAACGGTTGACTTAATGCCCTTTTTTTTAGCGTGGTAAAATCATCAAATGAGTCCTCCCACCCATACTGTCAGACTTGTACTGACTAAAATCCATGGTGTGCTTCATTAGCCCTTTACGTTCCAGGGTCACGGTAATAAGTCCCACGACCCCGGCAGGCTCTGACTTAATGCTTTAGGCATTTTCTACCAGTCAACCTTAAAGTGATGCAGAGGCAAAACAGTAAATGCAATAATGACAGCCCATTGGCATCCAACTAGACACAAATCCAGGTTCTGGGCAGCTTCTGAGAAATACTGGATAAAAACCCATTAACATTTATTCATGATTTCGAATGAAATTCAGCTCACGCTTGGTAGCAATGCAATCATTAGAAAAATAAACTTCTTTAGTACTTTATGAAGCCATGTTGTCAACCCAGACCATTAGTTCTGTTAATTTCCAACCTTTTCGTCTCCCAATGCCGAGTCGAACCCAGCCGACACGATAACGAGTTCGGGGTCGAACTGAAAGAGACAGAGAGATACAAAACGCTAGTGTAAGAAAGAGATGAGTGTATGTACCTCGGGACAGCCGTACGCCGCGTCGTAGCCAGCTGATATTATGATGAGCTCCGGCTGATACTGTTGTAACAGAAATATTTTAATGAGGCATGATTATTTATACGTACATTTATAAACTCTCGCCTACTTCCTATGAAAGTAGGCAGAAACTATAAATAATAATAATACAATATTCCACAACTATCACACAACGCCATCTAGTCAAAAGCTAAGCAGAGCTTCTGTTATGGGTACTAGACAGCTGATAAACATACTTATATTTCTAAATACATACACATTATAGATAAATTACACACAGACACAGAACAAATGATTGTGCTCATCACACAAACATTTGTCCTGGGTGGGAATCGAACCCACGACCTCCGGTATAGCAGTCAGGGTCACTAACCACTAGACCAACAGGCCAGTCAAATAAACAGGAATAAATAAATAAACAGGAAGTCAACTACGATCTATTTTTAGAATGCAATCATGAGATGAGTCCTTCCGTCCTGCGTGGAGCGGAAAGGAAAGAACCACGCTATTCCGTCGGTTGCCTTTTGCCAGTGTCGCTGTACCCTTTTTGGAGCCCCGTGACCTCGGTCAACGTTCGGCCATTTAGGGGCCCATCTATGAGCTACCTGCATACTTATTGAGCGACTGAAAAAGATGTATACCTAGTTCGAAATAAGTTTTTTTTTGTAGTTTTTCCCCACACTACGAAATCCTCCTATTTCGGGGAGAGGTTGAAACATTTGTAAAATGTATTCAAAAAAACATGTTTTGGTTCCTCTTAGCCACGTTCCAAAAGATTATTGTACAACTCCTCACAAGGTGTACCTTCGATTTCGCGCCATGGTGTGCATAGTATAATAATGACGATTGTATCATGTGATTTTTATACAATTAACATAAGATTATTATTGCTGTGATTTTTGAATATTAAATTTTTATCAAAGTCAGTTTCAGCGATATTTTAGACAGATAGTAGGTACTTAAAATACATCTACATTTGCCAGATATGGATTTAACAGGTAAGCCGGCCAAAAATTAGGCACAGGTTCTCTCTTACCAACCTACGAATTGAGGTCAAGATCTTATCAGTTCAACAGTAGTTCTTGCAACTACTACAATATCAACTAAATTTTGCCAGCTGCTTCGCCCGCTCATCCACCCCCCTTGTTGCCTATGTCACTCAAAACCAAAGCAGCTTTAGAAAAGAATTTTTGAAATCAGTCCAGTACTGTCTGAGTTTATTCATTACGAACATAAACATAAAATAAAGGGCTTCACAAACAGCAGCTATAATGTAATCATGTACATTATAGCCCGATACATCTCATTGCATTTTTCCATAGAGATTCGAAGATGTACAAAATATACATTATAGCTGTCGTGTGTGGTCTCGTGACGATTTCTATGGAAAGATCTAAAAGTATACATTATAGCTGCTGTGTGTGGTCTTCTGACGATTTCTATGGAAAGATGTAATGAGATGTATCGTGCTATAATGTACATCGTTACATTATAGCTGCTATGTGTGAAGCCCTTTAGTGTAGATGTGGCATGTAAGACATGGTGCTATATTTTTAATTTAGCACTTACTTCTAAGGCCATAGGTAGCAGCAACTGATGCCATATAGCCAGATAATCTCCGTCGGTCATGCCAGTCTTGTTGAGAGGTACGTTGAAGTTGTATCCCTTCCCTTGGCCGGCGCCCACGTAGTGGAAGTTGGACTGACGTAAGTTGGGCCAGAACGAGCCATGCTCGTAGCGGTGGATTGAGAAGTATACCACCCTGGAATTTGCACAATATCTTAGTCAAAAGTCAAACCATTTATTTCAATCAGGCCACCAAAAAGGCAAAGTCAAATGATAAAAATAAAGAAAAGAGAATTAACACCCATTTGCAAGGGTATATCTTTACAAAGTATTTGTTTTTTTTTTTAAACCGATTTTCTAGGTAGTCCTGTTACCTAAGTGCTTTTTTTTAAATTTAACCTTTTAAACCAGGAACAACAATCAAGAACGATACACAGCGCTGGAATCGTAGTCAGTCAGTTTTCGTCTGATTTGACACAAACAGGCCCTGCAGTCTCGACAAACATAACGACAAAACTCGCTCGTTAAGTCTATGTCAAATTTCTTTAATAGATATTCAACCTTATATACTTTGGAAATAAAGTTGAAAATCTATTAACAGGCGGAATTTAACAACGATACGACTTAGCGACTGATTTTTGTCGCTATCTAATGTCGAGACTACAGGCCCAGGGTGACCAATCGTATCCAATTAGGTCACGCCTAATATAGCACGGTTTACTTACCTAGGATCATTGTAGAACATTTGCTGTGTTGCTTGTCCGTGATGCACATCCCAGTCAACTATTAGTATTCTGCAAAGAAATCACATATAAGTACAGGTTTCATTCAAATAAATATTATGGGTTAAAATTTGTCTACATACGCTTTAAGGTTTATATTTGCTTAAGTTATTATTATCATCTAGCCTATATTGTTCCGTTTGAGAAATGTTTCCCTCTTTTTCTTCCAACAATGTGATGCATTTACTTATGATGATATAGATAGATGTGTATGCTATGATTAAGGGTTATGAACTTTTCTCGAATATCTTAAGACCTTAAAGTGTGGCAAGTTTATCTCGCCTTTAGTTTTTAAACTTTGCCCCACACTGGGCATTTCTGCTGTTTCGTGGGTTCGTACACAAACATAGAAACTCACATACACAAACACCCAGAGCTGGAACAACTACTCGATCATACAAATATTGTTCACGCTGCGCAGGAGTCGATCACAAAGCCAGTGATACCACTTACCTGTTAATACCTCGTTGGTCGATGGCATGTCGTGCAGCCAGCGCCACATTGTTATAGAAGCAGTACCCGCAGGGCTCCGCCGTCATGGCGTGGTGTCCGGGCGGACGGACCAGCGCGGCTCCGTTCTGCACCTGCCCCGACACTATACTATCCACCAGGTCGATGGTGGAGCCCGCTGCGAGGAGGGCTAGCTCGTGTGTCGTCTAGACAAGAAAAATTGTATGGTAGGATGGACGTACAGTCACGAGCAATAACATGACACACTTAACAAAATTCAAACGCAAATTACTCGTGAATCCACTTTGAAATAAAACCTATTTCGTAAATAGTATGGCTTTCAAAATAGAAGACTAATGAAAAGGCAAAAGTTAATCAATATAGTACAAGAAAACGCTTCTGAACACTGCTTAGTGTTTACATACTATTGCTCGTGACTGTACGGCAATGCGCCTTCGATAAATAGTGGACAATTGTACATCCCTCAGGTACGTACAAAGTGTTTTGCCAATACTTTTATTGTACCCACAGCTAAGGAGTGAAATTCTCTGCCGGCATCTGTATTTCCCGACAGCTATAACCTTGAGGTCTTCAAGTCAAGAGTGAACAGGTTACTTCTAGGCAAGCGTGGTTCACCGTCGACCACAATTTTCGCTTACGCAGGCGAGACAGGGTCAAACGCAACCAATCTTTTTTTTTTTAATGGAAATTATGCAGGCGACACCGTAAAGCAGTGCCGAAAATAGGGGTGTGTACACCGTACCCAGGCACAGAACGCAATCCCTGGACTGGAGGGGCGTAGAAATGGCATATCAACAATTGGACTCGATACAGGAGATATTTTCCAAGTGGAAAAAACTTTAGAGGTGTCAAGGGACACCCGGATGGAACGAAGTTACTGTATACACTCAACAAAAATAATCGTCGCGACTCCACTCGCCACTCGGAGTGCACTCCGCTCCGCTCCACTACACTCCGCTCTACTCCACTCCACTCTCCTCCACTCCACTCCACTCTTTGAGCTCTAGCCCCCTTTCACAACGCGCGATAAGGAACTTCGTTCCAAAAACGATAAAAAAAGATAATACATTTATGTTTAATGAACCAATATTCTCCACTTACTGGATGTATGTAAACCGCGTCGTACTTCGCGGAGATCTCCTCCAAATACTCCAGGTTATTGTTCTGATGCGTCGTCTCCAGCATGTCGTATACAGACGGACAGTGTAGAACACATAACTCCTCTTTAGTGGCCGCTCTCGGTGGGTATAGTTTGCACTGCTCTATTAGATTTAATTCATGGCACCTGAAAATTAAATAGCTTGTGAATGGAAATAGGAAAACGTGTAACGTATTTGGGCGAGAATCAAATGAATATTCTGCCGCGGCACGACACGACACGTATGTTTCTGCCTTTACTGTTCATCCGTTATCTAATACCCGTATTACAGACCGTCACTCAATACTCAAGTATCTACTACTTAAAACTAGATTCAAGGCATTTGATTGGTGGAAATCCAGATTTAATTAAATAGAGATCAGTACTTGAGTTTCTTTTTGTAATACGGGCCTATAGTTGTTAAGAAAATAGATTGAGAATGATTATTTATAGTTGTTGTAGGGAGGCCTAGAAAACGCTGTAGCATGGACGCTCAATGAGAGATTCTCCGGAGAAAGCTGCACAAAGTGAAGAGTGGAAGGTTATGATGCTCCCGAGACTTTAACCGAGCAGTGGAACAATATAGGGAAAAAAAAATGATATTCACCTCTCTATAACACTAGTCAATCGCTCCGGACACTCGGGGTAGTTCTCGTCCCACAGACACCGGTGCTCCGCCATGCGAGGCTCCGTTACAAGACCTGTCTCTCCCTTAACCTTCGTCTTAGAATCCATGGCCTACAACAATTAAATAAGAACTTATTCATAAATAATCTATACTTAGGCATTTATATATCTATGCAACTTCAAATGAAAGAAATTATTTATTTTTAAAAGCGTTGTCCCACACTAGGTATTTCTTCTGTGTCGTGGGTGCTTTTACAAACATAAATAAATACAAACAACTAGACCCGGAAAAACTCATTGCAGGTCATTCAAATATTTGTGCAGTGCGAGGATCGAACCCGCGACACTCAGCGCAGCATCCAATCGCTCGCTCAATGTGCCAATCGTGTCGCTTTCAGAATAAGAGAATTACTTTTAAATAAGAAAATATTTCACAGTAGAGATAACAATTCACAGTATCCAGAACATCTACCTCTAACTGTATCTTTCAGTAATTAAAAATTAACATGTTAAGACCATAAAATGTAATTAAATTATAATCTAAATTATACTTTGAAGCAAGCTAATGATAATAAAGATGTACATCGTTCATTTTAGAGCAATAAATGCGGCGTGTGTAAGCTCTATTGTCTACTTTAAATAAAAGGTACAGTCATACCCACAAGTCAAGTTATTACGCGGCACTAAGGGGAGGGGTCATAAGGCATGGGGGCCGGAGATGTGTTGCTGATTTATCAAAATTCAGCAAATTATTTCGATGTCCATTTACATCAGAGGTCAGGGGAGAAAAATTTCAAAACGATTCTCACATAGAATAATGATTGCAACTTTGAACCTATTTCACAAATGTAACTATGGTTTAAGTACTTTCTTTAAAAAAAGTCAAATCATTTATTTATAATCATTTATTTATATCAAAGGCACTTTTAAACGACGACTATTACGACGATTCATTCTACAGCATTCTCTTATATAGTAATGACATAAAATTACAATGAGAAATAATCACTTGTAACAATTGTTTGTGACTGTACTTTAATTTAATTACGTAATATTATACTGCTATTTAAAAGTCATGAATGAAGTTATGTACTGATAAGAAACAAAGGCCTCTCTTCAAACTAATATAAAATGTATCATTCTGACTCTAAAAAGATTTTTTTATGCTGCTTCCTCCATTAGCAAGGAATAAAACATCACATTGTTCTGAGCTTCATTTAAGTTAATTTAGTAAGTCCAAAAAGCTTCAGGAATAAATGCCAGTTAACGTACATTATCATACAAAAGTGTTTTTTTTTTATTATTTTATAATAGGGTTTGACATCTATCTCGCCTGATGGTAAGGGTGCTTGTACACGGCGCATGTTACCCGCGCATGTAAAGGTACGGGCTTGCGGTTTACCCGCGCGAGTAACATGCGCAAGCTACTTGATCAAGCTACCCGCGAGGTGCGTTTACACGGCGCATGTAGCTTGAGCATGTTGAGGCACTTACCCTGGTTACATGCGCCGTGTACAAGCACGCTTAAAAATTGAAGATGTGGCTAAAGGTGATCAATTGACAAAAAAATATCTTCAATTCATCTTCATCAACAACACACCATTTATTCACAAAACCTTTACATTTATGGCAGAAGAATGCTAATGAAAATTGGTTTTACTCACAATTTGATAATGATCCCTCAGTTCAGTATGGAAGCTGTGCTTTTTCTTCTGTTGAGCTTTCCGCTTTGCAGCCAGCACTAATGCAGAAGGCTGCAACACATATATATTACACTGGAGAAACATGATGCATTAATCTCTAGTTAAAAAAAAAACTTTTAATAAACTAAATATAAAGCAAAGAGCTGTTTTTATTAATGTAAAATCAATCTAAATGCATTTCAGAATTGTTTACAATAAAAACAATAAAGTTTGAAGCTAAGGTTTGAAGTTTATTATTATACAATCCAGAATGACAGAAATGCAAATTTAAAAAAAACTTAGTAGCAGACCATAAACAGGCTTTTATCAACCAGCATAAACATTACAAAAAGTTTTGATATACTCAAAGGATTTTGTGGATAAAAAAGTTTAAGTTTTACTTATAAACTTCAATAAAAGTTATATTTCAGTTTGTAGTCTAAGTAAAATTAGCATGAATTTTCTTTAAATAATTTATGGATTACGGACGCTTCTTATATTTCATTTAATTACTTCCAGTGTTCATGTTATAAGTAAAATGTTTAAAAATTACACACTGACAAGTACACAATTAAATGTATTAATGATTTTTGTTCATTAAATTGATAACTAAACATAATTAATAGTCCAAAAACAAATAGAAAAGTAATGATCAATGATAAGAAGTACTCAATTGATCATAATCTTTTTTTAAGAAAAAATGATCTTCTTACTTACATGAATGCAATCAAAAAACTGTTACTAAATAGGTGTACTGCACCATAATATAAATAAGATAACAGTCTCATATCACCATTATGATAGCACTATGTTATCTTTACTACTAAATACAGACTTCATGTTTGGTAATAAATTCATACAATCATTCATATATTCATACAAATATGTATACAGAATATAACTAGTTGGTGGTTTGAGTGCAGTGTTACAGGTTCAGTGCCTGCTCTATTGTTTATTTAACAATATTTCTATTAATGTCAGTTTTCTTAAGTTGGGATAAAACTTTTTTCAATCTAAATAGATATAATTTTGAAGACTGAAAGGAAGAAAACTAGGATACAAGCTTGCTAACTGGTTACAAAACAACCCAACATTTAAAATTGATTCTACATTGAATAGCCATCAAGAACCTAGACAGACTAATCAATCAATAAGGCTTTTAGCTGAAGGCTGTTGTAACTATTTGTAGTTATGATATAAAATGCGTCATGTCACAGGCCAGGTGTAGGCGGCGGCGCACTATATACGCTAATTTATTACCTTAGCCCCAGCAGACATTGCGCGAGTCTGTATCTTGGCCTTGCGAGCACCATTTCTGGTCACAATGGTAGAAGCAGGTGGTGTCACCTTTTTACTCTCTCCAGATGAACGACGCTGTTGCGGTGGCGTTGGGGTAGACTAAAACATATCACACCAATATCATATAACAAACTTCCACGCTCGATAGCCCGCCAAGTCTAAATATACACAAAAAGTTTTTAACCTCACCATTTTTATGACAATATAAAACAATAGATTGTTCACGATAAATTTCACAGTCAATGAAAGTAGCTTGTAGTTAGCTAGTCATTGCTAGAAGCGGTAAGTAACAATTAAAACAATACACATTGTATTGCAAATAATGCCCCAAAAATCGCGCTTTCAGCCACTGTGACTCAAAATTCTCGTATGACTTTGACAGTTCAGAATGTCAGATTGATCAACAGATGTTACAGTTTTAGGGGTGCCTCCACATCGCGTTTTCAAGCAGTCGAATTTACATGTACTCGACTAAAAATGTTGTGTCTATGAAAATGTGTGAAATGGGGATGGCAACTCAAAGCTAATCGTAGATGGCGCTGCGATAGTTGGTCCCCACGTCTACCTTGTACAAAAAAACAAACAAGATTATTTGTTATAAAAATTGAGTATAAATACAAAACAAATATGGAAAATTATTCGTCCATGCAAGTACTATATACTAAAAGAAGAATTAAGACGCCGCGGCGCATCTACAAGAGGAAAAAAGTGATTTAATTGAGTGGTTATACATTTGATTTTACCGTAATAAATCCACAATTACTTGTAGTTGAGGTTTCAATTTTTGAGTTTAGGTATGTTTTACCTGTCCTCTCCTTTATCAAGAATATAATGCTGGTTTTGACTTTCTATTTTGATAAAATATCATAATGTTTTAAGTCAGTAATTTTAACCTTTTCTTTCTATTTAGATTCGAGAAATATCACAATATATTTAATTTCTTAACACCACAACTATTACAAAACTCGTTCCAGGTGATAATTCTTCGATTTTCGAGCGATGCAATACTGGTACATAACCTCCAAAAGAAAAGTAGATATTATTTTGAAAAGTGTATTCCATAATTTTTACAGCTTATAACACAACATCTAGTCATTTTACATCAATAAATAGTTTTTTTTTCTGAAAATTCCTTTGATTTTACAGTTCTTTGGGGACCAAACTGTCATTTTCACTTTGACACTTGCCTTCCCCATTCAAGAAGTATGAAATATAGGGAGCGAGTGCTTAGCAAATGCAGTGTCTAGCAAATGGCAGTTCTAAGCGACAGAAAGAGAAAGGGCGACGGAAAAAGCCGATTCCGCGTCGATAAATGTGGGAGCACCCTAAAAGTTTTAGTTGTTTTTAATGTTAATTTAATGTAATCAAAATAATAAACGGAGTTTAAAACATTGTCAGCCCATATCTAAAACAAAAAAACTTATTTTGTAATATTTTAAGTACTTTCAGTATAAAAATATGTAGTATTATCCTCAAAATAATTGTAAGTATCATGGACACTCTCATGTACGCCGCAATCGCGGCGATAAGACCCCTTTTCGAGGAGCGGCTGGATAGGCATCACGGCATCCTGACCTTCCGCCTGACACAGGTCCTCACCAGACACGAATGTTTCGGATGTTTCGAGAGATACCTATGTCTGATGAGGAAACGTCTGGGTATCACCACTGCGAAGATCACCCGGAGGACACGGTGGAGCATACGGCGCAGAACTGCCCCGCTTGGGTAGAGCACCGCCGAGCCCTTATAATGGCGATAGGTGAAGCCCTCTCACGCCCGGCATTGATCGAGACCATGCTGCGAGGCGAGACTGAGTGGGAAGTGGTTGGATCCTTTTGCGAAGCAGTCATCTTCGCGAAGGAGAAGGCGCGGCGCGTGAGGAACAAGACAGCGTCCTCCCCCCAACCCAGCCGCAGTGGTAGACGCCTACGGCAACAGACGTTGCCAGAATCTCCGGCCACCGTAGGCGCGGACATGTGGCGGTGACCAATATTATGAATAAAAGAATACACAGACCTCGGAAATGAATAGTCTATTAAAAAGTAATTTTAATTAAATTATTAATGGAAAAGTTTTAATTGGTCCCGGCTTTATACTCAGAAGCTCAGAAGCCCTCCAGTGTCCATGTATTATATTACTATGGAATTATGTAAATTCCATAGTAATAAAATAAAGTATGGGTTGACAATGTTTTAAACGGAGCTTAAAACATTGTCAAGTCAGTGAGGGAAAACCCCATTTTGTGATACAATGAATATTTTCAGTATAAAATACTGTATTATTTACACTCTATTAGAAAGAAACAGAATGCATTGTAGGTGCCTTCCATTTATTTCAAGGTCGCTGATTTGGGATCGTTTTCCTAGTAAGTACCTCGCGCTCCCTATATTTTACTCCTTGCAAACAATATAATGGCTACTCGTCAGTTTTGGTTTTGAACAAATACAACTAATCGACTAAACATGATTTCAACTGAGGCTCTGTAGTCTGTGTTGACTGTGTCTTGCTTTCCACAGATGATATAAAAAAATAAAAAATTGAAACAGGTTACAGGATTTCGAAAGGTGATTTCGTGAATAAAATGTTGATTTTGTGTTGAAAGGTGTTTATTTTTATATGTTGTTTATGTTTTATACACGATATTACAAAATTTGATTTGTGCAAGGATTAATTCTACATAATAGGTATGTTATGGATAGATACAACCCATGTGTTTTTCTTTTTTGATTACGCTAATTGAAAAAGAAATCATTATCGTAAACCTTCTATGACCTTAGGGGTAATTTCCACTATTGCATTGATTATTTTCATGAAAAGTAATAAAACTGGAGTATCACGAGAAAAAATATCAAATTGTACCGTTAACATTGTTGCCCTTTCTAATTTGGCCTTTAGGAGTACGTAATACAATGTATTTTTGCATGTGAAGTTTTTCAGTAATGCATTTCAATAATAAACACTGGATATCGGAAGTTAATTCAATCAGTTCATGGAATGTTTTCTGGTAGATTGACTTCCTATTTCATATCTACAATAATTATGTTGTTTATTAATTATTAATCTAGACATAATCAGAGACTGGAACACTTCAGAGATATGTAATTTTATTAAAGATCTTGTTCTATAACTCTCTCAAGAGTCAAGTGGGCCTAGTGAAATTTTCAAATTGGTCATGCTTCCAACTTGGAAAAGCAACAGTGCTAACTTCTTAATGTTTCTTTTCAGTCACAATGAAGCTTTTAAGACAGACATGGCCTTTACGGTATGGACACAGGAAGAAAGCAGAACGCTGTGTCAGTACGTGGTCTCCACTGGCAACTGCGTTCAACACGCGACCAACATCTAGACCAATGTTTGACTCAATGAGGGAAAGGACTGTGAGTATATTATTTTATTTACATACCTTTAGGCCAAATGGCAATCAACCATAGTAATAATTATAGTATTGTTCTATACTATATCTTTGGAAAGTATGTTTAATTTTTTTTTACTGTGACAAATGCATTTCCATATGAGGCGAGTTTTATTCCATTTTGACAACCTATTAATGTTATTTTACAAATAGTGTAAGTGCTTAGTAGGTTCTTTAGTTAATCATTCAAATTTAAGGTCAGATTAAAATTCATTTTATGTAAAATGTATGCCACAGCTGCTTCAATGTTATCCTGGTAGGTCCGTCCTGAGATTTTGATGATGATGATGAGATTTCACATAGTAGTACTCTGCGCACATAGTTAAATTATTTGGTTGCAACAGATGCCTGTTTCCAGACAATATATTCTTTCACTTGTGTTTTGTTCTGCCGATGCTAACTGTTGATATTTTTCCAGGGACTATTCAATAGACCAGAGCTAGTTAGTTTCGAAGGCTTCACCATTTTAAAAGAACAGGCCATCGCAGCAACAGACCAGTTGATAGAGGAAGCCACATCTAACCCCACTCGGCCGATGGTGGAAATCTTCGATGAGTTATCAGACACCCTGTGCAAGGTTGCTGACCTGGCGGAGTTTGTCAGGATCGCTCATCCTCAATCCCACTTTGCTAGTGCTGCTGAAGATGCATGTATTAGTGTTAGTGGGGTTGTTGAGAAGTAAGTAGTTAGTATTTAGTAATATATTTTTATTCATATTGTACGGAAGAATGTCTCCAACTATCCAGCATGGTACACTCTAAAACTATAAAACAACAAGCTTGTTTAGAAGTCTAGAACGAAAAGTTGAAAATTCACTAAAAACAAACTGCAGTTTCGGCACTGCCCCATCACTGAGTAGATATATGCACTATCAACGCTTGGCCATTTTGAAATGGGGCGGTAAAGGCAGTTAGTAGCCGTATTAACGTGAAAACCGCAACTCGGCTTCAGCTTACACAACGCGACACATACTCTGCAAAAGCTGGGTCTGCGTCTTATAAAGTTTTGTTTTCGTCTTCGTTTTCATTTAATTTCTTGTGTATGTACCAGTTTTTGTTCTAACTCCCTTGTTCTCAGATTAAACACACACAAAGGTCTCTACGAAGCATTACGAGACTCGGTAAGGCGAGGCACATCGGGGGACCAACATTTAGCCGAGCTGTTCCTTTTTGACTTTGAGCAGAGCGGCATACAGTTAGCAGAAGAACGTAGAAGAAGAGTGGTGGCCCTCAATGACATCATCCTGCAGACTGGGCAGAGGTTCATGGCAGGGGCTGCGAGACCCAGGAGGGTTCCACGGTCTGCTGTGCCTGCTAACGTTAGACAATTGTGAGTAGCTGAAATGTTGCCTACCACTAATAACAGTTCTCCATAGAAAATAGTGTATTTTGGCAATCCCTGTCTATGTAAACGGAAATACGAACGCGTAATTTTTAGATTTAGTCAAGTCTGTTAGAAACTTACAACAGTATACTTTATTAAAAAAAGACTATAATATTATAGGGGTTTGAAGATTTTTGTATGGAATGTGGTCCTAACGGGCGCACGATGGGCGATGTAGTCTGGAGATAGCCTGACCCATCTAAAACTTACACAAACATCCGTAGGTGCTTTATTTCTGCTACAAACTTATGTGTTAATCTGTAGCCACAAGAAATATGAAAATACCTAACCAAAATCTATTTTTTCTAGTACTTATAAGTGTACCTAAATCTCAAAGAATATTAGTGAATTGATGAAAGCAACCCAGCAACAGTAGTTTTGTTGTAGATGTTTTCACACAATATTTTTATTTTATCAGCTTCAGCAGTGAAGGTGACGATATAATAGTGAGCGGAGTTTACGCGGAGTGCGGTGAGGCGGCGGCGAGGGAGGCTGCATACCGGCTGTATCTCGCACCGGACAAGTCGCAGCATCAGCTACTGTCCACCACCCTTGAGGCACGTCATGAGATGGCCTCTATATGCGGCTTCGAGAGCTATGCAGACAGGTATTTCAGTAATGTGAATGTAGAAAATCAATACTAAAAGGCGTACGGCAATTCGCTATCGGCGCTTTGTGAATATCTCACCCCATGGACCATACAGCCTCACCCTAACATACAAATATTTTAACTAGGATAATTTAATTGTATGCACAGCAAGGAATGAAATGCTAGAGTCAGTATTTCAACCTCACGTCAACAGCAAGGCAAGCGTGCTTCACTGTTGTATTCATTATCGCTCAGGGTGCTTGTACACGGCGCATGTAACCCGCTCAAGTAAAGATGCGGGTTACCCGCGCGAGTAACATGTGCAAGCTACTTGATCAAACTACCCGCGTGGGGCGTGTACACGGCGCATGTAACTTGAGAATGTTGAGGCACTTGCGCGGGTTACATGCGCCGTGTACAAGCACCCTTACCATCAGGCGAGATACATAAAAAAACCTTCACTTTTAAGAGGAATTCGAAGTTGTAATTAATATTATTTTTCCCTACAGAGCGATAAAAGCGAGTACAATGGAAACATCAGCGAATGTGCGGCAGTTCCTCGACATCCTTTCTGATAATCTTTACGACAGAGCAAGAATGGACTTCGATGCTATGCTTAAAATGAAGAGGCAAGAAACCCCTTACCAGGATCGTCTGATGTGCTGGGACACTCCTTACTTCACGCATAAGGCTAAGACGCAACTGCTCAATGTCGCCAACTCAGATTTTAGTCCGTACTTCTCGCTAGGCGGATGTATGGAAGGCCTTAATATGCTCTGTGAGGAGCTATATGGAATAAGTTTGAAGGCTGAAGAAATGCTGCCAGGTATGTTATCTTTTCAATCTAGACATCGAAACAATAATAATATTTTCACAGGGCCTGCTTTATTTTGGGTAGTTGGAGACACTGTCCCACTCTTATTAAGGCCAGGTATCTCGGAATTGACCTATTTTTGATTCAACCGTAAACAATCAAATGTACCTTTTTTCGGTCTGAAAAAAATATATGTTATAGTTCAATAAACTGTCTATGTTATTTTCTGGTTGAAAACGCGATATTTATAACTTGACTCGATCAAAAAAAAACGCGAAAATAGAGATTTTTTTAACGTTTTTTGAGTGGTACCTGAAGTAGATCAAACTTTTGGTCCTGAAGAGTATATCAATAAATAGGTAATGATGTTTGTCAGAACTTTACCTGGTTACTTTTTCATTTAATAACAATTTTAATTTATAAAAAGACGCCAATGTGTTTGGGCACATATGCCGTTTTATTCTAAGCACAAATTCACTATCGTCCTCTCATCTTTTGCCTTTCAAAAGTAGTGTCATCACTGTCGTTCGTTGACGAATCAGTCAGCCAGCGTGGCTCTTACAGACTAGACCTATGACACTTTTTTTCTGATCGGGGCTGTCAAATTTTCGTAATAGGAAAAATGGAAATTGAGAAAAAGACCGAGAAAATAAAAACGAATGATGCGTAGGCTTATAGATTATTCAAAATATGTTAGGTATATATACGCTGTGTTTAATGGGACCTGATTAAACGGACATGGCTGTAAAAAACACATATAAACTTTCTATTTTCAATAACATATTATTTTCATTAATCAATAAGAAAAAGAAACCGAACTTACTGAATTTCATCGCAGGAAATTCCTGACGATCCCTACAGAGCAAATAATGGATTTGAGAGAATAAGAATTTTAGAATACGTATATTCTATTACGAATTGTTTCTATCAATATAGTTAGTAATTATACTCACAGATACCTAGATCAATGTTATCGTGACACGGTTCTTGTTCATCGTTCTGCAATATTTTGCATCCATCGTCCAATACTTTTGGATCTTTATAACATTTCATTGAACTAATGATAATAGCACTGAATTTCAGTCAACAATAATTTGTGGCACTAAATGTAAATGAAAACAACCACTAATCGTATCGAATTGCAATATAGGAAAAGAAGCACTTCACTTTTATTATTATTTATTTCATTTCGTCACAGATTTATAACAATTTCGAAAAAACAGAATTAAATTAAATGAAATGAAAACTGCTTGTCAATTTTGAATACTTCAAAATTACATGTCACCTACAAATAAGGCGTAGCACCCACCATGCGAAAAGGTTGAAAATCATTTCTTAAACTAAACATACAACACAGTTTTTTTTTAGACGTACTTGTCTAGTATTATAATATAAAGATTAAAAAAAAAATAGTTCTTGATCGTTATTCCAAGTTTTGTGGCGCGTCCACAATCTGTTTTACTAGGAATTAGCATCGCTTAAACGAAACTATAATAGTTTGATAGCTAAATCACTATTTTTAATTGTATTTAGTAATACTTTTTCTAAATAATGTCAATTTTATTTTTACATTTAGTGTGATATTTATTCCTAGAAAAGATGGGAAAGGCGCGTTCGCGGGAAATTTATAATTTTGGTTGCTCTTATAGAACGAACAGAGGAGGATGGCACTACCATCGTTCACTTCATTTAGCCAGCTGCTAAAGTGTAGCAGCAACAGAAGTTCCCAATCTTGTTCTGATTTCCCACCAGAAACGTCAGGAAGTCTTTTTATGGCGATGTGACAAAAAATCTGCAATTTTGGCGCTTATATTTCAAAAAAACAAAAAGGATAAATTGGTGGTGTAATTTAAATGCTTATTAGAATTTAGAATGTTTTCAAAATTATACAGATATAAATTCCATATTCTTTGTAGTTATTTTTTAATAAACATGTATTTATCTATTATATCAAAATGCATCAAACACACCACCAGATGTTGAAGGGCGACCCGCTTTGTATACGCATGGTAATAAAACGCTCGTGTGCTTGGGGCTTAATAGATAATTGGGTATTGTCATTTTGGCACGGTATGCCAATGTTAATTTTCTACAAATTAGTAGTTTTTTTTTGTTAACTGGGGACAACAAAATCTGTGTCAAAATGTTATAAAATATATTTAGGTCTCTGAATGGAAAAAAATATTTGTAAAATATTTGTCTGCATCAATAGGTATTTATATCTATTTTTATTCGTAAATATATTGACATCCTTTTGATAAAATATTCTACTAGAGTAATAAATATATTTTGCGTAAAGGGAACACTGTAAGAAATATTGAAGTTGAAGAAATGAAATACATAAAACTTAGGTTTCCGCGATAGTGGCGCTGGTTGCGGCGAAAGTCGTCAAACTTTCATCGCTCATTGAACGACGATTTTTCATAATAAGGGAGTCTTAACTAAAAACCACCCTATAATCCACCAACAAAAAAAAGTGTTTATTTTGGTTTAGTTTGATTTTTGAAAAATAATCAAAATATCAGCAATTATAATTAACTATCCCATCAATAAAATTAGGCTTTTCGTTTTCCCAGGCGAGTCATGGTCCCCGGACGTGTACAAGCTGGGCGTGGTGCATGAGACCGAAGGCCTGCTGGGCTACATCTACTGCGACCTGTACGAGCGACCCGGCAAGCCGCACCAGGACTGTCACTTCACCATACAGGGAGGGAAGCTACTGCCTGATGGCAGCTATCAGGTGCGTGGAGCTTGGTGTTCTAGCTGTGACGGTAGCAACATCATAGCTTCTTATTCTGCTTCTTACTCCAATGATAAAAATGCGAAAGTTTGTGAGGATGGATGTAGAATTATTTGTAACTAGCTGTTGCCAGCGGTTTCACCCGCTACTACTCGAAAGTTATCCCACGGGAACATAAAATCGGGATAAAAACTATCCTATGTGTTAATCCAGATTATAAACTATGTGTGTACCAAATTTTAGCCAAATCCCTTCAGTGGTTTTTGCGTGAAAGAGTAACAAACATCCATACATCCATACTTATAAACTTTCCCCTTTATAATAGTAGTAGGACTAAATACTACTGGTTTTTGGGATGGTTTTGGATGAAATTACAACAAAGAATTATGAACACAGTATAAAACCTGGATACTGAACACATAGGCGCTTTCTCCACGAGTATGGGAAACGCTGTGAGTCCGTCCATCTATATCTATCGTCGGAGAATTTCCACGTCGAGCGTTTATTCCGCCAAAGTATCGTCACAGAAACACCGCCGCGCGCGACGACTCGCAACGGAATCGCCACGAGCCCGCGACATGTCGTTGTGCTATAGTTTTGTTTCACTATCATCTAATTACCAGTTTTAAGGCGACGCTAGTCGCGAGCTCGAACTCACTGGCAGGCATGGTCAAAAACCATGATATTTCACCGGAAATCGAGCCATATTGTTCATGTGTGCGCGAGCGTCATCCCCCCGTGGAGAAAACAGGGGAAAACTTATTCAGTGAGATGCACGATCATTCAGAGTAAAAGGCGCGCGTAAAAAAATAAGAAAAAGCCTTTGGCTGTTGGGGTTTTATGAAAAAATCACTGCACCAATTAATTTCAAATAAAATTTATTAAATTCTTCGATAAATTTGCTGTGTCGGTACGGACTTCGTTTTAGAAATTTGATGCTTCTTTAGCTTCTAATTTACACCTAAAGTTGTGTTAAAATTAGCAAAAAAACGAATCTTTAGAAGCTCGTAACTTTTTAATAGCTTCATATTTTACAATTCTGCTTCCGTACAGACAAAATTAATAATGAGACAAAACGATACCATGTTTAATTTTGGATGTACTTTGTCAAATAGTGGAGTAAAATCCCAACGAAGTTTCTATGGAAACAATGTTGACTTCTTTGACCTTAACGGGCGAAGCTGCTGGCAAAAGCTATATATGGACAAATAATAAAGATCCTTGAGGATTGTCGCCTTAATTTTATGTTATTTTTCTTCACCTTTGGCTAACTTAAACTTATAAAAAGTTACTATTTTCAAATAAAAATTAAAATTGAGTCATGTGAGGCACTGTAAAACATTTTCACAACCCTTTTATTTATTTTTTGTCCAGAATCCAATTGTGGTGGTGATGCTATCACTAAGCGGTGGACATCGATCAGGTCCAGCGTTACTGTCAGCAGGTGGAGTGGACAACCTGTTCCATGAAGTGGGCCACGCGCTGCACTCCATGTTGGGTCGCGCCACACACCAGCACGTGTCGGGCACACGATGTGCCACAGACCTCGCTGAGGTGCCCTCTGTGCTGATGGAATACTTCGCTAGTAGCCCGCAGGTAACTGAATCGTTCGTCCCAGTAGTTAAGACGTTGCCAAAAAGTAAGTAGCCCTGTGGGTTATAGGACCCTGGTTGTTTGTCAGGAGTGGTCAGTAGACACTTTGTCTTTACTTTTGACCTCCATCGCAGGTCAAAAAAGTTATGACGTATTGTCCAATGACCACAACTTCGTCCACTTCCCTCGAAGAGTGATTGCCAATTACAAGCTTGTGACTTCCCGTAACGATTTTTTTCACTTAGCATTCCCAAACCACTGCAACTCCTGAAAACCAGAATCAACAGCGGTGACCATTCGAAAAGCGCTAAGACAATGAAGCTCGACGTGTCCTGGAAGATGAATTAACGAACACAAATAGTGAAGGAGTAGGGAAATACGTAGTTTGCACTTCCTATCAAGGCCCCGGTTGGACATTTCCAAGGACGCTTTAAATATCGTCGAGATTATCGATAACTGGGGTAACCCTTACTATTATTAATAACTCCGCAGGTGATCCGTCGCTTCGCCCGTCACTTCCAGACTCGCGAGCCCATGCCGGACGACATGCTGCACAGGCTCTGCGCGTCTAAACACCTGTTTGGAGCCAGTGAGATGCAACTACAGGTATATTGCAATTTCGGATTCACATTCACATTATCAGCAAGGTGAAACAATAAAAACAACATCCCCCGCCTCCCCTTCTGAAGCAAGTCGGCTAAAAATGTGCCAATTGATTACATCTATGACAAAGAAAAAATACATTCTTGCTCCCTATAGCAGAAAGTTCTTATTTTTCAATCTTTGCTAAATAAATCTAGTTCAGCGAAGAAATTGGTAGACATCGTAACTTAGTTTTTGTTTATAAATTATTTGATACTAGCTGTTACCAGCGGCTTCACCCGTTACAACTTGAAAATTATCCCACGGGAACATAAAATCGGGATAAAAACTATCCTATGTGTTAATCTAGGTTATAAACTATCTGTATACCAAATTTTAGCCAAATCCGTTAAGTGGTTTTTGCGTGAAAGAGTAACAAACATCCATACATCCATACTTACAAACTTTCGCCTTTATAGAGTAGTAGGATAGATCTGTCAATGTAATCTACTATATAAAAATAAGTCGGGTTTTCCTTCCTGACGCTATAACTCCAGAACGCACGAACCGATTTCCACGGTTTTGCATTCGTTGGAAAGGTTTCGGGCTCCGTGAGGTTTATAGCAAAGAAAACGAAGCCATCTGGTGGCGAAACGGAGTTCACCGGGTTTACTAGTTTTATATATTTCAAAATAGCTTGACCCCATGGGTTAGATTTAGGATCAAGCTATAGTCACGTCATCACGAACTTGAATATTCTGTCTTCAGGTGTTCTACTCCGCGCTAGACCAACACTACCACGGACCGGACGCGTCAAACCGCGGCAGCACGACAGAGGTACTACAGCGAGTACAGAAACAGTACTACGGGTTGCCCTATGTTGAGAATACTGTGAGTTTACTATAACCATTTCTATATCTTTTTACAGAGATAGTTGCCGAATAATGTAAGATTCACACCAACAGGCCGGACTCGGCGGCATTTTACAATGCGGTAAAGAACATTGAAATCTATCAACATAAAATACAGTTCATATTTGCATGCAACTTACGGGACACGTCGCTACGTGTCGCGGAATGCCGACGGAAATAACTTTGCAAGCAAATATGAACTGTATTTACGATTCACACCAACAGGCCGGGTCCGGCCTGTTGGTGTGAATCGTACTTAAGGGTTCGCTTGCACTAGGAATCATGATGTCCAGTGAGCTACAAATATAATAGGCTGAATTAATGATGAAGTTTGTATCATTCTTCTGAGCTTAACCAATAGTTTGTTTCCCCAGGCGTGGCAGCACCGCTTCAGCCACCTGATCGGCTACGGCGCCAAGTACTACTCGTACCTGATCTCGCGCGGCATCGCATGGTCCGTGTGGCACAAGTACTTCCAGAGTGAGCCGCTGAGCCGCGCGGCCGGGGAGCGTCTGCGACAGGCGCATGCTGATTACATAAGCGAATACGATAAAACGCTGTGCCGTTTTATTAAACAGGTTCTGTTGGTATACGTATTGAATTGTTTCGTTTGCTATGCTAATACAATTTAAATGTTATATTTATTCTTCCACGCAAAATTGTTTTGCCTTTCCAAATTTTTTATAGGGGACAGTACTTTTTTTTTTTAACTATTTCAGGCTTAATTTTTATTTTTTCTCCTCTCTCGTAAGAACCACCCTCGTACTTCAAGGAATATTATAAAAAAAGAATTAGCGAAATCGGTTCAGCTGTTCCGAGATTCGTGCTTAGCAACATATTCAGCTATTCATTTTCATAATATAGAAAATAGATAGAAGACATAAAACATCACCGAAGTATTCCTAAAAAGGTCTGGCTGATTGACTTCATAATATACCATTTTCACGTCCTTCCCACAGAGGTTACTCCGCGACTACTTACAAGAAGAGGTAACGCCTACCACACTGGCAAACGCTCTCGCCGAAGAGTTGGACCACCACAAGGATCACCTTGACACCGTGTTCAAAATACTACAAAAATGATCTGCACCTATGATAGTTACTTGAACTACTTATTATAAATGAGATCGGAAATATTACATTCCCGTTTTAGCTAACAATAAACGACGCCTATAAATCACGTTGTTATGGTTTTTCACCTTTACTTTTGTATACATTAAGGTGTCATTTAGTGTTAGATAAAACGTGCAAGTGTTTTCTAAAAGATAGTCTCTGTCAACCATGTCCTGTGATAATCTCTTTCTAATGCTGGGTGAGTAAGAATTAGTTTTCACCAAGCAGACAAATCCAAGGGCAAAATTCGAAGTAGACATTAGATTGCTAGCGTATGTTCGAGCAATACTAACATAGTGACAAAAGTAAGCGCAGGATTTTTCCGATTGATGGAAACTGACTTAATTCCGTCATCCGGGAATTGAAATTTGGTATAAAGTGGCTTGACCTATAGAATAGAAGAATTGTGATGCATTTATTGTAGTATGTCATCAAATACATCATATCAACTTTTGACTGAATTCTGATCTGTAATTTTTGCAATTTGTTTTGGCTAACTTTTGTCAATTTAAATATTAGGGGCATATAAAGTCTGTCTCAGTCGACTTCGAAATGATAATTATTATTTTTCGTTGTGATGGAAGCGGGATTTAGGCATAACATAACTATGCCGATTATCATGAACACTAGGCGACAATTATTAAATCTTCAACCCTTCGCTCAGCGCCGAGTTAAAATTTCAACAGTTCATATTTTTCAGGGTTGATTTGTGATAGTAAAAATGGAAATGTACTATTTTCTTAGTAAAAAAAAAAAAAATCGAATTAGTGATCATGCAATGTCTTCCTTATTGAAATTGTTTGACTTGTGTTGCAAATGTAATTACTGTAAATATTTTTAATGTAAAAATAAATTATTTTTAGTTTATTTCGTTGGGAGGAATTTCTCTTCAGTATTAAATGGCGAGTTATTATTAATAATTGACGATATTTCAAGTAATACAGATTTCCCAGACCGTAAACTGAATAATACAAAAAAAAAATTACAGTAAAAAAACGTGAACTGCTTTAGAAAATATCTACTTTTATTTCTTTAAGTAATTTATACATCACTGGTAAATAATTCTTGCCCACTGTACATACACGAGGACAAATAAAACAATGACGGAAAATTATAAATAGTTTTAATTAGTGAACCCTCCTGAAACTGACAGAAAACACAACCCGGACATAACGATAAACAAACAACAGGAATTCTGATAGTTCATGAAGACAACGATGCACTGAGACAAAATAACTTTGTTCATGTTTATCAACTTCGCTGTAACCACTTTGACAACACTAGCATCTGAAAAGATCCTCTCGTTCCGTCATGTCGCGGAGAAACGAGACAGATGGACTCTCAAAATTTACATAGCCGCAAAATGGAATGATGGCGAATTTTTAGTAACGAAATCTTACAAAACTTATTGAACTTTATATCAATTGTGTAATGTATAAACTAGAAGTGATAATTATTCTAAGGCTGTCTGTCCACAGGAGCAGAGAAACTGAAAAATATTAATCAAATAAGACTACACACCACTGAAGCGAGAGCTTAGTGCAACCCTATTGGATATTATTCTTCCGTTTCTCCGCAGTCACGCTCCACTACACTGTGGACAGGTAGCTCATGAGCTAAAAGCCTCGAGAATGCGTGAGAGTTCTGCGCAAGACACGCGACACGTTATTCGGTGACCTTCTAGTCTGTATGTTACATAAAAAGCATTAAAGTTCATTATGCTTTGTCAGCTTTTAAATTAATACGAAAAAATCGCACTGTCACTGCATTCCCTGGCAATGTTAATTGAGCCATATGATTACGTAGTCAGATTTCCTTTTAGAACGAGATAAAACTGTCGCACATGGTAGCCCGGCTAATTAAGCCTAACGTGTTATTCATCATCAGCCTATTAATGTTCCCACTGCTAGGACACAGGCCTCCTCTCTGTGAGAGGGGGTGGGCCATAATCCACCACGCGGGCCCAGTGCGGATTGGTGGATGTCACATGTCTTCGAATTTTTGGTTCTAGGACATGCCGGTTTCCTCACGATGTTTTCCTTCACCGTTTTGAGAGCAGTGGTGATGAAATAAATTACACAAAGTAATGCGCCTGCCGGGATTCGAACCCACGACCTACAACTCGTAAGTCGGGGCCGATACCACTGGGCCACCACTGCTCTACACGTGTTATTACTTTTTTTAAACTTTAAGGAAGTAAATAAATGTTATGCCCGTTTGTATTAATACTTAGTAAAAACCTATATTAATAAAACAGGGTAACAATATGGTACAGCGAAGCTGACAAGTGATGAAAGCTTGAATCAAAATAATGGACATTTACATTTTACATTCAATTGACAATATTATTCATTACGTTTTTACGTTCCGAACAAAAAAAAAAAAAACACTGCACTTAATGATACTGTATTATTATCAGCCATACATTATCAAAGCCTTTGTCGGAAATTACGTCTGGGGGGGTATTACAACGTCTTAAAACCAGGCTTTTTCCAGTGAGTGAACGAGATGGCGCTAGACGACCTGTATAGCTCTGTCACTTTCACTCGCCGGAACAAGCCTGGTTTTAAGACGTTGTGATACCCCCCCTGGAGTCTCGCTTAGATAAATTAATTAAACTTGACATTTGTCTAACTAAAATTGTAATCATCACTAGTCTGTTTCAAGCGGAGGGTACTCGATTTTCTAATATCACACTTTATATTTCTAAGGTGTAATTATTTTATGTTTATTTTATATCATATGCGCAAGAGTCGGGTACTGAGCGATACCTGTTGTTGCCCTCCGACCGTGAAAGAAGAGGCTGTTGTAATCTCAAAGAATAATATTTTATTATTTTGTGGTCATCCGATAAAGATACATTTTTTCCACCGTTCGTGTTGACCAGATTCGGCAAAACCGAACGGCAAAAAAATATATTATACAAAATTTGCCGTTTGTCATCACCCGAATATGTATTCACTCTTGTTTGATTTACTTACGAGCTATGAAAGAAACTATCAGCCAGTCATTATTGTATCTTATTCTGGAAGTTCACCATTTAATTTATTATTTGTCATTTTAGTTCGATAAGATCATATGATTGGTTTACTCTGTAGAATGAATTTGATGAGCAGTGTGATGGGTGTGACCACACTCATCGCAGCTTAGTGGAGCGGTTACGAATCACATCGAACCAAAATAAGGAGAATAAGGACCCGTTTACGACCTTGCTTTACTTGCTTATGCTTTAAACAAGGGCAGCGAGCGGTAAGATGAAAATATATAGAAAAGTTTGCAACACACTACGAGGCGCCGCGCCGCCAGTAGCGAATTCGCGTAACAGTAACATATCTTAGTGATGACGGTCGCTCACCGCTTAGGCCCTAAATACACGGTCAAACGCAAATGCAACTTCTAGTTACTTTAGTTTCATTTGAGTTTCTGCCATAGACTCTTATGAGTGAGCGCACATGACGCAACCGATGAAACCGGTTTGGAACGGTTGCGTCATGTGCGCTCACTCTTAAGAGTCTATGGCAGAAACTCTAAAGTAACTAGAAGTTGCAGTTTCGTTGCAGTTACTTTTCACCGTGTGTGTTGGGCCTTAGACCAAAGTAAACACGCTGTAACGGTTTTCCTCATAAAGACATGAAGTTAAAAGCAATCCCAAGGACCGGTAAATGTGATCCATCCCTAAATCATATTATAGTATTTCTTATTTATTCATTTCTTTTTTATTTTTGTAGTATTATCAACCGTTTCTTTCTACCTATCGACAGGACTCCATAGACGAATTATCTACCCAACAAAACGAAAGGGGAGAGGGGAAAGTAATAGAGAAGTCTAGTTGGAGTCTGACGTATCGTAAGAAAAAATCAGTGACCGAGAAGAGTGAACTCAAACATGTATAGAAAGATAGACAAGAATTTCAGTCTGCTTCGTGATCAATACTTTTTATTCAAACATTTTTTTATACGGTAGGCCAAATCAAACGATATACATTTTTGATTGTTAAACGGGTCTGTACATTAAACGAAGAGTATTTATGTAAACTATGCGAATCAATTCTCAGCGGGCAGTTTTCCTGTAATTTGTTTCATCTACGTACTTTGCCGGCGGTCCGTCTAATAAAATAACCAGAGGTAAGGCAACTGTCTCACAGCCCGCAAATAGCCATAAGCGAAGAAAATAGAGATCAATTATTATTATGATTACAGCCGTGAAGTTATGCCGACTAGCGTATGCAGCTGGTCACTGACTCAAAAGAATAAAAAATATGCGCTTTTATCCGGCTCGAAAGACCAATTCGTGAGTTTTATTTCATAACACAAGTTATTTGAGCGAAAAAGTAGTCTATAGGTAATCGCTTCTTTGTTGGCGGTGGAACAGGTACCTACCAATGGTCAGGGCATTGCATTGACACTACGACACGGCATTAGGCTACGCTTAATGACTAGTTGACCAGGGTACTAGCTGACTAAGACAATAAAATTGGTCTAACGGGTGTGTTCAGAATAACCTGATCGTCAATTGTTTTTGAGTTTGCCAAACAACAGTACTCTAGCCGAATCTTATAAAACATACTGCTGAACCACATATCTAAGTCATCGCAATTTTATATTTGACGGATTAGAAATAGTATCAAAATGGCAGCTGAAAAAAATCTTGAGAGGCTAATATCCTGTATCCAAGCCAGGTTCAAGTCCAACCTAATCCATCTATTCCTATCTTAAAACAGCTGCAGAGAATACTGCACCAGTATGACAATATGATAGGAATAGACAGAATGCTTCCATCTAGATTGCACACCAAAACATTTGTCACAGAAAATGTACATTGACTAACTATTGATTTTTGGGCCTGTGTCTGCATTTACCATAAAAATAATCTATCCAGACATACCATCGTACTTTCCTTTGGAAGTAAATAACTCGGCGCCATAATATCTCTGGATAAAACTGTTACAACTTTGAAAAAGAAACAAAAAAACTAACGATAGAGTAATCACCCAAAGCCATTGCGCTTGCGTGGCTATGCTCCTTCGATTCCAAGGCTTTACTCAAAACTGGTGAAACACATCCTCCTTACTCCTTCACTCCTCCTTCCAAGATGTAATCTATCACGTTTATACCACGAGGTCCACATAATAGGCTAGCCTATCGTTCAAACATCGTATCATCATGAGACATTTATTAGTGAACATTGTTGGTGTCGTAGTGTGAACGCGGTCGGGCGGGCGTGGCTGCGAGTGGGCCAGCTTGGCCGGCAGTGGGCCAGCGTGGCCGACAGAGGGCCAGCATGACCGGCAGTGGGCCAGCGTGGCCGACAGTGGGCTACTATTACGCGACGTAGTTGTACTGGTTGGGGTTGTCTTTGTCACGTTCCATGTAGTCGCGGTCGATGAGGGATTCGATGCGTTTCTTCAGGTCTGCCGGCTGAAAGTCAATAAAAATCGTTCTTTTAGAACACGCTTGTTATGTAATATAGGGCGAGAGGGCTACTGAAACCCAATAACATTGAGCCCAGCTGGGAAGTCAATTGTTGCAGGCTGCTGAATCCGAGATCCTTAGTAGACCAACTGCGGAGCCATATCCCAAACCAAGGCCCACCTTCGGAACTACTCTTTGTGCAAATGGACCTAAGCCACAGTGGTTCCCCCAAAGAGCCGTGGTATCTTATTAAGAGCCCGGATATGGCAAGTTGATCCAAGGCATATGAGGGTAGTTTTGCAGTGTTGCTTCTGCCACACCTCAGTAACTATTCTTGTCTATCGTACGTTATTACAATAACATAGCCTACCTTGACGGGAAACTTGAGCTGGTTGTACAGTTCTGATATGAGCAGGTTGTGTGAGAGTGCCTTCCTCATCTTCATAACTCGCACGATGGCCGCGTCTATCTGGTACTGTCTGTCCTGGAACACTCGCTCTTCCGTCGCTTTCTGTTCCTCGCTCTGAAGTGTGGATAACAATGGTATGGTTCAATATGGTTTTAATGCAGGAAAATTAAAATACATTTACAATGGAATATTTTGAAACCTTTTACATGTAAATAAACTAGCCAGCGGCTTCATCCGCCACAACTTGAGAATTATTCCAAGGGAAGATATAATCGGGATAAAAACTATCCTATGTGTTAATCCAGGTTATAAACTGTCTGTGTACCAAATTTCATCTAAATCCGTTTAGTAGATTTTGCGTGAAAGCGTAAAATACATTCTCAGATCCTCACAATCTTTCACTATTAAATTGCAATGGGCAAGGCAAGTCAAAGCTGCAATTAGATGGCGCCACCATAGCTTAGTCCTAATACGACGATGATAAATTGATGTAGTACTATTTTGAAGTACCTACCTAAGTAAAGTAAAGTAAATAAGGGGGAAGTGTCGTATATGTATGTGTGAACAGCGCGTATGTAATCGCGCACTGCGTCCGCACCTCAATCCTCTAAGACAATTAAATCAGTGTGCCACTAGCCGTGAGTAGTTTTACTTGTGTCCCTGCGCACCTACACAACAGTGATTTGAACCAATGACGATGCTTGGAACAAGCTATACTAGCGCCATTAGTTCCCCAGTTGTCATCCCCATTGAAGGACAGTGTGTGTGGATTTTAGTCAGTCTGACAGTCCCCCTGCCCTATCCTGAGTGGGAGGACTTATTCGATGATTTTACCACTAAAAAGTATATTATGTAGGATAGGATTTACTGACCGTCTCCTTCATTTGTATCTGGTTGATCTTGATGCGGAACAGCTTGTTGGTGAAGTCCGCGTTGAAGGCGAACAGGTCGGCGTCGTCCACCTCCCGGCCGCGCGGGCTCTTGGTGAGCACGCGCGCCTTGCCGCACGCCAGCGACTGCAGCGTGCGACGGAGCTCGCCGTCCTGGAGAAGGAATCATATTTTATTGGTAGAATATGTACTAGGACAAAGCTATAGAGTTTATTTGTCTCTAGAAGTCAGTTGCTGAAGTAGAAAATTGGATTTCCTTTTTCAGAAACAGTATAGGTAGTAATTTCCACTGAACTCAGGTTTCACTTTTTGACGCAAGAGAGTACATTTTCAGTACAATTTATTTACCAAATGACTATGTGCTCACCTCAATATTAGTAGCAGTCTTGATATCTTCGAAAGAGAGGTTGTCTCCGTCGTTGAAGAGCAGCAGACAGAGCGCTTGAAACAGCGACACCTGCAGCTCTTTGTTACCCTGGAATATAACAAGTTATTTAAATTTGAGAATTTTCCCTTTTTTTACATCTAATTTTATAATTATCAGACGCACGTCGACGGGCGGGTAGGTCGGCCAGAAGTGAGACAATAGTCACCTGTGTGAAGTGCGCGCGCAGCACACAATGGCCCAGCGTGGCCTGCCACTGCAGCTTGCGGCCGGAGTGCTTGGCGAGGTAGAACTTGGTGAAGTGGTCCTGGTGGCGGGTCAGCTCGGCCGGCAGACGCACGTCGACGGGCGGGTAGGTCGGCCAGAAGTGAGACAATAGTCACCTGTGTGAAGTGCGCGCGCAGCACACAATGGCCCAGCGTGGCCTGCCACTGCAGCTTGCGGCCGGAGTGCTTGGCGAGGTAGACCTTGGTGAAGTGGTCCTGGTGGCGGGTCAGCTCGGCCGGCAGACGCACGTCGACGGGCGGGTAGGTCGGCCAGAAGTGAGACAATAGTCACCTGTGTGAAGTGCGCGCGCAGCACACAATGGCCCAGCGTGGCCTGCCACTGCAGCTTGCGGCCGGAGTGCTTGGCGAGGTAGAACTTGGTGAAGTGGTCCTGGTGGCGGGTCAGCTCGGCCGGCAGACGCACGTCGACGGGCGGGTAGGTCGGCCAGAAGTGAGACAATAGTCACCTGTGTGAAGTGCGCGCGCAGCACACAATGGCCCAGCGTGGCCTGCCACTGCAGCTTGCGGCCGGAGTGCTTGGCGAGGTAGAACTTGGTGAAGTGGTCCTGGTGGCGGGTCAGCTCGGCCGGCAGACGCACGTCGACGGGCGGGTAGGTCGGCCAGAAGTGAGACAATAGTCACCTGTGTGAAGTGCGCGCGCAGCACACAATGGCCCAGCGTGGCCTGCCACTGCAGCTTGCGGCCGGAGTGCTTGGCGAGGTAGAACTTGGTGAAGTGGTCCTGGTGGCGGGTCAGCTCGGCCGGCAGACGCACGTCGACGGGCGGGTAGGTCGGCCAGAAGTGAGACAATAGTCACCTGTGTGAAGTGCGCGCGCAGCACACAATGGCCCAGCGTGGCCTGCCACTGCAGCTTGCGGCCGGAGTGCTTGGCGAGGTAGACCTTGGTGAAGTGGTCCTGGTGGCGGGTCAGCTCGGCCGGCAGACGCACGTCGACGGGCGGGTAGGTCGGCCAGAAGTGAGACAATAGTCACCTGTGTGAAGTGCGCGCGCAGCACACAATGGCCCAGCGTGGCCTGCCACTGCAGCTTGCGGCCGGAGTGCTTGGCGAGGTAGAACTTGGTGAAGTGGTCCTGGTGGCGGGTCAGCTCGGCCGGCAGACGCACGTCGACGGGCGGGTAGGTCGGCCAGAAGTGAGACAATAGTCACCTGTGTGAAGTGCGCGCGCAGCACACAATGGCCCAGCGTGGCCTGCCACTGCAGCTTGCGGCCGGAGTGCTTGGCGAGGTAGAACTTGGTGAAGTGGTCCTGGTGGCGGGTCAGCTCGGCCGGCAGACGCACGTCGACGGGCGGGTAGGTCGGCCAGAAGTGAGACAATAGTCACCTGTGTGAAGTGCGCGCGCAGCACACAATGGCCCAGCGTGGCCTGCCACTGCAGCTTGCGGCCGGAGTGCTTGGCGAGGTAGAACTTGGTGAAGTGGTCCTGGTGGCGGGTCAGCTCGGCCGGCAGACGCACGTCGACGGGCGGGTAGGTCGGCCAGAAGTGAGACAATAGTCACCTGTGTGAAGTGCGCGCGCAGCACACAATGGCCCAGCGTGGCCTGCCACTGCAGCTTGCGGCCGGAGTGCTTGGCGAGGTAGAACTTGGTGAAGTGGTCCTGGTGGCGGGTCAGCTCGGCCGGCAGACGCACGTCGACGGGCGGGTAGGTCGGCCAGAAGTGAGACAATAGTCACCTGTGTGAAGTGCGCGCGCAGCACACAATGGCCCAGCGTGGCCTGCCACTGCAGCTTGCGGCCGGAGTGCTTGGCGAGGTAGAACTTGGTGAAGTGGTCCTGGTGGCGGGTCAGCTCGGCCGGCAGACGCACGTCGACGGGCGGGTAGGTCGGCCAGAAGCCCATCGTGAGGATGTACACGCTGAGCTCCAAGCCTCCGCCCTCCTGAGACGCCGCTAAGTGCTACACAAACATTTATTACGTCGTACACACTACACGTTATAGGGGGAGATATTACTTCGAGCGCTGCAGCTCAGTCCATCCGTGCTGTCTGCTGGGGTAGGTTTTCTCAAACGGTGTGGTCAATTCCTCGAAATATCAGTGTTTACGGTTCCTCTTCCAGTTAGATGCTTTAGTTTCCTACACAATTTTTATTTAATGGAGTCCGGAATTAAGTTAACGCTTGACAGGTCAAAACGTTTGTTGACTCCATCGTTTTAAGAATATATTCAGTTCAAAGTTTTTCCGATATATCTAGAAAAAAATGTCTCATTTCAACCGCTTAGAATCTGTAAATTATATTATAAAAATAATAAGAAACTGTCCCCAACTTACGTGGTGATTCATACATACTTGCTTATAAGTTATATTAATATCCTTGGAGAGTTCCATGTCTTTGAACATGCCTTCTAGTTTACAGGTGAATCCACCGCCGCACTCCTGTTTCAATTTACTTAACATTGACTTTTCTGCGTCCACCGACGCTGATTTGCCGACTAGCAGCCTTTTGGCAAGGTCCTGTGAAGGAAGACAGAAATTATTAAAAATAAGTCCTAGTAATGGGAGGTTTTCTTTTTGGAGTTTAAAAAAACAAAGTAGTTTCCAAGAACTCGATAGATGGCGTTGAACTGACGGTGTGACTCTAGGAAAAAGATGTATGCCTTCATTTTTGCACAAATCCACAAGGCACAGACTTCGCTTTTTTTTCTCTTGGGACATTTTTTTTTTGGCGCGGAAAACTCATTAATTAAAGTCTTGTAAATGAATATTTTTTTCTTTTTCCTTGTTGTTATTTATTTTCAAAATGCCATTTGTGTGATGTCATGTGACTACAGATGTGACTGACAATGACATGACATGTACTTTTTGTTTTACGATCTCAGAATTACATACAAGAGAAAAAAACAAAAAATGACGTGACGTTCCGTTCATTGCAGTCACATATCAAGTTCAGCGCCATCTATCCATTGACAGGGAAAACATAAAAAGAAAATCCCTCATTCTGACTATTGGCTATATAGTCATGTGATTATGAAGTGAAGGCACATTTGGCCTGGGCATACCACGATGCGGCTTACCCAATGATTGGTCACCGACATACTTTGAGGCATATTTATCTTCGGAGTACGCATTATACCCGACCTCACTCTTACATAACGCAGAGTTAGCAGGAAGTAGCCAAAGACATTAAAAAAAACCTTACTTTTTTACTCTACTACGGTATTTCATGGGTGTGACCGTGTCTCGAAGTGTGTACCATAAGTTAATGAGGTGATTTTCCATAGAAATATTTAAAGAAAACAATACCCTATACAATAACAGACAAACACAGATATGTGGGTCTTCATACCTTCTTGTAGAAAGCTTCGAACACGTCCTTGCCGTGTATAAACCGGAACAACACCATGATCTTGTCGAGCAAACGTTCCAGCTCTTCTTCCGTCGCCTCCTTATTGCCCGCGCGGAGTTTCACGTCCACGAATTTGGCTGGAGAAAATTACATCAGTAAGTGAAATGACATTTAAATTAAAAGGGCAGTTAGTTCAACTTCGTGGAGTGTTTTAACCACTTCCCTGTCCGATGAATCACATGTGACTCACGACTATTGTTTAGGTATTGTGTCTGCTGCGCGGACAGTGAAAGTGTTAACTGTCGTTCAAAACATTAACGAACCACAACATTGGGGTGGGTGGGATTAACCCCCTAGTGACCGCAAGACCGCCCCGGACACTAGGAGCGCGGGCAGCGACCATGTCCTGCAGCGACGGCTGGGCCAGTCCATCGGCAAGTGAAGCAGGACTGCACCAGGCCCAGACCAACATTCTGTCCTAATCCACTAGACAAACAGTTTGTACTGTGTTCCGTCGTTGCGGAAGAGTTCCAGATTCTGATCTCGGCTCTGGGTTGGATTTAGACTGAGAGCAAAACTTTCCAAAAATAGGCTAGTTGCCTAAAAAAAATTAATTAGTCCGTCTTTTAGATTATTCAAAAATAAGGGACCCGTATTTTTTTATTTGTAAATTAGACCAAACATGACAAAGATATAGCCTATTAAAGTTACGTGTGACGTCACGATGCGTGGCATTTTTCGCGCAGAGTGACGTCACAGGTAACTTAAATAGGCTATTATCTTTGTTCTTTTTTGTTTAACCGAAAAAAAGAAAAAATACGTGTCCAATATTTTTTATAATCTAAAATACGGACTAAATAGAATGTAATTATTTTGATCCTGGAAACTACCCTAGCCTATTATACACTCAGTAACTCACCAATAAGTTCGGCTGGCTTGTTCTGTCTCTGGTTGATGAAGTACTCGAAGGCCTCCCGCATGGAATAGAGGAACTTGTCGTTCCTCTGGAAGCAGGTGTTGACCACGTGGTCCAGCTGTTCCTTGAAGTCCAGCAGCTCGCCCACCATCGTCTTGTCGCGCTCCGGCTCTATTACTATCGTACGACCTTTTTTCTGTAACAATATGAGATGACACTTGTATTTTATGAAAAAAAATGTCTATGCAATTATCTACTGAAAACTAATTTCCAGTCAATTTCATATGGAATTGGAACTTTGGTTTTCCTCTATACTCTATACTTTATTTTTTAATTAAATTGTAATAAGCTATTTTGGTGTCCCATTACTGGGTTTTAAGTTATAGGAAATTTTTAGGACCAATTACTATGAGCTACATTACACAGTCAGTTCGTTGGCTGAATGTCACACAATTTGAACCTACATGCAGGTAACCAAATCATTCGCTAGTTGATCTAGTTTCTGTTTATAATCAAATTAATTTTCTCTACAAAAACCACCTAATTCTAGAAGTATACAAACCTTAATATAAGCATTGAAGTGGTTACACAGCTCCGTGAGCCCGTCCTTCACGCGGCTGAAGAGTGCGTACAACGTGGTGAGGTCCGCGAGCCGCGGCCCGTCCATGAGGGACTCCAGGCCTTTGCCCAGGATGCCGGTCAGGTGCTCGCTTAACAGTTGCCGCTCTATCGTGTGGATTAACTGCCATCTGGTGGAGAATTAGTTTTAGTATACGAAAAATCAGTGAGGTGTGGCTAAATAAATACAGCCGCACCAACCTTCGATCTTCTTGCCTAGGTTGATCTGTGGATGGGTGATCAATGACCATTTCTCATAGCGAGATTCCTTCATGCCTAGGAAAGCACATAAAGCCGATGGTCCAGCTGTCATTTCTAGATCTTTGTCAGTGGTTACTATTAGAGACTTTACCCAGTGGCAAGTTTGATTTTCACTTGCAGTTGGAATTCGTTTGAATCTCGTCGCATTACGTCGCATCGTTCCATGAGTGTAAAGTCCCTAAGTCTGACAACCAGTCTTAGGCCCGGTATCGACCAATTTATAGCTGAGAGGAGAGGAGATGTGTTTGAATAACCAATCAGATGTCCACATCTCCTCTCTGCTTAGCTTCAGTTGGCTTGAGTTGACATCTGATTGGTTATTCAAACACATCTCCTCTCCTCTCCGCTTTGTTGGATACCGGGCCTTACCATGAGGTATCGTATTGACTATTTACTGGGTTGTGGAGGTCTGATAGGCCGTCGCTCCATGTAAAAACCTGATATTCAGCTGCATCCAGTTTAACTGGAAGCCGACATCAATATATTTGGAAAAAGCCTAGTATGATAATGAGAGAAGAATAAGTAGAGAAAAATATTCGTCATATTCACGTAAAACTTCTGTCTACCCAAGATATTCCTGTCCTTATTATATCCATCTATCTTTCACGCCTGATCTTCAAGCATCCATAAATAATTCTCTTTGAACTTATTTACTTACTTTGTAGAGGGGTCTAGGTAGTGCAGCAACCTCTCGTTTTCCTCTTTGAGCCTCTTCTCGACGTGTGCGAGGTACTGCGGCACGGCCAGCTCGCGCATAAGACGCTGTCCCTCCGCCGCGTATAGCCTCTCCGTCGCTTGGAGGAACCTGAAAGGGAGATTAAATTAATGACATAATCATCACCTACTAGTTTATATCCATGGCGTTTACTGCCTGAAGTTCAAATAATTATTCAACGGGGACCCCCGCCCAATCTTGGGTGAGAAGAGAAGACACTTTACTGATTTTACTACGAAAAAAAAACTAGGCCTATACAAATAATAAAGTTTATTGTTACAACTTACATCTATTTTGATTGTTATTTTTTTTTAAATAAAAATGCAGATATGAAACAACAACTTGTAGATCATAAATAATTATATTTGTTTCGAGTGTGAATAGAATCAGCGACACTCAGCGCTGCAGTCGATCGGCAGTGCCGGCAAGAAATTAGGTCGAGAAAAATATTTATTTATTTTTATTATTTCTCATGTAAATTACATTTATCGTTATGTGGAAGGCCTTTTCCCAGCTAATATGAAAAAAAAGTTATTCTTTATTCCTTTCGTTACATATTTCGTATACAGAATCGTTTAGTACTTATTTCTAAGGAAGTAAGTTATTATTTGTAAGAAACACGTAGTTGATCACGCGGAGGGGGCGCGGTCGCTCGTGACGTGACCGCGTGACCGGCTTATGAATAAGGGCTCGGCTGTTTTGAAACTTGCACGTGACTAAGAGGTTTTTAATAATAGATTTTCCTTTGGGGGTAGGTCGGAAATAACACAGTCACCTGCTACAATTCTCACATAGTTCTTTCCCATCGTCTACTTTCATACATTTAGAAATACAAGCACGCTGGGTACTACACACCCGACCTTTTTTTTTTTTTAGCGTGGTAAAATGATTTCTCCCACCCTCTAGAGGCCCTCTAGAGGGTGCTAACTCGTGGCGTGCAACGAGCCGTCGATCCGCACCCGACCTTTCTGATAGAGTTCATCTGGACCTTTCCAGGTTTAAAATCGCCATTTCATCAAGGTTGCTAATAACAATGTTGCTAATAACAATGTTGCTTAAATTATTCTTTGTCATTCATACTCAATTACTTCAGCAATAGAATAGTATATTGTTTGTTACGAATTTTGCTTGAAGGTCTTCCTAGGGCTCTAAATAGGTAGCTTGTATTTCACTCATCCTCTCAAGATGAAGTTTTTTTTCTGCCTACGCTACGCGCGGGAGTTAGTATAGACGGCACTAGTGTGCGAGCGAGAGAATACGATAAGCGCCGCCATTTAAGATTCCTTTCTTCAATGAACCGGGTTTTACTAAATGTAAATAAACTATATGCGTACTAACTTGTGTTCAAAAGCATCCTGATAGATCTGCAGGTCGGAGAGCATTCGCAGCAGAGACTTGAGCAGCGAGATGTCGACAGCATCGCCGCCGCGCTCCCGCTCGATCAACGTCAGTAGACCGTCCACCGTGCGCGTCTGCACCAGTGTGTTCATTGCTATGTGGTGCCGGAATAGGTCGAGACCCATGTCCCTGAAACAAATATAACACCGCGGTTTAATGCAGCCGAATTGTAGCTAGGGTTGTATTCTAAAACCAGGTCTTATCCCCAAAGACCAGTAGCATTCTGAAAGTAGGACGAAAACAAAAATATGAAACGGAGAGTTGTTGCTGATTTTTGCTCCACCAGGTTTTTTTTTGTATTTTAAGTGAGGAAAATAAGCTACTTGCTTATTTATGAAATCAGAAAAGGTGAAATTGATCCCTGTTGTGTTTCGAAGTGGGAAGACTTATCCTCTATTTTTTGTATAGACAGTATTTCACATGAGTATAACATAGTGATATAATCTCAAAACAATGGATGTCCTGAGTTAGTGTAGAATTTCTTTATAATATAAAATAATGGCCTATACAGTATCTCTTATTTCTTGAAATGAATAACTGAGAAATTAAACTGTATTATACGAAAATATAATTGCGATATGATATTAGCATGGCATTATAATCGAATAAACATTTTCATTGCCCCAATACTGGCGATCAGGAGATGAACTGGTAATCTGGAAAAACAATCAGCTGATGCACGTACTACGGATCTAAAACGGGGAGTATCGTTCACTTTTTTATTTATAAATTGCACACATTTGTTATTACTGTATTTTAAACGCCAATTCTAACTCATAACAATATATTTTATTTGCTATTTTTGATTTTTTGCACTCCATTGGTGTTTGCAAAATCATTTGTTTACAACTTATTGAAGATTGATTAACTTTTTAGGAATACATAGTTAATAAATATCCAGTTAAATAAACCTTATAAGATACTTAGTGAGCATTATTGTCTTTATGTAATGACTGTATTTTAAAAGTTAACTATTTTTTTTTTGGTGCACTTAGCAAAGTACCCACTGTAAGAAATAAAAAAGTGCTTTCAGACAATAAAACCAGTAAAATACAATTCCCAATTTGTATTGATAGCATATATTGATGTTAATAGATCAGCCTCCCATAGTTCAATCCTTTGCTTAGCACTCTCTTCAATCTTTCCCTTTTTTTATTTTTATTTTTGCAATTTGATGCCTCCCTCCTTTTATCACTAACTGTTCTCCATTGACTTATACTGTTCTCACCATTTCTATTTCTCACTTTCAGTAACCAATCCAATAACCATGCCTGTGATGACCCGTAAGGCTGCTGCTCAGGATATGGAGCTTAAGTTGAGAACAGCTCTCCATGAGCTCAAGGAATCAAATCTCAAAGTCCAACAACTGTTACAAGAGAGAGAAGAGAGTGAGGTGGAGATCGTTAAGGTTAATACCAAAAACTCAAGCCTAAAACGGGAATTAGTTGACCTTCATCAGCAATTCTTGGACGTTGTTGATGAACGGGATCAGCTGCGGATGGTCATGGATGGGTTCAAGAATTGCACTAATTTGTATGAAGAGGCTTTATGTAAGGTTAGGGAACTAGAAAATGAAGTTATCTATGCTAATAGTTTGATTTTAAAGTTACAAAAAGAAAAAGAAAGTTCTCAAATTATTCAAACAAATAACTTATACAATGAAATATTAAATAGTAATTGTAACCCCTCTTCCTTAATTACTATAGATCTGACTGAAGATTCTTTATTGAAACATAATTATAATGTAAGTAATAATAAAATTAAGAAATATGCAAAATTAAATAGAATTATTAAAAAATGTCACCAATTTAAGAAACAACACAGACACTTTTCTAAATATATTCCATTGAGAAAAGAACGTGTTGATTTACTAAATAAATTAAGTAATTATCAAATAAAACTAGAAGATAGTATAAAAATATATGAAATAGATACTCAGCATTTGCAGTCTGAAATTCAGGTACTACAGGACTCACTTAGTTCCCTATCCAATAAGTATGTGACCTCTCAGAATCAAATCAGGGAACATATTCTTGCTGCAAACGAATTAGTAAGGTGTAAATGTAATTGTCAGACAGTTCCCAACATTGACAATATCCAGCCTGAGGTAACGGAGGACCCGTCCCAGTCTGAGAATTTAATGCTAGACTGTAATGATCACTCACAGGTGGCACAGTCTGAGATATATAATAATCATGATTGTTCTTACTCAGTTATGTTCTCGGATAGTATAGGAAGAGGTGTAGGTGCATTACTGAGTAATAATTTGAGTCATTCCAGTCAGAATTATTGTATGCCGGGGTTAACTTTCAAACAGATAATGGCAACAATAACTAAAAATGTCTATAACTGTAACACAGACCTAACTATATTTGTGGGGAATAGTAAAAACCTTAAAAAAGCAGACCTCACTCACAGTGTAGGTGAATTGTTAAAGTTGAATTGCCGTAAAATAACATTGTGTGCTTTTCCATACTTTGAGAGACTGTCAGAACGTCAGAATAATTATATTCACATGCTGAATAAGCATATTCATTTTCTTGTTAGTCATTACAGTGACAAACTTAGCTTTTTTGATACCAATAGTTTTATAGATAGGCTTAGGTCAAGACGAGGTACAGTGTATCTGCCTTTTGTATACAGGGTGTTTCTTTAAAATGGGACAAAAGGGAGAAATGCGAATCCATAAGAGATACGGGAAAACAATCTTAGAAACCTTTAGCTCTTTTTTGATGTTGACAATTTTGGCGTTTTTATTTTTTTGGTCAAATGTGAGTTGTCCACAGAAATGATTGAAATTGGTCAAAATTTTTTTTAGTGCCGTTCGACTCTGTTTCATGTAAGGATCATTTCATTGTATCACAAGAAAAAAATCGGGACGGCGGAAGTTGGTCAAAAATTGCAAAATATTTTTTCATACAAATTGTTTGAACGAAAAAATTATCACTTTTTTTATGATGTTATTTGATTTAGTGTCTATTAAAGATCATTTCATTGTATGGGAAGGATAATGTCTGGGCAATAGAAGTGGGTCAAAAGAACAGTAAAGTTTCTTCTAACAGCATAAAGTTTATCAGTAGTAGTCAGTATTTCATTAGATTTGACCCACTTCTGTTGCCCAGACATTTTCCTTCCCGTACAATGAAATGATCCTTAATAGACACTAAATGAAATAACATCATAAAAAAAAGTGATAATTTTTTCGTTCAAACAATTTGTATGAAAAAATATTTTGCAATTTTTGACCAACTTCCGCCGTCCCGATTTTTTTCTTGTGATACAATGAAATGATCCTTACATGAAACAGAGTCGAACAGCACTAAAAAAAATTTTGGCCAATTTCACTCATTTCTGTGGACAACTCACACTTGACCAAAAAAATAAAAACGCCAAAATTGTCAACATCAAAAAAGAGCTAAAGGTTTCTGAGAAAGTTTTCCCGTATCTCTTATGGATTCGGATTTCTTCCTTTTGTCCCATTTTAAAGAAACACTCTGTATAGACACAAAATAGCTAGGCTATTAGGTTTTTATTTTTACACAGACATAAATAGTATGTCTACGTTTAGGAGTAGTATAATTAACACCGAAAATATTAGTAACGATACTAGTATTAGGGTGGTGACCACTGACTTTAGCAGTTGTGTTAATAGTGGAAATATTTCTTTAAACTAGTTAGTAAGACAACAGAGGTTTTATTCAACAACAAGGTACCTTCTTGCTCTGAAATATTTACATGCAATAAAGGGGCTAAGCAGAATTCCTTGACAATGTTTCATCAAAATATTCAAGGTTTTTCTTCAAAGCAACTAGAAATTGAATTGTTTTTAGAAAAGACAATGTACGATATTGTTTGCTTCACTGAACATTGGTTGAAAGACTATGAAATGATAATTTATTACGAAAACTACAATGTGTGCAGTTGCTATAATCGAAAATCTAAGATGCGTGGGGGTTCACTAATCTTAGTTAGAAATTGTTTAAAAGCTAAGCCTCGTAAGGACATAGTTAATTTATCGGTCGAACATAGCATTGAATTGTCTTGTGTAGAGCTAGATAAGCATGTAATAGTGTGCGTTTACAGACCCCCTAATTATCAAAACTACTCTATATTTGAGTCAGTAATGGAAGATGCTTTGGCGAAACTTGGAACTTGTAAAAAACAATAATTATCTGTGGTGACTTTAACGTTAATATTTTGGAAAATAATGTAAATAGCAGTAGGTTCTTAAATCTCTTTAAATCATTTAATTTGGAGAATGTGTTTTCGGAACCAACCCGTATTACTTTAAATACTGCCACATGTATTGATAATGTTTTTGTGATTGTGAATACTTAGATAAATCTATTGTAAATTACCTTCCTTCGGATCACAGCGGTCAAGCGGTTACCTTTGAGTCCAATACACAATTACAAAAAGTTCAAATACAAACTAGACAAATAACACCGAACAACTTAGATAGATTTAATAATAATCTAATTAATAGCTTAAATATTTCAGACCACATTTTTAGTTTAAACAATGTAAACATATTGTATAAAGACTTTTTTGAAGCAGTTCGTACCGCATTCGATAATACTTTAAAAATTAAAATGAAAACCGTTGGCCCTAAGTTTATTTTTAGTGACTGGGCAACGCAAGGTATTAGAAAAAGTAGGGAACGGTTGTTTGAGCTGTACGGCCTTAAGCCTTTTATTAACTCGGAAACATTTAATAGATATGTTGCTACTTACTCCAAAATTTTCAAAAACACTTGTAAGGTGGCTAAATCCATCTTCATTAGCAAGAAGATTAAATCATCAGATAATAAGATAAAAACAGTTTGGAAAATAATAAACAATGAAACCAACAGAAATAAAAAACGTAGTAACAATTTGGTACTAGAGACCTCACGTGGTCTCATAAGCTCAGATCAAGAAATTGCTGAAGAATTTGTAAATTTCTTTACCAGTATCCCACATAAAACAACTGAAACTTTAAATTCATCTCCCTTACTTTCTATTGACTTATTAAAAGCGAACGTTTCAGCCTGCCCAAATGAATTTAAATTTAAGCATATAAACCCCTTCGCCGTCATAAAAGCTTACAAGCAAATCAAGATCAAATTAACTGAAGATATATGGGGTATGTCTGTCAAAGCTTGTACTTCAATTATTAAGACTGTAGCACCGTATTTGGCTTCGATATTTAATTTGTGTGTGGATCAAGGTGTCTTCCCAGATCTAATGAAATACAGTAAAGTAGTACTGCTTTTTAAAACCGGAGATAGTAAAGACACCAACAATTATAGGCCTGTATCCGTGTTGCCGGTTTTCAGCAAGGTGTTTGAAAAAGTTATGCTTGATCAGATGCTCAATCATTTTAACATCAATAAAATATTAAACGAGCAGCAGTATGGCTTCACCAAAGGACGTTGTACAATTGACGCCGGTGTTACCTTATTAAAACACATATATACTGCGTGGGAAGATGCTCAAGATGCCATAGGAATTTTCTGTGATCTCTCGAAGGCATTTGATTGTGTAAATCATGAAACCTTGCTCTTTAAACTTGAGCATTATGGCCTAAGTAAAGTCGCGCTTAATTTAGTGAGATCTTATTTAAATGATAGACAACAACAAGTACAAATAAATGGTGTCACTTCGGAGGGTATACGGATAAAAATGGGCGTACCACAAGGCTCCATATTAGGTCCTTTCCTCTTTTTAGTTTATATCAACGATCTACCCCATTTGTTCAAAAATCAACCTGAAATGGTATTGTTTGCTGACGATACTTCTTTGATATTTAAGATAAATAGACGTGCCACACACCTTGACGACGTAAATAGCGCCCTAGTGCAGGTGCAAAAGTGGTTCACTGCTAATAATTTAGTATTCAATGGGAAGAAAACAAAGTGCATAAGATTTTCTCTACCGAATGTCAAAAGTCATGATAGTGACATTGTATTGAACCAAGAGAAACTAGAATTTGTCGATAAAACGGTTTTCCTAGGAATCACCCTTGACTCAAGGCTACAGTGGAGTCCTCATTTAACATCTCTTGCAGGACGGCTAAGTTCAGCAGCATACGCGGTTAGAAAAATCCGCCAACTTACTGATATAGATACCGCGAGGCTAGTCTATTTTAGTTATTTTCATAGTATTATGTCGTACGGTATTTTACTATGGGGACGCGCTGCAGATATCGAGTCCATATTTATTCTGCAGAAAAGAGCTATCAGAGCCATATATAATCTATGTAGGCGCGATTCTCTACGGGAATTGTTTAAGGATATCAACATCATGACAGTACCTTGTCAATACATATACGAAAACATCATGTACGTTAGAAAAAATCTGCATCTATTTAGTAAAAGAGGCGATAGACACAACTATAGTACTAGAAATAGGGGCCAATTAGTTCAGCCAGGTTTCAGGTTAGCTAAAGTTGACACATCTTTCATGGGGTACTGTCTAAAATGTTACAATAAAATACCTCCTCACATATTAGAACTGAATGAAACAAAATTCAAATCATGTATAAAACGCACACTATGTAGTGTTGTAATTAGCAAAATATATGTAGACTAGCGCCATCTTGTGACAAATATGTGAACTAATGTTTACTCTGTGTTTGCTGTTATATTTGAATAAAGTCTTCGTCTTTTCGTAGTCACAGCTATAGCACGTTTGTTTTATTTATAGGTTATGGGCCCAGCCCAGCCTATTAGATAGCTAGATTGTGAGTTTGTTGTTAGAATTCATCAGTGCGATGAACAATAGACTTTGCATTTTACCAATCAGTTGTGTGTAAAGTGAATAACAAGAAAAAACGTGCGTGACAGTCATGGCGTCCAGTTCGAACTATCTTGTGAGCGTCCCCAAGTTACAAGGGCGCGAGAACTATAGTGAATGGTGTTTCGCCGCAGAGAATTTTCTGGTATTGGAAGGAATGGTTGGGTGTATAAAACCTGAGCCCGCTCATCCACCAGCAGCTGCAGATGACGCGAAAACAAAAGCCAAACTGATTTTAACAATCGACCCGGCTCTGTATGTTCACATAAAGTCCGTCAGAACATCGAAAGAATTGTGGGACAAATTGAGGATGTTATTCGATGACTCGGGATTTACCAGAAAAATTAGTCTGCTGAGGAATTTAATATCAATTCGATTTGAAAATTGCACTTCGATGACGGCATACGTAACACAAATCGTTGAAGCTGGACAGAAATTACAAGGCACGGGATTTGGAATATCCGACGAGTGGATTGGCTCTATTATGCTGGCTGGACTAAGCGAAAAATTTATGCCTATGATAATGGCCATCGAACACTCGGGCATGATCATTACATCCGACGCCATCAAAGGAAAATTGATGGACATGGAACCGGAAGACAATGATGCCAACAATGCATTCGCATGTTTCCGCAAGAACCATAGCCAACGTTCAAAGAATGGAAAGTTTACACAGTCTATGGCCAATAAAGATGGCGGAAAAACAGAAGTGCCAACATGTGTCAAAGGAAAACCAAATGTCAAATGTTACAATTGTAAACAACATGGTCACTATCGCAATCAGTGCCCAAATAATAAAAATAAATCGAAGAATTCGGAAAATAATTCGATAAAAACAAGTAATGCTTTTAGTGCCGTGTTCTTTAATAGAATATTTGACAAGAAAGATTGGTATGTCGACTCTGGAGCGAGTTCGCATTTGACAAGTAACAGAGACTGGATGAACGACGTGTGTTATTCTGGATTTACCAAAGAAATCATGGTTGCGAACCAGAGTAAGATCTCAGTGCTGTGTTGTGGAAACGTAAACATAACAACGTGTACTGAAAAATGTGATTTTAACATAACTGTTGAAAAGGTCTTATGTGTTCCTGAATTATCTACTAACTTGTTATCAGTAAGCCAGTTGATTAGGCAAGGCAACAAGGTGCATTTCACTGGCACAGGATGTAAAATACTGAACAAAAATGATACTCTGGTAGCTACTGCATCACTTGTAAATGGAGTTTATAAACTAAATACATCTACTTGTTTGGCAGCAGCAGTAGCGGAGTCTCCAGAAGTATGGCATCGAAGATTGGGACATGTCAACAGTTGTAACATTAACAAAATGCAGGACGCTGTAGAAGGAGTCAGACTTACTGAGACATCCAAGATTAATAAGTCTAGCTGCATAGTATGCTGTGAAGGTAAGCAGAGTCGGTTACCATTTGCTAATGAAGGTAATAGGAGCACTAAGCTTTTAGACGTGGTTCACACCGACATCTGTGGGCCAATGGAGAATTTGTCTCTAGGAGGAAGTAGATATTTCCTGATTTTTGTTGACGATCACAGCCGCATGACACATGTTTATTTTTTGAAAAGTAAAAATGAAGCTTTACAGCATTTTAAAGAGTATAAAGCGAGAGTTGAGAATTCAACGTCAAATAAAATTAAAATTTTGAGAAGTGATAATGGCAGGGAATTCTGTAATAAAGATTTTGATAGTTTTTTGAAGAAAACTGGTATACTTCATCAAAAATCCAATCCTTACACCCCTGAACAAAATGGGCTTTGTGAACGGATGAATAGAACGTTAATTGAAAAAGCCAGATGTCTTTTGTTTGATGCGAAACTTGGTAAGGAGTTTTGGGCAGAAGCCATTAATACTGCTGTTTATTTACAGAATAGAATTGTTAAAACTACATTAAACAACCATACACCATATGAGTTGTGGACAGGAGCCAAACCAAACCTAAGCCATTTGAGAATTTTTGGCAGCACTGTCATGAAACATGTACCCAAGGAGAAAAGACGTAAGTGGGACAAGAAAGCTGAACAATGCATACTAGTTGGTTACCCTGAGGACATCAAAGGATACAGGTTGTATAATCTGTCAACGAAAGCTATTACAACTAGTAGAGATGTCATTATTATAAAGGAAAATTTAGCACATCAAGAAAGTGTGATTGAAGTACAAGAGAAAGATGATACACCAATAGAGAACAGGAAACATCAGTCTTCAGTGGAAGAAATGTCAGACCAGAGTAGAGAGGATTCTTTTGTTTCTTATGAAAGTGACAGGGATGAAACCTATATACCAGAAGAGGTATTGACATCAGAAGAAGAGTTGCAATCAGACAACTTAAAGATTTTACCACAAAGGCAGAGAAAACAACCAGACAGGTATGGATTTATGTGCACAGATTTTAATATCAGTGATGAGCTAACATTAGAAGAAGCACTGCAAGGACCAGAGAAAGAGCATTGGGAACAAGCTGTCAAAGACGAGCTGAAGAGCTTTGAAGACAATGATGCATGGGAAGTTGTTGACATTCCTGTAAGTGGCAACATTGTAAAGTGCAAATGGGTTCTCAAGAAGAAGTGTGATGCTGAAAATAATGTGCGATATCGAGCCAGACTTGTGGCTAAAGGGTGTTCTCAAAAACATGGTGTAGACTATCATGAAACTTTTTCTCCTGTAGTGCGACATACAACACTTAAGTTATTATTTGCTTTATCAGTGCAGTTTGATCTAAATGTGACGCATCTTGATGTGAAAACCGCTTTTTTGAATGGTGAACTGTCTGAGACTATATATATGCAGAAACCTTTAGGTTATGTATGTACAAATGATAAAAAGATTCTAAAATTAAAAAAGGCTGTATATGGTCTAAAACAGGCATCACGAGCGTGGTATAAAAAGGTGGATAGTTGTATGTTAGCAGATAAATATGTTAAATCTAAAATAGAACCATGTTTATATTTAAAATGTGTTGGTAGTAGTAAAACCATTATAGCATTATATGTAGATGATTTTTTTGTTTTCTCCAATGATGAAAGTGAAACTAATCATCTTAAGAGCATGTTAGGTAGTCATTTTGTGCTAAAAGACTTAGGAATTGTAAAGGAATGTCTGGGCATGTCAGTAGATTTTGACAAACTAAATGGTACTGTTAGTTTGAGTCAAGAGAGATATATTGATAAGTTGCTTTCCAAGTTTAACATGGTAGATTGTAAAACAGTGAATACTCCAATGGAGGTAAATTTAAAATGTAAAAAGGAGGATAATTGTAACAGTCAGAATGTGTATCAGCAGCTACTCGGGAGCTTAATGTATTTAGTTGTGCTCACACGACCCGATATAGCCTATGCAGTGTCATATCTAAGTCAATTTAATAATTGTAACTCTGAAGAACAATTGGCTTATGTTAAAAGAATATTAAGATATTTGAAAAAGACAAAAAATTTAGGCTTGAAATATAGTAAGAATAAAAATGTTAATATTGAAGGATATGTTGATGCAGACTGGAGCAGTGATATTAGTGATAGGAAATCATATTCAGGATTTTGTTTTTTATTGTCAGGCTGTGTTATATCTTGGAGCTGTAGTAAACAAAAATGTATTGCACTCTCTAGTACAGAGGCAGAATATGTATCAATATCAGAAGCTTGCAAAGAAGCAGCATATTTAAGAAACTTACAATATGAAGTTACCCAGAGAATGTATTGTATTACTTTGTATAATGATAGTATGAGTGCGCAGAAATTGTTACTAAACCCTGTATTCCATAACAGGACTAAACATATTGATGTCAGGTATCACTATTGTAGGGAAATGATAAATGAAAACATTGTTAGTGTTAATTATTTATGTACATCAGATATGCCTGCAGATTTGCTCACTAAAAGTTTAAGTGCTGTTAAACATTATAAACACTTGGATGCTATGGGGATTGTTAAAGTATAGTTTAATTTAAGTATCTATTGGAAGTTTTTTTATTTTGTTTCGCTAAATATGATCCATATTTTGAGTGGGAGTGTTGTAATTAGCAAAATATATGTAGACTAGCGCCATCTTGTGACAAATATGTGAACTAATGTTTACTCTGTGTTTGCTGTTATATTTGAATAAAGTCTTCGTCTTTTCGTAGTCACAGCTATAGCACGTTTGTTTTATTTATATGTAGGCAAGCATATTACAAGTTGGAGGATTATATTAATGATAAAAATGCTTGGCTCAATGCTGGTCCTGCTCCACAACAATAGGGTTATTAATTAGGTAGCACGCATAATTATTGAGGAAGCTGCAGAAGACTGTAATATTATCTTTGCATTGTATCGATTCAATTTCTTAGTATTATATAATTTTATTGTACATGTGTGAGTACCATGTACTAATTAGTATTGACTCGATTTTGCCCTGGTGGTTGAGAGAATGTCATGCTCACTTAAATGTCTCGCTGATGGTGGCACGTGTGTCGGATCATTTAGCTCCCTTCAAAATGGTTGAGCTGATTGGTGCTGATACGTGTGTCATGTTCGTGAACGGGCGCTGTCAGTTGGGACAGGTCATCTCTTAGCTGCCAAGGTTTTTATTTTAATTATTTCTGAATTGTCTTTTTTTTTTATTTTACTGTGGACACTTTTAACTTGCTACATCGTTCTCATATATTGTGCACCATCTCAAAATGAATGATGTAACAAAGGATTTGTAATATTTTGGCGATTTAAAAAGAGTGTCCATGGAGTTTCTTGCCCGTTCTTCTCCATAGAGATCTACTTCTTGGAACGGGCATCTACGGTACTTTCACAGTTTTTATGTCTTGTGACTGGGACTGTAGCACCATAACTTTGTAGTGTTTAATTATATTTTTTATGTCTTTGACAATTCAAAAGTGCCTGTAAATGGTCAATTTGAATTAAATGCTTTTGATTTGATTTGATTTGAATCTGATGTATAATTCCTATTTAATAGGGGGTGAAGCTTTTGCCATTGAACAGTTTCTAATCCATACCAGATTCAGTGATGCTACTGAGAAATTCCAGTTGATGAGGGTTTGCGAACATTGTCTAAAAATGTCACTGCCTTAGTGGCCATCAGCCAGGTGTTACTTATAACTATTGTATTAAAATTAAAAACCCTCACCATATAGAATGTATGCTAGGATTTTGCAGGACATAGGTCCGGTCGAGGTAGAGGAAGATGCTGCGGATCATGATCATCTGGCGGCAGTGCGCGCGCCAGCAGTCATCCATCCTCTTGAGGAACACCTGCCGGTCCATGCTCTCGGACAGGAACTGCTCGATGTTGGCCTTCACGTGGGCCTCCACCAAGTTTGTGAGGTTTACGTACAGCTGTGATGCCATCTGGAAAAGGACAGTTTGAGTTAGAGACAGTTTTTTCTGACATACAGATGTTTAAAATTAACCTCATTTATTAGTCATCATCATCATCAGCCTATTAATGTACCCACTGCTGGGACACAGGCCTCCTCTCTGTGAGAGGGGCTGGGCCATAATCCACCACGCGGACCCAGTGCGGGTTGGTGACCGTTTTGAGAGCAGTGGTGATGAAATAAGTTACACAAAGTAATGCGCCTGCCGGGATTCGAACCCACGACCTACAACTCGTAAGTCGGGGCCGATACCACTGGGCCACCACTGATCTATTAGTGTTGGCTTGAAAGGTCAGAAGAAATTTGACGTTCATGTTATAATAAAAGCCAATAGTTGACGTCATTCGAACCAAAACGAGGCGAGATTCGTTCGAACATATCCTATGTTGATTATTTTCATCACTTCATAAAATGGAAGCATGATTAAGTCACCATTGGGTCAATAAATTAATAATACATGACACTCGCTTAGCATTTCGTGTTTTTCTGATGGACATATCTGTGTCACAAGAAAAAATTCTGTGCCTCTAGTGAAAAAGGGTATAAGTCCGATTTCATTTAATTGGACTTATACCCTTTTTCACTAGAGGCACAGAATTATGCTTATCCAATTTCTCTATCAATTACAGATTTGTTTTCAAGAAGGGACATTTCACACATGCTTCTTCAAGGACATGATCCTTTAAAATTCACATGATTGTTACAGTGACACCATTACATTATGTATAAGCAAACTAAAGCAGTGGGAATCAGAGTTGGATTTCTTGTTTGTTGAATCTTTTGATTTAGAATATAAAACATGCATTGTGGGTACAACAAAACACATTTATAACAGACTAGCACTACGCCCGCGACTTCGTCCGCGTGATTTTCGAATTTTGCCTTTTTGAATTTCTAGTCCCAGCCACCCTCTATATGGGATGTTAATAAAAATGAAAACATTCTGAAAAAACTTAAAACATTGCTCACCAACCAATCCTCGCAAAATTAACAAAATTATTTTGAATTTTATTAAATCATCCCTATTTTTCAACATCATGCACTATACTAGGAGAAAAATAAATTCTTAGTACAGTTAGTGGTCTGAATTACTTGACCCACCTTCCCTTATCCTGCTGTAAAAGATAGTAAAAGATAATAATGTACTCATTCCGGGTCCCGCTATCAAAACAATAATCAATGTCAAGTGTAATTCAAATAACTAAATACAACTGACTACACCTGGAGTATCATCAAAGGTGATAATACCTAACCAGGCTTGTTCCAGTGAGTGAACGAGATGGCGCTAGACGACTTGTATAGCTCCGTCACTGTTACTCGCCGAAACAAGTCTGGTTTTAAGACGTTGTAATACCCCCCCGGGTCATGTTGAAAGGCAAGTGACTGTACTAATGCCCTGGTCTAGCAAATCTAGATCATAAATAAGCTTTAGAAGAGGCATATAACAATTCACAATAGAATTTCTGTATTGATATGACCAGATATGAATCATAAAAACATGTGAGAATTTCCTAATCTTCTTATTGTTATTATGCATCAAGTTACATACACACAGTGAATGCTTCTAAAGAGAATTTATTTGGTGTTGAGTTCTTATTGCAAGTAAAATTAAAATCAAGCTGACATAATAAACATAGTTCGGAATTAAATATAGTTATTTATCTACTTACGCTGCGAAAGAATAAAGTGGACATTATGCCCGAAATCCTGGATTTACTCTTAAAAAGCAGAAAAATCCTGTGATTTTTTGTACAAAAAGTTATTTACTTTCAAACAATTTATGTGTTTTATCTATCTCCAATGTGTTTATTATTATTACTTATTTGCAATACTGTTTTCCGCAAGAGATTGTCTGTCAGAAATCCCAGGAAGATCTATATTAATGTCAACATTTTGATGCAAGTACCAAAATAACTCTACCTAATTCCGACCTACGGTAATAACACATACAGCCTCATAATTAAAGACAATAAAGGGCTTCACACACAGCAGCTATAATGTAAAGATGTACATTATAGCATGATGCATCTCATTACATCTTTCCATAGAAATCTTCAGGAGACCACACACAGCAGCTATAATGTATATTTTTACATCTTCGAATCTCTGTGGAAAGATGTAATGAGATGTTTTGTGCTATAATGTACATCTTTACATTATAGCAGCTGCTGTGTGTGAAGCCCATAATAATCAAATTTCAATAATCAATTTCACTGAGTATACAACAAGTGAGCTTTTCTTATAGCAATAGCTAACATAATATTTGGGTGAAGTATTTCGATGTTTAAAAAAGGTTTTGGAAATTCTACCCATAAACTTTCACTACTAACCGTTAGTGTCACTGACCCCATATGTGTATCTAAGATAAAGCTGTATGTTCGAGGAGGCAGTATGGAAACTGCGGGTGATGAGGTTGTAGTGAGCTTAACTCATCATCACCTGTCTAGTCTGTTTCCAACTGTGTTGGGTTAGGCTTCCAGTTGAATCGGATGCAACTGAATATCAGTATTTTATATGGAGCGACTGTCTATCTGACCTCCACAACCCAGCGACTCTGCCGAGAAAAATAACAGCTAAGAAATTGTGACAATGTGTCTTTTTTAATGGAATGGAAGTTGTTACTTGTTTTTGCCACAAGAAAAGTATTGTTTCAATTGAAATTGTGCTGTTTCTAATAAGAACCTAAGGTATAAGCTAATAGAGTGTTGTTTTGATATTTCTGCATGATGTTGATGTTGTGCTACTCAAGAAAAATAATGCTAACTGCTAAATGACGATAAAATATCATCTAGCAATCAAACAGATGGTTGGTAGCAATCGTGTCACTATTAAGGCTTCCAGAGTATTTTCGAACTTCACCTTGTGACTACACATGTTCTCTACCGCCTGGTACAGCTCCTCCAACGAATACGCGATCGCCTTCGACGTCTGGATGGCGATCACCGCTTCCCGTAACTTGCTCCATGTCGTTTCCTGATAGTTTTCTGGAAGGTTCGGCTTACCTACAAACAATACCCAGCCATTACTTCTGCAAATGTCAAATAGGTTATAATCATGACGACTATGATAAAAGCGTAAACATACTTTTAAAATTCTTTATAACCAATTTCTTCGTCGTTGCACCTGGCTTGTTCATTGATGACGACGTCAACTTGACCGTCCCATTAGTGTTGGGAGTCAACATAGAAAAGTTTGATTTCTTCTCATTGGCACTCATTTCGTCGGATTTTGTTCTTTTAATATTGCACTGTTCACTGCTAGTGTGGATAGATCGTTTTCTACTCTGATTATTTCCACCCTCCTCGGCCAAAACTGGCGTTTTAGCTATGCCCGACATAAGAAAGCATCATATGGCCGCAGCCACAGTACTAAATATTACGATTAGCGCTTATTAATTAGAAAATACAAATAAAAATAGAAGCAATCAGTCGGTAGTACACTAGAAACACCACCATTACGATGAGTTTTACAGTTTTATTGATAGGGGGCGCACATGTGAACACAAATGTCAAAATGTCTACACTGTCAAAAATAAAAGATGCGTTCATTTTTAGTATAGCTGTTTTCTTAGATTGTAACAAAGTATATGATTATACCACAATTATACTATGACTATGATGTGTTACGTACATGACTGTAATACATAGTTGAACAAAGACTAGTTTCAACTACTTAATTTCCCAAAATAAATAAAAGTAACGTGGCGGACCATTTTGTAACTATTATCGCGAAAATTATTTTCAAACTTGTAACACTGCTATTCAGTAACATAATAAAGCGACATCTAGCGTACTTCAATTATACTTTACACTGTTTCAGTTTCTAATTAATGCAATAGATGTCGCTCAATGCATAGTAATCATGTTTTTGGGGCGAATGGGATTACCGGATTACAGAGTAATATTTTACAATGGTGGCACATGGTGGGATCCACCTCCCAGCGGTCCACCCTGGCAACGGCACCACATTTTATCTATCTTTTGGTTTGAGGCCCAAGGGAGGCTCTCATCTCACACATGCAACAAAGAAGTTTTTTTTGATGCCGATTTTATAGACATCATCATCATCAGCTGGAAGACGTCCACTGCTTAACATAGGCCTCCCCCTTATACCGTCACGCCGAACGACAATTCGCCACTAGCATCCATCGGCTGCCCGCGACCCTCACGATGTCGTCGGTCCACCTAGTGGGAGGCCTGTGCCTACGCCTACGCTGCGTATTCCGATCCGTGGTCGCCACTCGAGAACTTTTCTTCTCCATGGGTTGTCAGTTCTAGGTACTAGCGATGTGGCCTGCCCATTGCCACTTCAACTTTTTTTTTTTTTTCTTTTAGCTTGGTAAATTCATCAAATGAGTCCTCCAACCCCGGGCAGGGCGGGAGGGACTGTCAGACTTCTACTCGACTAGGGCCTCCCTTCAGGAATACTAAACTTCCTTAAAAGTAATCTCTTTCCAGTGATGACCTACTTAATAAGGACTAAGGTATTACCATCTTTGTACGGATTTTATAATTATTATTATGTTAATTAGAACTTAACAAAAAAAAACAGTAGGTACAAAGATGAGACTTAATTATTTGGGCATTTTCCTTTACTTTTATATCATCATCATCATTCCGCTTACTATCAGAAAATATAATCTAGCCTAGCAGTAGCAACTTTTACAATACAAGTTGTGCCTTCTGGCGAGCATCTAAAGCGGACGATCCGCCAGTATACTTATTTTTCTTACAGTATGCGATTACTGTAGAACCTATGTAGGTTTATTGTTATTATACTATACTTTTACTTAGTATAGTCCATGGGTTTCATTACAAAATGTAGTAGCGAGTGCCTTTGATGACTCCCGCCCGGCCTTCCAGTCAGCATCAGTTTTTTTTTACAATGAGGGATTTTCTTTTCTATGTTTTCCCTGTCAATGGATAGATGGCGCTGAACTTGATATGTGACTGCAATAAACGGAACGTCACGTCATTTTTTGTTTTTTTCACTTGTATGTAATTTTGAGATCGTAAAACAAAAAGTACATGTCATGTCATTGTCAGTCACATCTGAAAATAAATAACAACAAGGAAAAAGAAAAAAATATTCATTTACAAGACTTTTTAATTAATGAGTTTTCCACGCCAAAAAGAAAATGTCCCAAGAGAAAAAGAAGCGAAGTCTGTGCCTCGTGGATTTGTGCAAAAATGAAGGCATACATCTTTTTCCTAGGGTCACACCGTCAGTTCAACGCCATCTATCGAGTTCTTGGAAACTACTTTTTTTTTTTAAACTCCAAAAAGAAAACCTCCCATTGCGAGTGATAGCACATTCACAGTCTGCACCGTATGCTCCACCGTGTCCTTAGGGTGATCCTCACAGTGGTCACACACAGACGTTTCCTCCTTCCTCATCAGACACAGTTACCTCCCGAAACATCCGTGTCCGGTGAGGACCTGCGTCAGGCGTCAGGTCGACGCCGTGACGCCTATCCAGCCACTCCTCAAAGAGGGGTGCTCTTACCGCCGCGATTGCGGCGTGCCCGAACCGAAGATAAAATAAAAAAAATAATTTTAAATCAATAAAGATCTCGGCAAAACAAATAAGCAATATTCCTAATGATTCAAATTGTGAATGAATAATAGAAGAAATCCAATGACGTGGCAGGAAATGCACGAAGGGATACTGCTTGGCCGCAGTTAACATAAGGTCTAAGTGGAATTTATACAACAACTACTACCTATCTACCTACTTGTTTCTTTTGCATTTTTGGCTCGATGCCCGTGTTGTGAAACCGAAACGATTTATACAAAAGCGTGAAGTTCCCAAGCCAACCTGTAGAATCTTCTTTATCTTTATCTTCTTTATCTTCTTTATCTTTATCTTTATCTTTACATATAATAAAATCGTAGAGATGTCATTCCTGTACATTGAATATTTTTTTCTTTTTGTATTTTTTTCGAGATAAGGGATCGATTCTGATGCCAGATCAACTTTTATTTTTTTTCGAAATTTTTTATGTTTTTTTGATTTGATCTAACTCCGAAACTACTGTAAAGTTGTCGATCAAATTTTCCTCAAATATTCCTAATAATATGCTTCTGTTAATATGCTATGTATTATTACGCTATTTTTCCTGGGAGATAAGCAATTTTGAATTTTGTTGTTTTTAGATGTTTGTTTTTAGTTGGAAGCTAAACCACTGGATATTATTTAGTCAATTTTTCCTCAAACATTCCTTGAAATGCTCTTCATATAATAGGATATGTATAATTACGCTATTCCCCTTGGGGGATTAGCAATTTTATAATATGTTGATTTTCAGTTGTTGTTGACATTTGTACAAGAACCGCTATTTGAAAAACACTGTCAGCGTACTAGCCAGTCCGGTCGGTAACCTGCTTGACTTTCGTGCAAGGGGTCTCGGGATCAAATCTCGCAGATTTTTTTTTCTCTTTTTGAGTTTTTTTTTTATTTGTCCTGAGAGTTTTAAATAGGTAATTAAAAAAAAATGTGCATACTTTTGTTTCAATATTATTCGCGATTTTAAATAATTACTATTTTTTTTCAATACTTCTCTAGGATATAAATCTACACCGATTTAAATTGTAGGTAGTAAGTTGGATATTTTTTTTAATTCTAATTGTTTCGAGGTGTGGAATTTTAAAGATTAGAAAAAAATCAGGGTTTCTATAATTTGTGTTTATTTATGTTTTGAATTGGTGCTCGCTCAAACCATAGCAAGCATAGATTCTGTTTTAAACGACGACAAGTTGTACTCATCGAGTCAGATAATTCGTTATTTTTTAGGTATCACGCGGTATGCTAAAGGAAGAAGAGCAATGCTATCGTACGTTTAATTTGCAGCGATACTGTAAATCGACCCAAAAATGATAGTCTAATGTTTAAAACAAACACGGTTCTTTGAAATTAATGTCGCTCAAATAAGGACGTTTCCTATGCAAACTATGTACCTAGATATAACATTATTGATCTAAACTAATAATAAAAATGCAAGTATGTTTGGTTTTTTACCTTTTCACGCATTACTACCTACTGAATCGATCGTCCCAAAAAGCATATACGTTGTCAGGAGATAGACAATTAGACACGGATATAAGGTATCTTACATCCCGAATACCAGAAGAGAGCTGTTTCCGAGAAAACAATTACGTTCATATTCCAGATGGCGCCACACGATCCGTATTGTTTCTCAAATTCTAAAATAACGCAAGCGAAGCCGCGGGCAAACACTAGTATGTAATAAAAGTACATATCTACCCACGTATACTACACGACACACTTTTTAATTTTAAATAAATCTGAATCTGTTTTCGAGGACCTAGTGTCTAAATTGTAATAGCTACACAGGTTGACCTTCAAGGTTAGGCCACACTTGTCGAGGTTTATTTCTGGATTGGTGATTGATCATCTATGTTTGCGAGTTTCATTCGTGACTCGAAAAGCACGTAAAGGCATCAATTGTCCTGGCTGTCATTTGTAGATTTTTGACAGTCATTGCTGTCTCAGGAGCTCATCAGGGACTCAGGAGCTCGAAAGTTGATAATATAATAATTTGTTATCAAGGGGTATCGTTTAACCCAGTCACTAGCTTGTGGAACTTGGAAGTCAGACAGGCAGCAGCTGTATGGTGGGAAAATAGTTAAAGCCGACTGTAATGTAAAAGGCAGATGAAGACGGTCTTCAACTTTCACTATTGGGACCTCTGTTTAACCATTCGAAGACTGAGAGACACTGTCACTGGATTGAGGTTAGGTTATCTATCTATCTAATATCTTTAAACGAGCAATTCTTGTATATTAATATATAATCAGGATCTCAGAAACGGCTCCAAGGATTTTCATGAAAGTTACAGATTAGGGGTTTTTCGGCTTGAGGAATCGATTTATCAAGGTCCCAGGTTTGAGAAAAGCTCGGTTCCCAAGATATATGTAGTATTGTAAAAACCGAGCGAAGCTCCGTCAACCAGATATTGTTTCTTTAAATGAACAAAAGATCAATGAGACAATGACTCAGTCTGAACCTTTAGTAAGATTTAGTTCAAATGAACCGATTAACTAATGGATTTACGAGCGCCCCTGACCGATGCGGTAGTCGGACTGACATGGACTGATCAAATTGTGATGTAAGGACCGTCCTGAGTCTGATTGGTCACTGACCTCATTTTTGTCAACGAACTTGTAGCTTGTGACTAACCGTGTTTAGAAATTATATGTCGTGATGGCCACCCAGTCCCGGATCTACTGAAACTTAATAGATTTAAAAATAAAATGTTTTTCTTCTTGATCTGATCAATACATTTTTGTTGCAATTGAATTGGAACTAAGCTCGTGTTAAATGCTGGAGACCTCCAATTTTTTTGCACCTTTTTCTGCACATTTCAGATTTTTGTTACCAATCATATTTCTGATTTTGGCGCCCCCGGAAGCTGACACAAGCTGCTGCTGCCCCGCCTACCCTCTCCCTCCCCAAGATCCGGCATTGTGGCCACCTCTCCTTTTATGAATGAAGTTGCGAGTCCAAATTTTAAATCCGGGCAAGTACCGACGTGTGTTCTTCACTGCTTATTTTCTTTAAAGTTTATCTTGGGCATCACTGACAGATTGGCATCAGTGAAAGAAGACATAATATGGGGTGGTATGGGTATATTGTTAACTAGCTACGACCCGCCCGCTTCGCTGGGCATATAACCGTAAACAAAAACTTGACAAATGATAATTATATAAAGCCCTCCCAAAAATCACTCTATCTTAAATGTAAAGCAATGTCAGAGGCATCTGGGCCTCGATTACATGAAATATTTGAAGAACGTACCAAAACAAGTGCAAAACTTAAGTCGCCATTTTTCAATTTCACCAAGTTCTAACTGGATCCAGCCACATAATCTTGTTGCCGTCCTTATTCGAATCTTGCAGCTTTAGGGACTTAACAGAGGCGCGGATTAGGATCTCGCCGGATTACATCGTTCAAGTCAACCTCCAAGATGACTCTGTCGCGGAGTATTTACGACGAGACTCCTTCGCTAACTAGGAGTAACCGAAGTGTAATGTAAGCACTTCTCTGAAGGGCCCATTATCTTGTCACACGCTTCTATTTCGAGAAAGTAGATGGTGGGTGTAAGTCTATATAGAGCTAACTTACTTAGGGGTTTCGCTTTGTTCCATTCAAAATTTTCATATAATACATGCTTTATAGTCTTTGACTAGCTCGAATTTGATTTACTATTTGTTTTGGGATTCATAAAATCTGTTAACAAAAAACGTTAATTGTTGTTTGTTAGAAGCAGGTTTTTTTTGGATAAAATGTACCCTATTTTCGTCTCTGTACATCTGACAACTTTGGTATACGCTTAGATGATCGGTTCAGTAGTTTAGGCGTGACAAGGTAACAAACAAACGTTCAAACTGACTTTTAGTAAGTATTAGATTGGATCAGATTTTCGTAGAATATGGACCGATTTTGAAGTAATGCTCATTGATTATTAACTGAAGTTTCGAAATGTTGAACGGTTATTTGTGATATAGACCGTGGAAGTGTGACGTAAAAAGATGACATTTGGGTAAAAACAAACAGGTTTCGACGTGGGATTTTTGTTATTTTATCTTTTTTGTAATTAATAATAATGTCTGCGTCGAACTTCTTGTTACTATTGTGTGCAAAAATAGATGGAACAACATCCTTTTCATCAGCAAAATTACAATTACAAAGACGGTCTTCACGAGTATGGTCTCTATCCTTACGACTGAAATTGAAAATAATGAGTAAGTCAGCAATACAAGTCAATACAACGAATCCTCAGACTAGAATAATAATTAATCAGCAGTTAACGTACCGGCAGAGTGTTTTCCATTTTTTATAGATTTTTTCACTAGCAGGAAATCTAAAAAACCTGCAGGTTTCTCTTCTAGAGACTTGGTTGCAACCGGGAGCAAAACAATAAGGTATTTTATACCTTGTAAACACTAGATAATGTATTCAAAATGTAAATTATCTCAAAATGCAATACGTTCCTGTGTTTGTTTTTACCCAAATGTCAAAATGTGACGTCATAGCTTCCACGGTCTATTGGCAATATTCAGAAATAACCATCTTGTCTAAGTCGTAGTCGTTCTTGCTTTAGACTTCTGTAAATTAATGACTTCTCCCTGTCTACGGTTATGGCTATCAGATCGTTACTTTTATCAATTTTACTCATTCAGTGACAAAGTACCATTTCAATAAAACACGACCCCAACCCATTTAAAAATGGACAAAGAAACACCCTACGGGGTTAAAAAATTCATATACGAAAACTTTTATTTAATTAGGGCTATTGTGATAGTTCGGTGCCAAGTTGGCGATTTGATTACACCCTCGCTGAAACTGCAGGTCTCGGGGGCGGGGTGTAACAAGTGTCGGGCGCTCGAGACATGTGCGGCGCCCCCGCTTGCCTCCCATTCACTCGCTGTTCATTCACTGGCGAGCCGGCATTGCGAGACTGACGGCCGAACCGTTCGCGTCGTCTCTCACGCGGGCTTTATTCCGAACGCGTCCGTAAGTAAATCGCGCGCGAATTCGAAAATTCCAAAAAATGCATAGAGCATAAAGTGTTGTTGTGTTTTTTCAACTTTTTTAATATGGGGGAACAGGCTTTTAATATTTCGGATGAGAACTTAGAACAGCATATTGTTACTTTGTTTGAAAAATTGGAGTGTTTACGAAAGGATGCGAACTCGGGTGATGGGGGTTTGTCAGGGCGAGTTCCGGCGCGGGTGGAAGTGCGGACGCTGTCGTTGTGGAAGGCTGTGGTGGCGGAGTGCGCGGCCTCGTTTCTGTATGTGTTCATCGTGTGTGGAGCGGCAGGCGGAGCGGGCGTCGGCGCATCCGCTTCAGCCGTGCTGCTGTCCACCGCGCTCGCTTCCGGCTGTGCCATCGCCACGCTAACTCTATGCTTTGCTAACATATCTGGTAAGACAAAGTTTTAGTGAACAATTCCGTGCCTATCTCTTAATCTACATATTATACTGCTTTCTCTCAACTTTACTTTGTTCATCAGTTTCCTCAAACAAATTATGATATATAGGTACCTAAACGAATTTTGGAGTTCACCTGATGAAAATGAACGAAATTATTTGTTTGTCTGGTGTAGGTATTTATTTTGCTACAGTTCGAGCTTCACTTCTTTTCGCTGCGCGCCTTTGTCCTCAGTTCTGTTATTCATTTCTTTCCCTATTCTGAATAACAGGTAAAATTCTTCGGACAAAGGGGTGAGCTAAGAACTTGTAACTTTATGAAAGTGCTCCCAAGATACGACTTTAGATAAATCTTTGATGAGTCCCGTTCGTATTCTCGATACGAACTTAAAGTTCGACCCTTATTGTTTCAAACACTGCCAATTTTCAAAACAGCATCACTATTCCTTTTTCAAATCGCTCACAGTGTGGCCATAAAACTATTGCGGAGCGGAACATTTAGATTCTCGATACTGTTGCCGATAGCAAGAACCGCTCTGCAAATAAAAAAGACAGGACAGGCAGTAAAAATAGCACTTAAACAAAAATAAAGAACTACCAATACTGTGAGAACTTGAAATTACTAGCTACGAGGAATGCGCAACCGTAATTGGCAAGAAAAATAAAAGAGCTAAACGCCCACGTGTTACAATGTTATTCCAACTTATAATGTTCCATGTTACGTGGGACAGCTCCAACAGGGTTGTCCTCATTTGCATTTTTATTTCTTTCTTTTTTATTAATGTGATTTTACGTTGAACTCAGGTTTTTACAACGGTAACCGCGATGTAAAAAATCCTTTGTTAATTTTACTGCAGATGCTACTTTTGCGACATATTTTATTTGTGAAATGATAATTATAGCTGCGACATATATTTTATTTTCATATAGGTATCTGCTATCTACGTTTGTGGGTCTTATAATGAGTCACAAAATATTTCAGTACGTAAGCCTGGTCTTAGTATTGATATATTCCTACATAGGTAAGCTTTTTCTTCGTAAATCTTTTTCGTAAGTACATTCAATAAAACCCGTATGGCGGTGTATTTTTTTTACGACCCAGTTTGTGGGTGAATTTGGAATATGGCATATAAAAATATAGGCCTATAAGAATCGTTATGGTACTTATATGTGTTGATCTGCAACCTAGTCAAATTCAAGGACGTGATTATTCAGTGCTGTATTTTTTTAATTTTTCCTTTTTTGAAATCCGTAGAGCGGTTTCTTTAGTGATTCTTCTTGCGTGCGTACGGACTTGTCGTGTATTTGTATTGAATGTAGAAATACTGTAAATTTCGTTTTCAGCTGTACAACTTTTGTGACAACCACCTGAAGTTTGACGAAAATACAAAAAAACAGCGTGTATTTTTCAGTGCTGTAATTTGGTAGGCGGTTTGCTTCTTGCGGCACCTTGCGGTCAAATGTAGTCGTCAGCTGCAATTTTTATTTAAGAGCGATTCCGAAAGTTGGCAACGTCGCAAATGTTTGTCAAAATTAACAAGTTTTAATTAATTTAGCATTGTTACCAGCTCCCTAAAAATGTATAAGGGAATGCAAGCTGGAGTATCTAGTTTTAGTGCCTTTCCAAATGCCTTTTAACCTGCACTTTCAGTGATGACGTAAAGGTGACATTTCTTGTTTTTCATACAGTGCAAAATTAATTAAAACTTGTAAATTTTTGACAGCTTTTTGCGACGTTGCCAACTTTCAGAATAAGCAGCCTTAACATCAAGTGCGAATGAGGTATTCCACCAGTCCCTAAGCTGGAGTTTCTAAGTGCCTAAACAACTGTACTTTTGATGACGTAAAGGTGACACTGATGTCATATTGGCATATGGCCCTTTATTGTAATAATATATACCTGCAATCATTCATACAGTTTGTCCTACTAAGGTGGCAGGCATGAACTACAAAATGACACCTGCTATGATCCTACATCGACTCGAAAGAAGATTGTATACTCATAGTTGGGGTCAAAATAGCCCATGTTGTGGGTCCAATTAACCTTGTACCGTTCGGTAATTTATACGCGTTTGATAGCAGCCGTCGCTCGGATGAGTTACCGACCCGCGCCGACCCGAGCGGCCGCAACCTGCAGATGGTCACAATTATCCGCCTTTTTTTTAAAGGATCAGGCGGCTGCGAGGCGAAAGTCTTGAGTTTTTTTCCCTGTCAAGTAGGTTCTTAACGTTGCTTTTTTGTTTCTTTGAGAAATGTTTTGCCGTATGTGTGGTTTTGAAAGTCTAGGCTTATTTGAATGTGGAATTTATTATTCTACTTAGATGTTTTTTTAGCATTTGGTAATCAAAGAAGGCAATGAACAAAATTCTATCTGAAAATTCTTGTTTAGGTACATCAAATTCAGTAGGTCACTATAGTAGGTATTATTAACTTTTAGTTGAGTTTTAATCTAAAACGTTTTGCAGTAGCAGATAAATTGGACTAATGGTAAAAGAGTCATGAATTCCCGAACTTTACTTACTTTCTAAAGCTAAAACTAATAATCCAAACAATTACAAAATTAACCACGGATGCACAAGTTATGTAGACATCACTTCCCATAAAGCTACACGACACAACATAATATAAGCACGTTAGGCGGGATTATTATAAGCTAACACGTGCACCCTTCACCCTTTGTCCCCCAACTTTATAATGGCGATCACATGACGTAGGGACAATGACATTTTAAATTATATCATAACAATAACCCGGAGAAAGGTCTCTGGTTCACAATCAGGCGGCAATTCTTGTATCTACAATGTTACCGTGATGAATTTTTAGAATACGACCCCGACCGTTATCGCCCTAATTTTCACTAATGGCTGGACAAGTGGACAACCCTGTTTAGAGTGGACTATATCAAGCTTAAACGATGCATAAATTATAATGGGATTTAGATTCATCCACTACACACTGTGTTAATAAAATGTAGGGCCTTTCATTTAGTACGACACTATTGTCAAGAATCCTTTTCAAGTATTTCTTACTACTTCGAATAATTCTTGTTTTTAAGTTTTCTTTTTATTTTAGACGCTCGAAGCTGTATTCATTTATCAATGCGTACTCAGGAAGTAGACTGCAAGAACTTGTATTGTCAACGGAGCTTCCTTTAAAACTTGTCCGAAGTTTTTAAAGAACGATAAATAATTCCCCTTTTATTGCGATGTTATAGGAGAAAGAAAGCTTTATTTTAAATCAGATTTTTGTGAGAAATAACTCGGTATCTTGAGTCTCGAGAGGGAACGTCATAAAAGTTCTTTGTCAAAGATATTGCATGTGTCTCGACGATCTTGAATGTAAGAAATTGTAACGTAAGGAGTCGTAACTTTTACAAAACATCAGATATACACACCTTTGTTCCGTATGTAGGTCGTATCTCGCTTGCGGCTTGTATAAACAGCTGGTAATATTCTCTATCTCTCTGAAAGGTAACACAATCTGAATAATCGATAGGCGTAGTTCGACTTTTCACTCGATATATCTGCGTCGCCTCGCGTTGGTTAATCCACCTGTTTCGTTTTATTTTTTTTGCTTTTCTCTGTAGGTACGTAGGCAGGTAACCTATGTGTAGTGTACGTACACATATAGCTAGCTACGACTTTGTGAACGTCAGGTTTGTTTGTTTAACGTGCAAATTGATTCTGAATATTGATTACCCAATACCTATATGATTGTACTCAAAGATGAAACAATAACGTTCCGGCCTACACAGTGTTTGTTTGAAATTCGTATTGACATATCACGTACTCATCTCACTATGGTAACGTTGGTATCGCATTTCTCTGCAGTACCCAGGGGTAGCATACCTCAAGGCTATCTTTTGTGTCTTACCTATTATATTGCCTCGAACGCAGGTAAACATCCGGGCAGCCATTATCGCGCGCCACTATGGTGATTCCTCCCGACATGGGACCAACGAATATTTGCCGAGAATACTAAGGTGACATGATTTTATCTTGTCGCTGAATTTGTTATTCCGAACGCAAGCTTTGAAGATAAGTCCGATTTTATGAAAACAGTATTATAATATGAAAACAGTATTATAATGTCGGAGGGAATAATCGTAAAGTACTTAGTCAGCCAGTAACAGCTGGCACGCCCGCCGGAATTCATTACGTACACTGACGCTGATTGCACTGTGGATATGCAATAACATGTTTTATTTCGATGACATTATGGTACGTTTTGTTTCGTTAGCTCTTAAATGGCCCGCTCCTTTTTATTTAAGGTGATTGCGTCGATGTAGCCCGCGAAATTCAATTTTTTTTACGTTTTTTGCAATTTGCAGGCCAATGACATGTTGTAACTTTATAAATATTTGTGTTGCGCAAATAACAAGTATAATTTTAAAATTTAAAATTGTCAAAAAATTCGCTCCATCAGCTCTCACATAGAAAAGGTGCATCGTAGTTAGATTTCGGAGATTTTAACATGATGCACCTTTTCTATGTGAGAGCTGATGCAGCGAGTTTTTTGATATTTTTTATATTTAAAATTATACTTGTTATTTGCGCAACACAAATATTTATAAAGTTACAACATGTCACTGGCCTGCAAATTGCAAAAAACGTAAAAAAATTTGAATTTCGCGGGCTGGTTGGAGCATCCCCCTTAAAAGGCCAACAAAGGTCAGAATTTCTTTAGCAGAAAATATCGTCGGTTTAAAAATTATCTATGGTTATAAAAACAAGGGCAGGCGTGGGAGGTAAAGAGTAGGAAGATGGCCGGGCGCGTGGATCTTTTTGCCGATCATAAATTCATAACGAATACTGCTTATTAACGAAAGATCCACATTAGAGATTGATGATTTGTAAACAGCTGAAGCATGTACCTACATAATTCTAAATCTAGTATTTATTTCATCTTTGAAATGTCAAGCAAACCAGAACATTGAAGTTAAGTAGGTTAAACAAAAAATAAACATATAACTAACATGAAAAGCCCGAAGAAAAAGACCTACTGCGAGTTTCCAATGTTTCGGCTCTGTTACAAGGATTCATGATCACGGATAACCTGAATTTACAGTGGGAGGAAGTTTTAAGGATTTAACGACTAAATTATACTCCTAAAATCGCAACACAAACCAAAGAACAAAATACCTTATAGGTATGCCTTATCAAAATGACAAAGTTTAAAAGGGTTTATGCCGCAAGTACATACTTTATTAGATCAGGTACAAAACCAATTAAACAATGAAAAGTCCCTTTTTTGAACTATGTTCCTCAAAAGACCCGAATGTTTAAACAATTTTGGAATACCAAACAGTCCTGTCAAAGTAATAGCACATTTTTGTTTTAATGACGAATTCTTAGATTATATATAGCACACACAAAATGGTTGAGCTGAGTGGTGCTGATACATGTGTCATGTTCGTGAACGGGCGCTGTCAGTTGAGACTGGTCAATTGGTCATCTCTTAGCTGTTTATTTTAATAATATTATTAATGATTTTGTTTTTGAATTGTCTTTGTTTTAATTTTTACTATGTACACTTAATTAAACTACATCATTCTCACATAATGTACTTACCTCCTCAAAATGTACGATGTATCAAAGGTTCTGTAATAATTCTGGCGATCTAAAAAGAGTGTCCATGGAGTTTCTTGCCCGTTCTTCTCCATAGAGATCTACTTCTTGGAACGGGCATCCACGGTACTTTCACAGTTTGTATGTCTTGTGACTGGGACTATAGCACCACATATTGTTTAATTACACTTTATTTTTCTATGACAATTCAAAAGTGTCTGTAACTGGTCTATTTGAAATAAATGCTTTGATTTGATTCGAATTCGAAAGAATTGAAGCCAAAAAGACAGTAGAAAAATTGATAATTAATTGGCTTCACTAAAAACGTTCCGTTTTGTTTTCAACACGGAATCTGAACATTTTATAATGTAAGGACGAAGGTATTTAAGGCTCGCGTACCTGCGGCATCGATCCCGGTTTCTATTTAGATCACATACACGTGGCAGCCGTCAAGTGCGCCTGATTTGTCTCACCTAATGGAAAAGTAAAATGTCCTCCAGCATTCTAATCCTATCTTTTAGGGCTTTCTCTTTTATTTATATGAATCACAGTTTGTTTTTGCTTGGACACGACTTAAAGCGATACGCGTAGTTGCGACAGAATTGTTGAAATACAACTGGAAAGATGGCATCAAATGATGGTTTCAAAAGGCTTATTTTGTTTATCAAATAACTGCGAGAGGTTTTTAGTTCATGCCACTTGTTGCCATGATTCGACTTACGATGCGACGGCACCAATTCGAAAGAAAGAAGTGACAAATAAACGTGTCTCTTGACGCGGTTCATATCAATATACGAGCTAAAGTAACACGCGGTGTGAAGGCGACAACGACGGAGAAAACAATTGAAAGAAGTTCTTTTTTCAAGAATGTCATAAATAGTCTCATAAATAGCCAAGTCTTAAACGGGTCATAATGTTTACACTTAGTTACTTCCAGCTTTCTAAGTAAATGCATGTATCATTTATTTCCACTTTTACTCGAACTACACAATTTAGCAACACGCTTGTTTCTATGATGACTGCGTAAAAAACAAATGAAAGAAGTAGCTTATAACATGCGACGACTCCACGCAAAGGAAACAAGTGACACACGCGCGTTTCTTACGCGAGACGCTTGACCAGAGGTCGTGGACAGGTCGTATTGGGTCATTCTGTAATACTTTTCTAAATAAATGAATCGCCATTTGTAAAGCTTAGCTTACCTTTCAGTACAATTTGTATCGTTTGAACAAAAAGGTTTTATTGTTGTTCGGAGTTTTGTCCTAGATTTCAATGCCTATCACGACGATTGTACTTTATCATTCTGTTGAAACTTCAAACAACTTATTTTTGCGTCCATTTCTTGAATATTGAATTCTCTTGAAAGTTTTCTTGGAAATGTGTCTGTTTTACTGATATTCCTAAATTGCTTGTTTAATTTTAGTAAGTTAGATTACTCAATCTAAATTATGATTTAAAGTGTGATGAATGTTATGAATATAGAAGGGGAGGTGAGTCCAACAAAATATGGATTGTGTGGAAGGTAATTGTATGAAAGAAATAAAAGTTCAAAGATAACGTGATGGTTGACAAGGGAGAATTTTGAGAAAGAATTTTAGAGAAGCTTATTGTAATGACCGTAAAGTGGAATGAGGGCAGAAATACGATACGAGATCGATAGACTAATGTGTGTGAATAGGTTACTTCTAGGCAAGCGTGCTTCGCTATTCTCATCGCTAGCCATCAGGTCAGGTAAGATAGTGGTCAGAGAAACCTTATTAAAAAAAAACGATTGCTTTAATTTACACTGATTTGTTCCATTTGAACTCTAAGTTATATCACTTTAAGAAATACCTCCTGTAATCAATACCATAGTGTGTTCAAGCGTCATCTGTAAATGATAATGAACTACGTAGGATATATTTTATCCCAATGAAACGTTTCTGTAGGATAATTTTCGTAATAAACGAGCTGGTTAGGCCGTTAAGACTTGATTTTATACGTCCTTTTATATGCCACTGTTGTACAGAATAAAGTGTATAAATAAATAAAGCAATATAACATGTGGCACAGGTGCGCACGTGAACCCGGCGGTGTCAGCAGCGTTGTGCGTGCGCAGGCGCGTGTCGCCGCTGCGGGCTGCGCTGTACGTCGCGGCGCAGTGCGGCGGAGCCATCGCAGGCGCAGCTGCTATCTATGGGTAAGTTTAATTTTAAGATGGATAATTTTTCTTAGTATTTGTTATGATTTTTTTTTCACGGTTTATTGACGTCTGAACTGATTTTCTGTTAAAATAATAGTGATATTATTCGATTTATGGCTTATAGTGGAATATTTATGAGATATTTTAAATGTTCATAATATATAAAGGCTCATGAAACGCAACGTTAATGTAGCCCTAGTGTTAGAAAAATGTAGATAAAGATAGTCGTAGAGTGCTACGGGGCGTAGCTCGTAGGCGCTGCGCTACGCCGTAGCAGGTCACTACAAGCGGATACCGTATTACATGTTTATCCAATTTTCAGAGAGAGTTTCTAGTACTAGCCACACACATACGCAAAATTGCAAAGTACAACCACCTTAAAAAAATTGACGACCATCGACTAGATCGTTCGCTAGAAAGATCTTGAAAATGTTCTAAAGAAAGAAAGAAAACGTTTTATTGGACTCACACAGGACAGAAAAACTACATAAAATTAAAAACATAGATGGAAAATAATAATAAAAGGACCTTAAATTCTACGATGAATGATTTATATGATGGTTTATAACCATCGTATTAATAAGTGACAGCAAATATTATATAATCTTCTATCTTCTATCTATATAAATAAAATTCAAAACTGACTGACTGATCTGACAACGCACAGCCCAAACCGCCGGGCCTAGAAACTTGAAATTTGGCAAACCCTCCTTATACCACGTACGTGCGGCACTAAGAACGGATTTTGCGAAATTCGGCCCCTAAGTGGTTTTTTTTGGGGTTGATAGTTTGTATGAAACTTCGTCATTACAGGTTAGGAATTTCAAGTTTCTGCATGATTTCTTAATTGATTTAGGACGTAGATGGTTACCATGACGGGATTTTGCGAAATTCGACCTCCTAACGGGGTTTGTTTTTGGGGTTGATAGTTTGTATGAAACTCATTTTTAGTACAAGTGCTAGGCGTCTCAAATCTTGCATGGTGGTACTTTTTAAGATGTAAATGCTCACCAACTTGTGGAAATTTTGAGAAATTCGACCTCTAAGGGGTTGTTTTTGGGGTTGATAGTTTTTAGACTTAAATTTTTACTTATGGCTTTTTTTATGAACGTAAATGATACTAAAGACGGGATTTTGTGAAATTCGACACCTAAGGGGTTGTTTTGATAGGGGGTTGATAGATTGTATGAAACTCTGTTACTACAAGTGCGAGGAGCCTCAAATTTTGCACCGGGTTCCTTTATAGGACTTAGATGCACAACATGGCGGATGAAATGTTGTGAAATTCGACCCCAGAGGGGTTTGTTTTTGTGTTTGATAGTTTGTATGAAACTTTTTTACTGCAAGTGCGAGACGTCTCGAATATTGCGAGGGGTTCTTTTTAAGACCCGATGTTCACTAAGTCAGTTTTGCGAAATTCGACCCCTAAAGGGCTTTTTCGGGGTTAAGTTTGGAGACTCAAATTTTGCATAGAGATTCTTTTTTAGACGTAGTTGAGGGTGTTTTGTGAAAATAGACCCTATTGGGTTGATTTAGGGGTTGATATTTTGTGTGAAACATCGTTTCTACAAATGCTAGGACTATTAAATTTTGCAAGGTTGTTCTTTTATAACGTAAATGCACACAAAGGCACTATTTCCGAAATTCTACCCCTCAGGGGCTTTTATGGGGTTGACAGTTTATATGAAAACTTTGCTGCTACAAATGCGAGGAGTTTCAGCATGGGGGTTGTTATAAGACCTAGGTTCTCACTAAGACGGAATTTTACAAAATTCGACCGCTTAGGGGTTGCCTTTGGAGTTTGTAAATAGAGGACTCAACCTTGCAGGGAGGTTCTATTTAGGATACAGGTTCTCACCAAGAGAGCATGATACGAAATTCGACCCCTAAAAGTTTATATTGGGGTTGATAGTCTGGAGTCTTAAATTTTGCATTGGGTTTATTTTTAGGACCTAGGGGTTACCTAAGACGGAATATTGCGGGTTGATAGAATTTTTGTTGGATATTGATTTAGATTTTCCAACAGTATCCCATATAGAGGGTGGCCGGGACTAGCAATTCACAAAGGCAAAGTTCGAAAATCACGCGGACGAAGTCGCGGGCGTAGTGCTAGTCATTTATGTAATTAATGAACATTGTTAACTATTTATGACAACACATTCATGATGAGATTAAGAGACCCTTATCATGAGTAACATAATATTATTTACGTCACAATTAGTACCCTGATGGGTTTTGGGTAAGTGTTTCTGGCACATTTCTGTAAAACCTCTCTCATAGACATGTTAGGCATTGTTTTTGTTGTACTTTACAACACAGTTTTATTTTGTTTGTTGTTTAAAAAGGTTTTTCTAGTGTCGTTTTTAGTTCAGAAACTTTCAATCAAAATTCTTGTCATAAACATAATTTTCTTACATGTGCACTAGATTTTTTTTAATCTGTAGTGACGTGTCTTACGTATGATGGAATAAAATAAAGCGAAAATGCTCGTAAAATGAAAACCACTTAACCGAACTGAATGAAATTTTCATGGGACAAATTTTCACGGCTTTGTACTGCATCGAAAAAAAACAGATAAGTAAATTCAACGAGAAATCTCGGAGTAATTGGTGTATAAACTTAAAAAAAAAATACGGACCGAATTGAGAACTTACTCCTTTTTGAAACCGGTTGAAAACTTTGCCATATGCTAGGACTTCCTCCTGAGGCCTGGGTGCGTTTACAAACATTTTAATTTACATACACGTTACACAAACAATCAAACCTGCGTAGTCCCAAAGGGTCATAAAGGGACAAATCCTGTCAGGGTCGCGGGATTAACGAGTATCCGTGGCTACCGAACGTAATGAGCGAGGACACCATGGATTTTAGTCAGTACAAGTCTGACAGTCCCTCATATCCTGCCCTGGGTGGGAGTAATTTCACCCCATAAAATGCCTGGGACTACTTGTAGATTTAATAACAATTATAAATATTTCTTCCGTGCGGGAATCGAACTCAGATAGTAACCCATCTTTTGACCGGTTTGGGCACGTGCGGCATAAACTTAAAGATCGTCGACTGTTATAATTTACCTTGAATATTGAGTACAAAACAGCACATAAATCATTTACGTATCATCCATTCATTATTTTTTATCATAATTTGACGTTTAGGCACGCTAATCGATTATACCCAATACCTTTCGAGCGTCCAATAATTTTATATTTCCAACGGTAATTTATTCCTCGTCCCCGAAGGATGAATACATGAATTTCTTTGCCTACCCAATACAGTGGCGTATATTAATTAGCGGTATTTTTATCAGCAACCAAAATATAATTCATTTATTTAAATCCTGGCAATATATTTCGTGAGCTTTATGTGAGTGTGACAAGTTATTATGAGAGTATATTTTATGAATATTTAAAAATATTACAATGGGAACATTCACGTCGGGTTTGTTGGATAATAAATCATAATTACGGAGAGGTAGAGTTGTCATTACTGTATGTCAGTATCATAATTATTTATACCCATTTTTACCTACCCTACATTCTTGCTATGCTTCCCTGGTACGTTGTATACGAGTCTCACCGGCAGACCTCCTAACTAGACAAATGACAATCGGTTTCCACTGTTTTGTACAACAGAAGGTACAATCGCGATTTTTTTTTGCCATATAATAGATTTTTCTAGCCTGAGACACAGGTTTAACCTAGTTCAGGCAAAAGTGCAACTGTGCTCTCTTCTAATTTTTAAGATAGTTCTGTTGTAAATGTGTTCTTTATTATAAATAAAATAAATTTGAATTTGTTTTGATGTCAAAAATTCCGTTAAGTTTACGTCTCAAAAACTTGAAAGATCGTACTATGGCCTCTGGTGGCCTACACTCTTAGTCCGTCATTGAAAAACGGGCCTTAGCCGAAAAATTTGCGTTTACGCTACTCTCTGTTTCGAAATCATATAAGTTTAGACAACATATCGAGAGTCTTGACAACTGTCCAATCATGTTGTTAGTAATTTTTAACCGACTTCTTTTTAGTTCATATCCTATGTCCGTAAGGGTGCTTGTAGACGGCGCATGTAACCCGCGCAAGTGCCTTAAGTAGCACAAGCTACATGCACCGTGTACAAGCACCCTGCGGGTAGCTTGATCAAGTAGCTTGCACATGTTACTCGCGCGGGTAAACCGCAAACCCGCACCATTACTTGCGCGAGTTGCATGCGCCGTGTATAAGCACCCCGCGGGTAGCTTGATCAAGTAGCTTGCGCATGTTACTCGCGCGGGTAGCCCGCACCTATACTTGCGCCGTGTACATTTGTAAAAGCACCCTAAGTGATAAAGAATAAGAAACGCCCTAAACGTCTCGGACTTAGCTACAGGTTTCGTGTCTTAGATAGTGATAGTTGATACCCCTGAATTGAGTCAGTTCCAATACATTTTGACTTTTCCGTTATCGTTACCGCCGATAGAATAGAATATCAATTTGCCAAAGCCTTTAGGTCTTGTCAGCGGCCCTTTAGAGTTTAGATAATAACTTCTTTAGGCATCTTTGAAGCCCATCCGTGTTGGGTTCCAGTACTTGTCGGGAAATGAAAGAATAATATAACCCGCTTTATTCTGTTATCTTACTTCGGAATAAGTAGTTGCGAGGGAAAATATATTGTTCAGTGTTGTATACGTGAATACGAGTGCATTGGGTGCGATGTTTCTTTTCTTATTATGTTGGTGTGATTGTGCTTATTTATGCGTTTAGTTGGCTACAGAAAGGAGTGGTAGTAGATTGTTTTCAGTATACATAGTTGAAACTAAACCAAACTGTAAAATAAGACTTCACAAAGGTTGGCACTATTTAACGGCCACAGCGTTTTAGGGCCTATTCTTTTTTAATATTTTAAATTAAATGAGTCTCTGTGGGTTTGAACTTTGGAAAGGACTATCAGGTTGTTACTGACTAAAAAAATCCTATTTCTTCACATGCCGTTTGTGTTCTAGGGCCGGGGCCGGGGATTGTATGGCCTGTGACTGATGTTTTACCTTATTTTACAAAATAGAGTACAAGGTAAACCATACACATATATGTATAGGTGCAGATTGGTAAAAATATTCTCTGAAAAGCTAGTCTTTGTCGCAAAACCTCATACCCTAATTATTATATTCCACAAACAAACAGAATGACAGTGTATATATTTGAGTGTGATGTTAGTTACGCAAACACGCTAACACGGCTGGCTGGCCCGTGATGCTAGCACCAGACGACACACAAATACGGGTCAACGCATTGGATTTTCACAGAGGTTAGCAATGCAATGCAATAAAGAGTATATAGTATACAGTAAAAGCAAATCAGATTTACAAATTTACAAAACAGTTTCTAGGAAAATAAAATCAGAAATTTATACGAGTATAAAGGGGAGCAGAAAAAGTAGTGCTATTGTGTTTTACCAAAAAGAGCGTACAATCGAACAATTTTTTTCAACGTGGATTCTGTACTAGACAAAAAATAACTTTGTAAACATCACGTTCAAAATTCGACGTTTTTTTATATCTCTAAAAGGTACTGTTTTTAGTTTACCTTGAAACTCGTAACAACATGGCACAGAGTCACAGACGGCAGGTTGTACCGTACTATTGTCTACGGTCTGTTGTCGGGAATGATGCCGGGTATATATATATAACACTTTATTTCTCGAATATTAAGTAAACAAACAAACAGACAGCTTTTGAGAAATCGAAACTGATATCCTCAAAGATAAAGTTTGACACTATCATATCCAGAGCTAATACCCACGACAGAACATGTTTGCTTTAAATTGATATATTGATTCGGTTCAACTGATACCCGCTTTTGTTTACTAACCGTCAAATATGAATTTCGAGATGGTTGTGAAGGTATTTGACTATCGTATGTAAATAAACAATTTGACTGGTATAAAGTTGAAATGTTCCTGTCAAACTGTACCAGTTTGTATCTAGTGAAGAAGGTTAAGAAAAAACAAAGGAATATTAAAATACTTGAATAAATAATAATAATATTCCACAACCATCAGACAACGCCATAAACGCCAAAAAAAATGATCGTGCTCATCACACAAATATTTGTCATGGGTGGGAATCTAACCCACGACCTCCGGCATAGCAGTCAGGGTCATTAACCACTAGACCAACAGGCCTGTCAAATGTCTCTTTGGGTACGTGCTTTGGTGGTTGGTGGTTACTACTCGTATTTGCAATTTCATTCAGTCCCAATCTGTCAAAAAGCTTACGTCCATTTTTGAAGCGATTGTTTCTAAAATGGCATTTGACTTATATGTGAAAGTTTTAAAACGTTTTCAAATGACTATTAATGTAATTTTAATTCTTTTCATGCCTGTTTTAATAGCTTTCTAATTTTCGTTCGTCGTATAGAATTTGAGAACAATGTGAACATTGATAATTATGATAGAATTTGTAATCTCATTCTGGACCGGCTGGCAAAAGAATCTCACAAAAGAATGACAAAAGTTGAAAGAGCGACCCACGTTCATAGAAGAATTTTATAAAACATTTAATGTAAGAACGTAAAATATGATGGATATAATGAATGTGCCCTTTTCAAACTTGGTCAGGCGCATAACTTTGCGTTAAATACTATTTCATGTCCACTGCTCTCAAAATAGTGAAGGAAAACATCGTGAGAAAGCCAGTGTTCTAAAATCAAAAATCCGAAGTCATGTGACATCTACCAACCCGCACTGGGCCCGAGCGTTGGATTATATGGCTCTCTCCATCTCACATAGAGGAGGCCTGTGTCTCAACAGTGGGAACATGGCTGAGCCTGATGGTAAAAAAATAACGTTAATAACGTTACTAACGTTATATTATAACCCTTGTATGGAAAACCTTTGGTTTTGATAAAGTTCGAAGACCCGTTTCCGTTAAGGAAAGCGGATGCTATAAATGGGCTAAAATAAAAGAAAATCGCGCCACTTTCAATTCACATAAAGTAGAGAGAAAAGTTGAATGTGAATTATTGTTATTGTTACTTTGAACGTGTTAGAAATGAACCTTTTTTATTTGCTAACTTTGAGGAACGTGCCTTTTACACTGGTCAAAGTGTATAGGTATGAAACCAAAAAAGCCGTTTCTGAAACCATGGTAGTAAGAAATAGTATGTGGTTGTAAATCTATTTGTTTAGTATCTTTTTTACAAAATGTCAAAAAAATAATTACATTTGATTAAAACTAAATAACAGAAAAAAATGTGATTGGTATGATTTATATTAGAGTGGTGATTTCACACCGCAAACGAGCCACAAGTTATAATAATTGTGTGAAGTGCAAACCTGAAAATGGACATGATAATATCAATCAATGCTTCAATGTTTTACGATATTTTTTTTTCGGATTTATTATAAAATCGACACAAATAGTGCTTTCAGTCTTACATAAAATACACAAGACACATCCTTTGAGAAAATTTCTTTACAAAGAAGGATTGATACCTTCTGTCATACGGACATTTGTCCCTAGAACTATTGTGTCCACAGTTGTGTCCCACGCAACAAGGTACACCTCTATCCTGATTTATATCACGTTATACAACAAAGAAGGTTTATACAATAAGAACTATGGTTTTCAACCTCCTTTGAAAGAATTCCTTTGTGATGCAACAACGAATTTTTACCTGCAGTCAATTTGCGCGCTTCAATATTTTTTTATGGCGAAATAATGGTTGGTACTTTTAAATTGAACTGACTCATTCATTCAACTTGAAATGTGAGCAAAACTGCGACTTCTGATGTTTAAAAATTAAAGTAATTTTTCATGTTCTTGTAGATTAATAATACAAGCATTTCTCTACAGACCTGAGAGAAATGAAGTGGGCCTAAAAAGACATTTCAACATCAATGGAAAAGTATATTAATTGTAAAATATTGACCGAAAAGTTGATGTGATTTAAAAAGTTTTGAAACCCATAGCCATCTTTTTTTTTATTTGGCACCAAAATCTCCTTAAATAATGTTAAAAAAATTCGCTACGATTAAACATTTTAAGTGATATTTCGAAAGCAAAACAGTATTTTTATAAAAACTTCCCATTTTATCGGCGAAGTAAAACTTAAGCTATGACTTATGTAAACTTTATGCATAAAATTCTTTTTCTACAAACGATTTCCTTTTCTCATATAAGTTGTCGCGGTTAAAGGAATTGTTTCGAGTTTTCTTCACTTTTATATTTCTCGGTAACTGTACTGTTTTCCTTCCAAGATTGATCAAAACCAGTAATTTGAATAAAACTTGTTTTGTTTTCTTCTGTGAAGTTCTAACGCGTTTAAGGATTAGATTACATTGTTTCTGTAAAAAGATTTTTTTAAAGATTTGCTTTAAAAAATCTTTTTACGGGAAGGAAAGTCTGTAGGAAGTCTGTCTGAAGGAAGTCTGTAGGTCTCACTAATTAATCATTTACTCTAATAGTAAAATTCGAAAAGATGTTTGAATGGATGGATGTTTGTTACTCAATCACGTCCTGAACACATCTTGATGTGTCTCAAAGATAGGATGTCCAGCTAGAATACTTTTGATACCTTTTATCTAATTTTATCCTGGTACTGCGTTCCCATTTGTTAGCTTGTTGCTAGTTAATTTATTGTTTTAATTCCCAAAATCAATCCGTTCTACGTGAAGTTGGACAGTGCTCTCCAACTGTCGTCGGGATCCATAAATCAGAACTTGAATACTAATAGGTTAAAAGTAACTCCTTGGTTTTTTCACACGACCTATTCTTCTACACACATAGTTATGTTATATTGCCTTTCAAAAAGATTAACTTGGTAATAATTCAGAAGATATTAGATCAAGAAAAAAAAATCTTGATTAAAGTTCACATTTCTACAACTACGTATTTTATGCTAAAATTATAGACTACTTAAAAATTTCCTACCATTATACAGCGATGATCTACAGACCTCAACATCTTGAGATCCTTTGGGGTGCAGTGCAGTGAACTTTAGTCGGCAGATGCGCGGGCGCCGGTGCACGTGCATTTAACTGACGTCACGACACGTGCAGATACCGTTCCACTAAGTTATAAACATGAAAACGCCTTTACTTCCTCACATATACAGCTCAATATCGAATGAAATATTAAAAGTTCTGCAAACTTACAAACGCAGTTTGTTTGAGTCTTATGTGGTTAAAGTTGTGGGCTAAAATTGACTGCATAGAATGTGTGTGAAGTTTTTGTAGCCTTGAAAGGAAGCCAGTTGCAGGATATTAATTAAAAGAATAGTGGAACATCAGAATAAGGAGCGTAGTACCTTTTTGTTTTTTTTTTTTTATTAGAGGACTCTTTACAGGCGATTGTAAGCTTAGTATGATCAGCCATAATGTTCTTTTACTGCTAGAATACATACCTGTTCTTGGAATATAGGTAATTAACCATGGTGATGGCTAGTTGACCCTGATTTTGAAATCCGATGATCTTAGGTCTTAAAGGTTCCAATTGTGTCGACGGCGTCATGCGGAAGACGAGTAATGATCGTGCTCATCACACAAATATTTGTCTTGGGTGGGAATCGAACCAACGACCTCCGGCATAGCAGTCAGGGTCACTAACCACTAGACCAACTGGCCTGTCATTTGAATGAAAACAAATCATCAAAAGTGCAATTTAAATACAAATTGTTTAATTATACGTTTAATTACGCGACGGCTGTGCTGATATTGGTTTTAAATCAAGCATCATAATGTTATGCAAATTAATTGCAGTATTATTGAACTTTAAAATATTCTGGTTTCAATATGAAGTTTTCACCCGCTAATTAACAGCTGTCCCTGTGATTATTTTTCCATTATAATAAATATTAATATTACTTTTTTATGTTTTTTTTATATACCTATACATATATAACGTTGCCCCATACTAGGAACTGTCCTGTTTCGTCATTTACAAACATACAAACTCACTAACACAATCATCATCATCATCATCAGCCGGAAGACGTCCACTGCTGAACATAGGCCTCCCCCTTAGACCACCACGCCGAACGACAATTCGCCACTTGCATTCATCGGCTGCCCGCGACTCTCACGATGTCGTCGGTCCAGTACTTAGTGGGACGACCTGCCTACGCTGCGTTTTCCGGTCCGTGGTCGCCACTAGATAACTTTTCTTCCCCATCGGTTGTCAGTTCTACGAGCGATGTGGCCTGCCCATTGCCACTTCAACTTGCAGACTAACACAATAACCCAGAACAATTATTTGCAGATCATATAATTTACAAATATTTGTTGCGAGTGGGGATCGAACCTGCCGCAAACTGCGCAGTGCATCATGCAGTCCATCGCTCACCCACAGGAACCTACAAAATCTACGGAGTACTTCAATAGCCTTTTACGTTCCAGGGGCACGGTTACCTTTTATCTCTTAATCTTCCGCGACCCTAGCAGACTTTGGCCGTCTGAGGGGCCCCTAGTCAGTTTGCTGAGTACCTACTTTTTGAAGCGCGCGTGGAACACTCATTTTACGTAATTCAGTTTTAACAGTCACGAGCACATTATGTAAACACTTAATAAAATTCAAACGCAATTTATTCGTTAAATAATGGTTTCCGCTTTGAAATAAAACCTATTTCGTAATAGTATGACTTCCAAAATAGAAGTCTAATGAAAAGGCAAAAGTTTAATCAATATGGTAGCAGGACATCGCTTTTGAATACTGCTTAGTTTATACATACTATTGCTCGTGACTGTACAATACATACGTACTACGATAAGGTAAGGTATCACGCCAACGTCGATACATCCCCCGTGATGGATGTAGACCTTGTTTCCATCATTTCCCGAATGTTTCCCGACAAGGATTTCCCGCCTCTTTTGTTATTACTCGATTTATTCGTAATGGGTTTCTGTTGATGGGCTATGTGAAATATGAGGGTAAATTATCAGAAAAGTTATTGGTTTTTTATGTAAAGAATTTTTTGAGTGAGGAGCTCGTGGTTAAGTAAAGACTATTTAATCAAATGGTCATCAATATTTATTTTGGTATACCCAAATGGATAAATGCAAATCTAAAACTCGCTTTGGCAAGCTTTCAGAGACATCCCGAAATTCAGTTTGGTTAGGTTCATTTAACTGCAAAACAGAAATAGAAGCCCCGCGGAGCGAGGCTTCTTCGACTGCTTAGGTTGTTTTTTTTTTCCGTCGTCGACCCGGGCATGGTCTGTGATCGGACAGCGAGTCGCCTATTACTCACCGTCCGCATGCATTGATACTTACGTGGGATTGCATTCGCATCGTCTTGCATGAGAAGCCAGGTGCTAAACCTCCAGGCACACACGACTATTACTGATCATAACTTCACATCACCTATAACATTAGTCATAGTAGTTGTTAAGCTTATCGTAACTATCTTCTATGATTGTTCATAGTTTAGGGGTCGTTTCCTAGGCTTTACGGCCATAAATATCATGTTTAGTTTGCTTTTCATTATGTCGGCTTTGTATAACGAATGATAGCAATCTGTAGATACATAAGCGAACTATTAATATAAGTACTCAGTGGAACTTAGGGAACTGAAGTACTGTATTTTTTTTATTGTTGCTTCTCCATAGCAATTTCTCCTGTGTCGTGGGTATGTTTCCAAACATAGACAGTCATCCACTGTCTGACCAGTTAATGTCAGAGTAGTTCCGGGTCGGTGTTTGTGTATGTGGATCGCCACATACACAAACACCGACCCGGAACTACTCTACTACTAGGTCATAAAAATATTTGCTTCATTTAGAGCGTGGGGGCACTCGTTGGATGAATTTTTTTACATGCCAAGCAAAATGTAAAGATAAGGTACCTACACATATATCAATAACATTTCACAAATCAAATTATCCTCCTTTATCGCTTGACCGCAGTCGAGTATATAATCCTTATATTTCTACTTTCGTTACATTTTGTCGATCGCACCGTAACTGTCGGACTGTGGAATATTCTGTTATATTATTCATAAAACATAATATTCCGGGATGTGATTTGAATGAAATAAAACCCCGCTGGGTAGTCCCTCGTGTGTGCGTAACTTATTTTATTTCTTTTCACCCCGAAGGTTTTGAGATGTTTTAGAGGAAACCTAGTTTTATTTATTGAGAGGAAATCTAATTCCCGTTTTCATAAATACTAAGATTCACCTTATCAAATGTCCTAATAGATCAGTAATGGATTTTCACGCTACGCTTAGTATTGTAGGGTTGAATTTCCGATAGTGAAATATTTGCATACCAAATTACCGGGCTTGAAAGTTGCAAATTAAGTCTTGTTTCACCCGTACAGAGAATGAACCTAACTTTGCTAATGTACCTCGTATGCCATTTTTCACAATTCATAGCGGGTGTTTAGTATGAATGGCCCAAAAGGAATAGTCCGGGGACCATTTAACTGTAACCGAAAATTGTCTACGTTCAAGTGACACGAGAAAGAAACAAATGATACACAGGAACGTTTCTTGACAAAACTCGCTTTGCTATTCCTAATGCCGAGGCTATAAACTACTGTCAAACAGACAGGCGAAGCGAATGCGATCTGAAGCGTTTTTGACGTGATAACGTCTTATAATTCGTTGGCCGGCTGCATGCACGAAAAATATAACGTCATGCGGCGGTACCTCGCTCTGTAGCGTTCTATAGCAACGGCGTGTCAATTGTTTGTTTATAGCAACGTAAGTGCAGTATTTTCTTATGACGTTTTCACGTTCAACCATCGTCAGTAAACCGACTTTACAGACAACCGATTCTTATTTGTAATGTATGGAATTGTTTGAATCCAGTCATATAGAAAAGCGAAAGCGGTCCGATGGCCTATGTGATTGGCTTCTAATATTTCCATACATTACAAACAAAAACGCCACGCTTTGCGTTCGCCACGCCTACGCCTATCAGTTTGACAACAGCTTAACCCTTTAACCGCCATCACCTTAATATTACGTATTGTAAGCATATTACCTCACTCGCCAAGACGGAATATTGCGTAAAAGTCCTGTCATTTGAAAAATGTGAAATAATGTTGAAATTACTTACTAAATCAGTAGTATATTTCGTGTTATTACTTTATCTTTTAACAGTACTAGATACATATTTTAGCTAATTGAATTAAATAACTAATGATTCTCAGTTCGCGATACGTCTGAACATCAACCTACTTCGCCAAACCCGTGATTTCACGCAGACTAGTGTTGTACCACATATGAAGTTCCTGATGCCAAATTAATAAAAAAACATCCTGTTTTTTATCAAACTATCAACTAAATATTTACCTATTCTAATTTCATAGTTTATTAACGATTTTATTATTTATAAAAACCCAAGCTTAAGTGATATAATATGTAGAAATCAATAAAGAAATGAAAAATTACCGACTTATTCAAGAACGTCACTAGTGCACGCGATCCGCGAACGCCGTCGCCTTAATTTTACGTACGGCAAGGTCACTAAAGTCATACCTATTTGAATGATAACGTCATTTGCGCTAGCGCCATCGTCGTGATAATCCGTGCTGTCTTTATTATTAGTTTTAAGCTAGTGTCGAGAAGTTGTCGATGATGTTATACGACGAAGAACAAACTGCCGAAATATATTGCAGCAATCAAACAATGATATTAGTAGTAGTGGTAGTTCAGCGGATAGCAATAGGTAATGAATCGGTAAATCACTCTTTTGTTGTTCTAGTCTATTTATCCTTCAGTCAAAAAGACTAATTACCTAACGTATGTTCGAAGACTGATTAACGTATGTTTGAAGACTGATTTGTTTGCGGTACTACATAACAAAAATAAATTTTGATTACAAATTAGTAAGTTTTATTTATTTCATTACTTTGTTTATCGATAACTATATTCTACAACACTATGCTAAATTGTACCTAAAGTTTGCTGGCGCTAGGTGCACTCCATGCGAATTATGACATGGCGGTTAAAGGGTTAAAAGAAGGTTCTCTTCGTACACTAGGCGACGAAAGTCTCCGACGATACCTTACGACTTTGGTATCCAGGTGACTATCGCAATATAAATCCATAGAAGTTCGTACACAGGCACGCGTCAATGGATACCAAAGACAAAGTCGTAAGGTATTGGAGACTTGCGTCGACTAGAGTACGTGGGTCTAAGTCTTTATGGTAACTCAATTACATGGAAAGAAAAGCTTCACAAACTCCTGAACATTAATAATTTCGTTCAAAAATGATCAAAGAGTTTCTTAACTCACTTTGATGTAGATATATTTGAGAAATTAGCATTATTTAAGTAGGTACAGTGTAATTTCAACGGATTACTTTTGGATCTGATATTCTTGAAAGTGACTAATGACTTAAATAATTAATGAAACCTTTTCGTTGTGTTTCTCTGAAGGTAATTGAGAGGTGCAGAATTTTAAAATGAAAATGAGAGAGAAGGGGAATATATACAAGTTGGTAGTAGCATATCTTCTATATATATATAAAATTCAAAACTGACTGACTGATCTGACAACGCACAGCCCAAACCGCTGGGCCTAGAAACTTGAAATTTGGCATAAGCCCTCCTTATACCACGTAGGTGAGCACTAAGAACGGATTTTGCGAAATTCGGCCCCTAAGGGGTTGTTTTTGGGGTTGAAAGTTTTGAGACTCAAATTTACATAGGGGTTCTTTTTTGGACGTAAGTAATATCTAAGACGGGAATTTGCGAAATTAGATCCCTAAGAGGTTGTTTTTGGGGTTGAAAGTTTGTATGAAACTCTGTTACTACAAATGCGAGGGGCCTCAAATTTTGCACCGGGTTCCTTTATAGGACTTAGATGCACACCATGGCAGGATTTTGCGAAATTCGACCTCAAAAGGGTTTGTTTTTGTGTTTGATAGTTTGTATTAAACTTCGTTACTACAGGTTTTAGGAATTTCAAGTTTTGCATCGGGTTTCTTTTAAGGACGTAGATGCTCACTATGACGGAATTTTGCAAATTTCGGACCCTAAGGGGTTTTTTTTTGGGGGTTGATAGTTTTAATGAAACTTTTATACTACAAGTGCTAGACGTCTCAAATCTTGCATACTGGTTCTTTTTAAGACGTATAATTATCACCAAGGTGGACATTTTGTGAAATTTTATCCGTAAGGGGTTTTAATGGTAATTATGCATTGGGGTCATTTTTAGTAAGCTTGGGTGCCACCCAAGACGGGATATTGCGGGGTGATAGAATTTTTGTTAAATATTGACTTAAATTTTCCAACAGTTTCTCACATACAGGGTGGCCGGGACTAGAAATTTACAAAGGCAAAGTTTGAAAATCACGCGGACGAAGTCGCGGGCGTAGTGCTAGTATTATACATATAGAATGGATAAATAGTATTGGCTAACAGTACCGACTGTCGAACATCTACAAATAACAGTCGGGACCAAAGCTTTTACGTGCTTTCCGAGGCACGGAGGAAACTCGCTATGGCAGAGGGTCACCCATCCGCAGACCAACCTCGACAAGTGTGGCTTTACTTTCCTTTATGATATTACTGTGCGGCTGTAATTATTTAGCTCACGATGCGTAATTGATCCCGTCTCCTTGATATCATGCACGTTGTAAAGATGATATTACGTTGACAAAATCATGAATAACGAGTAATTCTTACCGTCTTCTTGATATCATGCTGTTGTAAAAGATGGTTTATATTGAAATATGTATTCTTAGGTAATTTTGATCACAATTTTTCATATCAGTTTTGTCATCCTGCGATATTATCTTACCATTGCTGCTCTGTCCTACTGGTCGTTTAATGGAATACCCAACACAAAAGTCAGCTTTTCGCATGTCGATACCAGTTGGCGCACAACATGTGATAACAGTTCGCTAGGCCAATCATCAATCAGCTGTTATTAGCTCTCATTGTCCGTCTTAGAATTAGATAATACGGACGTAATATCGCATACTCTGCAGTGGCGTGACCAGCCTTTTATTTGTGCGTTCGGGCTCGTTCTAGTGAGTGAGAGCGAGATGGCGCTACGACTTGTATAGCGCTGTCACTTTCACTCGTCGGAATAAGCCTGGTTTTGGCCCCCCAAGTGGCCTACCATGACGTCTTAAACCGTGAGTCTTTAGGCTGTGAGAAAGAGACAGTGCTTTAAAAGTCGTCTAGCGCTATCACCATATACAACGTGTAACGTTAAATGCGCAAAACCTCTCGTGGGGTTACTCAGCCCATGTTACTGAACAAACTAAAAATGTAAGACTTGTGGAAATTCACAAAAAAAAAAGATTTTTCATACTGATGGGTTGATGAATGGGATGATTAATTTCTCATTTTGTATGAAAATCCAATTTTTTTTCTTAGGACAAACATTGTTCAGTAACATGGGCTGAGTTACCCCACGAGAGGTTTTGCGCTTTTAACGTTACATGTTGTTTATAGACCAACCTCGGCAAGCACGGCTTAACCCGGAAGATCAGCCTGTGCGGCTGTAATTATTTAGTCACAAGCTCCTCCTAGTTCCATGAAACTACTGGGAGAAAGAAATCCCAGCAGTTCCATAATGGACCTAGTCAATTGAACTACTGGGATACGGTGACCAAACATATTATTGCTTAAATAACATGTCGAATGCATATAACTATGGGATACTATTACTGTTAATCCAAGGACTAGAGCTGAAATGCTATATCGAGCTTACAGTTACCAAAGCGGTCGGTTGGTGCTCAGTCGGCTAGATACCACATCCAAGTGTGCAGGTGATGCGATATTGGACAACCGTATTACGTTACGTTACGTGTACACAAGCTTTATGAGCCAGAAGGTTTAACCTGAAATTAGTAGATGATTGAAGGTTCATCCAACTAATTTTATAAACGTGAAAGTTTTCGAGGATGTATGAATAATACTCGTAATACTCGTATAATATTATAATAATAATATTCCACAACTATCACACAACGCCATATAGTCCCAAGCTAAGCAGAGCTTGTGTTATGGGTACTAGACAACTGATAAACATACTTATATATTTCTAAATACATACTTACATACGTATTATAGATATATTACACCCAGACACAGAACAAAATGATCTTGCTCATCACACAAACATTTTGTCCTGGGTGGGAATCGAACCCATGACCTCCGGCATAGCAGTCAGGGTCACTAACCACTAGACCAACAGGCCAGAATGTTTGTTACTCTTTCACGAAAAAAGATTGAAAGTATTTGGATAGGTTCACAAATGATTTTGGTTGGCGGAGTGGCTTAGCGATCGATTGGTGCGCAGTGTGTTGTGGGTTCGATTTTAACACGGAATAAATATTTGAATGATCTACAAGTAGTTGTTTCGGGTCTCGGGTTTGTATATGAGTTTCTATGTTTGTTAACGCACCCACGATAAAGGAAGAAATTCGTAGTTTGGGGCAAAGCTTTTTTAGTCTAGATTGCAATTAGGTATGTTTTATAATAATACTAGCTAGCTAGCACTAAAACTAGAAAAATACCATACGGGACCAAAAAAAAACAGGATAAAAACTCTTACGTGTTAATCCAGGTTTTCACCAAACATCGTAATCCGTTTTTTTTTTTGCGTGTTTGAGTAAAGACCATCCATACATCATCACAAACTTTCAACGATTAAAATAATATTATTAGTAGGATGAATAATGTTCCCACTGCTGGGACTCAGGCCTCCTCTCTGTGAGACGGAGTGGGCTGTAATCTATCACACAGGCCCAGTGCGGTTAGTCTAGCATCGTATTTCTTTCGTGACCTGTTTTTGTTAAGAATGGCTTTTTATTCAACTTTTTATTTAACTTTTTTCTCGTCTCATTCTCGCGTCTACATTTCTTATTATTTTCTCTTCTTTTCAGAATTATCTTATGAAATAAACAGTACATTTGTAGTCAAATACTATATTTTTAATAGTTCAAATTGCATAAATAAACGAATTAATATAAAACATTAATAAACTTTTCTGAAATAAATTGATGATGAAAATCGTATCAAAATCGGTTGCGTCGTTCAGAATTGTAGATTACAAATAACCTCAAGATGGTTGTTTTAAGCAAAGACATAGAAGCATATATCTATATCTCTTTTCTATATAGTATACAGCAAAATCGCTTCCCACCGTCTGTATGCTTAGCTAATTCAAATTACGTAACACATTGAATGCGGTTTTCGTTAATGTACAGAGTGATTCAAGAGGAAGATTATACATATGTATTTCTACACATTAGCACCCTGTGTGAAGCCGGGGCGTGTCGCTAGCTTAATATTACAAAAAAATAAAACAATTAAAAAAAAAACAAAATGAAAAACAATTCATAGAAACTTCGTAGCTTCGTAGCAGCGTAGCACGCGTAGCGAGTGCTACGCTTTGTCTACGCAATAACGCTACAAAATGCTACGATTTAATTTCATTGGCACGACTATAGCTGATATCAAATGCACTAGCAAATTGTGGTCTAGTGTAATTCCAGTCTATCCAGTTATGTTCGTATTCAAATCAGAACTGTATCATAATCGACGTATGAACGGTTATTGAATGTAGCATTGCGCCACAGAAGTGACATTTGCTGAGAATATTAACGATTTATAGACTAATTAGAAGTATTGCGTTATTGGATTATCTGCATTATGTCAGTTAGATGTTTGTTGTTTGTTACTTTCGTTGTGCTTATAAGACTCGTATTAATTCTGTAAGGTTAACGTTTTATTTTTTGTGTGTGTTTTTTTATTGTTAGAAGTTTGCTTGCCACCACGTTTTTACGTTTTATTGACAATTTATTTTCATAATGTGTCCTCAATCCCCTTTGGTCTTGTGATCGCAATCGTGACTTTCTGGGCGTGGGTCCTGAGTTCGATGCTCGGGTCGGGCTAAAAGAGCGTCGTTGTTGATGACGAATAAATATACTCTGAGATTAGACGCTCGCGTGGCCGAAATCGGTAACCCGGACTATTATTTTTCACTAAATTTTATTTAACTAAAGTGCACAAAACTTGAAAAAAAAATGTATTTTAATAAAAAATATGAATAATCTGCTTTAAAGATTAATTAAGAACATTCAAATTGAATGTTCAAAAAGATCTAATGTTAAGATAAGGCAACATAACGTAAGTTCGCACGAGAAATGCAGACGGTAATGTATCGCTTGCTTAATGAGTCGTTAAGTCAGGAGAAAGGAAAGAGCTTCCGAGTAAAAACATACGTCTTTACATGTGTGCGAGAGAGATATGTATACACCGTGACTTTTTAGTCGTCTTATAAAAGCAGCCCAGTGTATCCAATGACTAGAACACGTTTATAATAAAAAAAATAGGTATTTAAGAGATATGAAATATTTAATAATAAAATTTTAATTCGTTATTATAACGCAAGGCGTAGTTAGAAACTCCCTTGTCTCATAGAAAATGGAGATGGAATGATCTGCCCGACTATTGCGCTGGGTAGGTATACTCCACAGCTCGATACGTAAACATTTTAACAGGGTGTTTCGTATTTCTAATGTACCTATTTATCAAAAATAAAAATTATTATTACGATAAAAAAAATAAAAAAAACTCGCCTAGAGGTATTTTAGGTCGGATACATTAAGTGGACCACTTTTGTAAGACGACTAAAAAGTCACGGTGTATAGATATCAAGCAGTTTTAGAAGGATACCGCAGCCCTTGAATGCAAAGGGCATGTGAGGAACAGGGTGTTTGTTAGTCAGTATGACTTTATTGTCAGTTCTGTCCACTCCATCCACGGCAGAATGCATCATTTGAAGAAGTTAAAAGTTATATTCTAAACTATCTGACCCGGAAAACTTTGTATTACTTCAAAATTTGATACTTCAAAACCTTTTGAACCTTCTCTGGATTTCCAAAAATAATTCAAGACAATAATTAGCCAAATCGGTTCAACTGTTCTCGAGTTTTAGCGAGACTAAAGAACAGCAATAGTTAAACAATTTTTAAAATAGGTTCATTGCTTTCGGAGATTACCCCTCCCTACATACAAAAAATTACCTCTTTATAACACTAGTATAGATAAGAAGATAGATCTATTCTAAATATAAAAGTAATATTTTTAATTGAAACAAGCACACAGCAAACATATAAACTCGTTACAGTATATCCATTGAAGTCCAACATATCACTTACTGGCTAGTCTGTGGCTCGGCGCACGTTGCACGTTTGTCTTCATTTCCCGCCTCCCCGAAGTCACACACTGATTTTTATACAAATAAAAGAAGAAAAATATGGTTCCGTATATGAGGAAGTTTATTACTTCGTGTGTTGGGATTAAAATTTTACGAGAAATAAGGAAACAAGCCGTGATATATGCTACTGTATGGCGGTGTTTTATTTGCGATGCGGCGGTAGTCTTTTTGTTTGTGTATTAATTACAAAGCTACAGTAAAAACAATTCCATTGAATACGAATCATTTATATCAATTTAAATTCAAACTTTTTTAGCCGGTACTGGGTTCAGAAGTAACGACGTCAACTAAGTATTATGTAGGTATTATATTCGAATATTTTTGCATAAGGTCAAATGTATAATTAAAACACCCTCTACCTATCTTTGTACTCATACATTTTAAATTATTTCTATTTAGCTTATAAACTAATCACAGCATTTTGGCATTTTGATAATTTTTCATAAAGAGCGTCATATTAGGACGGGGCTTCTCAGATCGCCAAAGCCTGCCGGGGTCGCGGGACTTATTCCATTACCGTGACCCCGGAACATAAAGGGCTATTGAAGGACACCGTGGATTTTAGTCAGTACAAGTCTGACAGTCCCTCCCGCCCTGCCCGGGGTGGGAGGAATCATTTGATGATTTAACCACGTAAAAAAAATGAATAAAGGAATAGATAACAACTTACATAAATAAAAATAAAGTAACCTCCTTTGACACGTCGTAAAAACGTGGTCACTCGGGACGGACGGTTACAAGAAAAAAGAACGAGGGTGTTGTAGCACCCCTTTACCCATGTAACATAGTCAAAGTCTGCATATTAATAACACAACATTAGGCAATAGTTAAACGGACTAGTGTTTGCACAGCCATTGAACAATCGAACCGGGCCAGTCTACGCATTGTTTCTCAGTTAAAATTCCAATAGTTAGTAGCTGATAATAATATCGTATTGCCCAGTTACTGGGTTTTGGAGGTCCAAAGGCAGTCGCTTCATGTATAAATAAAATACTGATATTCAGCTGCATCTGGTTCGACTGGAAGCCGACCCCAATATAGTTGGGAAAAAGCTAGGCAGATGAAAATGATGAGTAGCTATGAATAATGCTATAATGAATAGTGCTAGTTACCTATGAAAGTTGCTGGAAATTGGAATCTAGTAGATATAGAGTCTAATTAATTATTTATTGGTACTTTAAATATTCAATAATATGTAGGAGAACAAAGACGGTGTCCCGGGAGATTTGAAGAGAGAGACGATGAACCCACAATATGAAATTAATAGTTTCTTATAAAAGACTAATTTCTACCCGCAACTTCGTTCATGTGAAGTTCAATCCCATCGACGGTGCGCACTCTTTCTTTGCCCGACTGCAATGGAAAAAAAAACCTCTCTAAAATTTTGTATTGAAAGAGTCAAATATTACACTCATCATATGTATGTAAGTTACTGTAGGTATGAAAACTTCCAAAATCTTCCGAGATTTACATGCATTGGCATTGGCATTTCATAAAGGTACTGATAGAATCGACCATTCTTGTAACAAAACATCGAGCATTCACAGTTTCTAATTTTGTCGAACTAAACAACGAACAGAGCCAAGCATCGTATCTATTCATGCAATCTTTCTTCATTGTGACGGTGTGTAGTCGTTACTCTGGTCGTCTTTTTTATTCATATTGATGTCAGACTTGACAGTTCACTAAGCATAAAGCTAAGCTAATTTAGAATGCTCGTTAAAACGTGAAGTGTAACATTCATAAGAATGCTCTTACAAGTTTGCTCACGTTTATCAGCACCTCATGGACCCTCAAATCCTTTGTTGACTAAATTGATAATACACAATTTGGTCGTTGTAGCACCTACTCAGAGACAGTGGTCCCTAGATACGAGTAGGTGCTGCATCAAAGAGTAAATAAGATATTGCATTCAGAAAGCACTTGATAAATGTGAGGCTTTCTGCTAATGTTCCCTAGTGCTTTAAATCCAGCTTTTGGATAGATATTTACAGAGTTCCACTGGTCAACGTATAAAGTTGGGCATTATTCGTATGGAGGACTACTTTGCAACAAGACAAAAAAATAACGACAAAGCCACCTTTGTTTTAACTCTTTTAGAAATGTGTCATATGAACTTTAAGACATCTCTATGTTTCCTGTGAAATATAATGAATTTCAATGTGAAAAGTAGGCAGTAGCCACATACTTACCTTACATATTGTGCAAGAATATGTAATAGACAAAACTGCTAGTCAAAACTACATTTTACCCGGTAAAAAGGACCCAGTTTTAACATTAACATTTTAACGCGTTTTCATCGCCGACCGTGTTATCGCTTACCATCCATACCAGCCGAGGATCAAACATGAGCCTCTAAATAAAAATAAATAGGTTTTTGTAACCCTTCGAAAAAAAAAACAACATTTGAAAAATCTAAACAAAAGTTCAACCCCTTTCTGCAAAACTTTCCTTAATTGATTCCTCCATCCGTTTCGCAAAACAGCGGACCTAATTTCACAAAAATAATCATTTAATTTTTTAGTGGTAAGGCTGTAATTGTGGCCGCGTTTCCATGCTAATTCTGGGGTTCTAAATATTCGCAGTTGGGGCTGGAAAAGGGGACGTTGGGGTTCCAAGTTGCATTTACAGGTGGGCGATTCCATTTGCCGCCGTAATGAAACTTTGATCGAGCAAATCAATTGTGTTAGAGGTTCATTCCGGTGTGGGTCAGGTCTGCCATTGGAACTGATTAGTAGGTACTTTAGGTATATTGATAAAGAAATCTACTGTTTATTTTGGGGTCGGAAATTTATCGAGGTAAAGCACATTTTTTTTTGTGGGTTTGCATCTATGAGTTCTCCTAGGAGCTCTGGGTGATTCGGAAGGAACTGTGACTGACTTAAAACCATCCTGCGCTAACAGTTGAACCTTCCGTTCGAGGGCCGCGCTAATCTCTTTAGAAATTTCTGCAAGCTGACGACAAACATCTGCAATGAGGATTAAAATAATATTTTGAGTGCACCAGTACACCTACTAAGTATAATGGGAGAGTGAATATATCTACAGTAATATCCACTAAAACAACCATTCGTTGAAGCAAATATAAAACAGACATTAAAAACGGTCGGTATTCCTCAATTTATTACCTGTCCATAAAGATATTGAATGTAGACAGAAGCTTTAACGCTGTTTTGTAGAACGTCAGCGGTTCTTTGTTTTTGATGTAACAATCACCTTTCGGCGAGGCAGCGCTTTCAAGCGCCTCGCTTGAAAACAAATCCTTTCTCATGAAGGACGTTTTGACAGCCGGCCCGGCGTGGAAACGCTGCGAATAAAGTCTCGCAGTTTTCACAGTACAATTTTCCGTTAATATTCAGCTTTTTTGTAAAAAGATTTTAAGAAAAAACTATGATAAACGGAGCTCAACTCAGTCTATAAGCGTTCTTTATTTAACGTGGACCTAGCGCATGAAATCCCTTAATCTGTGGCGCGTCAGCGTTATTTTTAATAAAGTGGAAAAATAATTTTGCAGGTGTTCGCTCGATGTGCAGCTAAATACAGTTGCAGGTGGAGAGGTGAGGGAGAGGCAGGGGGGCGTGGATCGATACAGCACGCTGCACGCCCCCTTATGTTCACCAATTGTTCGAATTTCAGTATGCGCTCATTGAAATATTGTGTAACCTGTGGAGCCACTGAGCCAGTGATTTATTCAATAGTCCTATTTATGGTGGTGGTACTCCAATGCCTTGCAACTCCTTTGTTCCGTGCGCTACAGCGGCAGCGGGAATAAATAAATGTCCTGCTTAATGGCCCCGATTAAGAAATCGTGCCGTACGGAGAAGTCAGGTGGGCGGCACCTCCGTCCAGAATATTAACTACCATTCTAGAACTATTTCTACATTCAATTGTCTCTGCAGAGCCACTTACTACATTAGCACATATTTTTTGCTTTTTTCTTTTAAAAATACAGTAAGTCGTGAGAGAGAATTGCTTTTTTCGCATTCCGGACATGCCCCCGGGATGCCGCGTGGACGCTGTACTAAGACTGGATTGAAAATCAAGATCGTTTTATAAGAGAACTAGCACTACGCCCGCGACTTCGTCCGCGTGATTTTCGAACTGTGCCTTTGTGATTTTTTAGTCCCGGCCACCCTCTCTATGGGATACTGTTGGAAAATCTAAATCAATATTCAACGAAAATTCTATCAACCCGCAATATTCCGTCTTAGGTAACACCTAGGTCCTAAAAATAGTCCTAATCCAAGATGTAAGACTCCTAACTATCAACCCCAATATAAACTTTTAGGGGTCGAATTTCGTATCATCCTCTCTTAGTGAGAACCTGTATTCTAAATAGAACCCTCCTGCAATGTTGAGTCCTCTAATTACAAACTCCAAAGACAACCCGTAAGGAGTCTAATTTTGTGAAATTTCGTCTTAGTGAGAACCTAGGTCCTAAAACAACCCCCATGCTGAAGCTCCTAGCATTTGTAACAGCAAAAGTTTCATAAAAACTGTCAACCCCATAAACAGCACCTCAGGGGTAGAATTTCAGAAAATAGTGCCTTGGGTGCATTTAAGTCATAAAAGAACAGCCTTGCAAAAACTAACACTCATAGCTTTTGTAGAAAAGAAGTTTTATACAAAATATCAACCCCAAAATCGACCCCTTGGTTTCTCTTTTCACAAAACACCCGAAACTACGCCCAAATAAGAATATCTAGGTATGCAAAAATTGAGTCTCCAAACTATTAACCCCGAAAAAGCCCCTTAGGGGTCGAATTTCGCAAAACCGTCCTAGTGAACATTTAGGTCTTAAAAAGAACCCCTCGCAATATTCGAGACGCCTAGCACTTGTAGTAACAAAGTTTCATACAAACAATCAAACATAAAACCAAACCCCCTTTGGGGTCGAATTTCGCAAAATCCCGCCATGGTGTGCTTCTTAGTCCTATAAAGGAACCCGGTGCAAAATTTGGTGCTCCTCGCACTTGTAGTTACAGAGTTTCATACAAACCGTCAACCCCAAAAACAACCCCTTAGGGATCGAATTTAGCAAAATCCCGTCTTAGGTATTACTGACGTCCAAAAAAGAACCCCTATGTAAAAATTTGAGTCTCAATACTATCAACCCCTAAAACAACCCCTCAGGGGTCGAACTTCTCAAAATGTTCACCTCGGTGAGCATTTACATCTTAAAACGTACCACCATGCAAGATTTGAGACTCCTAGTACTTGTATTAAAAAAGTTTCATACAAACTATCAACCCCAAATACAAACCCCTTAGGGGTCAAATTTCGCAAAATCCCGTCATGGTGACCATCTACGTCCTAAAAAGAAACCTCATGCAAACCTTGAAATTCCTAGCACCTGTAATAACGAAGTTTCATACAAACTATCAACCCCAAAAACAACCCTTTAGGGGCCGAATTTCGCACAATCCGTTCTTAGTGCTCACCTACGTGGTATAAGGAGGGTTCATGCCAAATTTCAAGTTTCTAGGCCCAGCGGTTTGGGCTGTGCGTTGTCAGATCAGTCAGTCAGTTTTGAATTTTATATATATAGATTTATTTAATGGTACAAAACAAAATACGTTTACTTACAGTAGAAATATTGCGGGTAGTTTTCGTTGGAAAACGTGTACAGTTGTACACATCTGAGAAATATTTTGTGGACAGCCCGCGGCAATCTGCGCCCCAACAGTGACGACGATACATCTGTTTGTGTGTCACCGGCAGTGATAAATGGCTGTCGCACTGAAATGTCTTCAGTCTCCAAAACATTCTAAGTTTCGAAGCAAGCCTTTGTGCTAACTACACGAAACTTGACGAGACCTTTGTTTGGAAGTTCACATCCTAGCGAATCAGGCGAGGTGGAGCCTTGACAAGTCTTAGGACTGACACTCACGACCCATTTTTAATCGCTTGAGTTTCGTCGAGAACATTGTACTTGGTAAAGTACTTTGAAAGCTTTATAGGTACTTTTGTTTTTGTTAAGTGCGTGGGTTGATGGAAAATAAAATAATGTATAAATATAGGCACTTAATCTTATTGTTCAAACACAATAAATATTAGAAACTTATTAGCTGCTTACAACTTCGTTTTCTCGAAAAGCCTAGTTAGGGGATAATGTCGGCTTTGGCCGCCACCGAATCCTGGACACGTACCTAACCCTAATATTTACTTATCCCAGACAACGATCTTGCTTCCATTTTCATGGACGACTCTTTTGTTTATGTATTGGAAAATGTTGCTACGGAAAATGAGAAAAAAACATACGTTATAAAGGGTAACTCGAAATTATTTTTGCTCTTGATCTTCGAATGATCCTTTTTATTTCAACGAAATTAGTTTACTTTTATGCTACAATCAATGCGGCAAATGTAATTTTGTAAAGTAGAGCGAGGTTCTCGTTCAGAATAAATTAATTATTTAAGAAAATAACTTGGCTACAATGCGTTGTTTCGCTATTAAACTCATATGCGAGGGTTGCTGCTCTAATATGAGTTTAAATATGTTTATGTTTGTGTGTAGCTTGTCCCTTGCACTCTCGCTGCACGCTGCAGCGCTGCATGAGCCCAGTTTAAGCTTAATTCGGGTGAAACGAACATTTTCAACTGCAATGAATAACGTTAACGAGGGCCTGCGAGCGCTGGAGCGGTGACGCGCGCCTTCATTAACTCTCTAAATTACGTGGCGAGCGACTCACGCTCGTAATAATAAGATTGCGTTATATTTAAATATACATTTGCGACGATTTCTCGTCTCCTACAACCCTGTAATTTACTTCAGCGAATCGGTATTGCAGAATTTCTGCATTTTCTGCAACGAAATCGCCCGACCGCCGATCGTCTTATTTGATTCGATTGCGCGAGTAAGCAATATTTTACGGAGGACTTGCATTCCGCTGCATTTCGAATTTGTAAAATGCGGGAAAATAATTTTGAATGGACATTTTTTTATTGTTTTTAAAGTTTACGCTACGTTGGTTCATGATTTTTACTGCTGTTTATACTAACCTACACATGTTGTTTTTTGAAGCGCTTTTTCAGTAGAATCTGGTTCATGTACTACTACGTGTGCAATTAAAGAACTTTTCCAATTAAAAATGTTATCTCGAGCAAAGTATCGTGTTTATTTTGACAGATAATTAAAAGTTCGTGTAGTCTCGTAGGCTGCATGTGAACTACGTGCATGTGATAATAACGCAGTGTTGAACTAAATGTGGGAGGAGCGTGGGTTAGCATTGACTTAGGAACTTAGCACTCCAAATAAGTAGAATAGCGGGACTTGAAAGCTCAAAATGGCATGAATCCACAAACGGTAGAGCTGTTTGTGGGATTGATGGACAATTTACTAAAGATGAGAAAAAATAATAATCTTCTACTACTCTGTACAAACTACCAGTTTCTAAGTAGACATTTCATGTTGGGTTATAGGACACCAGGATCTAACACTTTAATGAAACGAGTTATAACCTTTTTATAAATTGTGTATAACTTTTAGCCAAGGAAGGATGTAAAATACATCCGTTCGTTTTTAAATCAATAAGTATTGAAAAAAACACTTAATAATTGATAGTCACTAGGTACTTAATTTTCATTTTTTTTTCTTAATTATATACTTACCGATTTTTTAAAATTCTGTTCCTAAAGTAGTTGAATTAGGGATGAAAGTTTGTATGATCATAAATATTGATCATTCGACTTTTTTCCTGAAATAAGTTTGTGTTGAACAAAGTTTTTATTCAGAACGAATGAACAGAGGATGGTGTCAATTACCACGGCTAATAATGTTATATCTGTGAGCGACACAAACTTCTTAATTGCTCTTAATACATTTTCAATGTACAGCGGACGAAGTTTATCGTGGGCGTGAGTTTTCAGCATGACAAGGCTGTAAGGCTACTTTTTCTCTATTCGGAGGCTTGTGATTAGGGTTGCCATTGCAATTTTTACGCCCTTAGCAAAACACGGTTGCCAATAAAAAAAAAGTAAAAAGTCTATAAATAAAAAAACGGACCACTTAAAACACGGTTGCCAATTTATGTAGAAAAAAAAAAAAGGTTGCACTCCAGGAGTGCCGGTAGAAGTGAAAACTTTTTTGTTACTATGTTTTATTTTTAATTTGAATGACGTCTTACTCATTTTCGATCAGGGTCACGTGACCCTGACGCGAGTTTTGGTCACGTGACCCTGACGCGAGTTTAAAAATTTTTTACCCATTACAGAAAAAGTGTACAACGCCGCTAAAGAAGTTTTCACTTCAAAAAAAAGGTTGCACTCCAGGAGTGCCGGTAGAAGTGAAAACTTTTTTGTTACTATGTTTTATTTTTAATTTGAATGACGTCTTACTCATTTTCGATCAGGGTCACGTGACCCTGACGCGAGTTTTGGTCACGTGACCCTGACGCGAGTTTTAAATTTTTTACCCATTACAGAAAAAGTGTACAACGCCGCTAAAGAAGTTTTCACTTCAAAAAGTAACATGTCTAATTGTCTATATATAAAAAAAACGGACCTCTTAAAACGGTTCAGTGTCCAGAGTTCGATACAGATGGAGATGAAGTCAAAACTTCATCTTATCCCGAACATAGCGGCCTAAACGACAGCGAAAAATTATGGGCAAGACATTGACTGGTGAGAAAATGCAAAAAAGACATTTAGGAAACACATCAAATTAGTCGCCTCACAGCATAGCTTACTACTCGTATTGCAGGGCGCGAAAAGTCGCCGCGGCCTATTGCCTTCTGGACGGCGCCCGCTGTGCTCTGCTCAAGTGGAGCACATCTCCGCTGTATGAACTTTCCGTGGCCTTGAAATGCAAAAACAAAATTGAAAGAACAGGGTAGTTTTTTTCAGTACGAGACTGACAGTCCTTTCTGCTAACCCAGAGCACAAAATACTTAGATTTGCTGGAAGGATGGTAACCCTAGTTGTAATGTCTTCCTTGTGTCGACGACGAGGGTAGTATGAGTTCTTTTGTCCTTGTTGACTGATTTCACATTTTTACTCTACATTGAATTTTTTAATATAAAAAATTGCTCCCGCGTCAACGGCAGGGGTTGAGTGACGTTTAATCTATTTCCGTCGACAAAAACTTAATTCCAGCACTTGAAGCGGCATGTGACGTGTACACTAGCTTTTGTCCGCGACTTCGTCCGGACTTCTATTGAAATAACTATCACAGGAATTAAGTACCTATCAGAATTTAAAGTATACTATACTTTTACTAGTTATTATGTCTTGTGACTGAGACTTTATGTAGCTTCATTATATTTTTTTTTGACAATTCAAAAGTGCCCGTTATGATTAATTAAATTGAAATATAAATGATTTGAGTTTCACCATACTTCCTTACTAATGGGCACTATCTACCTTTTTCATCCTAAATAGATTATACATTTATCCAGTGCAACAAAAGTAAAGTAAATAAAATTCGTATAAACACAAAGAAGTATGCAAAAAAGAAGAAAAGAAACTAATAAGTTAGGTAAAAAAATATAAGTGACACTATAGAAGTTGTAGTTCAGCCGTTTAGCAGTTGTAGGTTAACACAAACACAGACAGAGTTAACTTTCGCATTTATTAGATAATTTTAACGTGGTTTCCTCAAGGACTGAAGATTTATTATGATGCTTAGTAAATTTGCATGCAATCTGAAGGAATTTATGTGTAATTTGTCTTTCTTTACCGCCAAATTACAACCAAAGCGAAACGAATTAGTGTTGTTTATTACATTGTACAATCGCGAACACTAATACGTATTCTCTGAGCCAATTTCAACTGTGATTTTCTCCAACTAAATTGTCTGTGGTTACAAACGTATTTTGGAACTTAGACAATTAAGAAATAGCTGTCTTTACTCAAAGTTACAATCCTAATTCCATTCGAAAATCGCTATTGAATTTAGTCAGTATTTACATTACTGTGCTCGATTGTACGAACAATAAGTTAGGCAAAGGAATAGAATGAAATAAATGATAAGTAAACTAGACGTTAGGACGAAAGAGGAAAGTATTTCTATTAAGAAAAACAATTTTGTGTGTCTAACGCTTTATTGGATCAACAAGAATGGCTCTATCTTTGCTAATGAAGTCTGTAAAAGGGAATAATTGCGAAGAATTGTAGATAACTATTCCGAATTACGTATAATATGCTTAGAAATTCCTAAAGGATAATGAAGAGTTGTTCTACGTGGCCTGCCACGACCTCGTCTCACTGTCTCAGGGCACCAGTTCTGAGCTATTTTGGCCCACAGCGTGTCGGGCATGCGGCAGACATGTCCTGCCCAGTCCCATTTCAGTTGGGCAGCCCTCTGAGCCACGTCAGCTATATTTGTTTTAGAGCGCAGTATTGTGTTTCGTACTCGGTCTGATAATTTGATATAATTAGCTGCTTAAAAAAAACGTTGCGTTCCAAGAGGGTTTTCACTGTGTTCCGTCGGTGCACAGGAGTTTTTGTCTTTTTTTTTAACGTGGTTTAATCATCAAGCACGAGGGACTGTCAGACTTGTACGGACTAAAATCCACGGTATCCTTTAATAGCCATTTATGTTCCGGGGTTACGGCAGCTCGCTAGTCCTGCGACCACGACAGACTTTAGACCTCTCAAGCTTGCTAGTACATCTTAGGCTTCATCTTTGCCTCTGAGCTACATTGTGGCCAAGATCAAACCCATTTGAAATAAAAATGTTAAAGTAACTATATACCGATGCAGTGAACGAGATGGTTCCCACCGCTTCCCACGATATGGGGCGATGTGTGCCGCAAACTTACTCTAAACAAATAATAATAAAGTCGGCCATTAGCTTCGCTGCGCACCGCCCACTGCAAACACTACGCCAACACAGACGTGACAAGACGTGTGGCCGAGTTTTATGCCTACGCGGTTCTACTTTTCAACTATGGGTATCACATACACAGCTACAATACCCATAGGGTTCGGAAAGGGGTACCTAGTAACCACATTTCGCCATTTACTGAAGGAGCTTAGCTTAGGGCTTGTGGACGGCGACCTCAAAGAGCTGTCAGTAAGCTGACGGGGCCACTTAGGGTCAAACGCCTGCTAGGGTCGCGATATTCTATCTAAGTATGCTACCGTGACCCTAGAACATATAAGGCAGTTAAGAGAATTAAAAAAGAAAGCTTTCTTTTTTATATAGATTCTTTCATAATTCTTTTTGTGAATGTGAGAACATTGTAGGTCGTGTGTATATTTATATTTATATTTTTTTATAGTACTAATTCTCGTAAGGACTTCTCTCTTGTTACTAGGCCTACGTTTTTCTCACATATAGTACCTATTCAAAATTGTAACAATAAGTTTTTAAAACCATATCACAATTTAAAAGAGTAACCATGGAGTTTCTTGCCGGTTCTCCTCCTTGGAATCGACCAACCCGAACCGATGCCCTTGTTGTCGATGTTTTATAAGTGCCTTCATGGGCCTATGTGAAATAAAAATATTTGATTTGATTATAGAATATCTTATGGAAACATTTATTATACAGCCTAACACACTCGCGCATGGCGCAGAAAAAAAGAATTGTGGCAAGCCGATAGTAGTTTCGAAGATTACCCTGCATACAAGTTTATTCTGTCTGTGACATTTAGTATAAATGTGGTTTACCATGACCTAAGTTAGGACCATGTTAGGACTTAGGATAGTTTTTGTCCCGGTAAGTATTACTTCCCGTGGGACCACTTACACGAGGTCGAAGCCGCAGGCAAGAGATTGTTTTACATAATTAAGTTTGCTATAATATGAACGTGTTTGAAGTTCTACATACTACTATAATTAAGTAATTTTAATTGAGCCAATGTTGTACAGAGGTTTTTTTTTTCAGTATTATAGAGAGTTATTTGTAAAGTATTGACAACCTTTCATGTGCTGATAAACATTTTTTACTATGAAATCAACCCAGAAAGATCGAAAATAAAATCTTGTATGGGACAAAATTATGTTTTTTTTTTAAGAAAAAGTTGCTTGTTGCTTCAAAGGATTTTCAGCCCATGAAAGGCTGTTAATATATTGCAAATAACTCTATAAAGTTATTAAATATAAAATTTTGGAAGTACAAACAAGATTACAAAACCATTTTTCTTTAATAAAGTAGGTGTTTATGTAAAGTAGGAGGCAGTGAGGCTGTCTACGAATAATTTCTAAGGTCCAAAGTGGAGTAACTCGTCCTTTGTTTGTGTAGGCTTTAATTAAAAGAGGTTTTGTTTCAAATAAATTAAGTTTCATTTGCACGAGGCAAGAAAAACTTCTTAATTGGCGGGAACCGAACACTTTCAGCCGTTGATTGCTTTATATAGCTGGCTATGGATTGCGTACGTAATTAGGGAAATTGGGGCAATGAAGAATGCATGGCCCGATTTTTATCGTGCTCTGTGAAAAAATATCACGTTATTAAGAATTTTTATATCGCTGCAACGATAAAACCTGTCATATTTATGCTTGGAGTAATATTCATATTAATTTCGTGGGAATTTTCAATGTATAATCCTCTCTCTATGAGAGATGGGTTGTAATCCTACACCTTCATTAGCTTTTTAAGGGGAGTCATGATACAAATGCAAAGTTGAGTCCTGGCTCAAGCCTGCCTAGCAGAGGAAAGCATTAAACGCTATTAAAAAAAATCTTGTCTGGTTTCGACTATGGCCAGCCTTAACTTCCTACAAAGCAACCACTGGCAACATACACAAACAAAATCGTAATTATATGAGTTTCCGGGAGCAACAAACATTACAACATTTACATAATAAATTGTTCTACAATTATTGCACGTTCATGGCATAATGCAAGCAAAGGAATTGCATCTCTAGTATTATGTTCTTAATGACTGCAATTAGTCGGCAACTGCACGATATTAGTGTTTGTATAGTAGGCTGTCTGTCTGTGGTAACGAAACCAGTATGAGCTGATCTCTAGGGGTCCACCAAGCGAGACAATTGTCGCTCATTTTTTTGATCTTATTTAATGAAGGATCATATTAGTATTGTTTGTAAGTACAAAATTGACTGCACGCGCGTCCTAAATCTTGCGTGAGGTGACGCTTAATGTCTGTCGCGAATGTATACTTAAAGGCATTATTGATATAGTTCTTTATTCAGTGACATATAAAGTAATTTTATTTTATTGAAAACTAAGTTTCGACCATCTCTTCATCGAAACTTTTTTAAAAGACTTTATTATATCGCACACAACAAAAAAAGAATTCCCTAAGCACTTTGGTGCAGTAGTATAGTAGTCAAACGCGTACAGTCTTTAGCAGCTTTGTTTTCTTGCGTCGTATAATGCTGATTAAATAACTCTTTCACAAGTTGCGATAAGATAAATTAACTTCTTTGCTTCGTGTTTTCCTGCTAATCTACTTTACTTAGCTTAAGAGTTGGAGACTCTTTAGAACATGGATATTCACTCAAAGAACTGGACTTCTATGACAAACTTTACCCCTCATGTTGCCCAGCAAGCAGAAGTTACTTTAGAAAATAAATGCTAAGTTAAACGCAGTAAGTATTAAGTCGATAGCCCACATCTCACTGCTATATGCACAGATATGTTTGCTATGTTAGCAGCAATTTATAGTTGCGAGTTTCATTTGTTTGCCAGATATTGCATGGATTGGCCGTGGATCGCATGGAACGATCTTGTCTATATTTTTTTTAGCCGTATTCTGCTGTGGTGCAGCGTCCTATTATAATATGGGTCAGTTGTAGTGTCGCCAAGTTTATTGGCACTTCAAATGATGTTTTATTTATTATATCCCTTTTTTTTCAAAAGTTTGGGCTTACTAAGGGGAAATATGAATCAACTGTTAGGTCTAAATCAAAGATCGATTGTGTACCTATAAAAACACTGGCAGATACTTAATAGTTATGTATTTGTAGCATAATTCAGTTAATAAGTGTCCTCAACTAGATACACACCTACCAGTTGAACATGTCTCTTACTCGAATTGATTTGTTAGTAGACCTACTCGGAATCAAACGTACCTAACGACCGTACGACGAAATGTTTCAAAACAAAATGATTTGATCCGTCACGTAGTTTTTATTCAATCCTTTTGTTGAAACGAACACGATACTTAATTAGCCGAGACCGAGTATGTGCGAGTGGTAAATTCTGGAAATTTCGCTTGCATGTGACATACTCGTTTGTATCACCAAAAGTGTGTTTACTGTGTGCACTTGTGGCGTGTGCCAATAAACGTTTTTTCTTTTCTTTTTTTCACAATCTGCTTAGCTTCTTCCCAGACTAAGTTTCAGCATCAATTCTTCGGATGCAGTTTGAATATCAGTATCTATTTTACAAGGAGTGATTGCTTAACTAACCTCCACTTCCAAAACCCAGCAACTGGGTGGATAGTAAAATACTACTTCGTAACACTGTTTCTCAGACTTTTGGGTTTCTGACTAACAGTAACGACTGTCAAAGATCTTTATATGACAGTCTTATCGCACCATGAAAACTTGCTTTAATAGATAATATAATTTATAATAAATGCTTACTCATCCTTATGCCAATCTCGGCAAGCGTTACTTAGCCTTGAAATTCGCTTCGTGACGCTTTTAGGAAGACCTATATTATATTAACTACATATTTCTATAGAACATTGTTCTACAATATGGGTCGGAACCACAAGTTGACACAGTTATATGAAGTGAAGATTACTACCATCAATTATTCCTACTAATTGCTTCTATTATGAAATTTTAATGACCGAGTGAATGAATGAGGAAGCACTTCCTAGTCTATGGATAGAGTAGTGAGCAATAGGCGTTTGTTCTCGGTCTCTCTGATAATTGTTCTTTGAGAATTTGTTAGAGGATCAAGTTTTTATAGCTAGTGTTAAGTATTAAGATTAACAAGAATCGAGATATGATACCACTTGAGATATATCACATACTATGATGAGATGAAAGTATTAAGCATTTGTCTTCATGTGAACGTTGTGGGTAGGTAATGTTACTCCCTGAATCTCGTATGTCTGATTCTTATTAAGTCAGTGCCTGCCTCGCTAATTGTAAAGATTTTTTACGAGAAGTGTAACATTCGATAGCGACAAGTTTTTGAATCTAGTCTTCTTATTTAGTACACCAGTCGCCTTGTCAACTATAAAAAAAAATAACATAATTATTCTAAACGCACTGAAATACGTCACCTTCATATTATAGCAAATACAAGCTTACTTTATATTAATCTCTCTTTATAAAATGAAATTTCGTATCTCAATTGCAAGATATTGTAGTCGATTGGTAAAATTTGATAGATTCGGGTAGGTTGACCTGCTGACGTCTGTACTTCAAATGAAATTGATGAAAAACTAAACTCAAATCCTTTCTAAAGGAATAACTCGAGCGATGCTATCTGTAAACATAGACACACTACATACCATCAAGTCAAGCAAACAGTATCCTAGATATGCCAACAGCAAACACTTTAGTAATTGGTTTACAAAACCTAGAAAGGTATAACAAAAGTGGCATAGAATCGAAAAACAGAAAATAAATAAACCGGAACGGAATAACAAACCGGGGCAGAATTTCAACTAGCAAAAACTGGGCAGTGTAGCAACGTACCCGGGTAGACGGAAATATGTCTATTTGTTTTATGTTTCATATAAAAAATATTTTTCATAACCGATGATACTTACTCCGAGGGATATACTCGAAATTCGGCAGTTAACGTTTTTTATGTGATTGAAAAACATACCGGTTACATAAATTATGCTTGTTTTTATCATGAATCCGTCACGGCCACTGAAAAATGGATTTTTATGATGTTGTGAAACAACATTTAAATCGAAATATTTATCGTGGATGAATAATAAATGAGTGCTACGCAGGTGCTACGGCGTAGACCTTTTTCTCTACGATTTATAGTTCGTAAATAATATGTATGCTTATTACTGCTGGCTTATTCTTATTGTATTGCTAGCTGTACCCGCGACTTCGTTCGCGTGGATGTTGGAATTCAACAATGTATTTTTTTAACAAAGGTTTTTTTCTAAAAACGAAGTATTTACTCCTTATTGCATCAGCTACCTGCCAATAGAAGTCCCGTCAAAATCGGCCCAGCCATTTCAAAGATTAGCCATTACATAGGAAACCAATATCAGTCTAATAATAAAATTGATACTTTAACGAGTGTCATGATTATAGTTGTAAGCTAGTGGTGTCACGTAGCGGCAATAGTTCAATAAACCAATACACGAATCTTCGACATTTCTTTCTGATTTTGAATTCTTCGAATACTATTTCCATAGACAATTTCACAACTGTCAATGTCAATTACTCGCGCCAAAATACTGAGACACTTCAATTCATTAAAATATTCATCGTTATTTGTTTTAAACATTACATTTTAACTTGAGTGAGCTATTTTCTCTCAACGTTTTAATATAATAAGGATATAACGTCTCCTGTTACCGTTCATTAAAAGGCTGTCTACAAGTTTTCCTTTGCATTAATTAGTACTTTCTTCCTCAAGAAACTCTGAAGAATTCACTTGCAACGTGTTTTTCTATTAGCTGTGTTACATTAAACGGTTGGAAAAAGTCTCTAGCAATTTTGCTAAAGCCTGGGGCAGTTTATTTCTCGTTGACGTCGTAGATTTGATTGAATCTTATCTGTGACCTAGAGATTTATCTATTAGAGATCAACAAGATGTTTTACAATCGGGAATACGAGTCTGAAATGGACATCCTTTTTAAAAAGATGAAGGATCTTGTGCACTCTTGATTGATTTTGATTTCAGAAATCATTTTATGTAGGATTTTTGTTGGATTTAAGCACCTCTCCTCTTTGTTAGCCTGTCCTGTCCCACTCTTGGGCAAGGCCTGCACTGCATTGCTCTCGCAAAGGTAGATAGGTAAGTAAAGGTTTATTTAAAAAAAAAACGATTTTCATTTCCTAAATACTAAGTACCTATAGCGAAAAAGAAAGGTGAACCTCCTTCATCCTTTTTAGTCCATTTAAATATTTACATATTAAAATTAGAGATGTCATTCCTGTACATTGAATATTTTTTTCTTTTTGTATTTTTTCGAGATAAGGGATCGCTGATGCCAATCAACTTTTTTTTTTTTCGAAATTTTTTATGTTTTTTTGATTTGATTATCTCCGAAACTACTGTAAAGTTGTCGATCAAATTTTCCTCAAATATTCATAATAATATGCTTCTGTTAGTATGCTATGTATTATTACGCTATGTTTCCTGGGAGATAAGCAATTTTGAATTTTGTTGTTTTTAGATGTTTGTTGATAATTGGAAGCTAAACCACTGGATATTATTTAGTCAATTTTTCCTCAAATATTCCTTAAACTGCTGTTCTATTAATAGGATATGTATAATTACGCTATTCCCTTGGGGGATTAGCAATTTTATAATATGTTGATTTTCAGTCATTGTTGACATTTGTACAAGAACCGCTATTTGAAAATCACTGTCAAAGTACTAGCCAGTCCGGTCGGTAACCTGCTTGACTTTCGTGCAAGGGGTCTCTGGATCAAATCTCGCAGTTTTTTTTTTCTCTTTTTGAGTTTTTTTTATTTGTCCTGAGAGTTTTAAATTATTAAAAAAAAAACCGGCCAAGTGCGTGTCGGGCCACGCACAGTGTAGGGTTCCGTAGCTGCCCATCAAAATACTTATGCGAACTAACTAAACTGATTCGCTGAATTTAATTTTAAAAAGAAGAATTTTCAAAATCGGTCCAGGAGTCTTTGAGAAATCGGGGAAAATACGAATTTAGAACCACCTCCTTTTTTTGAAGTTAGTTAAAAATAGTTGACGATAAAAACCTACCTATCCCCAAAAAACATACCTATTAAAGCTGTAAAAATAAAGTTGACAAACTTACATTTGCAGTTGAATCCGATACATTTTGCTTAAGAAAATATGTAACCCAAGTACATTTTATAAGTTGGTCGACTATTACTCGTAAAGTTGTAAAGACTTAGTCATGACAATTTTCTTTTAAACTTCGTTATTATACTAATTGTGATTTTTTTCACACCCCCAAACATAACCGTTTAGCTGGTAGAGGGGGGGGACACTCGAGTCGAGCAAAATTTAACACTTTAAAGCTTAATATTTCAAAAACTAATTTTTTTATCAAAAATTGTCAATGGAAACTATCAATATTTTTTAAAGACCTATTTAGTGTAAGGAACCCCACACTAAGGGGTACGCTGAGAAAAAAAAATAACATCCCCACTTTACATGTTCAGGAGGTACCCTAAAAAAAAATATTTTTTGATATTTTATTTTACCACTTTTTCGGCACAACAAATCCGTATATTTACACCAAATTACAGCTCTCTAGTACTGTGCGTCTCTGAGCTAAACTGCGGACAGACGGACGGACGGACGGACGGACGGACGGACGGACGGACGGACGGACGGACGGACATGGCGAAACTATAAGGGTTCCTTGTTGACTACGGAACCCTAAAAATGTGCATTCTTTTGTTTCAATATTATTCGCGATTTTAAATAATTACTATTTTTTTTCAATACTTCTCTAGGATATAAATCTACACCGATTTAAATTGTAGGTAGTAAGTTGGATATTTTTTTTAATTGTAATTGTTTCGAGGTGTGGAATTTTAAAGATTAGAAAAAAAATCAGGGTTTCTATAATTTGTGTTTATTCATGTTTTGAATTGGTGCTCAAACCAGTGCATAGATTCTATTTTAAACGACGACAAGTTGTGTACTCATCGAGTCAGATAATTAGCCTTATTTTTTCTTATCACGCGATGTTAAAGGGAGAACAGCAATGCTTCGTACGTTATTTGCAGCGATACTGTAAATACAGAAAATGATAGTCATGCTTAAATAAACACGGTTCTTTGAAATTAATGTCGCTCAAATATGGACGTTTCCTATGCAAAATGTACCTAGATATAACATTATTGATCTAACTAATAATAAAAATGCAAGTAGGTATGTTTGTTTTTTACCTTTTCACGCATTACTACCTACTGAATCGACGTAAATTTAGCATATTGTCAGGAGTATAGACACGGATATAAGGTATCTTACATCCCGAATAACAGAAGAGAGCTGTTTCCGAGAAAACAATTACGTTCATATTCCAGATGGCGCTACACGATCCGTATTGTTTCTCAAATTCTAAAAAACGCAAGCGAAGCCGCGGGCAAACACTAGTTTTAATAAAAACTTCGATTCTACAAATGGGCTATCAAATCAATCATTTATTTGTATGGATTGTCATTTGTTTAACACAACTTCAGAATAAAAAAGAAAGTGTTTAATAATAATAATCACAGGCCGGTAATAAACTCGAAGGGTCACTGAATATTTAATACAAGAAAGAAGAAAAAAAATAAGGCGCCTTGCTCACAAGTCACAACTGTTTGACAGGTGACAGTGATGACAGCTATTAATATTTAAGAAAGGACGGATTTTTATTAAGTGCCCTCTCTGCATAAGTAGCTGTTAAGGAAAAGCGTGTAAGGAAAGCAGCTGTTCCTACTTAGTATATAACGTTTTATCGCGTGAGTTTGCTGTGAAGAATCGTTTTAAAAGTTTATATTGCTTCGTCTTCTCCTCGTAGCTTGTGTAAGGTAGCCTTATAATGTTCTTATTTGTTGGAACACAAGCTTCTTCATTTTACAGAAAAATCAATGCATGTAGGTTACCTAGCAATCCTGACATCTTATACTTTACTAAAACTTCACAATACTTATTGAAGTTTCCTATTTGAGATGCCTATACCCTTCAAACAAAACAAATAAATTACCCATTGTGAATTTAGTTTCAGTTTAAAAATATCCACGACAAACATACTGTACCTACGGTACCTACCTTTGACTGCTCGTGCAGGTTACCAGACTCAAAAAATAAATAAAAACCAAACTTAAATAGCTGTAATATATAAAATATTACGGCTATTTTATTGCTATCTTTGAATTTATATTTGTGTCAATCCTTCAACAGTTACTTTACTTCAGATTATGTATCACTGCTAGAACTACACTGATTTTTATTTTATTCTCGTTATTATAAGGTTCTATTAGGTTGTTACGTCAGTGAAAAAAAAAAAAAGAGAAAGGAGTTTATGTGATGTTGTCGTTGATGCACTGCACTGTAATTGGGCGTTCGTGAAGCGTAGCATTTCAGTGGACTGGTAGTCCAGTGAGTCTGTGAATGTCGACATGTGCTTGCTTGACAATTAGGCAGACGAGCGTTACCTACGGTTTAGACGGTTCTACGAATTTTTCGATTGACTAAATTAGTTTGTGTTTTAAACGCAACAAAGTGCTTACGTCTACGTGTGACCATAATCAGTAGTATAAGCGTGAATTAAGGCTTTTGTTCACGCAATGACATTGAGCATTTGGTCCCATATTTACTAATGAATTTTCTTTCTTTCTTTCTAATAACGAGACAACGACGGAGAGGGACAAGTGCGGGGTCGACTCAGACAGTCTTTATCGGACACATTTTTTTTTTAAATGGAAACCATTCATATATTTTACTTACGTGTCAATATCCTGTAGATTACCTACTATTTTTTTTCAAGTATAATATAAGTATCGAAGAAAAGTTGCTTCATTTGCGCAACACGCTTTTTTCGACCATTTTTCCGACAAAACCCCTTAATAAAGTAGGTATTATAATTATAAGGGTTGAATGATGCCTAGTGGACCCATGTAGTTTTCTACAACGTAGGGAAAAATAATTTTAGTTTGTGAGCTCATTTATATTTATGAAAACCACTTTTCAGTCATTATTCTGAACTAAGTGTACAGAACTTTGACGCTATAAAACGATAGGTAGACTTATTTTCGGGATTACTTTTTAATCCCGTAAAATCAGGTGACAAAGATACCTGACTCGAGAAGATCTAATATTATCAAAAGGAATCCAAAAATATCTTCAAATAACAATAATGTGAGATCTGAAACCAACTATTTAGAAAATAAGACGAGTGTCTTACGCCCACTTTTTGTTTATTTTCACACGTTTCACTGATTTCCAAGCAAATGAGTGATAATACACGCACATATTAATAGATGAAAACATATTTTATATGTTTGTGACTCCATACATATTAAAAGTATCATAACAATGACATTGTGAGCAAATAGCTTTTCATGATATCGCTTCAAACAAATAAATTATCGTTAAAAATAATGGCGGTTGTTCGTTGACTGTAGTTTGTTGTGACGTCATAAATGTGGTAACTACACTGGGTTGTGTGCAAGGGGGTGAAAGGGGGAGCGAGGGGTGGAACATCCTTGCACCTCAAACAAGTAAAAATTGCACGTTTTTGTGGCTTACCTGGAAAACATCTAGACTAAACTATTGACAACTGACAGCTGATTTAACTTTTAGCTACCGACTAACTAATGAACTGTTCCAATTATGGAACAAAGACACTTTTCATCAACTCTTCACATATTTTGTGGTCAGCAAACCACCCATGCAGTGTGATGCTGATGACATTTTTGATGCCATAACACGACTTTTGGTTTTAAAACAAACCACACGTTTTAAAATATTACTTTAATGTTACTTTTATCGAAGCCTCATTATTATAGCTTTAATTAATGCCAATAAGTACTTTTATCGAAAGCTACTGCTCCCAATATGACCCAAATCGTACCCAACGACTTGCCACCCTCCTCGCTCACTCACTTAATAATTCATCACGATGCTGATGAGGACACCTAATTATTTATTTATGTTCTCACTTTTAAATATAAGTCTATCTTATGTTACAGACTTTGAGATTTCTTCTATTTAGTAAATTACTTGGTTGAGTGGTATTTAGGCATTCACTTTATCGCGACCCTGCCGTCAACACGTCTCTTGTAATCTTTTAGCAATTGCCCACTGAATGGAGCCCTGTCTAGATTTTGTAAAGGCCTCATGACGTCACCACAGCCCTCTGAAGAACCAACAAGAAGTATACCATCTTTTTGTTTTTATATTTTCGAAAATAGAATGAGTTATTTTTTTTTCTGATATCGCCACGTCAAAAATAACTGTCGAGCTGCCAGTGGATTCCAATTTCGATAAAAGTGTTGTCCACTGTTTGACATTATTGACAGAAATAATCCAGAGATAACGACGGTGTTACCTGCTGTTTCGTTTATTTTATATTTTCGAGTATTTATCGTTTTGATAATAATTTCAACAAAAAATTGCTGCACTAAAATACATTAACAGGATGCCAAATTAACTGAAAATGAAATGTTGACACCTTTAAAGAGTGAGTTTATTTTTGAAATCGGAAAGATAACAGTAAAGAACAAATAGGCATTTTAATGCATTTGGGTTCCTTTTATCATTGAAGAGCGTTATTTTAAACATCACAATATTCTAGAATTACTTAATTAAAAATCTTTTCGTTACAATCCCCACGTGTTGGCTATGGTCGATCATAAACAAGGATGGCTGTGATTATTTTTCTCCGTCATCTGCCCCACATGTGCCCGTAACATAAGCCGTAAAACTAACCAAGTGCAGACATCTAGTACCTATTTATTTGTGTATAGACTAACTGCGTATAAAGTTTCAAGTGCTGTGATGCTTTATATCAAACTTCATGAGAGTCGTGAAGCCACAATCTTTTATACAATCTACTGAGTCCTGCTTGTTTTTACGCGTAAGTTAGAACTGACGCGATGACGCGGACATTTTTTTTCTATAAATTACTTACCACAGATAACTTTGCTTATGTTTATAAACAGCGCTCTCCTGTCATGCCATTCAAGTAACAAAATAACCATGCATCACTGTAGTCAATTATTAAGAAGTCATACGATATAAATACACTCTTTTGTAAGGAAAAACAGAAATCATTTTCTTTTCCGACATGAAAAAGTAGGGATAATATGCAACTAAACAAAAGACCCTTCGATCCATACACGTACGATTTCGGTAACAGGAAATACGTATACTTATAGGAAAAATAATGTCGGCTGGTACCTTACAAAGCTTGTTATTAGTAACCACGAAAACAGCTCCGGACGGGAAAACTCCACACACCTAATAAAGGGCGATACAATATTCAGTGAACTGTAAACAAAAGAAGCCTACGCATGATCACCCTAAATACGAGGATATGTTAGGGTTCCATAACACTTGATCGTTAGCGGCATCGGCGAACAGGAATCAAATAAATGCGGACCACCAGAAACGTCGTTTACATTCGGTCATTAAGTCCTTTCGGTTGCTGAATAGGATGCCACTAATGCGCCCGATTCGAATTTGTTAAATTGGGCATAGTTCCGAAATTAGTCCTGTATAAATTACTATGTTCTTTGGTATAATAGCTGACGATCTAAATAGTCTGGAAGGTCGGAAAAAAGGTTTTGTGCCCACGCTAGTGACTTTACCCCGGGTCATTTGTGGCAAGCCGGCACAATTTTATAAATGAGACAGCCTTCGAGAATTTGATCCGTCCCCTGCTCAGGTAACCGCATTAATTAGCCGACGACCGCCACCTCACTACTAGATCAAAGTGAAACTATTCGGTCACTTTCAAAGATGTAGATGAAATTGCGACCTTGCTGTATTTTTAAACATAGAGCTATGATGTTTACCTTACTCTAAGTATCTTTGAAAAAACCAATATGGTTTCGTTTTCGACTTGTTACAAGATATTGACGAACCCAATGAAGCGTGATATTCTTTGTGAAGAAAACTCTGAAAGTGGGTTAAAACCTTTTTCACAACATACATTATTGGTTTGAGGTTTTCTTATGAAAACTCGTAAGTTGTTGTGAAGTAAGAGGAACGATGAACGGAAGAGAATAATAACATGGTAACAACTTTTCATTATGGCTGCGGGAAGGCACGCGTGTGGTTTGGGAATGAATTTTCGGGGGTAAACTAGACCAGAATAAAATGAATAAAAGTTGTGTGAAAATGTGCTGACCGGGGCTGCTGTGCTCGGGGGCTGGGAGCCGAAACCACTCGGTTATCTGCCTCACTGCGTCGCAAATTGTTACGGTTGCACAACACAACATGGACGAGTAGAACCACTATGTTGTTCTTGCTTTTACAGACAGATGAACGTGCTGAAACTATTGTCGAACGGACTGCAATCTTAGTGTAGATCTCGGCAACCAATAGACCCAATTACTTTATTGTAGCAATTGTTTTCAAGATGACCTACTTACAAATGGATGCTAACATCCTCATTCCAGTAGCATGGTTCTGCACTCAGGGGCGGACCGTGAGTTTTAGGGGCCTTTTGATAATACTACTTGGGTGCTTGATATAAACCAATTGGTCCTTTATGCCTACGTGCTCTGGGCTGTCGTTAAAAAAATCCTGAAATGTAGATCCGTCCCTACTTCACTGCAAAAATGAGATGGGGCTAGACGACTTGTATAGCGGTCTTTCTTTCCCACAGTGGAGGCGAGTCTCTTTCACACACACGTCATAGTAAGCCTCCAGTCCCTTGCTGGTCCATAGATACTAGTCCATAGATACTAGAAGACTTTTTGACTTATATTTTTTGAACTTCTGTTACTGTAGTCCTCAAAATTCATTTAGTTCGATCCTGTTCGGATTTCACAACCAGACCTGTACGTTTTGGTATGCATCCAGTTTTAATATTTTTTTTCAGTCAATATGGCTATGCCTAAACGTTTTACCAATTCACGTTACGTTCGTTTTGGCTAGGATATATTTTGTTCGCTCAGTTTGAATAGGTAAGGTAGATCGGCTAGCTGAATAATATACCGATGAATATACGTCATGTTAACGAAACACTTCTTTTGTAGTAAAGCAACGCTCAAAATAGTTTGCGATTTCAACCCTACATTTTGTCACGATTTTATAAAACTAAGAGATTTTTTTCATTTGAATCTGCAATAATTGGTAGGAGAAAAAAATCACTTAGGGTGATTTTTCATAAATGTCATAATTACTACGGACTTTTCGAGCTACCGACATAACAGTCACGACTGTCAAAGTTTTAAAAATGACAGCTGGCTGTCCGTGTCACGAAGGGAAGCTTAGAGGCCTTGCCACAAGATTTCTGTATTACATTTTTTTTGTTTTTTTTTGTATATGGATGGTTGTACTAGTAAGTAAAAAGTATTGGGCGTCATTATCCTCAACGGAAGCCTCAAAATTGAAGATTGACTCATTTACAGCGTATTTAATATTTACTGAGTGGAAGACTGAGAAAGCGACTCTAGTGTATGTACGAGGAACTATTTTTATACATTAAATTAACGTCAAATTTCCTGTTTAATTCACTAAACCTGAAAGTCATGCCAGGGCTTCTTGCTACTAGAGATAATCACCCATCCACAGATAAACCGCGGTAAGAGCTGTTTAAGGGTCAGCTGAGACTGAAAAGTGACGCTGCGTGCACATTTCAATAGAGCTACTCAAAATATAACTCTATTTCCTATACCAAAAGGTACACCATTCAAAACCCAGCACGGCGTAGCGCGGCGTCTCGCTGCATTTTAGTAGCGACTCAAAATCTAATTTTATTTACTACACGAAAAGATACATTTTGCAGTATCGTTGTGACTAGTCGCGCCGCGTCGCGTTTCGATGTGAATTTACTGTGACTCGTGTGGCTAAGGGACTGCCTCCACGAGCGAGAGAATCGCGACGAGTCCGCTCTTATATCGTCGGATAATCTAGCATGCTAATTCCGCACGAGAGCATGGACTTTTAAGCAAATGCTACTTAGTAGCATGAGTATCGAAACCATTTGCTAATAATGAGCATGCTAATTTAAATGTAAACTATAAGCATGCTCTTTTAGCATGCTAGTTTAAAGCATGTGTAATTGTGTATCTGTACCTTAACTACCACTATTTAGCCTCGAACTCCTTTCAACAAACCTCCTTCTAACTCTTCTCATTAATTACTAAGAGTGTGACAGTGACAGCCACTACAAACTATCTACATAGCCGTAACTATCTTAACAATGTGAAGACGTTGCGGTGGCCTGACTAAACATGTTAAGAGAAAAGGGCTTCACTAATGAACTTTGATGCAGCTAAGTAGACCCTTGAACTTGTCACTGCACAAGTTTGTGGAGTAGTTTAAGTTTAAACTTCGAACGCGCGGTTAAATTTCGGTTTTGGCGCCATTTTGACGTCGTGAATGACATGTGTCATGTGTCAAAAATTGTGAAATTTTTGGGAGTCTATTAAAGCTTTGTCTATGGTCTATTGTATGTATATTGGTGAAAGTCTTAAAACCAAGCTTATTCCGGCGAGTGAAAGTGACAGAGCTATACAAGTCGTGTAGTACCATCTCGTTCACTCACTGGAACAAGCCTGGTTTTAAGACGTAATACCCCCCTGGTATGGCTTCTGGACGTTTGAATCATAATTAAACCTTAATAAGAGGCAAGAGTGTTGCCACTTTGAATCCTCTATCTACATACACTTCTGTTTTAAATGTGGTAACACTAAGTACATATAGTTTCAAAGTTAATTAATGCACTGCGGTTGCACTGCTCGGTAACGAGTGTTGTTATTATAACTATGTACATCTGTTCTGTTCATGTTACTGCAAAATATAACGTAAAAATTTAAGTTTTAAGCCCAATTTGCTGGATACTTGTTATGCCATTGCCATCTAAATATTGTATTTTTTATTTTGTTTTAGAAATTTAATCTATATATATAAAAGAACAGGGGTTTTTCTTTTGACACGACTACAGCCGAAACCGCTTAACGCAGAAACTTGAATTTTGGACAGCATTTGTAGTCTACTATGTAGATTGGCAATAAGACGGGATTTTGCGAAAATCCTCCTCTAAGGGGGTGAAAAGGGGTGAAAACTTTTGTATGAAAAATCTTATTCCTTGGGTTTATAAACTTGAAACTTACCACGAATAAGAACATTAGTAAATAAATAAGATTGGAACCACTATTTTTTTAAAACCACCCTCCATTGGTATTCTAGGGGTTGTTAAAGTTTGTATGGGAAAATCATAACGCGTGAGCCGATGAATTTGAAAATCAGTATTTATATACTAGATAAGAATTAATCAAACACGTGTTTTTGGATTTTTCGAAAATCACCCCCCAAGTTGGTGAAAAGGGGTATTCAAGTTTTAAGGAGAGCATATTAAACCAGTAACTTAGCATTCTGAATTTTGGATGGTAGTTGCAATTTATGATGTAGGTGAGCATTAAGAAAGGATTTTGCGAAAATCTACCTCTAAGGGAGTGAAAAGGGGTGAAAACGTTTGTATGAAAAATCTTATTCCTTGGGTTTATAAACTTGAAACTTGGTACGAATATGAGTATAAGTCAATAAAAACGATGGTCATTAATAGTTTTTTTATAACTACCCTCCATTTTTGGGTTTTTCTAAATTACTCCCTAAATTGGTGAAAAGGGGTGATTAAGTTTTAAGGGAAGGATTTTACTGCTTGCTTTGATAAACTCAAAACTTGGCATAAATTATCTCTCAATTGAATAAAGGTTGTAAAATATTTGAAAAATCAATCCCTAGCGGGGTGAAAATCAGAAAATCAGTTAGTCTACTACGATTGATTGTTTGTTCGTATTCAATTTTTTTATATTTTCCAAAAGTATCCTATAAGGAAGGTGAGCGGAAATTAAATTCACTGAGTTCGATTTTAAAACACGCGCAGACGAAGTCGCGGGCAATGTGCTAGTTATTTTATAAGAGACGAGCGTTGAGCCTGTAGCCACATTGAATGGCAGTGCTATTTTTTTGGGCCAAAGTAATATCCAGCCATGCGAAGTGTCGACCAAACGGCGGGAGATTTCAATTCAGCTATTTTATTTAAACGGCAAAAAAAAAGATATTTAGCCTAAAAATATAACAAATTCGAAAGTGAGTTAGTTTGTTACGCGTACAGAAACCCTTGGAGACGATTATAGGCTACTTACTTTTCTTTACGTTGAAGTGGAAACCATCATAAGAAGGTCGAACGAAGCAGCGAGGAAAACCTAGTTTGCTTCTACAATAAAAACTGTCTATTTCTACAAAAGTAAAAACGCAATGCCAGTACTCAAAGACCTTTGACATCCAAAGATAAATCAAATTGATGGGCGTCCAACTTAAAATGCACGGAGTGAAGTTGGTGCTTCTTACTAAACGCCAACGAGTTTAACTGTGGTTAAGCTGCGACTGATCGACCGATCCTTCCACTCGTTACTGTGGAGATCAGTGTGCTTAGTGCGAGTATTTTTATGTTGACGCGATAGTAACGTTTAACCGCGTTTGGCGCTCCTATTGGCCCGCTGCAAGGTCGTGAGAACTCTCAACCAATGAGAGCGCCAAACGCGGTTAAACGTTACTATCGCGTCAACGTAAAAATACTCGCACTAAGCACACTGAGATCTTCTTTGTTCTATGTTTGCCTGGTACTGAAATCGCGTTGGGGAAGAAGTTAATCTATGTTTGTGGGATAGCTTCTGCCCGCGACTTTGGACTTGTGGACTGCTACCGAGATAAAAAGTAACCTTCGTGTTAAACACACATTATAAACTATCCGTAAACTAATTTGCGTGATTGAATAACAAACACACAAACTTTCAAATAGCATTTCTAGTTGTAGCCAGCGGCTCCGTCTATATAACTCACAGAATAACGTAATACAGAAATAAATGGAATTGTTTGTCTCTCAGCCAATTATTATCAAGATCAGCTTCGTTGGTTGGTGCAAAAGCTGAGCGATCGACTCCTGCGCAGCGTGTCACGGTTTCGATCCGCGCACGGAACAAACATTGTTAATGTCCTATGATCTATATAAGTAGTTGTTCCGGGTCTGGGTGTTTGTGTATGTAAGTTTCTATGTTTGTATAACCACGATCCAGGAGAAATTCCTACTGTGGGTTAAAGTTTTTCACAAAAAAACCGTGTTTCTGTAACAAACATTCTAACTTCAACATTTAGGTACAACAATTTTAGTTAGATAGCAAGATAACTACAATACTCTGTATTAAACCACTGTTGAGAGGATTTCTGAGTAACTAACTAATGTGTTAATATAATATTTATGAATCCATTCTGCGTGATACTTAGTTCAATAACATAACAAGGATCATAACTGATATGATAAACCAGAGGGCGTCACTGATTGTCAAAGAAACAGACTATTAAATGTAAGAAACGTAACGCTGCTTGGGTCTACATTACACAGCGAGTAAGCTCTAGCTCTAGTTGATAGGAATTCTCTATTGTTTTTTCAGTAAGTGAAAATTATTGGATTCTACATCTGTTACTTCTATAAAAATTTATTTATTTACAAAAATGACACGTTGATCTGGGTTTCGCCAGCCCTGGCCTAGACTAACTAATTATAATTCGAATTCCGTGATTGTTCTCAATAATTTCGACTCAGGGGCTAGTAAATTATCATGCGCATCATCTTCCTCGGGAATTTATCGTTATCTTCAATAGAACGAATTTTTAGAACGCCAGTGGGCATAGTCCTCAACAAGTAATTATCCTCATATTATTTTAGACAATTCACAAAACCTAATCTAACCCAACCAAAATCAAAATCCAATATTTTGATGAAAAAAGTCGACTTCACAATGATCCAATATTATGATGAAAAAAAGTCGACTTCATAATAATCCAATATTATGCTGAAAAAAAATCCTAAATCTCCTTATTAAAAAGAATACGTTATTTATTGTCTATACTTGAGAATAATAAAAAAACTTTTCTTGTTTCAGGTAAGTTCCTAACTGGCTACATACTTCTACTGGACTAATGGGTAATTTGATCAAGTACAAATGGTAAGTCTGAATTTTACAGGATTTAGAACTTATATAAACTTGTGCTGCTTAACTACCGATAAAATATCACCTGTCCTTGTCATTTCTATTTCTATGAATAGAGATGGCAAGTGACTTAAGAGCTATTTAAGATAAGTAACGTCTAATCAATGTTTAAAAGTTTTGCCACATTAAAAAAAGGGGGTAAATGTATGCTTATGAAACAGTAAAATTTACAGGCCTACAACTCTATTGGTGAAACTGTGCGTGTTCTGTAATTATAAGTTTATTATGTTTTGATAGACGAGGGAGGTTAAAAGTCAAATTAAATCACTTTTAAAACAAATTCTGCAGAATATTTTCGTAAAAAGCCCTTGAAGGACACCGTAGATTTTAGTTAGTACAAGTCTAACAGTCCCTTCTACCCTGCCCTGGGACTCATTTGATGATTTTAACACGTAATCACATTACTAGGGTTTTTCTAATATTTTTCTTCATTTATCCGTAGCTGTACTTTAATACAACACTATTACCAAACTACTTATCTCTCTACTGCAAATATAAGAACTTGCTGGTACATCCTATGTGTTCGTAACCCTAGTAAAAGCTTATAATAACTCTCTAGCGAACTCTTGGCAAAGGTAATAAAAATAAAGTTCTCTCTCTATTTGCACGTTTGAGTGAGCGGTTGTAAAAGTGCTTTATGGAATGCTAAGAGTTACTGTGAAGTGGGCTGGAACAAATTGGATGAACAGACCGACCCTGACCAACTTTTAATTAAATTAGAAATTACTCTAATTAAAATTTTTAATGGCCCCTTTCAATGATTCCGTTTCAATATCCAAGAGCCAAATGTCCACTACGACTGATTTATTGGATGAAGTTGAGTAAGACTAATTCTAATTTCAGTTGTTCCAAAGGTTTTCAGTTTCATCGAATATTTTAGTACATTTCTTATTAGGAATACGCCGTGATGAATTTTTCGCCGTCTGTTTTCGTTCTCTGCGGTGGGTTGAAATTAATGATCTGCAAATATTTATTTCAAGTCTGTCTGCTTTGTAAGAAAGTAAAGAAGTTCTTTTGATTTTTATGTGTTTATTTACTTTCATACTTTGATCGAAGAGCTTAATTACAAATAGAAATCTATTTAATGAAACTTCTACTACAGCAGCATAGACTAAGTGGCTCATTTTTTTATTTACCTACATTATTTGTCTTTCGAAGGCAAGTACAGAACCTCTTTTTGACTGTCTTTTTCAAGTCTAATCATCATTAACGGTGCATTCTAAATACGAACACTTATTTTTTTTAAATTTACTCGGCGACTGGCACAAAATATATGTCATTCTGGCAATGCGGCCAAGGAACTAGGATACGCCGGGGTTGTCGCGTCCTTTCAGCTAGTATTCATGGCGGGCGCTATTCACACGGCCCCGGGCCACCTCATTTAGAACACATTTTTACTCGCATTTATATATTTTTTATTTTTCTGATTACCGAACGAAATGTTTTGCTACTAGAACTTCGCAGACTAATGACTTGTTGTGAATTTACGACATTCTTCATTCCTTTTTGTAATATTTGAATTATTCACTGTCTAAGTAGTTCCAAAGAAAGATGGAGAGAATTCGGATCAATGTATAAGTTTGAGACCATTAAAGTTAAATTTGATTTCAAGAAGTTTAGTTTCTTAGTCGTAATTGAACTGATTTCAATAAAAGGGCAATTAATTTGAATAACGTTTCTGCGAATTAATTCGTTTTAAATACGGTCATGATCATTATCGTAACTAGTGCAAATTGGCCAGAATATTGCATAGCATTCGTGATGCCAATGAACGGATGCGTTTTGATTAAGAATTCTATTATTCGAAAATATGATTTTAAATCAATCGATCTTACTTCGAAATCATTGCAAGATAAACGATTGTATTTAGAACATATTCAAAAAGATATATTTATATGTATCATGACATTTAGACCCATTTAAATAGTGTTGTGCTAGCAGTACATGCGGACCTTACTATTTTCTTAGACAAAAACAAGCAGCTAGCATGTAAATAAGGTCAAATAAAGACAATATCCTGAAGACTTTTTTTGTGAGAGATACTATGCTACTCCCTAAAAGAAATTTTCTAGACTGTACGCGACGACGAGCTCAACTTTCAAACAAAGAATTGAGATAGTGTCTCGCGTGGAGGCTTAGTGAATACCAAACTGTTGTTTCAACCCTGGGCAGCGCTGCACGCTGTATCCTTGCGCTCGTTACATTATGGATGAAAATATTATACTATTTCTATCTCTGTTACTCTATTTCTATCTCTATCTGTGTTTTTGTTTGACCTGAGATAGAAACACTAGGTTTTTCTATCTATGACTCTGTTTTCGTTTTAATTGAGATAAAAACACTATTTATATTTCTATCTCTGGTCTTGCCTTGCACACAGAGGGCACAGCGGCGCAGCGGGCTTGCGGACGGTGAGTCCACAAGCCCGCTGCGCCGCTGAGGTGAGTTAGCAGATATATTTGTACTTGCTGATGAAGATATATTTACCATCACTACTGATACTAAGGAAGATTCTTTGTCATTTTTTTCAGTAGCAATATTTGAACTTTCAGTTGAGGAACCTGCCGTTGAATTCACTGATACATTACTCACAGGCGATTCACTAGAACTAGGTTCAATTTGATTGGGTGAACTGTCTCGTTTCGACCTTGACAATCCGATTTCATGATCACTGTTGTAATTCGTGTGTACTTTTCCTTGAAAGTTGCTGATGGGTAGCTCGCCGTCCGACCAAGGACCAAGCCCGGGTCGGTGGCGCGTCGTGTTTCGCGCCAAATGCCTGCTGGGGTCGCGGGTTTTTTCTTAACCCAGGATACCGTGGCCCCGGAACGTAAAGGGCATAGGAAAAAAAAACTCTGGTCTTGCCTTACTTTTGCTTAGACAAGATTTCTATTGACATAAGTACTATAACTTCCTAGACACTTTAGATTTTAATTAACACCACTCCGCTATAGCAACGTAAATTAAAAGGCTGGCTTTCATCGCAAGCTTTTCGGCAGTGACGAGGGCTTGGCACTTGGCACTTGTTTCTCGGTTGTACTTTATGCCAAGCCAAGCTTTAGGCGTTTGTCCCACTGTCAGCGGTTGGCGAGAAGCGAGTGAGAAATCATCATAGTCAACATTTTGCTATCATTTTTTTTACTTGTACTCGTCACGGCTATTCTTCTTTTACTATACTTCATTACTGGTTGCACCGTTGAGTCTCGTGGTTACAAACGTGGACTCTCACAATATGCTCAGCACTTTTGCGTTCAATAGATATGATGACTGCATCAACCAATTGCAAATTTAATTATTCCGTTAGACGAAAAATTCATTATCAATCATTTCATTTTATTTCATTTGACGTATTGACAATTTTTAAAGTGTCTTATTTTCGTCAATGTTGGTAAAAATACATGTCTTTTTTTTATAAATCTTAGATTTTTTCAGTCAAAAATTTAATAACGCCTTCCATATTTTTATTTTGGTCATCCTTTAACTTTGAAATATCATCCCTAGAAAGTATTTCCGATACAAAGAATTTTTTGACGTCAAAACGGCTGAATCTGATTTTTGGTACAAAAATAGATTGTACACGAGAGGTTGACACCAGGGGAGGGGGAAGAGATTGTATTCTATTGTAGGCAGGGGGTGTCGACTTTGTTCTACGGACACGAAGTAGGTGGGCTAGAAAACAAGAAAGAGATATCAACATGAGAGTAAAAGAGATGAATTACACAATGTTGCCAACAAAAATACTATTTCACATTCAATCTGATAATAGACTTTTTAATTGATTTTATAGTTTGTTATCCTTAAAATTTAATTTTGCTTTTATTCTGATGTGAGAAAATGTTTGTTATGATATTTTTAACATTTAAATTGATGAATAAACAAAACAAATAGGAGATAATAATATGACAACATGACAACACTGGAACGCCATATTGTCTATTGGCTATTTGACGTCATAGGAAAAAATGTCTGCCATCGTTTGCTCACCATTATTTATATTTGTTTTTGAGTTTATTTGTAATAAATAAAACAGTTGCATTTAATTCTACAAACAATATTGTTAATGTGAGTCGAGCTTGCTCCTCTGTGTAAGTGTTTTGGTGAAATTAAGTGCGTATTTGTGAGATATAGACCCGGTGTTGAGACAGTGACTGTTGTTTGATTTTGTGCCTTATTCGCGATGAGTTCGTAGAAAGAAAACACTAGAATCTGTGCTATGTGTGGAACTTCACCTTCTAAAGATCCCAGCATCATTTTACATCGGTTTCCGAACCTTAGTAAAATAAGTCATATTATGTAGCATAATGGAATAAAGAAGTCAAATGAAATCGTTTGTTTTACTAAACTGCTCCATACTTATTATTTTTCTGCATTTTATGCACAAGTACGTTGTGTTTCTCGATAGTAAAAACTATCGAGAAACGCAATGTACTTATGCATAAAATGCATTGTATAGAACCTGAAAGTACTTGTAGCATTTGAAATTCCCGCCCTGAATTCTACTGCCATGTTTTCGTGGGCTAAACATAGATGGCGCTGGTCGGTAAGGAAAATTTTCCTCATAAAATTAGTACGGTGTCGTTATTCTTCCCCTTTAGGGGTATATATGTTCTGTGATTGTAGGTATGCGCAACTCCACGTCATATGCGTGTATTTTGCGGGATGAAGGGATATTAATTAATATACCTGACTAATATTCTTGAGCGATAATCGATAGCTAATCGCTTCCTCGTGGACAGTGGCACCAGGTGTCTTATTTACCTCGACGGGGCGCCAGAAAAACAAGTGAATAGCATTTAATATAGACACTTAATTATTCCGCATTGCGACGTAATATTTCCTCGTGTTATTGCCTGGTTTATTTGTCTTCCCATAAAAGATTTTCATCGAATATCCAGTTAAAACACACTCAAAGTTAAGTATATCAAAGTCGAATTTTGCAAAGCATTTTTGGCAGGATTTTAAGGTGAGTCTCGTAAAATCAAACTTTGAACTCTGTCAGGATGTTTGATAAATATCTTTTGTTTCGCCACGTCCAAGTCAATGCTTTTAGTGGATCGGTACCTACTTATTAAGCTAACTTCGGACATTTTCGTGTTCCTAAGTAATATTGATTCGGTCGGTCGGTAAATCATTTCCTAATTCAAAAAGTTAAAAGAAATATGAAATGAAACACAGGAATGAAAGTACTGAGTTTCCTAATTAATCAATACGCAATATTATCTCTATAGTTTTCTCTATATTATTTAGAATAAAATGGGTTAAGGGCAATAAATTCAAATTATCAATATACTAACATAATATTTTAAAACTGAAGAGTTTGTTTGGTTTAACGTGCTCATCTCAGGAACCATTGGTTCGCAACCAAAAATTATGATTGTGTTGAATAGTCCATTTATCGAAGAAAGCTATAAGCTATATAACGTCACGCTACTTCCAATGGCAGACGAGCAGCGAGGGAGACAACACGGGGAACATCTAGTAAAGATTATAAACTCCACCTTGATGCTTAAAAATCAACCCTTTTCCTTCAATTTACGGTCCAGAATTACGGTTACCATTACAGAAAAAACAGTACCCTTAGGTAGCACGAATTTTCACTCTTTTACTTTCCAGTATTTACAGCGTTTCTTGTATGGAAAAATGGAACAGCGCCTCTGGTGTACGAAGCAGGAATAAATTTTCCTTGAAAATTGTCAATTTGAAATTGTCAAAGTTCCAGTTTACGTCTCAAATACTAGAAATTCGTACTAAGGGTACTGGAGTGATCAACGTGTTATGTGTTTGTGTCTAATGTAGTTACAAAAGCTCATTGGTCTGAAAGATTCGTTTTATCTCAGACGGAGTACCAACCCTTCATCACGAACAATTTATATGTTCTGAATAAATCTACTCGTATGTCACATATTTTTTGCGCATATTTTCTTGAGCTGTTTATATACACGTTCGAGGAGACAAATTTTGGGATATAATAAGTCCAAACTGTTCGTGTTCGGGAATAATCGGAATATCAACTACGGTGAACCTTTTTTTCCTGTTGCTAAAGAATCCTTAAAATGTTAGCTTTTGAACTTAAGTTTTTTATATGTGTATTGGATTCGGTTACTTGAGGTATCTTCTTTCTAATAATTATATGCTTTAAATACACATAAATTTTGGTAGACGCACTAATCTAAAATAAACATGAGATATATTATACCAGAGTGTCCTTTGAAAATGGATCAAATGAAATGAGAGAGGTGACTTCCAATCTTTGCGAAAGCGTCGAAAGTTTAACTTTTTTTTTGTATGTCAGTTTTAATTAAATAGTATATCAGTTTTACTTTAGAAACTAAAAAAACAATTTGATTTTCAGGTTGTAAATCCGAAACACGCTGATTTTACGTCATATACTTTTTATATTGTAATGTAAAAGCAGTAAGATAAAGTAATTCAGTCCCGCATTATTTAATCTGTGGCACGTTGGGAAGTCAAGCGCATGGGGGCTGGGCGCGCTCGTATCAGGGGCGCGATAACCCGAGCGCGCTTGTTATTTCACCTCTCCTTTATTTTTATCATTGAGCACGATTAGGGAGACATGACCATGTCACTAACACGCTCCTTTCTACAATTTGTAACAAAGGGAAATAATGTAGGGACTTTGAAGGACTTTATTTTTTGACCATGATGAGGGATGGGACGTAATCTGAATAATTTCTGAAAAATATAAAAAGGCCATAATATCTTTACTCATATTTTAAACTGAAGAGTTTTTTTTAAATTACTTTGCCATATTAGGAATTTCTCGTGTGCCTTACAAACGGGTGCGTTTACAAACGGATAAACTAATTCGTTTGTTTGTTTGACGCATTAATTTCAGGAATACAGGTTCGTCTTGAAAAAATATTTTTGTTTTGGATATCCCTTTTATCAATGAAGAGTACAGACTAACATCACGCTACAAGAAGTAGGAGCAGAAAAACGGGTAAAACCGCAGAAAATAGCTATTGTCATAAAATAAGATTTTTTTTAATGTTTTATTTTGTTTATTTTTCAAAAGTATAATTTAGTTAACGACGCTTCACCTTAAGTCGCATGGTAGAGCCGCTACCTGCGGATATTCTCGTAATATATACAGAGTGTTTCTTTAAAATGGGAAAGGGGAAGGAAAATGTCTGGGCAACATAAGTGGGTCAAATCTAATGAAATAATGACTACTACCTGATAAACTTTATGCTGTTAGAAGAAACCTTACTGTTCTTTTGGCCCACTTCTGTTGCCCAGACATTTTCCTTCCCATACAATGAAATGATCCTTAATAGACTCTAAATCAAATAACATCATAAAAAAGTGATAATATTTTCGTTCATACAATTTGTATGAAAAAATATTTTGCAATTTTTGACCAACTTCCGCCGTCCCGATTTTTTTCTTGTGATACAATGAAATGATCCTTACATGAAAGAAAGTCGAACGTCACTAAAAAAAATTTTTACCGATTTCACTCATTTCTGTGGACAACTCACACTTGACCAAAAAAATAAAAACGCCAAAATTGTCAACATCAAAAAAGAGCTAAAGGTTTCTAAGACGGTTTTCCCGTATCTCTTATGGATTCGGATTTCTCCCTTTTGTCCCATTTTAAAGAAACACCCTGTATACATAATATCCGCGAACTCACAACGCGGATATTCTCGTATAATATCTGCAGCAGCTGCTCACTATGATACATGGCGGTCCCGTGTGCTGGCGTACGCTCGCTTGTCATCCACCAATCTAACCAGGATTCGATTTCCTATTAAAAATATCATTGAAATATTTATTGAAGGTATTAAAAAGATATTAGATACTTTATTTTTCGTTTATTTAGCGTTAGTTTCAAAACTGATAAATTTAATTAGATAATGAATTTTATCAACCATGTTTGTGAAATTTCCCCATCACTCGAGCTATCGAATGATCCACGGTGATATCATGTCATACAAACTGGTACTTACAAAAATCGAAGTGATACAATTTGTATCTCGATTAAACAGTAGGTACTCCTTGAGAAGTAACAAACTTTATACCCTAGAACATAAAGTTGAAAATCTATTAAAGACTTCCAATTGTACTTGTTTGCCACTTGTCTAAGGGGGTTGTTCACTCTTGTAAAACGTCTGATATATGTAAAAAGCTACGATAAGTCCTTACCTACTCATCGTAATTCTAGCTTTTTTAGGGTTATTAGTTTAGGTTTAGGGTTATATAATTATGTGTGTGTCTGTGTAAGAACTAAGCACCTCTGCTTAGTGCTTACATAAGTAAGCTCATTTTAATTTCGACGTAATTACAAATAAGGTTCTTAGCCCTTGGCTTTCCATTTTATTATTTAAGGGGATGAAATATAAGCAGTGCTGTAGTTTCCGGCAGTGGGTCCGCTCAAAATTCCACAGCTTCAATCAACTCGCATTACGATGTTTTTTGCTAAAGCTTTCTAAATTTAGTAACGACGTGGAATGTTGGAAAGAGGTCATCAGCTGCTTGAGTCCACAAAAAAATGCAAAAAATGAGAGGGTGCAGCGCACCCTTATTAGGATTTTAGAAGAAATATTTTTGAGCAACAATTTAAAAGTGTTATTTCGTTGTTTTTGTATTTAAGAATGATTTTAAACTATAATTTTGATGATTTGGGTCAAAATACGGTTAAGATTTGACTGTATTTGACACGACCGGAAAGACGTGCTTTTCGAAGCACGGGTGTATTATACCGCCATCTTTCAAACTCCAGGCAGCTACTGAGAAATTATTTTTAGAAAAACCCTTAACGTTTGCCCAACCCGGGAATCGAACTGTATTACTAGTATAACAAGCATGCAAGGTGTTCATTCTTGTTTATGGAAGCAGGTGTTATAACCACATTTCTCCAAAAACAAAATGGATGTACTTACGTGTATGTTAACCGACATCATAAAAGTAAAACACTTATGGAAACAAAGTGGCGGCAAGGAACTTTTCTAACAAAACCTGGATTGTTATTCGCGGATTAAACTACATACCTTTCAACCAAATACCAGTGAACACAATAAAAGTTGCGTGAGCGTTCATAATGTGGTTTCATTTGGAGATTCCCAGCATACGAGTAATGTAGCATGTTACCGTTTCTCTGAGCTGAGGAGGTTGGGTACAAAGGTTTGCGGTAAGGAAGGATACAGTACAATATAAAATATGTAGAGCTCTTAAAAGTTGGAGCGATTAAAGTACGCGTGTCTGTCGCTTGTAAAGTGAAGGGAACAACGGGGCAATACGTCAACAGCTTACAACTGTGCGCAGTCGAAATCAAAAGTGCTTATAAATGTTCTTGTGCTATAAAATAATGCTTGTTCTTAATAACGATTCTTGAAAACGAGACACTTCAATAATAAAATGGCCAGCTGAACGCACGAAAAAGATGACGTCATGCGGCGTTACCTCGCTCTGTAGCGTTACATAGCAACGGCGCGGCGTGTCAATTGTTTGTTTATAGAAATGTAAGTGCAGTAAGTATTTTCTTATGACGTTGTCACGTTCCACTATCGTCAGTAAACCGACTTTACAGACAACCGATTTTTGTTGTTAGTAATTAAACTCAAAAACAGAAAGTTACACCAATAGCGCGTGTTACAATAAGCTATAGGGTAAAGTACCCAACTGCTGACCTCCCACCAACTATTGACCGCATATCAGTTTTTTTCAAAAATAATAATAAATCTTCTTGCAGTGCTGCATAAAGAATACAGAAAATGAAATATAATTTATCTTGTAATATATTGGCGTCACAGAAAATTTAAATAAAGCAATAATGCGTCCGTAAACCTATGATAACAAAATACACTCCTAAAATCATCTAGAAATTTAACAATTTGCTAAGCTGACGGTTGTTTTCAATGTCATTTTATTTCAGTTTTACACGATACATTCCTTTGAGTTTGGTATTTTTTGGTTATTTAAGACAGACACAATGCTTTTCCACATGATTTTCAAGTTTTAATGAGCGTTAACTTGTTAAAATGATGAGGTCAATATCTGGTACACTCAAATGTATGAATAACCATTTTTTTAACATGGCATGTCAATAGCTGGTAATTTACCAAATGTACGAGAATACCAGTTACTGACACCACGGTGTGTACGTATAGTTCATTTTTAATGGTAAGGTAGCTTAACTTTAATGCATCTGTATTAAGCCTATGGGCGTTGGCACCCCTAAAGGTGTGCATCTGCATAATCACAAACATAAAAAATACCTTACGTAGTAACCTGACTACCTAGCATAATTTGAGTGAGGTACTTAAATTTTCGGTCTACTGTCACATTCTGGATCCTCCTGAATATTTTAGACTTTTAGACTTACTAATATTATAGGAAAAGTGAACGGCTGAATGGATTTTGACACAATTTGGCAAGCAGATTATTATAAAACCTGGTTAAGTGGGTGTACCTGGACGCAGGATACTTTTTATGTCGGTATATGGTCCCGTGGGACAATTGCGGAATATAACACGAGCAATGCCTCAGCCACAGGTTGGTTTTGCATGTTTAGGCAATGTGTGAGCTAGTTTTTTATTTGTATCTATGTTCTCTTCATTTGTGAGGTCTTTTACATAAGTTTAAAAAGTTAAAACCGTCTTATGTAATTAGGAAAATATTAATTCAAAGGTTTTGAAACTCACTTTGTAGAACTAAAGCCGTGTTCTTTCAATTTATATTTTGCCGGCGAGTATTTTTATATCTGCTGCATAATACAGAACAGTGAAATTAATAACTACTAACAAAGAAGAAAAATTGGACAAAATGTGATAAAAACTACAAAATTTCAAAATTAAGTGCATGAATATTATTGACCGCGTTTGAAGACTGAAGACCTAAATAGTGTGAAAAAAGAAAATGAGAAGGGCTATAAGACTAGCTTTGTTTGTTTTTTTGTCAAATAAAACCTCGTATCACATTCATAATAAAAATAATTTGAGTTTATTCTTATACTACAGGAGGTCAAAAATTGGTCATTGGTCATTTGCATGATGAAAATTTGGTACAAGCATGTTAATAACTGGTCAAATGGCCTGTTCTTGCTAAACTCGAGAAAAAAAACACTTTTTACCTTTGTATGACTGGAAATAATGTTTTAGTTACATTCTCCAATGTTTATTTTATCTTCCAAAAACATTAATTTCCACTTGCAACTCGTACATTAGTTTATTTTGCGAAAGAAGCAAGGAAAACCGCTTAAGGGGTCAATAGTTGGGTGTTTTACCCTATTTTATTTTAAAACAGCACGTGAGCGAAGTCAGGCTGGGTTGCTAGTGCCAAAAAAGAAAACTCTGGGACGATATCATCGACTCTCAACGATGCGCTAATCGTCATAATGATTTATTTAAACCCACATCACCATTGCACTCATAACCCTTTTAATTCGTGTTGACGATGTCTATCACGCAATGGCCAGCATTACTGCAGATGCTTAATTTCAAAGTTAGGCCTACTGTCCACACATCGTCTTTCGTAGGAGCATTCGTCTTGAAATCGTCAATTGACGAAAGCGTGCGTATGACGTGCGGTTACGTGGACAGTGGGCCTTAACAAACAGTATACTTAATCTATTTAAATAAATAATAATTTTCATCATCAGTCGGACGTCCACTGCTGAACAAAGGTCTCCCCCAGTCCGCCACGCCGAACGACAATTCATCACTTGCATCCATACCGGTTGTACACAACTCTCACGCTGTTAAATCAACAATATTTAACTTAATTAACATTACATTACCAAACTATATTTACAGACTATCATTAAATAAACACCTTTATATTTCACAGCAAAATTGCTTCTATCAGCCTATTGAATTTCCGAAACTGAAACAAACAAACAAACAAACTGGTATATAAGCGTAGGCCGTTTGCAAACTATTTGAATTAATAATGCATACATCCGAACAATAGCAATATGCTGGGAAAGTTTTAATGCCCGTCATAACTATGTTAGTTCGGGTCGGCTCTAACTAGTGCTACTAATATGGCCCGAATACGTCACTTGGCTCGCAAGTTACCGTGCGACTAGCAAACTAACGTATGAACGGAGATTGGATTAAGAGCTAGACTCCTGTTTGTCGCATTGTTTTGATAAAGTGACGTGGTTCTAGGAAACTTTGAAACAATGATGTGTGTTTTCAGTGTTTCAAATAATTATTCGACGTCATTTTCTGTTTCAATGGCATTGCATAGGTGCAGAGAGCAAATGGTCATCTGGTCCTCTTTGCGCGGTTTTCAAACGAAAAGAGAGCTTTTTTGACCATATTAAATGAGTGAGTGACGTTCCGTCACTCACTCATTATAAAAAAAAAATAAGCCATGTCTGTTGAGGCTAATTTTACGTAAAACATAATTGGTGCTACTGATACGGGCCAAATACGTCACTTAGTTCGCAAGTTAGGCAAAGTATGTACGATTTGAGATTGAATAAAAAGGTATACATACTCCTGTTTGTCGCATTGTTTTAATAAAGTGACGTTATTCTGGTTAACTTAGCAACAATTAACAATTTCTGTTTGAATTCAGCTCCGTACCTATTTGCTGAAAGCAAATGGTCATACTTGCGCGGTTTCCGAACGAAAAGAGGGCTTTTTGGCCACATTATGGATCGTCACTCAAAACACTTTCAAAATTAAAACCTATTCTATTGGTTGAAGCTAAGTACATTCTACCTAGTACTACTAATAAATATGGCCCGAATACCTAGCTTGGCTCACAAGCTACCATGCAAAATAAACGTTTGGAGATTGGATTAAGAGCTAGACTGCTGTTTGTCACATTGTTTTGACAAGTGACGTGGTTCTAGGAAACTTAGGAACTACCAAGTGAGTTTTCAAAGTTTGCAGACGTAAACAGGATTAACTTGTCGCAATATATCCTGTTTTGAGTTGTAAACAGGATTGGCTTGTTAACTTGCATTTTGGAATTGAAATCGCTGTTGTTACATGCAAACCTTCGATTCAATAACAGTACCTACATGGCTGATCAGAAATCATTGACGTTATAAAACATAGTGTTTCCCATCACGCCTAGTCGCTTTGATAAGAACCGCTCACTTTGTTTTTAACCGACAAAAAACGCTGAATCACTTCGTACTTCTTTAATGCTATCTTATAGTAGGCATACACCATCCTGCCTATCGATATTTGCAATTGTTTTTTATTTGACGCTTGCAATTGTTTCAAATCGGCAGTTCGTCCATATACACCATACACCATCCTGCCTATCGATACGATAGATTTGTCACAACTTCAAATCTGCACCAGTGATGCCAACTCAGCAACTAGATCTGGCTATTATTCGGTGACGACAGCTACAATTTCTAGCACCTTTTCATTTCATCATGAGACTATCGAATTAGATTAAAAAAAGTGGTGCAAGCGATTTTCGACCTTATCGACATTAAAAATTTAGTTTGTTTTTCTCACATTCTCATTCGTTAACATTGCTTCTTCATTAAAATCCGGTGTTTGCATCGTTGTCAATAAGGTCGAAAATCGCTTGAAGGTCGGAAAATACTTGCTTAAGGATAGCAAGTTAAAAAAAGTGGTGCAAGCGATTTTCGACCTTATCGACATTAAAAATTTAGTTTGTTTTTCTCACATTCTCATTCGTTAACATTGCTTCTTCATTAAAATCCGGTGTTTGCATCGTTGTCAATAAGGTCGAAAATCGCTTGAAGGTCGGAAAATACTTGCTTAAGGATAGCAAGTTAAAAAAAGTGGTGCAAGCGATTTTCGACCTTATCGACATTAAAAATTTAGTTTGTTTTTCTCACATTCTCATTCGTTAACATTGCTTCTTCATTAAAATCCGGTGTTTGCATCGTTGTCAATAAGGTCGAAAATCGCTTGAAGGTCGGAAAATACTTGCTTAAGGATAGCAAGTTAAAAAAAGTGGTGCAAGCGATTTTCGACCTTATCGACATTAAAAATTTAGTTTGTTTTTCTCACATTCTCATTCGTTAACATTGCTTCTTCATTAAAATCCGGTGTTTGCATCGTTGTCAATAAGGTCGAAAATCGCTTGAAGGTCGGAAAACATTTGCTTAAGGATTGCAAGTTAAAAAAAGTGGTGCAAGCGATTTTCGACCTTATCGACATTTAAAATTTAGTTTGTTTTTCTCACATTCTCATTCGTTAACATTGCTCCTTCATTAAAATCAGGTGTTTGCATAAATGTCAATAAGGTCGAAAATAGCATGAACCTTTTTTTAACTTGCTTTCGTGGTCCCTTGACACCTCTCAAGTTTTCAATCGTATTTTGGTTTAAAATAAAATGAATAACTCTTTTTTTTACGAGTGTACATGCGATCCATGTGTGTGCGAAAAGCCTCAGTTTTCCTGGTATGGCCACGTTCACATGGCGATTATTTTCCCGTATTTACTGTATACAAGATTTTATCGAATAGAGCAGTAATAACAGTTCACAAATGAAAACTTAAAAATAGTTTAAACGGCGTTCATACGGGAAAATCCCGTGTTTGAGAAATATAATATTTTACCGTGTACCGTGCAAAGTTGTCCTAAAACTGGTCAACTCTATTCGATAAAATCTCGTGTACGGTATACGGGAAAATAATCGCCGTGTGAACGTGGCCTAACCGTCCCTGTAGAAAAGTAGCTAAAAAGTTTAGCCACAAGTTACACTTTTTAGCTTTTTTTCTAGCACCTTTATAAAATTGGCTAACTATCTATGAAGTTGCTAAAATGGCATCACTGCTGCCGATTTGACGTTGTGTCAAAAACGATTTGATGACCTATCAAAATTGGCATGTCATGCCATCAAATTGGCATTCCACCCCCATACACGTTCAATTGTATTTGAGCAAATTGGCAGTTTTATGCCGAATTGACAAATAGGCAGTATGGTGTATGGCTACCATTAGGCGAAAGTTTATGTCACTATATCCTTTACACTATAATAAAGGATAATTGGTATTGTGTGTAGACCGTACTACTACCACTACTACGTAAGTAGACCGCACAAAGCAATCTATTTGCACGGTGCGGCAACGTCGCCACGGTCAAGTCCTTGATGAGCAGCGCCCATTACAGGCCCATCACTCAAGCTTTATTACTTCTTCATGACCCAATAAAGTGTACTGAGATGGTTTACGTTGATGCACAGTTTTCATTTGTGCTTGTTAATGTTGCTGATGTTTAGCTATCAACTCTGGCTATCGTTGTCCACTGTTGGACAAAGGCCTTTCCGTCCTAAACTGAAGGCGTCCCAAACGGACCGTTCCACACAGCCTAAATAAACAATAATAAGTATCCAGTCCAATATCATCATCTTCCTGCCCTTATTCCATTTTACTTGGAGTCGGCGCAGCACGTTTTTTTCTTCCATTCTCCCCTATCACACGTCATAGTATCATCTACTCCTTTTTCGTATCCAGTCCAATAAAGGCACATTTAAAATATACCAAGTTTTAAACCTATAGGTTAGCCGTTAGAGGTTTAATATTGCTAAAGTTTGAATTAATTGCTGATTTAACTATCTTGACAATAAGGATTTGAATCTGACATAAAAATGAATTTAATTTTAATTTAATTATTTAAAAAATATGGAATCCCCGATACATGAGCTGATCATCAAGCGCCTCCATAACCTACAGCTTACAAATAAAATGTAAATCGCATCTAAATGGATCTATTCGTTTAGGAGCTGTAATGTCACAGACAAACACGTTAAACTCTCTTTTGCTGCGAGGGTTAAAAAGGGAAGCACTTCATTTAATTCCAATTTTAATAAAAGTCTTGAGAGTACGCAAGCTAAGCAAGTCATTAAACGAAATAGTTTGCGTAGCTCTTTCATTAAATGGCTCATTCACGTAACTGGTTGGACGACGTCTTTTAGTTAAAGACTAAGCTGTTAATTGAAAGTCTCATTAAGCTAAGTGACTGCGACATAGGCACTATATTTACTTGACTTATCAACAATGCCTATGTCTATTTTACTGTTCATTACCATCAGTCTATAAATGTTCTCACTGCTGGGACACAGGACTCCTCTCTGTGAGAGTGAGTAGGCTACTATTCACCATGCAGGCTCAGCGTGGATTGGTAAATGTCTTGGAACTTTGAGTTCTAAAGGTTTCCTCACGAAATTTTTTCTTCACCGTTTTGAAAGTAGTGGTGATGAATTAAATTACAAAAAACATTGCGCCTGAGTGGTTTCGAATCGAACCCATGACCATAAATTAATAAGTCGGGGCTGATACCACTGGGCCACCACTACTCACAACATGTAGGTATTTATCTAATTAAGTGTTACGGACAGAGAGGAAAATTGAAATAACAAACAAACATGTTTATTAAAACAAAATATAAAAACAACGGTTTGTATTTACGTCATAATGTATGAATAACAAAAGTTTTGGTAAAATTAATACGCAAAAGAAAAATAGAAAGTGGATGATGCTTTAGGCAAAATTGGGCTTTGTACAGAGCAGATTCGTAGATTTATTATAGAAAGAAAAATTCAAACCGCGGCGCGGCCAGGATATCAACCTGCGAAATTCGCGACGTTTATGTGTATAATATTTGTAAAATATATACCTAATAACACTCGTATAAAGGAATTCTTTCTTTCTCAATTAAATGGGGGTTGCATTTTAGAAACAGTAACATACGCACATCACCTCTACATTTTTTTGGGGAGAAACTGTCAGACTATCACTTACTAAAACTCCGCCTTATCCCTTCAAAAAATGCGTTTTGCGGGCCTGGGCCGCAGTAACCTATTTAGACATTAGAACAAACATAATGCATAACTTTCGATCGATTGCACAAAATTGCATAGGTAATTATTTTTTATTGTGTGCGTTTTTGTCAGGATAGCTCAAAAATTGGAGCGCGTGGCGCTTGTCAATCATAAATTAAATTATACAGAAAATACTTAATTATAATAAACGCTGTTCTAGCCTTACCTTTATTAAGTATTCTGAGTACCTATTCCAACTTAAAAGTCCCAACAAACAGTTGTTCATAGCTCCGCTTTGTAAACTTTACGAAATTCATTAAATTGAAGCAGGAGCTGGAAAGTAGCTACAATCGTTTTGTGTCCATTTAACTATCTACTTCAAAAGTCAATTTATAAAAGATAACTTTGAAGTCGGATAACTGGCCAGCGTCTACAGGGTGATTGGAAACCGTACAGGCAAGTTTTCTTGGAACAGCAAAGTCAGTTAGCAAATTAAACATTCAAAAAACATAAGTCAATTTTAAGAGCTTCAAAGAAATAATTCCCTTAAAATTTAAATTAGTTTTATACTTTAATAAACAGTAAACAGCTAAGAACGTGCTAATTTTTAAAAGTACATACCTGTATATTTATAATTAAGAAACGTTTTGTACAATTAAGAAAATATTGTGTGTGAATGCTGGCATTATTTTTTTCGGGGAAATATCATCAAATTGGTCTTAGGGACTGTCAGACTCGTACTTACTGACTAAATGGCAAATCCACGGCGTTTCTTCAATAGGTCTTTAAGCTCCAGGATTCCAGTTACCTGTTTTGACTGTCCTTGGACCAGGATATGGAAAACCTTTAGAAAATAGTGTTGAATCTTCTATGAAGCTTCTCGTATAAAAGCTGGGGATTGTGCACGATAACACTTTTCAGCCACTTTTATGATAAAATATCTGCGCTCAGCAGTTTTGTCGGACATTGACGACGGTCAGGGTCTCTGAGCGCATTTTTTAGTACACACGGCAACATATCAAGCTTTAGAAAATAAACCAGTTTCTGTATGCTATATGCATGCTATTTGGTGTAAGTATGCACTCTATGGCTTTTCCTACATGCAACCATAGAGTTTACTTGGAAGATGTTTGGGATCTTGATTAAAACTTCGTCGCACTGTTATAATATTGTTTATTGGACTGTAGTTGGACACTGTTACATTTTATTACACTTTTAATAGGAGAAAGCACTCTTAGAAACTACTTATTAATATTAAAGGTTATTGGTTGCAAGAGACGTGTGCGCTCTGTTTCTTGTGGTGACGGAAGTGGGCGAGAGCGACATCTCTCGGTCCTATTTGGTATGACAACTGAACTGACGTTGACAATACTAAACAGCAGACACATAAAAACTTATAAAACAGCCTTGGAAAAGCGTTAAAAGCCTGGGATTTGAAACAGAGTTCAAACAGAGGCTTAAATGCTAGCGGAACGGCGGGCGGCAGCGCGAGCTGTTTTCGAGAGAAGTTCCTTTAGATTTAATGTCAAAAATCTAGTCCACCACTTCACTCGCAAAAGAAAAGGCAGAGGCGTCAAACTTGTTGTCTGCAAACCTTACCTAACTCTTTCGCTGACTGTCATCATCATCAGCCTATAATGTTCCCACTGCTGGGACACAGGCCTCCTCTCTGTGAGAGGGAGTGGGCCAATCCACCACGCGGGCCCAGTGCAGGGGGGGTATTACAACGTCTTAAAACCAGGCTTATTCCGGCGAGTGAAAGTGACAGAGCTATACAAGTCGTCTAGCGCCATCTCGTTCACTCACTGGAACAAGCTTGGTTTTAAGACGTTGTAATACCTCCCCGGGTTGGTAGATGTCACATGTCATCGAATGTTTAGTTCTAGGACATACCGGTTTCCTCACGATGTTTTCTTTCGTCGTTTGAGAGTATAATTTACACAAAGTAATTCGCTGACTGTACTTATTTGATATTGTATTTGGCAGAAATTGGCCCAACAAATCATATGTATACGATGCGGGAGTCCCTATTGAGAATAGACAGACCCTACTCATCCTTCGCTGTTATGAATGGCGGTTTGAGAGTTTGTCAGAACTCACGAGAGACTCACTGTCCTCGACTGTATGCAAGAGACAATCGCTTTCAAAACATTTCCCTTTTCTAGATTATCTTCTAACAGAATTGGCATTATTTTCAAGTTTCCAATGTCAACCTTCATATGTTCGGAATACAATATCGTGGTAAAATAGAATCTACGATTGTTAAAAAAGTGTCCATAGAGTTTTTCGCCTGTTCTTCTTCTTATAGATCTATGATTTGGAATCGGCAACTAGGTACAGTTATTTTACAAATTATGTCTGAAACACTTTTGGTAGTTTCATTCTATTTGTTTTTTTTTTTTATATTGACCGTGCAAAATTATAGAAAATTATAAAATTAAATTACCTCTAAAAAGTTAAGATTAACCCCCTTACTTATAAACACTGACTTAAGAACGTGACTTAAGAACTACTTAAGATAAGTAACGACTTATCTTAAGTAGTTCTTATGTCACGTGCCATCTCTATTCATTGACATAGAAATGACAAGGACAGGTTATATTTAATCGGTAGCTAAGCATAACAAGTTTTAATAAGTAAGGCGGTAAAAAATTAAGATTCCGCCTTAACTGCAAATGCTCGGCTTTTTATTTGGAATTTTCATTTGCCCAAACAGTATCCCTATATCCACCAATCATTGCGAAAAATAAACATCATGGTATATTATATACATCATGTGACCCTGAAATATACTACATCCTTTAATATCCCATTCATTCCGTTATAGCTCCTTGCTTTAATATCGGGCATCCGTCCATCTCGTCTTTATTAAGTCCTTCTCTATTGGATGTTTTTCAATACGCTTGAATACCGTTTATTTGTATATAAGGATGTCTGCCGATTGAAGATTCATATTTAATAGTGGTTTTAAGCATGTGTATCACGCAGCATATACTAATGATTTAAGCCATTAGATGTGCCTCACCATAGTTTTTCGTTCTTCTGCTCTTTAGCCAACTTTGAAAAAAGGAGGTGTTTTATTCGTCATTCTAACGATCTCAATATGACACTGGCAATAGACAGACTATGAACCTCGTTGGTATGGCAAAAACTTCAGTAGTTAGGCTACCAAGTGTAATGGACCACACTTCCGAATAGTTCCGAAGAATACCGAAGTCCCGAACTATAAAACTAGACGCAGTTTAGATGAAGTGCCACTAACATTGATAGTTATAGTGTAAAGTTCTAAGCTATCCCTAATGTACGCCCCTATCATTCAGCTTCGTTGAACTGTAAAGTCTAGGTTACCTAAGTTGGAAACATACCTGACACATTAACCTAGATTTCGCTATAATTTTCATGATACATAACAAACAGCCTATAACACAAGTACATCGTATACATGTAGGTACCTTGATCTACCATAAAGCAAAAAATTATTTGTGCAAATAAATTGAAGTTGTATCGTTATTATTTTACTACAGTTATTTCCCTGTATGAATATTTGCGTGCAGGGGTTAGAAAACCGTAGAAGTCACAAAATGGTGCCATTACAGGTTTATTGTTATCGTATGGTCGTATCGTTATAATTATAATGTCTTATTCATTAGGGTCATTCTAAAATAATCATCCACAAAAAATAGTAAAAGGTATACTTACGTAAATCTATGTATGTCCGCTAGTTAGTAAATTAACAAACACGGTGTTCGGAACAACGTAGTAACTCTATTATTTTCATGTGCATCACCAGACATAATCCAGTTTGAACTGGTTCGAACTCGCTTACGCGGTTATATCCGCATTTAACCGGTTATACCCGCACCGGTAAAATCCGGCGCGTTCAGGCGAATACCACTCGATTTTGTTGATACTGAATTTGATCACAAATGGAAAAGGACTTTAGCAACCAACATTTTTATTTGAATTAGTAAAAATAGGAATATTTTGGTACTTCGGTTAAAGCGTTTTGCAAAAAAGCCTTGCGCAAATGTTGTGGAATAAAGTGTGATATTTAACTTTCACGAGCGAAATTCGCTTCGTTTTGTTTTCCTCCAGAACAAAAGATTAAAAATTTAAATACTTACTTCAGCTCCATTTACAATTAAAATTCAAACAAAACATTGCGCCGCATTTACCGTTACCAGAAAATCTCGACGCAAATTCGTTTCTATTTTTTATTTCACAAATTAGGGAGGTGCCTTAACAAAGTATATTTGTGCGAGACCCTGACCTGACTTCAATTACCAGGAATACTGCTGAATTTTTAAAGCAAATTGTCTTAAAAAGGTAGGATGCGCAGTTTGTGAGACTGGGAGACCAAAGCTGGAAGTTATGTACCGTGATATTTATTCAACGACGCTCCTCCAATGTTGGGGAAGTTCTAAACTTCACAATTTACAGGGAAAAATTCTTTAAAGTCTCATTTATAGTGTAGGAGGGCTGGCGTCTCTTTATACTCGAGATAAATGTAGATACCCAGCCGTTCTTGAAGTTTACGTTTGGCTTTTTATGAGTTCTTATCAGAGACCTCATTCTGAAGTTGGCCGTAATTTGTATTTTAGCTGGCATGATAAGTTATGGCGGCGTTTTTCCTTCCGCTATAATAATGGAGTACATCTACATAATAACAATTGTCGACTTATGTATGTTGAAAATGGACAACACCTGGATTACGTACCGGAATCGAAAAAAGGACATTGATGATAACTATACTTATTATTTATGACAAAAAAGAAAATAAAATAACGAAAAAATAACCAAGAGATCCCGTGCTTTTGTATTGATAGCTCGCTTTAGTAGAACTGTTTCCAATAAAACTCGCAATTGTCTCGGACAAATTGACTTAATGAACACACACAGTGCCAAGGAGTTGTACAGTGAAATGTCCTGGAACTGAGTCCAGTGGGATTGAAAGCCAACTTGTAGAGTCTAATGGTTTTTGTCGACATACTGTCGTGTAGAACTTTGGAAACTTGCCAAACGGACATGAAGGAAAACTTGATTAATCACGCTGGAATTAAAACGTACTGAATATAATTATTGATGCTAACAAAAGGTTAAATTAAGTAAGTAAATTAAATTAAGTATATTACCATATATTTTGGAAAAAATAACTTCTAGCGGCTATACCGGTCTCTGGAGTACCTACCTACTGATCTAGAAAGACACAAATTCGAAACCCGCTTCGCATTCAACTTTCCTAAAAAAAACTTATTTAGTGTAACCGATTTTTTACAAGATATAATTTATAATATAGGTACTTACCCCTTAAACAGTACCCTTAGCACGAATTTTCAGTGTTTGTGATGTTAAGTAAACTGCAACTTTGGCAATTTCAAATTAACAATTTTCAAGGAAAAAGTTAGTTCCTTCTTCGCACACCAGAGGCGCTGTTCCATATTTCCATACCAGAAACGCTGTAAAGTAAAATAGCGAAAATTCGTGCTAAGGGTACAGATCTTTTCATCAGACTCTACCAATCTTTTTGGTCACTGTATCTCTGTCAGTTTATTTGCTTTTTTGTTTGTGTTTTTTTTTTATTATTATCTTTAAAGTCCTTAATTATAAAGTATAGGTAACAGGAAAAAGACAAAGGATTAAGGTACAGTTTAGCAGAAAACAGTTGGAACATCACCTAGCCAGAAAGTAGGTAGGTACGTAAATATTTAATTATAAATTATGCACATGCGTGCGCATCGCCGCGGCAGGTAAGGCAGCTAAGAAAAAGTAAAATAGGAAGAGTTATTATATCCATATCAAATGTATTTTTCAGACGAATCCCCCACATAAACACGAATAAAAACTAATATAAAATAAAATATGAATACTTGGGAATATGAAGTGCAAAAACAAGGCATACACATAAACCACAGTGACAAGAAACAGATCTCAAGCCCGCAACACATGTCTAATACATTCCGCGTTATGAATGAGGGACGATTAATAAAGTTCCTACTTACCTTATAATAGGGTAGTTTGTTGCATGAATAAATTGAAAATGTGCTAGGTCATGAGTTAGAGTATTGTCACATGTGAATTTCTATAAATGTTATTGCACTTTTGCATTCAGAATCAATAATTGCATTCTTGGGGGGCAAAGTTTATTTACAAAAATAAGGTATACGGAAAATATAGTTCTTTGAGCGTAGAAGCAAAGCATTATGCAGAAGAGTATATCAAATTTGGTAAAATAAAAAAGATAATTGAAAAATATTCTTTTGATCAATTTTTTATCTATGATAAAGTGACATTTCTAGCGATGAGAAATGCCAAAAGACAAAGGCTTGTTACAGAAGAAAAACATTCAATCACAAAAAGGTCAGCGATCAACTTCCTTATCCTTCTTTCAAGAACCGTAAAATAGTCCAGTCATTAAAGCCTAAACCCGAAAATAATTAGTAACACGCTGAAATTTTTAGGGGTTCTTAAGGAAGGTAAAATAACATACCGGGTGATTTTGCAGCGTTCTGGGGTGTACGGAAAGGGTCGAAAAGGGGTGAAAAGGGGTGAAAATGGTTTTTCGTTAATAACATTGCCAAGAAAATTAGTAACACGCTGCAAATTTGGAATTAGGTTGTTCTTACCGTTTTTTAACGTGTATCAAATTTGCAGCGTTTTGCGACATACGGAACATTGTTTTTTTTTTAAAAACAGTGATTGCACTGTTTTTATTGTAAAAACAGGGGTAAGAAAATTAGTAACACGCTGCAAATTTGGAATTAGGTTGTTCTTACCGGTTTGTAACGTGTATCAAGTTTGCAGCGTTTTGCAACATACGGAACATTGTCTATTATTAAAAAAACAATGAAATTATTTAATCACACAGGTGAAAGAAATTTGTAACTCGCTGTAAATTTGTAATTAAGTTGTTTTTACCGTTTCGTAACGTATATCAAATTTGCAGCGTTTTACAACAAATTGAACATTGTTTATTATTAAAAAAACAGTGCTATTTGTTAGTAACAAGGGTAAAAAAGTAGGAACACGCTGCAATTTTAGAAATAGGTTGTTCTTACCGGTTTGTAACGTTTTGCAAAAAACTGAACTTTTTTCATTCATTACCATAAAAACAAATATTTCAGTTAGTAACAATAGTGAAAAAGTTAATGAAGAGTTGCAATCTGGAGAAATGTTGTCAAAACCTTTTTGAAACATTTTTCAAAGGACATCATTTTTTTTGGGCCATTTCTGAAAGTGCCAACGAAAAAAATTGGTACCTTTTGTATTATTGGTTGGTATAGGTAGTACTAGTCATTTAGAGCAATAGTTACTATGACACAAAAGTTGTAGGATTGCTCTCGGCCAAGTTATACAAGTTCGAAGATTCGTAATTTTCATACATTTTTCAATTTTTGAAAGTGCCGATATTCACCAAATAATGATAAGAATTGCTAGAACTAGCGACCTCAAGTAATTTAACATAACGCCTGTAATCCCTGAGGGGTTGGGCAGAGGAGTACCGAATAAAATTAATAATAATCTGTTTCTTTTTGTGAAAAGTAACAAAAACATTTTAAAATATACAAATCTGCTGGTAGGACCAGCATCGGGAACAGTATCGGGGTTGCCTGTGGTTAGGGGTCTTGGGAGAGGAATCTCCTAACAATACGAAACGTGATCAGCACTGCTGCTTGAATCAGCCCTTTTTAGGGGGAAATAAAATCATCAAATGAGTTATCTCGCTCTGGACTGATCTCTAGAGTCTGTCAGACTCCTAGACGCCCTTTGCGTTCCAGATACTAAGATAGTCGACGAGCTGGTACCTACATTTCATTCATATATTTGTTGTTTTCTCAAAGAGCCTCATAGCTTTGGAACACGATACTTGTATGTTAGCGGTGAGACGGGTTTGCCTCACCGCCCGCCCAATCAACGAGACTCGACTGAAACTCGTCCTTGGAATCCCGTGGAACTTCAAGGAGCAAACGGAACATTGTCTACTATTAAAAAAAGAATGAAATTATTTAATCACACGGGTGAAAAAAATTTGTAACTCGCTGTAAATTTGTAATTAATTTGTTTTACCGTTTCGTAACGTATATCAAATTTGCAGCGTTTTACAACAAATTGAACATTGTTTATTATTAAAATAAAAACTTTAAAAAAAAAAAGTACCGACTTCAAAATAAATACAAAAAAGTTTAAAATAACCTTTCTTTCGGAAGTCGGTGGCTTTGATTTTTAATATTTCATTGACTATTGCCACCGACTTCCGAAAGAAAGGTTATTTTAAACTTTTTTGTGTTTATTTTGAAGTCGGTACTTTTTTTTAAGTTTTTATTTTACCCTTTTTAGTTTATTTATTAAATATTCAACCCAAATTCTTGTAAAATACAAAGTTTTCTTACATGATGTGCACTAATCTTGTAATCCGTCACAACGAAAACAATCCATATCTCTAAAACTACTGAACCGATTTTGATGAAACTTACAGTGTACCCTAAGTTGAACAATACCTAGTACAACAAAAAAATAATTACTTAAATCAAACTTGTAGTTCCGGAGATATGCGTGCACAAACATAAAAACATACATACATACATACATACACTTATGAAATTTGGTACATTTGTTCAGACGCTGATATAGACTAACATATGCGAAAACTGGGCAGTTCTGATAATATTACATACATACGGGTCGAATTGATAACCTCCTTTTTTTTGAAGTCGGTAAAAACAGTGCGATTTGTTAGTAACAAGAGTAAAAAAAGTAGGAACACGCTGCAATTTTAGAATTAGGTGGTTCTTACCGGTTTGTAACGTTTTGCAAAAAACTGAACTTTTTTCATTCATTACCATAATTATAAACAAATATTTCAGTTAGTAACAATGGTGAAAAAGTTAGTGAATAGTTGCAATCTGGTGAAAATGTTGTCAACACCTTTTTGAAACATTTTTCAAAGGAGAACATTCACGCTCCATACATTTTGACTGGCCTGTTGGTCTAGTGGTTAGTGACCCTGACTGCTATGCCGGGGGTCGTGGGTTCGATTCCCACCCAGGACAAATGTTTGTGTGAAGAGCACGTTCATTTGTTCTGTGTCTGGGTGTAATTTGTCTATTATATTTTGATGTATGTATTTAGAAATATATAAGTATGCTTATCAGTTGTCTAGTACCCCTATCACAAGCTCTGCTTAGCTTGGCTTGGGACTAGATGGCGTTGTGTGATAGTTGTGGAATAATTTTTTTTTTTGGGCCTTTTCTGAAAGGAACGAAAAAAATTGTCACCTATGGGTAGTACTAGTCATTGGGAGAAATAGTTACTATAGCACAACAGTTGTAGGATTGCTCTCGCGGCCAAGTTATACAAGATCGAAGATTCGTAATTTACATACATTTTTTAATTTCTGAAAGTACCAATAAGCAAATAATGATAAAAACTAGCGACTTCAAGCAATTTAACATAAAATATTATTACACCTGTTATTCCTGAAGGGTTGGGTAGAGGTGTACCCAATAAAAATGAATAATAATTAATCACATTATTTTTGTGGTTTTTTTTTTTTAAATATGTAAATCTACTGGGTGGGGCCAGAATCGAGAACAGAATCAAAGTTGTCTGTATTAGGGGTCCTGGGAGAGCGACCTCCTAAGAATACGAATCGTGACCAAAAATATTGCTTTTTGAATCAACCCGTTTTTTGGGTAATAAAATCGTCAAGTCAGACTCCTGCTGACTAACAGTCCACCTCCTTCATTAGGTTGCAATATGCGTTCCAGATCTAAGATAGTCGACGACCCGATACATTTCATTCACACATTTGTTGTTTTCTGAAAGAGTCTCATAGCCTTCAGTACGCGGAACTGTCAGATCCCAATTATCGGTGGGACGGGTTTGCATCGCCGTCGAATCAACGAAGCTCGACTGATACTTGTCCTTGAAATACCGTGGAACTTCAAGAAGCAGTCCCGGGGCTGACTTCAAGCTAGTTACCCAATATTGCAAGGCAACCGCCTCTTTTTGGAGACTCTACGTGGAAGTGGTGCGGTTAAAGTCCATCTATGGGAACTCTGTGTCCGTTGTCTCCATAAGAAAGAGACCGGATAAGCTGATCGCACCAGGGAATCATGGCTTTTTGGGTGATCCACTCATATATGCTTGGGGGGCTTCTGTATCCAGATCACACCGTGGCAATCCGGTAAGGAGGCAGCCGCTTCTTCTGCAGTAGCAATGACAGCGAAGTAGGAAAAAGAACACGTGAAGGAGAGGACGCCCTCGAAATCTCAATCCAGCTGCATACGGCGAGTAATGAGGAGCTAGTCGTCTTATGCCTGCCAGGTCGCAGGACTATCTTAGCAGGATACCGTAGCACAATTTTGATGATTTTATTAGCCAAACAAACGTGGTTGATTCAGAAAGCAGTTCTGTTGGTCAGGATTTAAATTGTTAAGAGATTTCTTTCCCAAGATCCCTACCACAGGCACAGCGGATTTATATATTATTTTAACATGTTTTAACTTCTTTTCACAAAAAATAAATAGATTTTCATTCATTTTAATTGGGTACACCTCTACCTAACCCTTTTTTTTTAACTAGGTAAAATCATCAAATGAGTCCTCCGACCCCGGGCAGGGCAGGAGGGACTGTCAGACTTTTACTGAATCCACGGTGTCCTTCAATAGCCCTTTCTGTTCCGGGGTCACGGTAAGGAAATAATCCTTTGGCCCTCTGAGAGGGGGCCCCGTCAGTGTGCTGACGCTCTTTGAGGCGCGCGTGGGACTCAACGAGCCGTCGACCCGGGCATGGTCCACGGTCGGGCAGCGAGTTGCCCTTTACTCGCTGCCCGCATGGCCGCGCCTACGGTGGCCGGAGATCATCTGCTGACGTCCGACGCCGCGGGCGCCTACCACTGCGGTTGGGGTGGAGGGAGGACGCTGTCCTCTCTCTCTCTCGGCCCACCTCCTCCTTCGCGAGCATGACTGCTTCGCAGAAGGAGGCGACCGCTTCCCACTCCATCTCGCCTCGCTGCATGGCCGAGACCAATGCCGGGCGCGAGAGGTCTCCGCCTATTGCCGCCGTGAGGTCACGGCGGTTTTCCGCCCAAGCAGGGCAGTCCTGCACCGTATGCTCCACCGTGTCCTCCGGGCGGCCACAGCAGCCAGGTCCGCTAAGGACCTGTGTCATGCGATAGCTGAGGACGCCGTGGGAACTATCCAGCCACTCCTCAAAAAGGGGTCTGACAGCCGCGATTGCGGTTAGCCCGTGCCTCGGTTGCGACAGTCGTTCTCTCCAAACTGCCATGAGATCGCGCCGGAGCTCTTCTCGCTGCGCCTCGACTTCTCGAGGCAGCGGGGATACACCCCGACGTTGCGCCTCTACGCGCCACTCATAGACGCGCCGGAGGGCAGTCACCCCCAGATCCCAGGGCAGCGATCCGGCAAGAACGTTGGCCGATTCGCAGCAACCGTGCGGTATCCTCAGATCATTCTGATATCCATGACCCTCTGGCATGCGACCAGCTTTGCCGGCCGCGTTCGAATGCTCAAGGCACACACGGGGGCCCCGTAGAGGGCCATGGAGCGCACGACAGTGCGCGTGCAACCTCCTGCAGGTGGCGTTTGGCCCACCGATATTGAGGAGCCGCCTGAGGGCGGCTGATGCCCGGTTCAGCCTTGGGGCCAAACGCAGGAATCATCATCATCGACCGTGCTACGGTACCTTTCCCGCTGAAATGGTCCCGCAAGCCGGTAGGCGTTTGGGTTCTTTAGACGAGGGTGGAACACGATATGCTGTCATCCTGGGCCTGATCCTTGATAAGACACCTAGCTCCGCATTACTTGCCGTACGCGACTGGATTGAGATTTCGAGGGCGTCCTTTCGCGTGTTCTGCCTCTTCTTTCGCTGTCATTACTGCTGCTGAAGTAGTGGCAACCTCCTTTCCGGATTGCCAACGTGTGATCTGGAAGCAGATCCTCCAGCATCTTTGTGTATGAGTGGATCGCCCGAATAGCCATGATCCCCTGGTGCGATTGGCTTGTGTGTTTGCTTCCGTATGGAAACGACAGACACAGGGTTCCCGTAGAGGGGCTTTAACAGTACCACTTCCTCGTAGAGCCTTCAGAAAGCGGCGTTTGCTTACAAGGTTGGGTAACAGCTTGATGGCAGCCCCGGCTCGATCCTGTTTTTGATCCAAACGTCGGAAATGCTCCTTAAAGTTCCACGGGATTCCAAGGACGAGTTTCAGTCGAGTCTCGTTAATTGGGCGGGCGGTGAGGCAAACCCGTCTCACCGCTAACATACAAGTATCGTGTTCCAAAGCTATGAGGCTCTTTGAGAAAACAACAAATATATGAATGAAATGTAGGTACCAGCTCGTCGACTATCTTAGTATCTGGAACGCAAAGGGCGTCTAGGAGTCTGACAGACTCTAGAGATCAGTCCAGAGCGAGATAACTCATTTGATGATTTTATTTCCCCCTAAAAAGGGCTGATTCAAGCAGCAGTGCTGATCACGTTTCGTATTGTTAGGAGATTCCTCTCCCAAGACCCCTAACCACAGGCAACCCCGATACTGTTCCCGATGCTGGTCCTACCAGCAGATTTGTATATTTTAAAATGTTTTTGTTACTTTTCACAAAAAGAAACAGATTATTATTAATTTTATTCGGTACTCCTCTGCCCAACCCCTCAGGGATTACAGGCGTTATGTTAAATTACTTGAGGTCGCTAGTTCTAGCAATTCTTATCATTATTTGGTGAATATCGGCACTTTCAAAAATTGAAAAATGTATGAAAATTACGAATCTTCGAACTTGTATAACTTGGCCGAGAGCAATCCTACAACTTTTGTGTCATAGTAACTATTGCTCTAAATGACTAGTACTACCTATACCAACCAATAATACAAAAGGTACCAATTTTTTTCGTTGGCACTTTCAGAAATGGCCCAAAAAAAATGATGTCCTTTGAAAAATGTTTCAAAAAGGTTTTGACAACATTTCTCCAGATTGCAACTCTTCATTAACTTTTTCACTATTGTTACTAACTGAAATATTTGTTTTTATGGTAATGAATGAAAAAAGTTCAGTTTTTTGCAAAACGTTACAAACCGGTAAGAACAACCTATTTCTAAAATTGCAGCGTGTTCCTACTTTTTTACCCTTGTTACTAACAAATAGCACTGTTTTTTAATAATAAACAATGTTCAATTTGTTGTAAAACGCTGCAAATTTGATATACGTTACGAAACGGTAAAAAACAACTTAATTACAAATTTACAGCGAGTTACAAATTTCTTTCACTTGTGTGATTAAATAATTTCATTGTTTTTTTAATAATAGACAATGTTCCGTATGTTGCAAAACGCTGCAAACTTGATACACGTTACAAACCGGTAAGAACAACCTAATTCCAAATTTGCAGCGTGTTACTAATTTTCTTACCCCTGTTTTTACAATAAAAACAGTGCAATCACTGTTTTTAAAAAAAAAAACAATGTTCCGTATGTCGCAAAACGCTGCAAATTTAATACACGTTAAAAAACGGTAAGAACAACCTAATTCCAAATTTGCAGCGTGTTACTAATTTTCTTGCCAATGTTATTAACGAAAAACCATTTTCACCCCTTTTCACCCCTTTTCGACCCTTTCCGTACACCCCAGAACGCTGCAAAATCACCCGGTATGTTATTTTACCTTCCTTAAGAACCCCTAAAAATTTCAGCGTGTTACTAATTATTTTCGGGTTTAGGCTTTAGTGACTGGACTAAAAAAGAAAGGTTGTTATAACCATACTAAGATATTCCTCCTTCATTCTTTCCATTGACGTCTAACAAGCGCCGTAAACAAAAACCAATATCGAGTGGGACTCACACAAAAAGGGTTCCGTACCATTATTTATAAAAACGGCAAAAAAAAGTTGTATGGGAGCCCCCTTAAACATATTTTTAATCTTTACTTTAATTTTAAATACTTATGGTACCTACATTTATTCAAGTACAAAAACAAATATTATCAACTAAATATTCACAATACGATACTAAATGAAAACTAAAAATATTATTAAAAAAAAAAAACAGAAAAATATTATTAATTTTATTCTGTTTTTCAGTATTCGTTGTTATAGCGGCAATAGGAATAAATCATCTATGAAATTTTTAACTGTCTATCAGACAGACAGACAGACGAACAGCGAAGTATTTGTCATAGGATTCCGTTCTACCCTTTAGGGTGCGGAACCCAAAAACTGGTAGACGGACGATGTGGAATAAATTCACACAAAGGAACAGCTTACTTTGCAATAAGTCGTCACCTGATTTACGACAAATATACGGCTCGTTTACGGTATCCCATAAAGGCTTTTCAACATTGATAAGCTGTTTGTCGGCAACGGGAATTCTTGGTCACCCTTAAGTCGTAAAGGTAGCTACGATGTACGACGACGGGAGACATCGCTACAATAGATTATTTACGCATCTAAAATTACCAAAAACGTTGCTTAATTCTTTATTTTGCTTGAGCAACAGAGAAGAATATTCCATGTTTCGAATTTGGTTTAAAAATTACGATAAAAATCGTAATTTGGAATATTCTATGCTATGGCTTAAACAATAGAGTAGTTCGTTAATTTTTAGCAACTGTTAAAGTAGCGATTTAAGATTTCTTGAAAATGATATTAGTTATAATAACTTGCATGCATCTATAAACATTGGTGATTTCAGTTTTAATCTTTCATTCGAAACAATTTATTATTTACTAGCTGTTGCCAGCGGCTTCACCCGCAAAAACTTGAAAATGATCCCACAGGAACATAAAATCGGGATAAAAACTATCCTATGTGTTAATCCAGGTTATAAACTATCTGTGTACCAAATTTTAGCCAAATCCGTCCAGTGGTTTTTGCGTGAAAGAGTAACAAACATCCATACATCCATACTTACAAACTTTCCCCTTTATATTATTAGTAGGATTTTCAACAGATTTCTAAAAAAGTAGTCTCAAGTTCTTGATGTAGCAAGTCAATGCGTTTTTTATTTTCTAAAACAACTTTTCAATTGTTTATTTTCATATTTTTGTCCTTTCTACTATCGATTAAACTTTTGTACAACTGAATACGTATGTATAATTTTCGAGTCTTTATTTCAGTAGAGTATTTTTTGTCTATTCCATCATCAACATGTTGATTCATTTCATTCAGATTTTCGATATTAAGTACGCAACAAATCTGAAAATGTCTTTAGCATATTAATGAAGGTACGTATAAATTACGGGTTGGAAGCAAACATACTACCAATTTGACTTTAAACCGAACATTAAAAGTTTCTTAATTACAATTCCCGACATCGGATTACGTAGACTAAGTACAATAAATTTCAAAGTAAGTAAAAATTTACGAGAAACGGTGAGCATATCAATGTAGCACACGAACCAAATCATCTCCCCTTTGATGTTGATGTACCTGTTAAAAAAATAACGATGTTTCAAGGCATCTGGGATATCGGAAATCATATTCATTGGAATTGGACGCTGAAGCTGAAATTTTTCATTTCACCGCTAGAATATTCGCCTGAATTCTGGTTTGGAATTAAATTCACGATATTGGATCACTTGTTTGGTCAAATCAATTAATAAAGACTAAAGTGCTCGCCATAAGCTGGTATTGGATTCAAATTGAGTTGTGATAAACTGTATTAATCGAAAATTAACTCAGACGTTTCACATACCTATCCTACCAATATTATAAATGTGAAAGTTTGTGAGGATGTATGTATGTGTATGTAGGTATGTTTGTTACTCTTTCACGCAAAAAACACTCAATTGATTTGCCTAAAATTTGGTACACAGATAGTTTATAACCTGGATTAACACATAGGATACTTATTTATCCCGATTTTATGTTCCCGTGGGGTAATTTTCGAGTTTGAGCGGGTGCAGCCGCTGGCAACATCTAGTTTATATGAAAAAAATCTTAGAAGTATATAAAATAGTAGTTATGAGTTTATTGCAGCCCCAAATAATTTATATTTACTGTCCCAAAATGTGGCCATTATGATCACTTTACAAAACGAAACTACACAATTACTTTAATCAATCCATGTCATCAAATCAACCTTTATTGACAAGTTGATAGAGTTCAAAATTGTAAATCCAATGGGATACACCATGACTAATCTTTGCCGAAATGTCCCTTATGCCATTTAAAATAACGATTATCGATATTGGAGTTGAACAATGTTCGCCATAGGAATTATAATGAGTGCTACGCAGGTGCTACGAGTGCTACGTCGTAGCCTTTTGTTACTACGATTTATAGATTTACCCGGTTCTGGAAAATCTTATTCGAATGGCGATTTATTTAGTCTGATAGCCAAATAAATCACCTGCCAATAAAATCAAATACAATTATATAATCTTATATTTCATTTCATCATCAGTCTATTAACGTTCCCACTGCTGGGACACAGGCCTCCTCTCCGTGGGCCATAATCCATCACGCGAGCCCAGTGCGGATTGGTGGATGTCACATCTCTCCGAATTTTTGGTTCTAGGACATGCAGGTTTCCTCACGATGTTTTCCTTCACCGTTTTGAGAGCAGTGGTGATAAAATAAATTACACAAAGTAATGCGCCTGCCGGGATTCGAACCCATGACCTACAACTCGTAAGTCGGGGCCGATACCACTGGGCCACCACTGCTCTCTTCTCTTATTTTATTTATGTACAATATTCTTGTTCTTAACCTCTATGTTACCGCGCTCTCGTATCGTAAACTCCGTCGAGTCCTTGACATTTACGAGCGCTTACGTCATCGCGCGCGTCAAGTGGCGGCCGCTTACATTAACCGTTATCGCTCCAGTTAGAATGAGTCAAATGGCAAACTGTAAACAGTATCGTATTCGTTGATAAAGACCCTTTGTTATACAACATAAACAATTCTTGTATGACTACTTTGGTATTATAAATATCCCATAGATAGGAGAGATCTCGCCGTAACTAGACCCGTTGACGTATCTTATTTATTTTTGATAAAACTACTGAATCAATTTACACGAAACTTTAGAACTAATATAACGAATATATAAGTAATCTAATAAGAAAATTCCAACATATAATGTTATAAGATTCCAACTCAAAATTCAACTTACATGGAGCTATTATTTGTCAACATTGCGCGACTGTCAACACTGGCCGACGCTCACAATAATTGTAATCACTCGACATACAATGACTCTTATCTCAAACGGTAAAAAGTATCGTGTTCCTTAGAAACGACACTTTGTATTTCAATATAAACACCTCTTGTGTAAGTACTTCGGAATTAAAATATCCTGTAGATAAGAGATCTCGCCGTAACCACAGCCGTAACTAGACCTGTTGACGTACCTTATTTATTTTTGATAAAACTACTGAATCAATTTACACGAAACTTTAGAACTAATATAACGAATACATAGGTATTCTAATAAAAAATTCTCACATACACTATTCCTATAAGATTCCAGCTCTAAAATTCATTTATTTACATGGAGCTGTAATTTTTCAATGCGCAGTTCAATGCACGACTTTGTAAACGATCATCCGTGTTACTATAAACAGGTATCACTATAAAATGTTTTTTAAGATACTACCTAAACCTTCTTCAACTGATTACTAACCTTGAATCGAAAAAATAAACAACGGAAATTCCATGGTATAAGAAATACATTGTTGACAACCGAATTGGCCTATAGGAGGGACAAAAACCTATTTCTACTCGATAATTTACGTTTTCCAATTAAAATTTTACTTGAAATCTAACCTAAACACGACACTTTATCAATTTCAATACACTTATAGTCATAACACGGAAAAAATAAGACATAAACAACATTTCAAGTGGTCGACCACTTGACATTTTGTCATCGACAAAGACGCTTTTTTTTTTTTTTTTTCGTAATGACACCCAGTTGATTTCAGTAAGTATTTGGTACCATAATAATCGACTAAAATCCAGCTCTATGGATGAATTTTTTCAAGCGATTCTGAGCTATAGTGTATAATATAAATAAGGTTGAAGTTGGCTTGTACGCGCGAACCACATATGGTTCGTCGGTCCTCAACAGAGGTGATCGTTTAGGAACCACATTTGGTTTCTCGGTAACATACAGGTATACCCAATTAAAGTATCGCCCACAACCACATTATTACAGTTTCATCCAAAATGATTGGTTATAATAATTTAAACGCAATGAAGCAGGAAATCCTCCCGGATTTAAAACAAACAGCATTAAAATTAAGCTGAGCTGCATTCGCTCGAGTAATGAACGATTTTAAATTAACGTTCATTTGCTTGACCCTTAGGTTTAACAGGATATTTCAATTACGTGTAAGCTCCAATACTTCATTTGTCTCTGTTCCCATGCGGGTCGGGAGCGACTTTAAATAATACGGGGACTGTTATCGCTATAAATTAATTCTGGGTTCACTAGTAGCCCGCGGTCGAAACGTTATTAAAATGAAATCGCTGCGACTAACAGTGATTTAAAAATGTATTCCTTTTGTATCTTTTTGTAAGTAATTGAATTTCTACGTACTCTATTGTTTTGTTGTTATCCGAAATAAATTGGAATTTTGCAAGATACAGATGTAACATTTCTTATTTACTAAGTAATTTGTTTACTTCTGAAATCATATCTTGAAAGTCTAAGATCTGCATGATTATTAAGCTTGATATTCACTGCTAAATAAGTAAGCCACAGCTCAATCCATTTATTTCAATTAAGCTATTAAAAATCTCTTTTTATTTACGTCAAACGTTAAAAAAGCTTTTCGCTATTTTGGGCAACCATCAAAACGAAACCATATTTTTAATCTTGTCTTAAATAGAGGTAACATCATTTGTTATCTCAAATTTTGTTATATTGTATCAATTTTTATACTTGAGCGATAAACTATTCCCTATTACGAAGACAATATTATCTTTTGATACCGTAAAATACTCCACGGAAGACCAACGTCAAAATATCAATGATCGTTTGTAAACTGGAAGGTACTCATCATATCGACCGTCACAGTTTGAATTTAGCAGCACAGCCATGAATTTATAATACATCCTGGTGCACGGTTTTACGACCTAATATACTCCTAGCGCGACGATCATGCTAGTTATAACATAGATAATATCGATTTAATACTGCACAGGTGGACACTCGGTCGTCTGTCCGATATAATCCTTAATTAATCATTTATTAATCACTTGCTGTGAAACACTGCTGCTAGCTCTGAAAATCTAAGGAACCTGGTTGACTGTGTAACATTTTATAACGAATTCATCTACAAAAAAAATGGTGTAAAGTGACAGAATAGAGATTTTTTGTGTACTATTAATACAGCTCAGGTGTCCTACCATGAACTATTAAAGCGTGACTCTTTAGGCTGTGGGAAAGAGATGGCGCTAGACGACTTGTATAGCTCTGTTTCTTTCCCATAGCCTGAACTGGATCGCGTTAAGAGCTCATGGCAAGGCCTCCAGGTCTCTCTTCTTAGATATTTTAATAAAAATCAAGCTTGTCCTCGTTAAAAACAACATATTCTTAAAGCTAATACTATATTAATAATAATATTTATTTATAATACAAACTCAGGAAGGGTTAAATCCCCTTATGCCACACAGACAATCGATCTATAACTTTGGCAGCCGTAAATTGATGCATCACAGTTATTGCGAGTCCAATTCAGTTTGCAATAGATATCAGTTACCGATACTATAACATTTTATAATTATTATATTGTTTACAATTCCACATAATCCAATGGTCATCTAAAGTAATAAAAAGTGGAATCTGTAACCAAAGGAGGTTTTTTACACAAAGATAACAGTAGCCACATTGTTTTACTCCATAAAAATTAAATGTGAACACATCATCTACATAAACGGAATGGTCATAATTTATTTTCATTTAATACCAAACAACTTTCCAAGTTCTCCAGCTTATCATTAAGTTTTTAAACCATGATTTAAGTCAAAAAACATTGGTAAGCACTTTACCTTGATAATAAATTTTCATTATTGCCATCAGTTACGGACTAAGAGGATTTGAGTGTACGCAATGTGAACGTCTACAATACGCTTGATGTGAATAACTTACACTTCAGTTAATCGTGTACGGATGTGGATGTGACAATCTGCTGACGACATTTTGTTTTCACTTCGAAGGGTTTATTTTGACTGCGAGTTAAAATCCTAACTAATATGATGAATGTGAAAGTCAGTTTGTTTGTTACACTTTCACACATAAATAAATCAGTAAACTAGAATAGAAATAGATGAGACCCTAGAGATGGGGTACTCTATAGATGAGGGATAGCGGAGGAGCAAAGTCGCGGTAGAATGCTAGTGAATAAATAAACTTTAGACACGAGATGTGTATTAATAATTTAGTTTTCATCGTCAACATTCTAGACTTCTGTAGTATTTATCTATACTTATATTTATACATATAAATAAAATTGGAGTATCTGTTTGTAATATTGAAATAATAACCGTTTTTTACTAGCTACATGCATACGAATGTATACACGGTACATGACATACACCAAAATATAGTTTTTTCAATTTTTGTCTGTCTGTCTGTTTGTAATGGCTAATCTCTGAAATGCCAAGGCTAATTATGAGGGGACTTCTATTGGCAGGTAGATGATGTAATAAGGAGTAACTTAGGCTACTTTCATTTTAGAAAAAATCCTTTGTTTATAAAAAAAATATTGTTGAGTCCCAACATCCACGCGAACGAAGTCGCGGGCACAGCTACTTCATAAATAAAAAGTGTGATTGGCTGAACCTCTTAATTCAAGCAATACAGCTGTCGATCGACTTTTTCATTCAAAGAGTAAATTTTATTGTTTTGCTTTTATTATGTTTCAGGTTTATTTCGTCTCCGTAAGTAATAACTCTAACTTCGTAACTGTTTGACCTTTCTATTGGTAATAAATTCTCGAATATTAAATTTTGTTTCAGAGGCAAGTTGATAGGCTTATTCGTATTATTGGTAGGTGTGTCGTATTGAGGATATAGGTATAGGTATGCCGTGTTGCCATCACTAATCTACCTGCCACGCGAAGTGATTACTGTGGCAATTAGTACACTGTCAGCTCTGGCAAACTGTCACTGTGGTAATTATGTAACTATTTCGTGTGGTTTTTGTTCGTACGTGACATTATTCAACGTTAATATGTACCTAATCATTAGTAATGGTAGGTATGTTTTTTTTATTAATTAATTTAAAGTATGGTTTGATATTGATGTCTACCTAAAAAACTGTTTACCTATTAATTTAATAGATAGACAGTTTGAGGTATTTGAGCCTCTAAAATTATTTATTTTTACTGAAAATACTTTTATAAGTTTTTGCGAAAGCTTTTGTTTATCAAACCCTGGCTCGCCAGTGAGCTATTCTTTTTGTTTTGTTTTGTTATACACATTAATTATGTTGTTTTCAATAAACCAGTTAATGTGATCATTATCCAAAGTAATTAATTACGTAGTCCCTAGTCAAAGCTTTTTTGTTATTTTCAATTTAGACTAACCTAAATCTAGATCTTATAAAAAAGTTGTTGATTAAAAAAATGACCCAAAATCTTATTTAGTAAAGTGGCAAAGTGAGGAGTTCGTAAAAAATCTTGGGGCGTAATAGAATGAAAACATTCCTCGACTTATTATAAACTACAATCTTCCTGATGGAGCTTTAATAAATGAATTGTCTTTAAAATGTTACTTTATCAACTTATTAAAAAAAAATGTAGATTTTTAAAGAATTTAGTCAAAGCAAAATTACCTACATGTAAGTAGAAAAAATACTGTTTGATATAATAGCATAATAAACGTTAAAATATACTGTAAAAAGGCGTACTCTTCGCTCAAGGCGTTTTTATTAACCAATCAACCTCAGAATAGAGATTTAAAATACAAAACTCAACATTTAAACTCACATACACAAATAGCGTAAAAACGTTCATAATACAAACGTTTTAGACTTACAAAATGTTCATGTTCGCTGATCCATTTGAGGAATATCAAAATTATATAAGTAAATGATAATTCTAACGAGTAACTACCTAAAGCTAACGCCACATTTCGCGTGAATTGTCACCAAAGATAAGGAAGCCCGTACCTCGCCGGCAGTTATCGACACTCATTCCCGAGCGAGCGTTATCGTACCAGACCCTAATTAAAAGTAGGAAATTAAAGGGTTTCAGCACTAAAACCTTTTCCCTAATACCTCAAGATTCGACGTTAGAAGTAACGACCTATAAAAGAGAACGGACATAAAGCTGCACTTCATTGTAGTCGGAAAAAACTTTGTTTCTAGTTTATTACCTACAGATGGATTGCCCAGAGGAACTGCGAACATTCCATTTGGCTACAAAAAGAACTTTCAATTCAACTTTCCAGCGAGAGCTGTTTAGATTCCGTTGTTTCAATACGTGTTCGATTTACTCGAGTTTTTAGAATTCACGGATTGAAATCGACGTTTAAAAAAGGAACGGGAATGTGCGCGGGATTATTTTATAACAATAATACAAAACATTATCAAACCCACAAAAATAATAACAACCGCACCATGCAACATCCTTCGCTAACAATCCGACTAATGCGCGCGCAGACATTTGCAATAAAAACCCCATTGCGGACACAATACACGTAAAAATACACTCCACATATTTCACCGTTTTCGCACAACGATTATTGTGCCTATTCTAAACGAGTACAGCGATCTATTTATGAACTCTATTACTTGGAAATAAGGTTGAAAATTGTAATGGTTACTATCTTTCACACAGCATGAGTTCTTCTTCCTATTGAGTTGATTCGCGGTTTCGCAGACCACAGTGTGTCGACATGTGGCGCGAAGGGTTAACTTAAGGGTTAAAACACTGTTGTTTTCTTTATGAGTTAGCTAAACAAAGGGCAAAGGGTAACAAGTTCGCGCCTGCCGCCCGCTGTGACGTTGTTCTTTTTTTGGGCAAAAATGGATTATTGTCGGAAAAATGTTTTGATGTCTTTATTTGGAGGACTGGCGTTTATGTGTTGAATTATAATAACGGTAATCCGGTCAATAACAGTTATTTTTGATTGATGAAACGTAATTAACTCATAAGTTTATAACCTAAGTAATTAATTTTAAAAGCTTAATTACCAAAAACAGTTTTAGTAAATTCTGTTTTCAGAAAACTTAAAAGCATTATTTTGAAACTCCAAATAAGTTTAATGCAAAACTCTTGAATAGTAAATTAAATCGTACTCCAAACCGTATAATGCACTCACTTGTTTCGCCGCACATTAAGTTCGACAAACGCTTTATTCATTTACATTTCCTCTGACAATAGAAACTAAAATGATCCTTATGCAAGTACGATAGGGTAAAATTTGCAACAATCGTATTGATTAGTAAAATTGTCAGATTATACAGTATGGATGACAAGTGGCTCTTCAGGACAATTGAATTTTTAGTAACAGTGTGCGATACCCTCTCGAAATTTATTTTTTAACAAATGTCGCGGTAGATTATCCGAATACAAAATGATAGCGGTTTAATGTGGCGGGGTGCCCCAGCGGGCCAGCGGGCCATATTGGGGCACTTTAAAAACTCATCCGTAAATTAAATGTAATTGTTCGCTTGTTAACCGCACCGAAGGGGACTCTTTTTTATTATTTCACTTATTACTTTTTCGTTTGTAGTTTGTAGCTAATGACTTGGAATAGATTTTTTAATAATAATATTCTAACTGAACTAGTTATTCTAAAGTGTGTCAGTAGCAACTAGCGACGATAATGTTCATTTATTTACTTTTACTAAGTATTTTTTATTCGTTAAAATATTACCTTCATCAATCAATCGTAGATTATCAACAAAACAGCTGCAAACTCAAAGAAATGTCCAACTGAAATTGGATTTATTAATGTAACGTTCTATCGTTATGTTGCCTATACAAAAACTTTTACCCAACAATAGCGTTTCTTTACTAATCGCCTCGAAAAAAGTACATTTTTATTAAAAAATATTAAAGCTTTCAACGTAAGCAAATAATTAGGTTTTATGAAGACAACATTTTATAACTCACTTTATTACGGTTTGGGTCAATAAATTGATGGTCGCAGACAAGTTAATTAAATCAGGGTTTTTTTAACGACATTGTAAAAACTGGTCGTGATGATGATGATGCAATTTTATAATCACCAAAGATGCTGTAATTAGTAGATGCTGATTACATCACAAGCTTTGTTGTGTCTAGCTGAGAAGTTTGTCTTCTGCATGTAAAATGAGCTTTAAATGCGCCATTCCACCAAAACATTACTGAAACAAAGGAAACTTGCAGTTGCAACATTTTATTTATCATTTCCACTATGAAAATGATAATAATAAACATGAATGCGGCAGCACTGCAGCAAAAAAAAAAAAAAAAAAAACAGTGAAACAACTAAAAAGGCCACATTCGGGAAGCTAATAAGCCTATTGTCCTTTAGTGATAAGCAAATATTCAGTAAAACGACAAAAGAAAAAAAAACGGCGGGTCCGGTCATAGCATAAGGTGTGAATGTTCTCCAATTTACTGGCCATTGACAACAAGTATAAAAGATGGCCCCCTATAAACCCGCGTGTCCCATTTGGTCCACTTGACCCCCTCGGGCGCATAAATTATGCATAATCATCAGCATATCGAGTGATGCATTCGCTGAATTTATGAGGAATTATGGCCGCGTAGTAAGTGTGTGGGGTTTTTAGGTGCTTGAGGACTGAGCAAAAACACTAAATTCTGAAAATTGTGATGTTGACAACCGCGTATTAAATAGTAATAGAACTTGTTATTTCCCGGATCGTGGGACTAACGAGCTACCTACCGTGACCCCGGAACGTAAAGGGCTATTGAAGGACACAGTGGATTCCATTCAGTAGTCTGACAGCCTCTCCTGCCCTGCTCTGGTTGGCAGGACTCATTTATTTGGTAATGTGACCATGTTAAAAATAGCTCTCGTTAAAATATTAGTTCATAGCAGAATTAACAAATATACAGTCTATCTAAAAAAATATATTCAATTAAAAACTCAGCAAAAAACACTAAACAAATAAATGAAATAAATGAATCTTTTTTTAATAGATTCCATCAAAATTACTCAGATAAACAAGCGGTTAAATAAATAAATACTACAAATTAGAGCTCACTAAATCGTTTTATCGTCCAAAAAATCTCTAATTTTCCCCCAAAATCTTTTTTACGCATATTTTGTTGAGCAAAAAAAGATGAATAATAAAAAAAAGACGTAATCATGTTGCAGGGGCGGGCATTAGACGCTTATCGTGTGATACGGGCATTAGGATCGACGTTAGAATTTGTTTACTCATAGATACTATCTGACCCAAAACCCAGGTGCAAGTTTTGCATACAATTTACGAACCCTGATATAATGTTAGTAATCTCTTTAGCAAAAGTTTTAACTACATCGCATCGTTAGAATAGTTTTGAATAACGCGATATTTATAGGGTTAAGATTAAATCATAACTAATGAATATGCGAAAGTGTGTGTTGCTTGTTTGTTACGCCTAAATCGCTGAACCAATTTTAATGAGTTAGTGTTCTTTTTGCATGTAACTTCTTATTTTCTTCTCCGATTTGCTTCAAACTTGGTAAAAACGTCGTGTAAAAGCTAGACAGATAAAGACCATACTCCAAATTAAATAATAAGTTTTCAATGTGACAAGGAAACCTTGTCTCCTTTAGATTTTATAATTATATACCAATAGAAGCCAAACAGCGGGGATAATAATAATAATCAAGCTCTGCTTAGCTTGGGACTAGATAGTCCCAAGCTAAGCAGAGCTTGTGTTATGGGTACTAGACAACTGATAAACATACTTATATATTTCTGAATACATACATAATTATACATAAATTACACCCAGAGACAGAACAAATGATCGTGTTCATAACACAAACATTTGTCCTGGGTGGGAATCGAACCCACGACCTCCGGCATAGCAGTCAGGGTACCACTAGACCAACAGGCCTGTCAATGAAAACCACGGATGAAACCACAGGGGACAACTAATTACTTATTTTTGAATGAAAATCCTTTCAGGCTTTATTTTCAGCAGTAAATGATGATATTGCCGCCTTTAGATAGGTAATGAAAACCTCAATGGTAAAATGCTAATGAAAGAATAAAAAAAGGTTTGTAATTTCCTGGGTTCTTATAAACAACCGGTGGGCGGTGGCGCACTGCTCATTTTAATTAAAACCCCGCTAAATTGTTCGGTCTCAGCTTCTTTTCATTCAATAGTGAGTGAATGTGATGGATAATGAAACATTCACATTGTTGCATGTATGTAGGTAGGTACTTCATGAACCACAGAAATTTTGTATTTTATGTTTCGGACAGTATTCTAGTCTTTTATTAAAACTAGTCAAACTACATTTTTTGTATAATAGAATACCTAATAATTTAATACCTACTGATTAAGTCAGCAAATGAGTCCCCCGGCGCCAGTGAAGTGGAAAGGAAGAGAGGTGATCACAATAAAACGAAAACACGCAAAATTCAAAAATGATTTTCTCGTGAAATTAACGTTTTCTACGAGGATAAGAGCTATTTTGTAACGTCCACAAAACGTTTGAGAAACGCTATTTACATATCTCACATAAATATAACTAACTAAATATTTATCTAGCGACCCCCAAGGCTCCGCACTGTTGCAATTTCTACTAAATTATACATGTTAAATACATAAAAACCTTCTAACTATGAAAAAAACCTCATCAAAATCCATTGCGTACCTAGTTTTAAAGATCCGGGTACGTGACTATGGTAAGCCCTCGACTTCGTCTCGAGCTTACATTCGTCTACTCTTTTGTAAAAACCAACTTACCGCACTAGTGTCATAAAATAACTATTATACTATGTAGTGAAGATAAAAATATATTTGATTGCTCGTGATTGTACATAACAAGCGTTTATATTCGGGTCAGTAGCAAGTAGAACATAGCGTTATAAATGTGGTCAGTATTCCGCTGGACAGTGTAGCACAACTTCCAAGTGGTGGCTGACAATGGCCATTCAGTTCCCCGCAGATACAAGGAGAATAGACTTTATAGACACTGTTTGTTAACCGACACACGTCACTAAAATGAGGTGTTTATTGATAAAACTAAGTTAATTTTATGTTAGTTTTGTAAAAATGCTGATTGCAAAAGTTAACAAACTTGAACATTCATTTGTAACAGAAGATCGTGCATTCTGTAGAACTGGTGGCTTACCATGAACTCTTTCCGCGATCCAGTCTAGGCTGTGGGAAAGAGATGGCGCTAGATAACTTGTATAGCTCTATCTCTTTCCCACAGCCTAAACTGGATATTAATTAAGGCCTCTGTACAACGAACAAAGCCAAGCGTAGACCCAAACATCGCTACGAACATTTACACAATCTTTTTAGCGAAAGAGAATTTTCATTCACATACGCAAGAATTTATGCATAATACCATTTATGACTAAAAAGCCCATTTCTGTCACAGCACTTACACTGACGTCCACACTTATGCGTAAGTGCAGTCTGCCACTGTAGCAGACTGCATCTTATGCTTTTTATTTCGTTTTTTAGCAGCACACTGAAAAATATATGAGTCTTTGCTGGCACAGAGTAAAATCCTACCTAATACACCATATATGGTGTTGAATTAACTGTATTATTATTTTCAAAACTTAGCAGGTAAAGTACTAGTATAAAGTATAGTAAGTATGCACGAAAAAAATTGTCTAAAAAATATGATCTTGTCTATTTAAACGTTTGGTAATACCTGGCTGAGTTATTACGTTGTTTTCATCGATCCGCCTGACTTATTACTGGGCAGAACCTGAAATGCCAGCATATTATAATTATGCATATCAAGTTATGGCTAATTCACCGATCGGCCTATGACTACTTATACAAAATCAGTCTTGTTTATATAGCACTTCTAATACAACGTGTAACGTCAAAAGCGCAAAACCTCTCGTGGGGTAGCTCAGCCCATGTTACTGAACAATTTCAGTTGGAAATTCGCAAAGAAAAAATTGGTTTCCATGCAAAATGAGAAATTGGTCGCGTCACATCTGTATGAAAAATCTTTATTTTTTTGTTTGGCGAATCTCCAAAAGTCTTAGAAAAAAAAAATTCAGTAACATGGGCTGAGTTACCCCACGAGAAGTTTCGCGCTTTTGGCGTTACACGTAGTCTCTTGAAATAACTTTACCTACCAGTCAAGGTCGGTAAGGTACCTCCCATCATCTGAATCTCGCCTGAAATTCAAGACATCTTTACAAGTTTTATATAAAACGACTCCACAATCGTATACTCTCGATTCTGGGGCTCATTTCCTGAAACGTTCCATTAAACTTGGTAACTTTGGAACTGATACGAAAGGCGGCACGAGATACCTACGCGACAGTTAAACTTTTAAATCGGACAATAATATCAGAAACTGCTCCAACTGCACGTTTCAACGAAATTTCTGTGCACAGCAGTGGTATGGCCAAGTTTATTTGTTAATAGTACGTTGTCGTTTGTTACTCTTTCACGCAAAAATTACTGAACGGATTTGGCTAAAATTTGGTACACAGATAGTTTATACCCTGGATTAACACATAGGGTACCTAGTTTTTATCCCGATTTTATATATGGATAAATTTCGATTGTCGCTGCTGGTAACAGCTAGTAATTAATAAAATACATAGATATTTCGACGGCACGATTGACGCAGTGGTTGAGAGATCGACTGTCACGCAGCGGGTCGCGTGTATTTAGAGCTATGGAAGCTGAAATATATATTTTTACGATTTGGATATGAGTTTGTTAGAGATTTTTTTTTTTTAATTTGTTAACTAAACAATTCATCCCTATAGCTTGTTTTATTCGACCCATTTTTATTACAATACAAGTGTCTCAAACACTGATAAACTAAAAAAAAAGGTTGCACTCCAGGAGTGCCGGTAGAAGTGAAAACTTTTTTGTTACTATGTTTTATTTTTAATTTGAATGACGTCTTACTCATTTTCGATCAGGGTCACGTGACCCTGACGCGAGTTTTGGTCACGTGACCCTGACGCGAGTTTTAAATTTTTTACCCATTACAGAAAAAGTGTACAACGCCGCTAAAGAAGTTTTCACTTCAAAAAAACACTTTGGGTTGGTTGAATTAAATACACGGTCTTGCAAAATGTAATATTGATTAATTGCAAAGCCCGGTGAATGAAGGGATCCTCCGTACGTAGCCAGATCTAATAATAGTTAAAGGCCAAGAGACTTTAATCCCGATAAAAATATGCCTACATAGCTTGGTATTTCATATTTAAAAGAAACTGGCACAGTACTTGTTGTAATCGGGCACAAAGTGTTCCGTACCATCTTTAGGTAACAAAAATATCATGTCTAAAATATGCTGCCTGGAGGCGTTAGAGTAATCTAAGGAAGAAAAGTCTCAATACAACGCGAAAGAACGACGAGATGCAACTCACAATAAAAAAACGGCGATGACATGTTAGAACCTATGTTTGAATGAATAAGCCAAGGATTATGTCCGTTTGCTAATTAATTCCCATCTGTATATTAATGTTCCTGTAATGATTGTTTCAGTGTCAGCGTCCCGGGCTACGCGGGTGGACTTTCAGCGTCGTTGCCGGGCGGCGGCGGGGTGACGGGGGCGGCGTGGGAGCGGCTGGGCGCTGAGCTGGTGCTGTCTGCCCTGGTGGCGGCTGCGCACTTCGCTGCCATGGAGCGCCGATGGACTGGGGCAGCCCCAGCGCTGCTGGGGGCAGCCTACTGTGCAGCTAGCTTCGTCTCTGTTAGTATTCTTTAACAGTACAGGCCCTATAGCCAAATGGCAAGCGACATTCGCTAACGTTCAGCAGTCGCTAATACATTTTCAACTTTATACCCCATCGCATAAAGTTGAAAATCTAGTAAAGACTGCTGAGCGATAGCGAACGAAACACGAAAACGATCTGTAATCTTTGATAGATTTTCAACTTTATGCAATGGGGTTTAAAGTTGAAAATGTATTAGCGAATGCTGAACGTTGACCGTCGCTTGCCGTTTGGCTACAGGCTCTGTTCATATTACAAATATTGTGACGACACGACGTGCAACATACACGTGACGACACGGTTGGCGCAGTAGCTGAGCGATCAACTGCTGCACTGCGTGTCGCGGATTCGATCACCGCTCGGAACAAATATTTGTACGATCTGCAAGTACTTGTTCCCGGTCTGTGTGTTTGTGTATGTGAGTTTCTGAACTATGTTTGTAAACGCACCCACGATACAGGAGAAAATTCTTTGTGTGTAGCAAAGTTATCTCAAAAAAAGTCTGGCAGTATAGCATAAGAGATCTGACCATAATAGTAAACAAACCATTTGTTGTCTAGTTTCAATGGCCAATAGGTTCGTAATTACAGCCAAGTTCAATTTTACCTATTTAATCTGCGAGAAAATACGAGTACAATAGGTAAAACCAAGTAAAATCAACATAATATTTAACGTAAAATCATCAACAAATATGGTGTCAGGTACCGGGCGAGTAGCAATACGAGCACGTGCATTGTTCACCGTCCGCGCTATTATGTGGAATATATTACAGCGAGCTACCTGCCTTTTGTGCACAGCATCCTTAAGGACAGCTGGTGGCGTGCCATCTGTCCGCTCAGAACAGAGTACGTGAAAAAATAACTACCTACGCAATACGTTCGATGTGCCTATTGAAATGTCTGTGCAAAACGTAGCGTTTTTATGCCGATCAAAATGAATGGCATTTTTTTTCTTTGAGTATTGAAGGCAATAGCTAGAAGTTAATAAAAAAAAACTAGAGCCTTTAATCGAGAACTTAAAATGGCAGATAAAAGTACACTTTGGTTAGATTTTTTTTTAGCAACTCAATCCTACTACTATGTATTTAAAACGTGTAAGTTTATTTGGATGGACGTTTTTATTTATTTATTTATTTAAACTTTCACGTACAAATTGAGGTACATAAGGCGGACTTAATGCCACAAGGCATTATCTACCAGTCAACCTTTGGGTCAAATGGAGATGAAGTTCGAATAAGTGCAACTGTACAATATGAAAAAAATTAAAACTATTACATCTAATTATACCTAAAAAATATACTAATACATATGAAAATATATACCTATATTAAATATACCGTTACGTATATAAAAAAAAAATATATATATATATATTAGATAAATAAATTACACATATATACTTAGTTTTAAATAAAATATATAACATAAATAGATATTATAATATGACATGACGACGACCATTGTTTTATAAATAATAGGAACTCTTTCACGCAAAAACATCTGAAAGGTTTTGTATGGAAAAAAAATGGTACACAGATAGTTTTTATCGCGAACACAGGACAGTTTTAATCCCGATTTTAAGCTCCTACGAGAGAATGTTTGGGTAAAGCCGCTGGAAACAACTACTGGTAATATTACAGTTCAAATCATTATCTATGACTTTTCCATCATTTTACGTACTGACTGCTTATTACCAATGGTCACGTTCTGGTGCCAGAGTTAATTAAGCCACCTCCAGGCCTCTGACAACATAAAACCCTCTAACCGTGTCCAGAAATTAAAATTTCGATGACCATCCAAATGCATCTAAAATGGAGTATTACTATCATTTCACAGATGCCTTCACTGAATCCCGCAAGATCTCTGGGTCCATCGTTCGTGCTGTCCCGCTGGGAGAGCCACTGGGTGTGCTGGGTGGGTGGCCTTGGTGGTGGAGTAGCTTCAGCACTGTTGCATGAATGGGGGGGAAAACGTTCGCGAGGAGGCTCTTCCCGTGCCTCGTCCCCGCGGGATCTGGACGAACTGGACAAGCCTGCGTTCCCATCGCACCACCACTACCGGCACGCTCCCACGTACTGTGCCGCCGCGCCGCGCCCCGACACCGCAGAGCCGCTTTACTCCGGCACCAAGTCTCTCTACTGTCGCTCGCCGCCACCTGCTAGGCATGGCTTACACAGGTAACTAGATACCTCTTGTTTCTATTCTTCGTCGTTTCTCTCTTATTCAGGCAGAAGCCAACAGTTCAGCTCATGTCGGCCACTGATGCCACCTAGGGATATCGTCCTTCAATATCACAGACTTTTCATCTATTAATATGCTTGTTGTACTTTAATTCTGAGAGTCGATACACCCAGAATTTTAAAGCATTACACATTCTATCCATCAGATTCCATCAGGCGTTATCGGCCAATCAAGACACAGCCACGCTGAGTTCATCCATCGCTTTCCACCAAGCGAGACCAAGGTCAAAATCAGACCCATTATGTGATAAAAATCCCCTCCTATTGTATGCATTATACCAAAAGCGATTGATTCCCAAGTGCCTTAATCATTTCTTACATTTACATTTCCAGGTCTCAGTCAGTGTACAGCAAGGGCAGTTCCGCGACGAGTGGGGCGACGAGTGCGACGGCCACGGTGACAGGGGCTGGGGGCCCACTAGTGGCAGCCTCATCTCTTGTACTGCGGCCCCCTGCGCACGCGCACCATGCGCTCGCACACAACCAGAACACACACAACGCACAACGAGACCCACCCTATGGCACGGCCAACGGAATCCGACCTGGACCTGCCGGTGAGTTCTAACTTATACAGGATTCGCAAGAGGCAATTGCGTGAAAGTTCCAGTCCAACTATTCAGTCTTGCTTTTGGCCTAACTGTTCTCTTTTTATGTATACACAAATTACATCGACGTCATGTACTATACGTATTCATCCGCATCCGTCTGGAATGTGGCTTAATGTATAATCTTATGTGTACAGGAGCAGCAGTTAACGAGCGACGCGAGTCCGTGTACAGCGGCAGCGTGGGCGGCACGAGCGCGAGCGGCGCGTCCGTGGGAGCGGGCGGCGCGCGGCGCGACGACGCGTACGGCACGTATGCGCGCGCGCCGCACTACCGCGCCACACACGCCGCGCACGCAACGCACGCCGCACACGCCGCGCATGCCGCGCACCCCACGTCTCCGCACGCTCTGTCGGACCACTACTAGCGACGCGCCGAGCAGCACAACATCGCGCTGCTCTTCGACGTTTAAAACGCCGGCCCTAGTACTAACACTACCAACCCGCGTTGGCTCTGGACGCCACGCAGACGCGTGTCGCGTCCGCAGATCCCCAAGTGAGACAAAACACTTCATGAGTGTTGAACAATTAGTTACGGATTTAAAATACAATTGTACTTCTTATATAATACACACGTCAAATGAGACATTTGTATGAACGGTAAACATAGATCTGTTACCTAGATTTTAATTTTATCCGTTTGGAGATGTAAGTTATTGAAACAATAATTTGGGTGCGTGCTAAAGTGTACCTAAATAAATATCTAGAATTATATTGTTACATTAACATTGAAAGTATCATTTATAGTCCGTGAAATCATATAATTAAAAATTACAATAAATCATAATAGTCTTGATATGTATTTGTATGGCATATTTATATTATAATGTAAATTTCTGGACATAACCTGATTATTATTATTTTAATGTTCTGTCTTTCTTCAGGATTTAGAAAATTTTATCAATTAAAAAGCTAATTATCACGTAGAAACGATAATACTTTATTAAAATAATATCACCATTGAAGTGTTAGGTATTTCCTCGGAACGGCGATAAAAAGTTTATTCTTACTGTGAATACACACGAGTATTGAATATCTTATGAAGATAATATTTAGTAATAAGAATATTATTATCATAAGTACGGTTCTCGGGCAAAACAGAATATATTGTGAAAAAACTGTGTATTGTTGGTTAGGCGATTTTACCCAACATTATTCACCAACCCAGAATTTCGTGCAGCAACCCTTTACCGCGGTGAGAATCGCCTGACACTCGTTTGGCTAAGTGGACCAAATCATTGCCAAAAATGAGTTAGTTGCAAAATCTTTCAATATCAATGAAAAAATATGAAGTGCCATAAAAAAAAAAAAAATTCTTCCTTTTCCATATTGTTATAAAATACATACTGTTAATTAAATGTAGCTAATGTTAAAAGACTTAATAGCTTAGTTAATAAGTATCGTATTAATGTAAATATTGACATATAGATAGATAATTTTCAAATGATATTGCCAAAACGAAGTAACATTATCTGTTATTGACTAAAATATAACGGGTCTCACTAATTGTAAAATAATTTCTACTTATGTACCTATTAATAGTAACAAGTTTCTAAAAAGGTATAATTTTAAGCAAAGAATATAGTTTTAAGATGTTTATGATGAAATTTTCGGAAATATCATATCACTGAACGCAACTTGGCTATCCCACTACCATGTGCCTAGTTCTATTTTACTTTATGGAATTACCATTTGGTTTTTCGTAATATTGTTTTTTAAATAAAAAGCTTATAAATAATACGGTAGCGAAATATAATCTACAAGTGGAATTTAATGATTATGTCAAGTATAATATAATCAGGTCTACAGAAATTTTGTAAATAATTTTAAATAAATTCACTAAAAGTTATACGCTTGTCACTTATTTTTTAATTATTTTCCGTTTTCAACCAGTGGAGCTCAATGATTGAACATTTGCGTCTTTAGCTTGGCCCCTAGCTCCTGACTCATCATCATCCTATATTTCTTAACTTTGATGTGCTCGGCTTCCAGTCGTACCGGCAGCAGCTGAATATCAGTATTTTACATGGAGAGACTGCCTTTCGGACCTCCACAACCCAATAAGTGGTAAAACTGTTTGTCAGACTTTCGAGCTTCTGACTAACAATCTAACAACTGTCAAAGATCCACAAATGGCATACATCTATATTATGAGTGTTTTTTTTATTTTTTTTTACGTGGCAAAATCATCAAATGAGTCCTCCAACGGGGCAGGGCGGGAGGGACTGTCAGACTTGTACTGACTAAAATCCACGGTGTCCTTCGGTAGCCCTTTGTGTGCCGGAGTCGCGGTATACGTATGTCCCGCAACCCCGGCAGGACTGTGGCCCTCTATAGGGGGGCCCCGTCACTATGCTGACGCTCCTTGAGGCGCGCGTGGGACACAACGCGCCGTCGACCCGGGCATGGTCCTTGGTCGGGCAGCGAGTTGCCCTTTACTCGCCGCCCGCATGCCCGCGCCTACGGTGGCCGGAGATCGTCCCGCGACAGCCGTCGCCGTGGGCGTCTACCACTGCGTCTCGGGCGGAGGGAGGACGGTATCCTCTCCCTCAAGCGGCCCGCCTCCTCCTTCGCGAGCATGACTGCTTCGCAGAAGGAGGCGACCGCCTCCCACTCCGTCTCGCCCCGCAGCATGGCCGCAACCAATGCCGGGCGCGAGAGGTCTCCGCCTATCGCCGCGGTGAGGACACGGCGGTGCTCCGCCCAAGCTGGGCAGTCCTGCACCGTATGCTCCACCGTGTCCTCCGGGCGATCCTCGCAGTGGTGACACCCGGGCGTTTCCTCCTTTTTTATCATGCACAGGTACCTCCCGAAGCTGCCATGTCCGGTGAGGACCTGTGTCATGCGGTAGGTGAGGACGCCGCGGGACCTATCCAGCCACTCCTCAAAGAGGGGTCTTACAGTCGCGACTGCGGCTAGCCCGATATTATGAGTGTTAACTTCACAATGTGCTACTAGCGAAAGATCACCACATTTTTCCCAAGACATAGACATTTTTTGGAGGTATTAATCACTGAGATATATAAGTTTTAAAGTTAGAGAATGTAATTAAAATCTTGGTTGCCTAACTGAACAAGAAAAGTGAACGTAGCTTTTGACCCATAAAAAATAGCATCGTATCGCTTAGAGGTCAAAAAATTGGAAATGACCTGACCCACGTCTCTATTCTATTTCTTCCATACTGCCAGAGAAACCCCGTTAATTTTCTTATAATACAGGAAAGGATTTAGAGAGAAATAAAATCAGCATCTTAAAATTAATAGATTGTACTTACATAAATTAAAAAAAAATACATATTTACATCTCAATTAGCATAAATGAATCCAAAATTTTACAGTCTTATACATTACGAATTTAATCGGTCAAAAGTCCAATTACTTAAATCTACTATCGATTATTTTAAAGATAAGAAAGAGTTCGTCGACAATATAAGTTTGTTTGCTAAAATAATACTCAAGAGATTAAAATGGATCTATGATAAGTTGTTGGTTTAACGCTGGGGCAGCAGACATAATCCTGGATCCTTAACAAATAGCAACCCAGTTCCTTATGAAGGATTTATTCCCAACTCCCTCAGAAAAGCCAAAACAGGACTCCTGTACTTAACGTAAGCGTCCTCCATTTTCTGTGAACAAAGCGGTTTATTGTGAAAACGTTTTCATGGCAAGTTTTAAGAGATTCTCATATGACAACCGTCTACGCGCGGTCGGGAGTAACTTTATTGAAATTGAGGCGAAGCCGGTTAATTGCGGTCTCTTGTGGTACTTATTCGCAATTTTTTATTTTATTTAGTTTAGTACAATCGGCGTCATGTAGGTTTCTTTTCAATAAATCTACTTTACGCCGGCCACTAATAGCACAACCACAAGCAAAGCAACTATCAAATCGTCCTACATCAAGCGATTTTCGCGTAAGTTATTATTATTTCATAATTTACGAAATCTGCCAGACTGACTGCCAGTCTTTTTCTTTCGATATCCTTTACGCTTTAAGACAGTCACGCCAAGATGATAAAGTCACCAAGTCATCATAGATTAAACGAACCTGCTTGAGATTGTCATAATATTCATCATCGTCGTAGCTGGGGCCGCGACGTCTGCTCCTGAACTCATTGATCGCGATTCCTTTAAAGTTCTCATGGTGCTTCGGCAACAACGCCAGAAGCTTGATGAAGAAGGGTGCGACAAGAACAGACAGCACTGACGGTCGAGTCTGCTTGTCCATCTTCAACGAGTACAACAAGAAGGCTTTCTCTACTGCCTGCTCGTTGTTAAACTGGTTGACTGACTGCAGATCGTGGAAACGGATCTCAAGATTCTGTGGAATTAATAAATTTTACTTAATTATTTGTGTTTGAAAGAGCAGTGGTGGCCCAGTAGTAGCCCCGACTTACGAGTTGTAGTCGTGGGTTCAAACCAGCCAGCTGTATTACTTTGTGTAATTTATTTCATCACCACTGCTCTCAAAACCGTGAAGGAAAACATTGTGATGAAACCAGCATGACCTAGAACCAAAAATTCGAAGATTTGTGACATCCACCAATTTGCACAGGGCCCGCGATTTTAGCCTACTCCCTCTGACAGAGAGGAGGCCTGTGTCCCAGCAGTGGGGACATTAATAGGATGATGATGATGTGTTACAAGATCCAATATTCGTGGTAGAGTTAATTTTGGTATGAAAGAAACCTAAATAAACTTCTATACTACTATACTAACCTTTTCGACCGCCACCCTGTAATCATCACCTTCAGATTCTGGTCTGTTAACCAGGAACTGCCTGAGAGCCACCTCAATGCCTTTCTTATGCAAGTCTTCGAGCGCTCGCGGGTGGAAGCAGCACATCTGCGGGCCCCACGCCGACGTTATGTAGTTGTTATAAGTGAACTCCGCCGCTTGCATTGCGATCCTGTTGCTGTTTATGTTCGCTTTTTCAAAATCTGCATAGCAGATGCTAATTTCCTGGAAAGAAAGTATGCTCAGCGCTTATTAAAGGTCCAACGCTCATTTATAATTAATGTATGAGATCAGTATCGCCAAGGCCTATCTTCTCGCTGCCAACTAGGAACTAGAGTATATTTAAAATTAGTCAAAGCTCTCGGCGAGGCGAATCGGCTCAATATCATTGGGTGGACGCCATGCTTGGGGCAATGTGGAGCACACCAAATGCGCGGCAACCTTGCGTAGAACGTCGGCCATTCTACGAAAGTCTCTCCGCAGCATAAGCTAAAAAATGAACTAATTCCTAGGAGCTTAATTCAAGCAGAACCGTTAAAAAAACACAGCTTAATTTGAATCCAAAGTTTTTATTAATTACTTTAAACACATTAACGCATGCGACGCGCATCGTAAAGACGATTTTTTTTTTGAGGAAAGAAAAAATACATTGCAAGCGGGATTCGAACCCACGACTTCTGGATAGGTACTCCAGACGCCTTAACCAACTAGGCTATCGCAACCCACATCTGCAAGCTGAATTTCTCTATTCCTCGTTTACGCTTTTCGGTAGCGTAGCGCCATCTCTTGGATTAGTTAAAGTTAGTAAAGTTTTTACCTTAGATTCAAATTAAATTGGATTAAATTTTCAAATTAGTAACATACTTTGAGAAGTTTTTGAATGTAGAAATCCTCTCCTTGTTGCGTTTCGCGATTCCTATGTTTGTAAAAGAATGCTGTAGCTTCGTCGATTGCACGGAGATTTTGTGCTTCCAGCCTGTTGGAGCTGATGCCCGCGTTGTCCATGTGAAGCCGCATGTTCGTCACATACAAGTTGCGAGCCTCCAACACGGCGCTTCTGTTGTTCTGCTCATTAATAGCACACAATTGAACGTATTGCTGTTCCAAGTTCTGCAACAATAATTTACGACTTAAATAATATCCACTAAATTCTCAGCTTGTAATGATTCTGGAGATTTTTATTTATAATTGCGTATCTATCAACGACAAACAAATTACCACTAACTCTATCGCTGCTTTTGTCAGTAAAATAGCTGTGGCAAAAATCTACGCTAGCGTACCCGCAAGGCTTTCAGATTAACTTAAGCACTTCCATCATAGCACTTCAGTGACAGCACTAACTAATCTCACCTGTATTAAAGCCGGTTTCTGATCATCTTCCTCGTCCTCAGTTACATCTCTTGCTGCGTCAAAGAGTGCGAGGGCCACCTGGATGGCTTTACCGTGAAGCTCCGCCAAATCACCAGGGTGTAGGCACAGACGTGTGTGTTCCCCACACACGTTTCTTATGGTGTCGTCATAAGCCTGCTTGACGAGAGACATCGTTTCTCGAACCAACGCCTCGTTATTCAACACGTAAAGTGATAGACTCGCGTCCAGCTCCTGCCAATGTTAAACGTGGGAGTTAATTCTACATTTCTGGAGACCAGAATATTAAAAAAAAACCCAGGTATCTACCTATTTGCAGATCTTGTACAATATTTAAGAAAACTCGACTAATAAATCAACTCTACCGCGATGTCTGTCATTAGCATCGTAGTCATACCTTGAAAAGTTCTTTGAGTTGAGCGTCAGCGTCCTGCTGCGAGCCTAGCATCTTCTTCTGACGAAAGCAGTGCTCGGCCTCGGCGCGCGCGGCTGCGTGCGCTCTGCCAAGCGCGCTGGCGGTCACACTCCGCGCTCCGCGTTGTCTTTCTTCCATGCGCACCGTATACAGAGAGCGTGCTGCGCGCGTCGCTGATAGCAAGCATGCATCTGCCGTAGCCTAATAAACAAATGCTTTTATGTACTAAAAATAATTTATTTTACGTAGGTAAAAAAATCGCAGAAAATAAACCATGGAAATAGCAGCAGCAGCTTGCTACAGTATGGTAGTTAAACCAAAAATACTAATGTACTCGTAAGAATGGATTTTACACAGTGAGATCTTTATTCCGTAAGGCCTTTAATACTGTTGATCACAACTTATTACACAACTTACACGCCACAAATATTCAGAGTGTAACAAAAAAAGTAATACTTTGATGAAGAATCGAATAAAAATGGTACATAAGTCTGAAATCAAAAACTGAGACTGTGTAAACGTCACGAGCTTACGAGTACCACAGGGCTGTCCAACGGGGCCCTCGTTGCTTTTCTTAACCGAAAACATTAATAATAATGTCTTTACATCTCTGAATTAAAATTGCGACAAATGGTAGGAAACGATATTGAAAACCGAGTTAAGTAACAACTAATTAAAATAAAGAATTAAAACCAGCCTTAAAAATGGTCACAGCTTCGGGCATGTCATCACTGTTGAAAATTTTGACATACTGCTGGAAGTACTCGAACAAATCTTGAGTCCGAACTCGTTGACCGTTGATGAGCTTTGGAGTGAGGTGCTTCGCATCGAAGAGTGAAGGTACTAGCTCCAGGAGTGCTAGTCTAAACTTCTCTGTTAGATCTGTAATTTGATAATTTATTAGTTTCTTGTACTAATTAGCGATCTCAGGTTTTTAGATAAAGTTTTATTATACTGACCACGAAGGCGTCCGGAAAAATGTTGATTTTCAACGGCGAGGCCGGGATGTGGCATTAGGAAGCACTGGATCTGATCGAAACACGATCGAATGTGCGCACGGACCTCACGCAACTCTGACTTTTGATGCTGATGCGACTGGTAACATAGATAACATGGGTAACGTAGGTAGTAAGTAATAAAAAAATGAAAGACTGTATAAAATGTCATAATGTTAGTATGACATGGCAAATGGACACAGTCTTGAATGGTTATTTACAAAAATCACGTATTCTGCTTACATTTATGGAAAAAGCAAACTCGCACTGGGCCCGCGTGGTTAATTATGGCCCACTCCCTCTCACAGAGAGGAGGCAATTATAGGCTGATGTTGATGAAAAGCAGTTATGAGAAAATGGCGGGTGAATTTTTATGAAGGTTTGTAATATTACCTGGAGCCGCTTGTTAAGCAGCCCTGTGCCGCCGACGAAGCCGTGTGCGTGCTCGTAGGCATTCGGCCAGTCTCGAACAAGGAACAAGAGCTTCTGGAAAGCCTTGCCCTCAGCGCCGCTCACCAACTTGCCGTACTCCGTGAAAAGCTGCCGGATAGCAAGAACAGACAATGTGTACAAGTTAACTAACGTTACTCGTCGTCGTCTACTTTTTCAAAAGACTGAGAATTACTCGAACTGTTTTTATCATCATCATCATATCAGGACGTCCACTGCTGAACATAGACCACCCCTATAGATTTCCAATAGAACTGATCCAATGTTTAGGAATGAAAAATTTTTGAGCATGACTGAGATGGCTTAACAGGTCAGGTACTGTCTGATATACAGATTCGGAAGTTTGCAGTCGCAGAAGGCCGTTTTTTGTTTTCCGTATAAGGCTCCCACATTTGTCGACGCGGACTCAACATTCTTATTACGTTGACATAAAGGATTTTTTGACGGGCTTAAGCCGATTCCGCGTCGTTAAATGTGGGAGCAACCTAAAAGCTTTAGGTAGTCGATTTTTTCGAGGATTCTATAATTAAACCAATCGAGATTCTGACCTGTAAATGTTGCAGATCGTCTTCCCTGATGTTGCCGGACAGATTGTAGACCTGCACGGACGAGATGAGGGTCGACAGCGCGAAGATGGTAGAGTTCTGTCCGATGGTGGTCTCTGAATCGAAGGTACCCTGTGTGTCCATCAGCAGCACAGCCACCTGTAACCACAAGACAAGTATAATGAAGCTACAGAAACACACAGATGACACAGATGTATGACAGTAAGCGAACGAATGAGAAGAACATAAATAGCGCACTGCAGTATTCCTAGGCCTATTAATTTTCAATAGTACTAGAGGAACAGAAACTAATACTGTTTTTCAAGTGCACTGCATAAATTATTTTACGACTACGCCACTTCGTAGTACAACGCGACACAAGTCAAACTCGTGCAACTTTGATATCCATTGACACGTGGCTGTGTACCTCTATGAATTTGTCGGCTGGATACCAAAGACGTAAGGTATCGGATACTTGCATCGCATTGTGTACGTAACGGTTAAGACCGACTAATAACATGAAAGACAGAGTTTAGTACAATAGGTCAAAAATATCATTCATCTTCGACCGATAGTCTTGTACGGCTAAGATAAGAAAATGTTAATTGATTAGCGGTTGACTCTTGCTTGTAAGATGTGTTCCAGTCGACCCACCTTCTCTCCGGAGTCCATGGTGGTGATGATGGGTTCCGGCCACAGGTGGATGCCGGTGGTATCCCGCTCGCCGCCGCCTCTCCAGTGGAAACCTCTCAATGGCTCGTCTTCACTACCCAGCCACTCGCCACTCATCTGACTGGAACGCTAACAAATAAAAATATTTATTGCAGTTTGCTTTATGGTCTCCTTCAGTTTTATAGTCTGGTCTACTCAGCCCCCATAGCCAAGTCGCAAACGATAATCGTTAACGCTAGCTTCTTCCCCAATAGATTTTCAACTTTATACCCCAGAACTTAAAGTTGAAAATCTATTAAATAATTTAAACATTAGCGGCTAGAAGGAAAGAAAATGCTATGCAATCTTCACTAAATCTTCAACTTTACCCATAAGCACATAAGCATTTGCGTTTATCGCTTGTAAAATGGTTACAGGACAAGTAATCTGTGGTCTAGTCGCAAATGGCGGTTTGCATCAGGTCAGGAGATCCTCTGCACACTTTCTCTCGTTTTATTTAAGTAACGTTGGTGTTACTACCTATTCCCTATGGTCACACCACGCTAGAGCTCGTCTACAGTCTATCCACTATCTTTAAAACAGTTGTGCAAATTATACCTTGCAGTGGGATCAGAACTCCTGCTCACTCTTAGTTTGTTTAACATTATTGTTGCAATACTCACAGGCGCGTTCAAATATCTGAGGAAGAAGTCGAGTATGAAGGACTTGCCGCCGCGGTAGGCGCCGGCCACGCTGACCACGACGACGGGCAGGTCCCGCACGTCGGGTCGTAGCAGCAGGTTCCTCAGCGCGGCCTCGTCCAGCTCGTAGCGTCCATCGCCCGCGCCCAGCCGCACCACCTGCACTCCTGCGACGCCGCCGCTCATCGCGTCTGACACTGCACATCACGACATTTTCTAGTGGTCACTGTCTCATCACTGCCACTGATGTATTAACGTATGTACCTAGTGTAGTGTGAGCAGTTTACCACTTAGCCAATCTATACATATTATAAAATGGTAGGAGTCTAAACGTTACATTGAATATTTTTTAAAGAATACTTGGGGTGCCGGGTGTGATCTACAATAGTACTATTATGTATTCTGTGTCTACAATCAAACCGAAGCCAAAAAAAAGTTTTTAGAATTTTTGTCGGTTTGTCTGGATTTACTTCTTTGGCACGAATATTATTTAGAAGTCAGGTCAACATATTATTATAGCTATCACCTACGGGGAACGAGCAGTTAACCTTTATTTCTTCAACGCATTCACGCAGACGACGCGAACGTCGCGTCAAATTGTATTATCAAAAGACATAGGATTGCTAAAACGGCATTCAAGGATAAATTATGCTGTTAAGGAAAAAAATGTAATATCAAAGGAAGTGCCAGATTATCTGCATTCAAATAAATATACCTACACATGTAATTAAAGATAAACGAAAAATGATACCAGTTCTGATGATTTGACACGGTATCTTTGTTGGCAGCATTTAAATCGATGTCATACTTCACTGCAGGCCAGGAATTATTAAAACACTAGCTGTTGCCAGCGGCTTCACCCGCTATAACTTGAAAATTATCCCACGGGAACATAAAATCGGGATAAAAACTATCCTATGTGTTAATCCAGGTTATAAACTATCTGTGTACCAAATTTTAGCCTAATCCGTTCAGTGGTTTTTGCGTGAAAGAGTAACAAACATCCATACATCCATACTTACAAACTTTCGCCTTTATAATAGTAGTAGGAAGTAGGATGAGTCATATGAAAAAAAAAAACAGAATTTCGCAAAAGATGTAAGTTGTAACTAGAAACTATTACATGCTGCTATTTTAGACGTTGTAACAGTAACGGCGAAATTTGTAGATCTTTGACCTAAGCCAAAAGCTCAAGTCTGACAACCAGTCTTACCATGGGGTATCGTATTACACAATTACTAGGTTGTGGAGGTCCGACAGGCAGTCGCTCCATGTAAAATACTGATATCCAGCTGCGTCTGGTTCGATTGGAAGCCGACCCCAATATAGTTGGGAAAAGGCTAGGCAGATGATGATGCTGCTATTTTAAGTTTTATCTTTCTCTGCAAATTAAGGCCATGGTTCTATTTACCACTTTGCTCTACTACTCATATGCCCAAAAAAAACAGGTTCCCCTAAAAGCTTTGTTGAGTTGACGATATCCACAAAATCTTGGGAAGGAGATGGATGAGGGCACTTAAAAACCGGGAATAAGGGAAGGTAGGTACCGAAACACGCTGAACTATAACTGTTCATAATACGGCATCATATTTTGACTTTTTACAATGATTATTCTATTGATTACACTGTGTCAATCGGTCGACAAAGATCGGTGGATACGGGCAGATTTTTTGCCCTTCTTATGTAGACACACGGGCATGAAGACGCGGCAAGATGTCTTTCTAAAACGTCAACTGGAAGTAAAAGAGATGTAAAGAAACCTTTTACATTCACACTCATCGGGTGTTCTCGGTGTTTCACATCGTAAGACTGTTTTGGGCTTGGAACTTGGTATTCTAAATCTGGCTATAGATACTGTTTTCTTGAAAGAAAAATATCCCTTGGTAATAAAATACTGTCGTTTTTCGGTATTAGTCTATTTGACATTTTATGAAAAGGATTAGATTTAATATAAAATATCTGGTTGACCGAGCTTCGCTCGGTTTTTAAAATGTCTATATCTTTAGCTTTTAACCTGGGACCTTGATAAATCGATTCCTTGAGCCAAAATCTGTAACTGTAACTTTCATGAAAATCCTTGGAGCCGTTTCCGAGATCCTGATTATATATAAATAAATATACAAGAATTGCTCGTTTAAAGATAGTAGATAGATAGATTAGATAAGTATTAAAATATAAAACTTACTCGTCTATAGAATGATAGATCCACTTAGTGAAAACACTTTTTCCGGCTGTTGCGAAACAGAAGTTATTATTTGTATTTGTTTATTTAAGTAAAAGCGATTTATATAGGTGGTACAGGTGTTGACGGCAGACACTATAGTACCTACTCGTATGATAGCATTTTGATAAAATTGAAAAACTGCACGCACGTAGGTACATTGTAATTGTATTATCTTATCTATTGGGAATCGAATTAATATATCACAAAAAAAATTGTAGCTACAATTTTTCTTATCTTTTTTTTAGCGTGGTAATCATCAAATAAGTCCTCCCACCCCGGGCAAGGGCGGGAGGGACTGTCAGACTCGTACTGACTAAAATCCACGGTGTCCTTCAAAAGCCCTTTATGTCCCGGGATCACGGCTTTGGCCCCGTCATCCTGCTGACGTTCGTTGAGGCGCGCGTGGAACACATCGCGCCGTTGACCCGGGCATGGTCCATGGTCGGACAGCGAGTTGCCCTTTACTCGCCGCCCGTATGCCCGCGTCTACGGTGGCCGGTGATCGTCTTGCGACGTCAGTCGCGCCGTGGGCGTCTACCTCTGCGGCTGGGGTGGATCGAGGACGCTATCCTCTCCCTCTCGCGGCCCGTCACCTCTTTCGCGAGCATGACTGCTTCGCAGAAGGCGACCGCTTCAAACTCCGTTTCGCCCCGCAGCATAGCCTCGACCAATGCCGGGCGCGAGAGGTCTCCGCCTATCGCCGCCGTGAGGACACGGCGGTGCTCTGCTCAAGGGGGCAGTCTGCACCATATGCTTCACCGTGTCCTCCGGGCGATCCTCGCAGTGGTGACAACCAGGCGTTTCTTCCTTCCTCATCAGACACAGATACCTCCCGATACTATTTTTCTTATGGATGTTGTTTGTTACTCTTTCACATAAAAATTATTGGACTTTTATGCCACCGACGACTCTCGAAAGAAAGGTTTACAAACACACGTAAAAAAACTTTGTGATCACTAGCATAAGCTGATTTTCTTTTCTTTAATTTTATGAAAAACATTGAACTGTTTTAATTTTTTTATATTCTAAATCTATATTTTAAAATTGTAATAATAATTATAAAAGAATAAGAAATCAGTAAATGTACCGTAGGTAACAAAAAATATTTAGATCTTTAAAACTTTCTTTAATGTGTGTTCAATAACAAAAATAAAATATAAAATATTGTAAATAAAAAAGTTTAATTAAAATTATAAAACAGTTTTTTAGTATAGCAACATTTTTGTGTTCTTCTGTTGGGTTTTTTCCCTGTACAATCTTCAGAATTGCGAGTGCCTTGTTAATCTAAATTGATAAGATAGATAATAAAGTTTGTTATGCGAGAGTTCCGGACCATTTTCAGAGTAATATAAACAAACTACCGGCTTCAAAACCAACCACATTTTTTAACCGACTTCAAAAAAGGAGGAGGTTCTCAATTCGGTAAGTATTTTAGAAGAGATTCAAGCCGAAGACGGACGGAACTGAAGGTCATCCCGGATAGTGACTACAATCAGTGTTTCGAGAATTGGAAAATCCGTTGGCATAAGTGCATTGTATCGGGAGGGGATTATTTTGAATGAAATGTAATTGATTTAGAATAATAAATAAAGAATTTACAAAATAAATACATTGTCACCTAATTTTTTGGTCACAGAAATCTTTCTTTTTAAACGATTTAGTATCTGTAATATATCTTATCAAAGTATGTTGAGTACTTATATTTTTTTCGATAAAGGTAGGTATTTCGGGGAAAAACCATATTTCTACATCCGTATCTTGCTATAATCAAAATTCAAAGATAATATAATGTAAATATCGAAAAATGCTGAAAGGAGTCTCGAGGCCGATATTGACGAAACTAAAACTGCATCATAGGATTTTAGAATAATTTTTATAATTATTTTAAAATACGAAACAGAAAAATTATGTTTCTTTGTGTTTCATGACTAATACTAACTACGTACATTCAATTTCACATGATGACATCAACGCGATGAGAACTTCAAACTACCGATATGAAAAAAAAAAACAAGTAAAATAGTGAAAACTCGTGTTAAGGGCTCTGGTCACTGACGGACGGACAACGGGGTCTTGGCAAAGGGTCCCTTATTATCTCTTTATTACGGAACCCTTCGAACCTTGAAAAACTATGATTTCTTGCGGTTTTAACAGACAACGCAAACCTAATAAATATTTCTACATAGACGATTTGATTTCACAATGAAGCAAAAGTATTATGGAAATACCAGTTTTTTTTTTTCTAAATAAAATCCTTTGTTCTAAGCAATGATATTTTTACTTATAATATCATTGGTTCTAAGAGTCTTAGTAACCAAGCAAAAATAAAACAGTTATAGTAAAAGCGCGGACGGTGAATCAGCGTCTCGCAGCTTGTGCTAGTTAACTAGTTTTAAATTTCAAATAATGTACGAACAACTAACAAAAATATAAAACAGATATTTGTATGCAATTTAACCTTGTATCATACCAATAGACACTCATTCAAGACGTTGCTCATTGGTGTACCAACGTCACGATATTACAGGGGAAGTCCCGATAACATACCTAAATATATCACTTGTGCTGCCTTACACGAATTTAAAATTCTACCATTTGGTAGAAATATTATGCAACTTTGATTATTTGCTCTTCAATTCTTGCTCAGTCCCTTCTTTTTTTTTTTTTTTACCTGTTTATATTCCGTGGCTGTCACGTGATGCAAAGCAAACTATTTACATAAAACTCAAAGCCAAAAAATAGGTGCCTTATTACTTGAAATTAAAGTCATTCTTTTTTTAAGTTGCGTTGCGGGAATGCAAATCCGTATGAATCTTTAACACTTTTTGATGTTCATAATTATGTCGACATGTCAATTTTGGAAAAAATATTTTTGTCGAGTGATTCTTAAAAATGAGAGTAATAGGCAATTTTGAAGAAACAAAAATATCGGTTTTATGATCTCAAATTTTGACAAAATCAAAAAATGAGTAAAAGATTTTGCCAGGTTTCCCTAGAAGCCTCTGCTGTTCCTATGAACCCAACAAGGATGAACTAAGTCTATATATCATTAAAAGGGAAAACAATTAAAGAATTTAATGGTATAATTAGTTTTCTATAAGAAGAACACCGAAAAATAAATGTTTGCAAGTATGGAGTTTACCACTCTATACCTACTTCTAACTTTAACTGATTAAATGATTATTTAAATTAATTATTGTTTGCATATTATGCTCACATTATCATATTATGTTTCATTGTTTTATGTTATGAATTAAATTTAATTTGTCATACCCCTTTATAAAAATGACTACTTACAAACTGTAAGAAGATGCTTCACATTATTTTCTCCCGTAACGCAACATAAATTTAAAAAAAAATACTAATACAGTAACAAAACATTTTTCTGGCAACATTACTTAGTGCAAACGCCCGCTATCATTGTTTGTTCTATTTATATCATCAGCTGATGTTCGCAACGCAGAGCGCTATATGACTCATATGTTACCAACAAAATAAAGTCTTTATTTTTCAGGCGATAAGGTTGGAAATTACTATTTTGCAATGAAACAGACATGTATATTTTAGCAACAGAGACTATTAAATTCACGTTTTTGCAAAGGAGTTGTTCTGAGTCAATCAGTAGTTCCCCGCCTGTTTCTAGCTTCCTAACTTCATGTTCACAATTTAGTTGTTATTCAGCCTGGTAGTGGAGTAGTTGTAAACTAAAAAGTGCAACTTTTGAGTAATAAACAGTGAATTTATATTACTGCTGTGTGGTGAGTTTATTTTCCAAACTGTTTAGCTATAAGTATACGCTGAAAAGTTCCTTTATTTTGTTGTATGCGCTTATCTCAGGAAGTATTACTGGTGCGAATTACAAAATCTTTTTGTGTTGAATAGTCTCTTTATAGAGAAAGGCTCTAGGCTATATATCATCAAGCTACGACCAATAGGAGTTGAGTAGTGGGGATTAGACCATGAGGAAGACTTAAGAATAGCTAGTTTTATATACCTAAAACCAATTTTAAGACAGGTGCAGTTTTTATAGAACAATATAAGCTGTGGGCAACAAAGTGTACCAAATAGAGGCGTGGTCTTTTCCAAACTTTTTTAACCTGATTTTGTTGGTTCTATTTTTGCGATTCTAAAGTTATGCCACTTTTCATGTTTAGATAGCCAACTAATGCTTCGAATTGCGTTCTAAAAGTGGTCATAGCTTTTGAACCGTAAAGTAATACATCGACATTTATAAGGGTCAAAAAGTTTGGAAGTTTCTTTGCCCATGACCTTTATATTCGATGGTATACTTCTAAGTACACCCTGTAAAATTAACTGTTTGGTTGGCAACACGGATAGGTAGTAAAAATAATCATTTAATTGAAGCCAAAAATCGTAGGGAGGGAGGAACAGTGGTGGCACGGTGGTATCAGCCCCGACTTTACGAGTTGTAGGTCGTGTAAAATATGTTTTAAATTCAGCTGCATCCGATTCGACTTTTTTTTTTTTTTTAGCCTGGTAAAATCATCACATGAGTCCTCCGGCCCCGGGCAGGGCGGGAAGGACTGACTGTCAGACTTCTACTGACTAAAATCCACGGTGTCCTTCACTAGCCTGTTACGTTCCGGGGTCACGGTAAGGAAATAATCCCGCGACCCCGGCAGGCTTGGAAGCCGACCCCAACATAGTTGGGGAAAGGCTAGGAAGGTGCCATGAACTCTTAACGCGATCCAATTTAGACTGTGGGAAAGAGATGTTACGAGTGTGTATTTCTGGGAGAAAACGGGTGAAATCTTTATAATTATTAAAAAACAAACTTCGCACCCACTAGGAATTTTTCCTGTTGTGGTTCGGTTTACAATCATAGAAACTTAGAAACTCACATACAGCAACTTAAATATTTGTTTCGTGCAGGAATCGAACCCGCGACGACACGGTGCACAGCAGTCCAATCGCTCAGCCACTGTTAATGATGACGTATTCAGTTGGTTTATTCCACTTCGTTAATTCAGTTGGTATATTTGCGGAGTGGTTTCTTTGTTTGATAAGCTTCTTATTCACAAAACAGGAGCAATTCAACTGAATTATATCATAATTTGAAGTATTACTTTAAATAACAATAATATCTACAATATGTTATAGATAAGATAAATAATACGTTACATTTCCGGACATGTTACCCAGCCTGATGAAACATTTTTGGAACTGTTATAAAATGAAATGGTTTCCCAGCTGTATTATTGCTTCATCATCATCATCAGCCTATAATGTTCCCACTGCTGGGACACCGGCCTCCTCTCTGTGAGAGGGAGTGGGCCATAATCCACCACGCGGCCAGTACGGTTTGGTTTATTGCTTGCTCCATAGAAATATGAGGCATTTTTCCCTCTTCAAGGTATAAACAACAAAGAAGTTATTAATATTCGTGTTTAGGGTCATCTTTCTCTATAACAATATATGGGATATCTTCCGTGATTGTTTTTTAATTTGAGTTCCCGATGTCATCCCGCGATCATGGCGCTTGCAACAGCGTCGAAATATCAAGTCACAAGCAGCCGCCAAAGAAAATGGATCAGGATTTGGATTGACATATTAGGTTTCTTTTTTAACGTGGTAAAATCATCAAACGAGTCCTCCCACCCCGGGCAGGGCGGGAGGGACTGTCAGACTTGTACAGTCACGAGCAATAGTATGTATACACTAAGCAGCATTCAAAAGCGATGTTCTGCTACCATATTGATTAAACTTTTGTCTTTTCATTAGACTTATATTTTAGAAGCCATACTATTACGAAATAGGTCTCATTTCAAAGTGGAAACCAGTATTTTACGAGGAAATTGCGTTTGAATTTTGTTAAGTGTATACATGTTATTACTCGTGACTGTACTGACTAAAATCCACGGTGTCCTTCAGTAGCCCTTTATGTTCCGGGGTCACGGTAAGGAAATAATCACGCTACCCCGGGAGATATTAGGATAAATCCTACTACTATTTTATATGAACGGATTAGGCTAAAATTTGGTACACAGATAGTTTATAACCTGGATTAACACATAGGATAGTTTTTATCCCGATTTTATGTTCCCGTGGGATAATTTTCAAGTTATAGCGGGTGAAGCCGCTGGCAACAGCTAGTATCAATATAATGGGGAAGGCCGGTCAAAGCTAATTGTAGATGGCACGACCATAGCTAAGTCTTAATCCGACCGATGAGGTATACCTAATACCTACTATTTTGGAGTACCTATAAGATTTAAACCAATGACGATGTTTGGACCTAGCGCCATTCGTTTCCCATCCCCACGACAACTACGCAACGAGATGTTAATGGAAATGTGTATCTTTTCGTGTAGTAAATAAGGTTTTTTTTTAGATTTAAGTCGCTTTATTGAAATTGATCCTAGCCTCTGTGTCCCATGCGGGGAATTTAGTTTATCGGCATTCGGCGTCGTATTCCGGATGAATTACATAGGGAAAATGTTGTTATTTCTAGTCAGTATCAGCTTATAATAATTATGTTACTATGCCAAACGAAATCAATTGTAAATGATGAATAGAAAATAAATACCTATACCTCGCGCGCGCACCATAATGGCGTCCTCCGGTGTTGACAAGGGTTGCCAGATCGATTCTTCCTGTTATCGTGATCAATAACCGATTTTTCAGATGCGCGGTCCGGCCGGCTCGACTCGACTCGGACGGAATGCATTGCTATGTTTTTTCGCTCTGCGCCAAGCGCCCAAGTTGTTTGCAAGTTTCGTTTGATGAAAATGTGAACTTAAAATTATCGAACTTGTTTTTCGTTCGGGAGATTATTTGCTTTGTCGGGAGTCGGGAGGTCATACAAAAAATCGGGAGAATACCGCCAATTCCCGACCATCTGGCAACCCTAGTGTTGACGCACTGCGCCCGCGCATCACTGCGCACCTCCAAAGGGACCTAAAATATGCCTTCTGCGCCGTGGTCATCTTTGGTGAATCTTACTGTAATACATTAGTTAATAAAAGTAGCAGCCAACGACCATAAGGCTATCGTGCGCTTCATTCAGCTACCTCTGAAGGCGCTTCGAACTTCTCGTGGCGGCATTTGCGGCTGTTGCGAGTGTGTCGTGTGCGACTGCCTCTGCCGAGCTACACAAATACCTAATTTATAACTTGGAGTACACACCGGTTTTTTTTCCGATACGAAAATCCCCGTGGCTTATAATATAAACTATCGTACTTCAAGCACTACCCAACGCACAGCTATAAGTTTATCGAACTATAAAAAACATTACAGAAGTTGGCGCGATGAGCGGCAACGCGACGGAAGGTGGGGCCGAGGGCCTGCAGGTGGTGCGGCTGGGCGCGGGCGAGCGGCGTTACGAGGTGGACGAGGCCGCGCTGAGGAACCTGCTGCTACGACCCGACGTGCGGGACCTGCCCGTCGTCGTGGTCAGCGTGGCCGGCGCCTACCGCGGCGGCAAGTCCTTCATCCTCGACTTCTTCCTTCGATATTTGTACGCGCCTGTGAGTATTGTAACAATAACGTTTAACAAACAAAGGGAGTGAGTGAGCTCCTGATCTGATTCTAACACTGCCTTTCAAGCTCTCTCTATCTCCACAACCGTCATTTTACCGATAATCGATAGACCGAAAACGAATTGTAGCGTGTGGAGATAGGCCGTTCCTCGATCGTGGTATGATTCCTTGATACTAAGTTAAGATGAAGAGGTAGTAACTACCTTCGCTTTTTGTGATCGTGCTAGAATCATCAAGAGTGAGTCCTCCCGTCCATGGTGGGCCGAAAGGACTGTCAGACTAGTACCTACTAAGTAAAATCCGCAGGAACACTGTTCAATAGTCCTTTACGTTCCAGGGTCACGGTTACCTGAAAAGACAGTTCCACAACCCCGTTACCTCGGCAAGATTCGGAACTACCTTATTAATATAAATTCGAAATTACTTTCTCTAATGGAAATCCACATTATCTCCAAATCCTATCAAAGGCTACATTGACATTGTCATTTACTACTAAATGTTTAATTTATTAGCGTGCTAATCAACTGAGTGGTGAGTGGCTGGGCAAAGAGGACGCACAATTGAAAGGCTTCCACTGGAGAGGAGGCGGCGAGCGAGATACCACCGGCATCCACCTGTGGCCGGAACCCATCATCACCACCATGGACTCTGGAGAGAAGGTGGGTTGGCACACTTAGTCCCATTGATTACTTGAATTACCTACTCGGAACTTTTGTTTCGGTAGTGTAAAGTCGGTTACAAAAGAGACACTGAAATTCTCAGATCAAAGAAATAGGCAGATAGAGCGCTCAGAACACGCGAGTGGTTCCACCAAAGTTAATACAAAATCAAAATCGAATACAAAGTCGCGACAGTACCAAACTACGCATCGTACCAAGCTGTGCATCGTTGTTGTTGTTTGGCAAAATATGCCGTCACAATATGTCTTTAACCATTGTAAAAGTTGTTCTCAAAAACAACGAAAACATTATGGAATGTAATTCGATTTGATTTTGTATTAACTTTGGTGGACCCACTCGCGTGTTCTGAGCGTTCTATCTGCCTATTTCTTTGACCTGAGCTGGTAGATTATTTTACTCTTTTTTGTGGTTGTTTTTGTAGCTGGTCACATTTTTTCTGTACTAAAATTGTCTATCATTATCCTTAGCCATAGATACTTTGAAAAATTATAAAACATTTTCATATCATCTTTATTTTTGTTCACATACTCTGCACTCACTGTATTTAGACTTGAAGTAGACACTATGTATGTTTTTGGCTATTTCGCAGTTCTCATCAAAAAAAATTACCTGGGTATATGGTTACAGGTGGTAGTGCTGCTGATGGACACACAAGGTACCTTCGACTCGGAGACCACACTTGGACAGAACTCCGCCATCTTCGCGCTGTCGACCCTCATCTCGTCCGTGCAGGTCTACAACCTGTCCGGCAACATCAAGGAAGATGATCTGCAACACTTGCAGGTCAGACCTTCAATAATCATCATCAGTTGGAAGACGTCCACTGTTGAACATAGGCCTACCCCTCAAAGGGCCCGGTTGCCATAATCCCCACGCTTAGCAGGCGGCTTGGGGATCGCAGTAGGTTCACCGATAGTTTGTAAGAACGCTGCTGCCCGTCCTTCGTTGGTTGGATGTATAGTTTAAGGACGTACCCGGATCCGGATAATGCAGTCGTTAAAGCATTTAAAGCGGCTGATGATGATGATTAACGACTGCGTCTCGAAGCGTTAGCTTAACTGCGATGGCTTTTTTTGTTGAAGCGTTTGTAGTACTTAATCAGAAGGTTGCAGGTTAAGTTTGTTTGTCTAACTATAAAGCATCTGTTGTTGAACAGCTGTTCACGGAGTACGGCAAGTTGGCGAGCGACGAGGAGGGCAAGGCGTTTCAGACTCTGTTGTTCTTGGTGCGGGACTGGTTGCACCCCTACGAACACGCACACGGCTTCGAGGGCGGCGCCACGTTGCTCGACCTAAGGCTTCAGGTAATTATAAAATTAATACAGTCAGTGCTCATCATTAAATTACCATTCTTATACAGCAGAATAAAGTATAGCGGGTCCAGTAGCGCTGGCCGTTCGCCGTGCTAGGTGCAGGTCGAATTTACTTAGAGTAGAAAATGGTAGGTAGTCAGTGGATTATAAAACACGGTAATAAAAAGCGTAGGTACATACCGGTTGACTGTTACCAGTACAAAACATTTACATGGACTCATTTTGGGAATGATTTCATCAAAATCTTCCTGGTATTTAAAAAGAATATAGTAGGTAGGCGAATGTTTTAATTAGGGTTCCGTAGTCAACAAGGAACCCTTATAGTTTCGCCATGTCCGTCCGTCCGTCCGTCCGTCCGTCCGTCCGTCCGTCCGTCCGTCCGTCCGTCCGTCTGTCCGCAGTTTAGCTCAGAGACGCACAGTACTAGAGAGCTGTAATTTGGTGTAAATATACGGATTTGTTGTGCCGAAAAAGTGGTGAAATAAAATCTCGTAAAATATTTTTTTTTAGGGTACCTCCTGTACTTACACGTGAAGTGAGGATTTTTTTTTTCTCGCGTACCCCTTTGTGTGGGGTATCATTAAATAGGCCTTTAAAAAATAATGATAGTTTCCATTAACAATTTTTTGATAAAAAAATTCGTTTGTGAAATATTAAGCTTTAAAGTGCTAAATTTTGCTCGATTCGAGTGTCCTCCCCCTCTACCAGCTAAACGGTTAGGTTTGGGTATGTGAAAAAATTCACAATAGTAGTATATATAACGAAGTTTAAAAGAAAATTATCATGACTAAGTAGGCTTTACAACTTTACGAGTAATAGTCGACCAACTTATAAAATGTACTTGATTAAATTTTTTCTTAAACAAAATGTATCGGAGAAACAATAAATCAACTGAAAATGTAAGTTTGTCAACTTTATTTTTACAGCTATAATAGGTATGTTTTTACGGTATGTTTTTTTGGGGATAGGTAGGTTTTTATCGTCAACTATTTAACTAACTTTAAAAAAAGAAGGAGGTTCTAAATTCGTCGCAATCTTTTTTCTTATGTATTTTCCCTGATTTCTCAAAGACGATTTTGAAAATTCTTTTTTTTTAAATTACATTCAGCGAATCAGTTTAGTTAGTACGCATAAGTATTTTGATGGGCAACTATGGAACCCTACACTGTGCGTGGCCCGACACGCACTTGGCCGGTTTTTTTTTTTTGACCTAGCTAAAATTTTAATCGGTATTACGTTGTTTTTCAGAAAGTTAGTGATTTGATAAAAATGTAAATGATTATTTTGTAAATGATTATTTAAAAAATAGTTTTATTTTCCATGTCGCCAGTCTAAACCGAACCAGAAGGCTGAACTGCGTGAGGTCCGTGAGCACATCAACTCCAGTTTCGACCAGATCAAGTGCTTTCTCATGCCGCATCCAGGACTATGTGTCTCCAAGAAAGACTTTAGTGGATGCATTCGTGGTCAGTACTTATCTGTGGTTGCTTTTAGCTTAAACCACTTAAACTAAGTATACATTTATTGAAAACTATGTAAAATTCAGGGATATCTTCTTTTTAATTCTAATATTTAGATTTTATATTTAAGCATGGTGCGTTTACAAATTCATACATAAACATGCAGACCTGGAACAATTACTTGTAGTTCATACAAATACCTTGCTGAGCAGCAGTCCAATTTCACAGCCACAGTGGTTACCGTGACGTCAAGATAAGCACAACTAACTAAATGTGCTCATTATTATATCAGCCCTTATTGTCCCACTGCTGGGCCTCCCTCTACTAACTAAGCTATAGGTACTGTCGCGAAAATAAAGCGTGTTCCCATTTTATATGTTCCAGACTTGACAGATGAGTTCAGATCTGAACTTCTGGAACTGGTACCTTCATTGTTCGATCCGGAGCACCTGACTCCAAAACTTATCAACGGCGAGCGAGTTCGGACTCAAGACTTGTTTGACTTCTTTCAAAAGTACGTCGATATCTTCAACAGTGATGAAGTGCCCGAGGCAGTTACCATTTTTAAGGTATTTACTTGAATAAATCGTAAAAAAGTACTTTTGCTTACTTTAGGTCATTAAATTAATGCAAGTTCACACTGATAAAGATAACACAAAGAGGGCTCCATATCCCTGAGGTACTCCAATATAATTGGGCAGGATTCAATAGTAAATTCGATGCAAAGCTTTGAACTACTACGAATTGTATCAGATTCCTCCGTTATGTAGTTTTGGTTTTAGCGTGGTAAAATCGTCAAATGAGTCCTCCCACTCAGTAGAAACTGTCAGACTTGTACTGACTAAAGTCCACGGTGTCCTTTTATAGCCTTTTATGTTCCGGGTTCACTGTATTCGTTAGTTCCTCGACCCCGGCAGTCTTTGGCCCTCTAAGGCACGGTCCATGTCGGACAGCAAGTCGCCCATTAATTACTCGCCGTCTTTGTTTGTCAGGCAACAGCGGACGCGTGTCTGCTGGCAGCCTCGCGTGCGGCTCGCTCGCTGTACGCGACGCGCATGCAGGAGCGCGTGGGGGGCGCGCTCAGCGTGACTGCCGACGCGCTGGCCGCCGCACATGCCGCCGCACGCGACGACGCAGAGCGCTGCTTCCTTCAGAAGAAGAAGCTGTGCTCGCAGGAAAACGTTGACGCTCGACTCGAAGAGCTTATCCAGGTACGAATTAAAATGATGACCCACGGTTAGATAGTCTAAGGGTGCGTTCACACCTGGCGAATGCGCAGCTCGCGCGGTAAGGCTCTTTACCGCCGTACGCAGAACTAGTGTTCTCTGAATCAATTAAAAGTGATGACTTTGAAGTGATTACTCTGATTACTTTTCTTATTAAATGTACTCCATAACCTTTAATTGAATCCCCGCAAATGGAAAATTTTAACATAAATTGTGCCAGAATCATGTACGCTTTCATTCAATGTACTTCTACACGTGAGTGAAGCAATAATAAGGCATAGGCACACCAAAGCATGGATGAATTAAGTCATAAGAGAAGTGCATAACACTTATTGTTGTTTTTCCCATTGACAGGAGCTACAGGGACTTCTGGCGAAATACGTACTGGAAAACGAAGCGAAGGTTCGACAAACGATGTCAGTCGCCATGAAGACTTACGACGCGGCAGTGAGCAGCGTCTGTGGAGATCACGCTCGTATCTGCTTAAACCCAAAAGAGCTAGAGGACCTTCATGCCGAGGCCAGTCTTGCAGCGATCTCGCTCTTTGATGCTGCTAGAGATCTGGCGGAAGATGAAGAGGATGACCAGAAAGAAGATTTAGAGAAGGTGAGGTCCTTTAGCGTTCTGACTTGGAGATAACTAAAACATTGATGGAGAATTCCATTATTAAAAATTAAAATTTTCTTTCCGATTTTTGGTTAAATCTGTCATTCTTTGGAACAATAGCTGTTATATTTTATTCACATCACAAAATATCATAGTCATTGTTACATAATTAAGACAGAGTAATCCCAAGATTAAAACCAACCATCATTCTTAGCATTATTGTCTTATTCGTTACACTAGAGCATAATTCAGTCCAGTAATCATAATAAATGATATTAAGTCACCTCCAGTAATTATGACAGTAGGTAGTGGAGAACAAGTACCTACTCAGTCACAAAGTCTAATTAAATAATAAAAATTAAACATCTAAGATAGTAAATAACACTACCAACAATAACAAGAACATAACTATTGCAGAGCTTGCAGCAGAAATACGAGTACTTAACTGCCATCAACACCAACAACAACAATAGCGCTGTGTTGGCGGCACGAGAGACATACGTGGCGAAGATGAAGAGCGAGATTAATCAGACTGGAGTCAACACCGACAAGTTTCAAGCACAACATGAGGAGGCACGCAGTTCAGCAGAGGCACATCTAGAGGAGCAGAGGAACAGACCCTCGTGCCATGACGATGATCCTTTCTTGGAGAAACTAGTCGAAGTAGGTTCTGTAGCTTTAGCTCCGCCTCCAATTGTACAAGTGCTTAAAGTCGCTGAGCGGTCTGTACGTAAGGGAATTAAGCGATTCGGACGCAAGCTGCGATTCTAAATCTATCAGTATTTTTTTTTGCACTATCTTCACGCAGAGAAATGTCTGGCTACCAATACGAGAACTTCTGGTTGAAACCGTGACAGCAAGACTCACTAGTTTACTTCACATTTCTAGTAAATGCTAAGAAAGTAGTGGAGATAACAAGGACTTAATATTTATTACTAGAAATGTTGTAAAGTCTTGCTGTCACGGTTGCAACTGAAGTTCTCGTATACATTTCTCTGTCTTCTATCTATCTTCTAAATGTGTTGCTAAGCTCATAACATTAAAAAAGCTAGACCGACTCAGATAATTCTTTTTTGTTGCATTTGTAACCTCACGGCCAGGTTTTAGAAGACGGAAATCATCATGTCCACCCGTGCGAAGCCGGAACGGGCCGCTAGTACTGTACTATATAAATTTTCATGTTCGATTAGGAAACCTACCCTTTCAATTTGCATGTTTATGTTATTTGGTTTTTGATCAAGTACCTAGTTCATGGTTTTCATACTTTCAAAGAAGTGCAATGTCTGTCTGTAACTACTAATAATTATTATTATGTATTTCTTCTTTCACGCGGTTCAAAATCGGTTTATACCTAACATTATTTCGTCGTCATTCTGTTCTCTTGCTATACATCGTAAAAAGCTACAAAACTCGTCACGTTTAATGGTATCATCGCCAGCCGTTTGCTAATTTTCGTCAGTACTTTTTCAATAAATGGTATCACTAACTTTGTTTTTTTTTCATACCATCATACTTTTTAGCTAACTGCAACTGAATCAACAACTGCCATAGTCTTCAGTTTATATCTTAAAAAAACCTTATCTTTCATCTTTCAGACGCCATTTCATAACGATAGTTTTACTTGTTAAAACTTTCAGGAAATCCAAAGTTGCTACGAAGAATTCGAGAAGACGAATAAGAATAACAGAAAAATGGCTTTGCAAGCGATTGAACACATGTACAATAACTTCATTACATCGGCTTGGGGCTCGCAAATGTGCTGCTTCCACCCGCGAGCGCTCGAAGACTTGCATAAGGAAGCCGTGGAGGAGACTCTCAAAGACTGCCTTGCCGACAGAGACGTTGATGATGAGGAAGACGAATACAAGAAAGAGGCGCTTGAGGCAAGTATTCTTAATCATATTATTATCTCTGAATATTTATTTTTTTATTAAACTTTATGCACGTAACAAGACAGTACAAAGGAATATTATGTCGCAGGGAAATGAGGAAATCAGGGCTTTCACGAAATCCCGGAAGATGTGGTATATATACTTGTTTATTACGTATTCCTACTAAATTATCTAGTGATATGACAAAAATATTATAAGTGTATAGCGGATCCATATAATGTAAATATAAAATCTGGCCAAATAAGGCATTCAGCACACCAGTACCTATGCAAGTGGGTAGCCCCTTTGTGGGAAATACACCACATCCAATCCCGCACTGTCACAAGAATCTAGATTCAAACGAAGCAAACAATGTAATGGTCTACCTTTGAGTATCGTGCCCGGCTCGATCATCCTTTGTATACTTACATGTTATGGCTATTATTGTACATCTATCTAAATAAGGACATTAAATTGTTACAGATCCTTGAAAAACGTTACAACGAACTGATTACTGTGAACGAGTACAACAACGAGCGAGCAGTGGAGCAAGCTGTCTGGTATTACAACATGAAGATGGCTAAGATTAAAAATCCACGTCCAAGTTCATTTTTAGATGTTATTGTCAGTGTCTTCGTGCCAGCAAGATCTTGGAAGCCCAGCAATGATGACCACGAGGATAGTAAGCGCGAAGCGCTGAGAGTGTTCAAGAAAAGGCGACGTGGCACTGAATACCCAGATGACAAGTATTATAACGATGTTATTGCGGTATGTATAATTGTGCTAACATTGATCTTTTAGTGCGCGACCCATTTTTTTTACCTGGTAAAATCATCAAATGAGTCCTCCCACAGGGCCCCACTGTCAGACTTGTACTGACTAAAATCCACGGTGTCCTTCATTAGCCCTTTAAGTAACGGGACCACGGTTACCCGAGAGTCCTGCGACCCCAGCAGGCTTTGGTCTTATAAGGAGGGCCTCGTCGTTGTGCTGACATTCTTTAAGGCGCGCGTGAAACACAACGCGACGTCGACCCGCATGGTGCATGATCAGACAGCGACTCGCCCAAGTGCCATGCCACCCATAGTGTCGATTTTGGCCGCATGGCCAAATCGACTAGGCCATGAAATTGTCATTCAACTAGGCCTTATTTGACTTAATAGCAAGTCCCAACTTCCGTATGCGGTGAGTGACTAGATCGACCGTGTAGGGTAACGTGGTGTCCTGCGTGAGCGACGAATGCGACCCGACGCGACGCGACACGAAGTAAATTATAAAATAATATTATTACAAAAGTAGTTGAATTTGTTTGAATCGCATCGCGTCGCGTCGTATTTGTCGCTCGCGCAGGACACCGCCTAAGTGCTCCAGTGAATGAACACTTAAACAATCTTCCAACTTCAAAAAAATATTAAAGTGTCCTACTTATGTACGATACCTACGGTCCAAAATTATTTTGGTGTTAGAACTGTGTTCAGAAATATTTTTTGAAAAAAAAACGCCGTAAATACTTCAAGAGCACCGGAAATAACATTGAATATTTTATTTTGTTTGTTACAGACGGTCGACAGGACGTTTAGCAACATGTAACGTGCTGCAACCTCTGTAGTTTTACAATGCAATATTTTTCAAATTTCACCGCGCACTGAATTTTGAACTCTCGACGGCGATCATAGAGTTCAATCCAAAAGAGCATACTGTAGTGACTTACAAAGACTGCTTTTGAATTGTCAACTGTCGGTATTGAGTTTAACTTTGAAAATCCTGTGAGCGGTTTTATAGTGCGTTTTTTAAAATGTTATGAAAAATATTTAGTTTTAATTCCGCGACAAAAATCCAGGCTTGTTGCAGGATGCAATCCCACCCTATGCAGTCATGCATATGCACATGCAGCAAAGGACCCACCCTCCCGCCCTCATGCATATGCACACATGCAACAAACGGAAAAACAAGCCATGCAATCAAACCTATACTCGACATGTGTTTCGCCCCTCCACGGGGCATCCTCAGGAGATGTTGACTCGACAAGCGCTCGGCCTCGAATGAGCTAGTTTGACAGCTCTCGCCTCTTTATATAGCGTCGTGATGACGCATCGATAACGCAACGAAACGTTATCGATACAAACGTTATAAAGACGTTTGTATCGATCTACCTGCAATCATACTTAAAAGAGGTGATGTAATTAAGTTTGTTTGTTCATTCAACAGTGTATTATTATTATTATTATGTTTGGAGATTTCTAACTGCTCCAACACACACAACCGGAAATTTTTATTACAAACATGGAGAATTTTATACGTGTTATTGTTGCTCAAGGAATGGCCGGTATCGATTAAATGTTTTGCGAAATGTGATTTGTCTGGATGGCCATTCCTGTAAGCGGCAACATGCTCCCTAAACCTAACCTCGAAATTACGGCCTGTCTGACCTACATAGACCCCGTTGCAATCATTGCATACTAATTTATAAACACCGGATTTTTTTGAATTTTCTAATTTATCTTTACCGTTACAAAGATTACGTAAGTTGTGATCTGATCGAAAAGTAACGAAAACATTGTGTTTTTTAAGAATATTCGCGATTTTATCGGAAATGGGGCCTATGTAAGACAGACTACCGACATACTTGTCAATTCGTTCGGGGGTACATGCATAAAGTAGTGAGCGAACCCTGTCATTCTGTTTTTTCTGAATTATATTATCGATAACTTGTTTTGAATACCCGTTTGAAATCGCGATTTGATATATTATTTTAAGTTCTTTGACGTAATTATCCGTGGACAGTGGGACTGACATTAAACGATGGACATAGCTGCGGAAGGCTGCTAGTTTGTGTTGTGATGGGTGACATGAGGAGGCGGGAATTGTTGTGTCGGTGTGAGTGGGTTTTCGATAAATTTGGAAATCGAGTTTGTTATTAACTCTAGTGATTGTTAGATCTAAAAAATTTAGGGATTGGTTGGATTCTAATTCTAATTTGAATTTAATTTTGGGGTGGAAAGTGTTAAGTTTATTAACGAAAATGTCTAATTGACGAATAGTACCCGTCCAACAGATAATTACGTCATCCACGTATCTATAATAAAACAGAATGTTGGGTTCGCCCACCAAATATTTACATTCAAAGTAGTCCATAAATATTTCCGCCATTAAAGGACTTAAAGGTGATCCCATTGCTAACCCCTCTTTTTGGCGAAAATATTCGTTATTGAAACGAAAATAATTTTGTTGCATGCAAATACGCGTGAGGTCAAGAAGGTCTTGCATTTCTCCAGGATGTAAACGTTGTCTCTCTAAATGGTTCCCCAAAATACGTAAGCACTCTTCAAATGGAATATTTGTAAATAAACTGTCAACATCCAACGATAATAATTTTGAATTGTGAGGAATGTTGACATTTTTTATTTTTTCAATTAAATCTAAACTATTTTTTAAACTGTATTTTGGTGAAAAGGAAGACTTAGTTTTTAATAAATTGTTGAGATGTTTAGCCAAATCGTATGTTGGGGCACCAATGTAAGAGAATGTAATTAAATGTAATTCGCCCCGTTGTCTCTTACATTGGTGCCCCAACATACGATTTGGCTAAACATCTCAACAATTTATTAAAAACTAAGTCTTCCTTTTCACCAAAATACAGTTTAAAAAATAGTTTAGATTTAATTGAAAAAATAAAAAATGTCAACATTCCTCACAATTCAAAATTATTATCGTTGGATGTTGACAGTTTATTTACAAATATTCCATTTGAAGAGTGCTTACGTATTTTGGGGAACCATTTAGAGAGACAACGTTTACATCCTGGAGAAATGCAAGACCTTCTTGACCTCACGCGTATTTGCATGCAACAAAATTATTTTCGTTTCAATAACGAATATTTTCGCCAAAAAGAGGGGTTAGCAATGGGATCACCTTTAAGTCCTTTAATGGCGGAAATATTTATGGACTACTTTGAATGTAAATATTTGGTGGGCGAACCCAACATTCTGTTTTATTATAGATACGTGGATGACGTAATTATCTGTTGGACGGGTACTATTCGTCAATTAGACATTTTCGTTAATAAACTTAACACTTTCCACCCCAAAATTAAATTCAAATTAGAATTAGAATCCAACCAATCCCTAAATTTTTTAGATCTAACAATCACTAGAGTTAATAACAAACTCGATTTCCAAATTTATCGAAAACCCACTCACACCGACACAACAATTCCCGCCTCCTCATGTCACCCATCACAACACAAACTAGCAGCCTTCCGCAGCTATGTCCATCGTTTAATGTCAGTCCCACTGTCCACGGATAATTACGTCAAAGAACTTAAAATAATATATCAAATCGCGATTTCAAACGGGTATTCAAAACAAGTTATCGATAATATAATTCAGAAAAAACAGAATGACAGGGTTCGCTCACTACTTTATGCATGTACCCCCGAACGAATTGACAAGTATGTCGGTAGTCTGTCTTACATAGGCCCCATTTCCGATAAAATCGCGAATATTCTTAAAAAACACAATGTTTTCGTTACTTTTCGATCAGATCACAACTTACGTAATCTTTGTAACGGTAAAGATAAATTAGAAAATTCAAAAAAATCCGGTGTTTATAAATTAGTATGCAATGATTGCAACGGGGTCTATGTAGGTCAGACAGGCCGTAATTTCGAGGTTAGGTTTAGGGAGCATGTTGCCGCTTACAGGAATGGCCATCCAGACAAATCACATTTCGCAAAACATTTAATCGATACCGGCCATTCCTTGAGCAACAATAACACGTATAAAATTCTCCATGTTTGTAATAAAAATTTCCGGTTGTGTGTGTTGGAGCAGTTAGAAATCTCCAAACATAATAATAATAATAATACACTGTTGAATGAACAAACAAACTTAATTACATCACCTCTTTAAGTATGATTGCAGGTAGATCGATACAAACGTCTTTATAACGTTTGTATCGATAACGTTTCGTTGCGATATCGATGCGTCATCACGACGCTATATAAAGAGGCGAGAGCTGTCAAACTAGCTCATTCGAGGCCGAGCGCTTGTCGAGTCAACATCTCCTGAGGATGCCCCGTGGAGGGGCGAAACACATGTCGAGTATAGGTTTGATTGCATGGCTTGTTTTTCCGTTTGTTGCATGTGTGCATATGCATGAGGGCGGGAGGGTGGGTCCTTTGCTGCATGTGCATATGCATGACTGCATAGGGTGGGATTGCATCCTGCAACAAGCCTGGATTTTTGTCGCGGAATTAAAACTAAATATTTTTCATAACATTTTAATGTCATGGATTTCCGCAAAGTAACGCCTGATTCCATAATTTATCAGTGCGTTTTTTTATACTAACTCCTATTTTGTATTATAAGACATATATTATTTGATGTAAAAATTAACAATGAATCACAAACTCCATTCATCATCTCAGCCGTAGGACGTCCACTGCTGAACATAGGCCTCCCCTTTCGATCTCCACATATAGGCACCTGTTGGATGCGACCTGCATCCAGCGTCTTCCGGCGACCTTTATAAGGTCGTCTGTCCACCTTGCTGGTGGACGTCCTACGCTGCGCTTGCTAGTCCGTGGTCTCCACTCTAAAAATCTCAAAATGTTCAAAAATCAAATTCAACCAATAATAGTACATTACGCACCAAGGGAATAAAGCAGTGCCTTACGTCACGCGCGTATTGAATCCCGAAGCGACACTAAGGATTCTGGGGTGAACCTCCGGAGAGCAGCGAGGAGGTTCAAGTGTTAATTCCCGAGTGAAACGAGGGAATTAAGCTAAGAATCCTTAGTGTATCGAGGGATTTAAGTTAGCCCAAGACAAAGGCAGCTTTATTCCTGAGGTGAGTACTCTGCTTTTCACACCACCTGCGAGGAAATGAATTTTAAAATTTGATGTGGTACGACAACCTTCGAACGCGAGCATGCTGTGGTGCCCACCACAGCAAGCGATCAGCTGTTGCAGTGGGGATAGCCGGGGGGCAGCCGCCGCTGCTTCAATTCCTTCGTTCAAAGTTTTCATACTTTGTTTTGTTTGAGGTTCCAAATTCAAATCACATTATTCCCACGGGAATAATGAAATTCAGTACATATATATTATTCCCGGCTCGAGCGGGAGGGAACAATGCCTTGCTTTACGGCCGGTTAATAGACATAAGTATAATTTGACATTTACGAGCAGGTGGTGTGAAAAAAAATATAAGTCCTTTTCATTCAACATTTTTGAATGACCACTGAAAAATCTTTTTAAATGCGAGATTGTGGTCAAAAAAGAACATAAACGTAAATAAAAAATTGAATTTGATTGATCTTTGTGTTTCATGGGCATAACACAACGGTTTTTAAGGTGTCTTTGAAGTTAATGCATAATTATAAATACGCAATATATTTACGTTTTAAGTTATTTTTAAGTTAATGAATTAAATTTTTACATTTTTGTGTACCTATTATTATTTTTTTCTTGTACATCCCTAATATACCTTAGAAGTAAGTACTAAAAATGTTTAAATATTTGAGTTTATATAGGAAAATTTAGCAAAAACTCTACAAAACTATGTAAATTAAATTAAAATGTTTTCTACTCAATTAAAACATGGATTAGTGGCGATTTATTACTGATGGCGATGATTTTCCCTTATTTTATTTTCAATATTATTGAATATTTATAAAAAGTAATTATTTATCTCAAAAACATGTTTAGATACAGACGCCAGCACATCAAACCTTATAACAATAGTGTAAGGGTAATTTTCGATTAGTAAAATTTGACGGATTCGGGTAACTGCTAGCGTCTGCACAAGAATAAACAAAAATCAAAAATGATATTGTTGTGGGTAGTTCTAAACGTAAAATAAAATTGAGCAACTGCGCCCGCGCTTAGCCGAACCTCTATTTCAAATCACAGTTCACTTCCCGGAAAATTATGAGTGTAATAACAATAGTTGATTATTTATAGTGTTACGTATTGCAATAAATTGATGAAAATACTTTCAAAAATCTGTTTAAAAAAAATCTATTGTGTGTTATGTGAGTGTCTTGATAGTGTCGGAGGCTTTATATAAATCTTTAACTCAATGGTTTGGATCTGTGGAGTGTGTGGTGGATCTTCAGTAGCATTGTAATCGCAAGTAAGTAGAAAATCACTGTATTTTTTTTATTAACCTATAGTGTCCCACTGTCCCACTAGTGGGCAAAGGTCTCCCCCATAATAACCTTCCAATCTTTCCTTTGTGCGGCTCTCTTCGCTTTCTTTTGTTCTTTTTCCTTTATATATTTTTATATGAATAAAATTAGTAACCTCATGTTGGGGAAAAACAGAGGAACTAAAACCGCGTTTCTATTAAACAAGTTACACTTCGCAAACTGTATGCAACTTGAACAAACCAGCATTCAAGTTACAAGTAGGTAGTTTGAACGCGTACATTTAGTTTTTTTCCAATTCAAGCAACTTGTGTACAAATATGACCTCGTCTTCTTGACGTTTTGCATACGCAAGACCTGTCCAAATGGAAACCCGACCTTAGAAAAATAAAAATATTTATATGAAATAAAAAGCAAAATGTTATTGTAATCAAAACGCATTTAATATTTAGAACATCATGCTAATTTAAAGTTTTTTTTTACAAAACAAAACTTCTTCTAAACGGCAATAAAGCATACTTTTAATTCACATTGCGATATCAAGTCTAATAAAAGTACAAATTCTTGTTTCTGGTTAGCCTAAGCCGAAGTTCTTACATAAGTAAATGTAAAATTGTGTTCATATTATGTTACATTTATTTCTCATAAATGTTGCTATATTAAAAAAAAAACTGGATTAACAAAGAAAGCAGGGAAGTAATCATTAATGTCTATCACAGACTTGCCCAAGTTATAAAAAAAAATATTAGAGAGAAAATACTATGTAAATACAAATAGTACTCGATGATCCAAGTAAATACAGCATTTTCATTAAAGACCTTATAAGGCCTAAGGCCTTATAAAATAAATCATGACAGCTAACTTATAACTAGCAACATTTATAAATAATAAATACCAGATAATAACTATGTCGTCCTGACACCTAAACGGAATAAAAATTGAGCTCTAATTTCGGTAAGTCCATATAAAATTGTGGTATATATTATGTCATCCGCACCATCGCGTGATTATTCACAAATATGTATTGTTTGCTATCAGACAAATGCGTACACAAAAATAAAACAAGAGTCCGTGCCACGACTAAAATGCGGAAAATTCGTGGTAGATTTGGTAATGACATAGACACTAGCGCCGCGTCAAAAGGACTTCAGTCGTGGCGTGGACTCTATTACTTTTGACAGCTGTCACATTCACATAGATATCCATAGACATAGAGAACGGACTGACCAACGCCTGCATGAAATTGACCACTCACTAGCTAGAAAGAGAGAAAGCGATTACGCGGCCAATAGTACCTTTTCAAAGACCGAAGACTAGCAACAAAAACACTTTGTCCCTCTAACACTTAAGTTTCAACTGGATAGAGAACACTCAGTCCATTGTCTATGGCTACAGTAGAGACAAGCATCTCACCCAAAATTATATTTTTTTTTGTCACAGACCAGTATAGTCTCATATCTACATTCGTAGGTAGGTACTTTAGTCAAATTAATTTCAGACAAGTGCAAAATTACATGCAAATAGCTTGAATCTGCATTTCTCTGTATTAGCCACTAGTTTTTTATTTATTTTATATTAATGGGACTATAGGCTAACATGCATTGATAAATTAGTATTTGACATTTAGGAATTTACAAAGCTAATCACAGCGCGAGCGATATTTCGACACATCAAAAACATCTGTCCCACTGTTGATGAGAATGCGATCGTACATACGGTTAGTGGCCAGCATTACCTGGCCCGCTTTGCCTCCTTGTTTTGTCGTATTTCGTGGGTCATGTAATGATGGGCAATCTTGTACATAACGTTGTAAGTTTAGTGTCAGTAAAATATTTAAAAATATTAATAGTTGGTCACTGAATGCTCACACCACTGCCAGTGACAACCTCTGTCAAAAACGACTCATTTTTATTATGAATCGATAAACCTACTCAACTCGCTTGTCGCTTGTCGCCGACACTGAGACAGATGCTTTAACAAATCTGCAGTCACTTTTACAATCGCTTTTCTGAAGCTCTAACATTAATAGTCACTGGGTATTTTTTGCGCGTGTACAATGTATATATTACAGTTTTACAAATTATTACAATAGTCTTCAATGAAATTAATAATAATAGAATGTTTTACAAATAAAGTTAAATTCTAGGCGAAGCGTTTTAATCTACATTCGTTAGACCATCTTACTATTAAAGATGCATCTCGTATTTTAAGAACGGGTAGAAAGGCATTAAAAAGTACCTAAATTAAAATACAACGTTTTCTTTGCCAAAATATAGCCACTAAAAATACTGAAAAGTTCACAAGTTGTGCTTAAAAATTATAAACGAGAGCGCTATTATAATATTTTATTATGAAATTACTTACATGTTTCAAAATTATCAAATGATTTTCTAATATTTAACATATGAAACGTTAGGCTAGCCAATTCTTTCGGTAAACTTTACAGTCACTTCATCATCATCATCATCAGCCGAAGGACGTCCACTGCTGAACATATATAGGCCTCCCCCTTAGACCGCCACGCCGAACGACAATTCGCCACTTGCATCCATCCGCTGCCCGCGACCCTCACGATGTCGTCAGTACAGTCACTTGATAACTTGATTATATAACTAGTTTTCTCTCCATAATTTGCCGTGCTGTTTGTAAACATTTTACATTAATGAAAGTCAATTTGCTTATCAATCAAGTACCTTGACTTTACGTAGACGCGGGCCATTCAATGAGGGATTTTCTTTTCATGTTTTTTAAACTCTGCTCTAGTCGATGGATAGATGGCGCTGAATTTGGTATGTTACTACAATGAACGGAACGTCACGTCATTTTTTGATTTTTTTTTCACTTATGTGTAATTTTGAGATCGTAAAACGAAACGTACCTACATGTCATGTAATTGTCAGTAACATCCTTAAACAATAATTTTAATTTCAATGGTCACATCATATCACACCAATGACATTTTGAAAATAAATAACAACAAGGCCACGCCAGAAAAAAAATGTCCCAAGAGAAAAATAAGAGAAGTCTGTGCCTCGTGGATTTGTGCAAAAATGAAGGCATACATCTTTTTCCCAAAGATGAAAGTCGTAAAGCGCAATGGGTACAAGCCATCGTACATTTTAAGCCTGGACGTACCATAAAAAAGCATTCGCACGTATGCTCAGCACACTTTAAACCAAATGATTTTATAAGAACGCCATTATCCGTGTAACGTAGTCATAGTCAGTTCAACGCCATCTACAGAGTTCTTGGAAACTACTTTTTTTTTAATACTCAAAAAAGAAACTTCTCATTCTACCGATAATGCTGATCATTTTCGAACCGATTGGTAATTCAGTCTAGTCATGGCAAATAAAATTAATATCATTAATGTTCACCTCCCCACATGTTCTAAAATCCAAGTCTTTTAATAATTTTGGAAAATACCTAAAAAATACTGTAGTGCATGATAAATGATAACAAATTTTAATAAATTACTAGTAGAGTAGGTATTATAAATAACGGATTTATTGAAAAAAAAAACTGCTTGTGCAAATAATATTCATAGAAGCATGGTATTTTTTGAAGTGAAAACTTCTTTAGCGGCGTTGTACACTTTTTCTGTAATGGGTAAAAAATTTAAAACTCGCGTCAGGGTCACGTGACCAAAACTCGCGTCAGGGTCACGTGACCCTGATCGAAAATGAGTAAGACGTCATTCAAATTAAAAATAAAACATAGTAACAAAAAAGTTTTCACTTCTACCGGCACTCCTGGAGTGCAACCTTTTTTTTTGCTATATTTTAATATTATTATAATACTAGCAGCGAGCTATGTGGTATTGCTTTAATATTTATTATTTTTATAAGCAGATAATATAATATCCACTGAGCACCTACATTCATATCGATTTGGGAAACTTGAAATAAAGTAAAGGAAATTGCAGCATACTGTTTCAATTTCGTCTTTCAACGCTGAGTTCAAGGTTGCAAATTCAACTGTCCATTTCCTTACGTCGTCAGTTCAATTCAACTTTCCATGTCAAGTAATTCATAATTTTGGCAGTGAGTGTAGGCAACGTTTTGTGATTAGCTCGATTAAGACGATACACAAAAAAAAAAATAATTATACACATTAAATCAAATACAATAAAATAATAATTATGTACATTTGAAATTGAAGGTTATCGTTTTATAAGTTACTAGGAGGTCATAATAAAGTATCCTAATTAGCGATATTCTATTGTATCAGGTAGGAAACAAAAGGCTTGGTGATATTTTCACAATTCAGTCACCAATTGATTAGGTCTTATCACATCGCTTTTATCATGTGCTGGTTTTTTAAATTTTTAACTTCTACTAGGACAGATAACTCCTTTTAATTATAAATCACACTCTATAGGTACTAGCGAGCAAAAGTATGGAATCACTCCGATTCCCCCGATTCCAATTCAAATAACGCCATTATTTAAGAAGCTATCCCAGATTCATTCTAAATTCCAAATAATTGATTCCATACTTTTGCTCTCAAGTGTAGATTCATCATCCTCAATCAGGTATTATTTTGATAGTGATTTAAACAATATTTTAATTCACATTCACCAACAATCATTATGCGAATAATTCATTAACGTAAAGTTAGACAGTATTAGCGCTCTAAGCAAAAGGGCACGTCCCGTAAAGGCAGATTTTTTCCTTTTGCTTATGGACGCAAAGTATAGTCTCCACCTGAGAGTCCACTCTCTTAGCAAAACCCCGGAGATTCGGTCGAAGTTACGATTATTTCTTACTCTGTTTCACTTAGGAATTAGAATAAATTAGGAGGTTGACGCATTTAAATAGTGGACTCCCAGGAACCTAAACTTATGGTGACAATAAACATTACAAAATGAAGATAAACCAAATGAGATCGAAAACGAAATTTTAATTAAATCGTCTTATGACTTTCTTTCATGGCTGTAGAACTTATGACTCCCTTTGCGTTTTTATATTATAGATTTAAGCGAACACAGTAATATCTACTAATCTACAAAAGACAGCTTATCGATGAAGCAACTTGGCAGACGCAAAACATCAAAAACCAAGTTAATCACAACTTCAGCAAAACGAACATTAAACGTTTTATTCCAGTCTTTCCTCTGCCGATATATTATTTTATCTTTGAAATGTCATAGGAACGTTTTTGAAAGACTTACGTGATCACAATTATTGAATAAGAGCCGCGACATTTGTGTACTATGCAGCGTTTGATTCAATTTTGACTCGTAGAACAAGCAAATTAACTTTTTGTAATTTGTGTCTATACTGTTCCGTCAGTCTATTCCCAGTTACTGGGTTGTGGAGATCAGATAGGCAGTCGCTCCAAGTAAAAAAATGATTATTAACTGCATCTGGTTCGTCTGGAGGCCGACCCCAATTTAGTAGGGAAAAGGCTAGGAAAATAATGGTGACTGTTCCGAAAGTCTATTACAAAAGTTGTTTGTATTGAAAGCGCCTGGGTAGTCTGAGGAATTCAAAGTCAAGATATAAACTTGAAAATGGGCATCTTTTTTCTCAGGCTTAGCTAAAAGAGAGAGAAAGGTGACCTCTCTTTATGTTTCTCTCCCTCTTCTCTTACTCGTAAGATTTCACGTCCTAAGTCCGTAGTACACAAATGTAACAGACACACATTAAAGTCACATGCCATTTCTAAACGTTGCGCGTTCCTCAAAACAATTCTTTCATTTTTTATTACATTTAAATAAAAAAATACATACATAAAAATATTTGGATAGTAATGTGTCGACAGTGTGTCCGTGTCGATACTCGTGCGTGAAGCGGTGCGGGGTGAGGGGCGCGGGGTTCAGCACACACAGCCGCTCTCGTTGCCTTCCTGCTCCGAGCCCATGGGGGACTGTGTCTGTAAGTCCACCGCTGTACCACAGTTAAGGATATCATGAAAGAGTCTTCAACTTACCAGAAATTTATTTTTATGCTCGCAACACTCAGGATCTAAACACGCGAAAGCGTGGCCAGCCAAAGCATTAAATGTACCGTGACAAGTGTCTCAATGAGTGTATCATGAGACGTTATAGGTCGCAACACCACAATGACATATTTTATCGTCCACTCTCTCTCATTTTGCCTAGTAATGAATGAAACTAACGATAACGTGTAGTCTAATGTAAAAGCGCCTAATATCAATTAGAACTCGTAGATATGTCATATTTCAATTCTGGATAATAAATGCGACGAAGAATAGCAAAAAATAGAAGCTATTTTTGTTAATCCTCATAATTTATCTCTGAGCTCGATTTTGGTAAATTCTACATCAGAGGATTTTTCAAACCTCATTTTTGGACTTAGTCATCTTCACCCACTTGAAAAATTCACATAATGTCAACAAATTATCAAGAACAGTTAACTTATTATTATGCCAAAATTCTCATTTTTCTTGACTTTAGAATAAGATTACATTTTGATTCAAAACATAAGTGTTATTGTGTCCGAAATATTAGCCAATGATATCAATGGCTATGGCAATGGCATCGTGCTACTTTTAACAATTTTTAATAAACATATAAAATATTCTAGACCATGGACCTAAAAAAAAAGGCGGACGGAACTTCACTAAGAAACGATTGAAGCACCAAAATGGCGACCGTGTTTATATGTGTGAGTTTGTATAGGGATGCCAGATGAAGGAAAAAATTACCCATTTTTGAACAATATTTAATTAAGATCTCCCTTGAACTTAAGTTTAATTACAATTTTTTTGTGACAAATACCTATTTTTAAAATAAAGGTAAAATAATTTATGCACATTGGATATAAAATATTTACAACTCGTTTAATATTAATAAAGTTTTACAATCCCTTTTGGTTATTCAAATTTTTGTAGACTTGTCTTTTGCTATTGACACATCTAGAAATCCCTTCTAATTTACTTAAATGGTGAAACGAATGTTTAAGTATTTTTCGCCTATAATATTTAATTAAAGCTATTTTATGTTTCATTCCTACACGTCTACATATCCTATTCCATGTCTACACTCCTTATTACTCGAGTTTTTATACAATCATTTTTCCATGCATCATTTGCCGTGGGGAAACTTGTAAAAATACAGAAGAATAGATAACGATAAATAGTAACAAAATATAAATCTCCCAATGAAAACTTTAAAATAATTTTGAACCTTGAAGTAATAGTTGCAACACTGATTGATTTCGAGATGAGTTATCAGACTGACTCCGATTCTGATGGATTGACGTGACCGAAAATCGAGTATGAAGTCTTAAGCTTCTTAAAATGACATGTTTGACTGACTATGAAAAGTGATCCCCTGAGTATGATTTTTGACCGAGTGTGACTGAGTCCGACTACTATGGTTTAGACAACTTTTTGCAACACATGACGGCATACCGTCTTTGATTTTTATTAGACTTAAAATAACACCGTATGAAAACCGCGAGTGTCGTTCGAAGCGTAATGGCCGACGGCTGACTTACTATCCGAGTGTGAATGTGTGTGTGCCGGCTTGTGTGGAAAAGCGCACTGACTTACTATGGGTGCTTCAATTCTTTCTTAGTGAAGCTCCGTCCGCCTTTTTTTTTAGGTCCATGTTCTAGATCATAAAGCAATAATGTTGCAAAAAAAATTGTCGTAACATTAATTGTCTAAACTGCAAAATATTTTTCACTGCGTTTTGTAATAAGTTAATTATCTTTATGATATCAGGATATTTTGAAAATTAAACCATTTAAATAAATAACAGCAAGTTTAGTGTTTTAAATATTTTATTCAAAATAAACCAGCGTGATATGGATATTTACAATTTCAAGACAAATATAACAGTCGTGGATGCACTCACTACTTTACTTCCTAACAAAATATCGAAGCCATTTTTAGTACGTTTTTTGTCCGAAAGCTCCAGAAGGAGGGGTAATGTTTAAAAAAAAACAGGTTTCGTTTGAAACCTATAATTATAAAGGTTATTAGTTGAAGTCGACTACGTAAAAGCTTTACTTTTTAAGTTGAGAACGAAGAAAGTAAAGAAACTATCTATCACAAAAACAAAAATAAGTATACTTTGTTGTATGTTCAAGCGACATTCAACCTTATGATGACTATAGAACTTACAAATTAGTATATTTTAGAATACTAATCTTATAGAACTGATACTGTTATACGAATATAACCCCTAAGGCTACTCAATTTAAGCTTGAATGGGAAAATATTGCGTGCATCCACATCTGTGATATGATGCGGTCGTTCCTATGTGTAACACTGAGTATGAGCTAGGTTATGCAAGATATTTCGACTGTATAGATGTAAAAAATGTGCTATTGATGCATTATAAGGACGCCGTATACAGCTTGAATATGATTGCAGACAAGAATCAACCGTCAGTGTTTAGACTTAGAGTTGAAAATTTAACAAAAAGTATGCAGGGCTTCTTATATTACGTTACATATACAGTCGAAATTTCATGCACATCTATCAAACAGCTGCATCAATAACCAAGTACAAAAAAAAAATATTGCACCTAAAATAAATTATAAAAATAATAATTTATAATAATTATAAATAAGCATTAAAGTTATCAAATATCCTTTACGAGGCCAAAAGTTATTAGAAATTATTGTATATATTGCTAAAAATGTATTGATTATATCATTAACAAAGCACATTGGAATGATACATTTATAAAATAGTGTTAAATTTTTATCTAGGTATAGGTATCTCGATCTACACACATGAAAGCCAGCAGAAAATCTCACTAAAATTGTTAAAGATATAAGAATCATAAGTTTATGCACTTAAGCACTAAGTAAATAAATAATACTAATGTACAGAGACGCGGGGCTCCTTTTTCTAATAAAAATAAACTGACATCTATCTGCACGAAAGAAGTACAGTCGACAAAGTGGAATCATGACCTATTTTGACAATAAATCGTTTGAATCTATCAAATAGACAAAGATCAAAGTTGTTACCATGGATATGTATGTTTACGCGAATGTGGACCTAATTGTATTAGAATGTCTCTGGGAAAATAAGCTTATGGTGGGTCATAATTCCGCTTGGTCGATTGTACATAACAATTTTCAATCGTCGTAACTTCTTTAAGGGTGAATTTCATCATCATTAACTGCAACACTGAACTGCGTTTAAAAGCTGTTATGGTAACACTGACAGATCAAAAACGTAGTTCAGCTGATCGAGTTCTCCATTTCACCCATAATAAACTATAATAACTTTCCGATCGAAAATATTAGGAACCGTGATTTTATAAACAAAAAATTGGAGTCCCGCTATCACATGCTATGTACAAAATACAGAGTAGCTCTTATATAAGAAAAATAAACAGAGACGCGTTGACGTAACATTCAAACAATATGCTTCGCCGCTAATATCTTCTTGAACAGTATTAAAAAATGAATAAAAAATTCCGAATGTTGTTTTTAAGCGCATAACTCGAAAACGGCTGCGCAAATTTTGGATTATTTTTAAATATAAAACTGTAAAGTCATGAAGAAAAGCAAGATCTTTTAAATAGTAGAGTCGTTAATTTTGTAAAATAGATGTTATTGATTTAAAATCTTCTTTTTTTTTCGTGTGATCGTGTGTTTTTGTCAAGATTTAATATTATCCGGCTCTGGAGGCCTACCATGAACTCTTAGAGCGTGAGTCTTTAGGCTGTGGGAAAGAGATGGCGCTAGACGACTTGTATAGCTCTATCTCTTTCCTACAGCCTAAACTGGATCGCGTTAAGAGCTCGTGGTAAGGCCTCTGGAAAGCCCCTAAAAGCATTTTACATTCCTTTAGACATGTGTTTGAAACAAATAGATTTAACCAAAGAATACTGGTTCTTTTTTTAAGTTTTGTTGTTTTTAAAACTGTTCTAGAAACAATTCAGTGACGTCACATTTAAATAAAGTTACGTCCACAAGTCTCATCTCCCAATCGCAATAAAAACTTTTATTCTCTCTCAGTAACAATATTCTTGTCAGTTCATATGGCCTACCATTATGTCTTAAAGCGAAAGTAGTTCCAGTGTGGGAAAGAGACATAGCCATACAAGTCGTATTGCACCATCTCGTTTCCACACTGGAATTGCTCTTGCTCGAAGTTACGGTAGGCCCCCAGTTTCGCATAAGAATTACTGCTCACTACCCAAACTAATACTCAAGCGTTGAGGTGACGATAGAGGGCGTGCATGCAGTCTCAGTCTCATACGAACTTAAATATAAAATCTTTCTTAGTATATCAAAAGTGGAAATTTGAAACCTAAAGACGCATCGAGCGTACAGGAATTTGAACTTTAGGCATTAAGTCTTAAGTTGCAAATCGAGCAGAACCCGCAATGTGTTTAAGATTTCAAATTTTCACAGTCGATTATTTTATACAATTAGATTATCAAAGGGATAAAAATAATGGGGGAATTTTATTTCCACTTTCTGTGCCACGAATATTATTGTTCTTTCAGCTTAAAAATAGATTAGTACGCTAGATTGGACCTGCAATACTATAGCAAGCTAATTTCAGTATTTACCATACTTTTTTCTAGAACGAAGCGCAGAGCGTGAGTAAATAAATTCCCACCTAAGTACTCAATTTTCTAGTGTGGCTTATACATAGTGCTTTTGTGTAAATGCGTATTCAAAGTAGCACAGCGCTGTCTTAAATAGACCTTTGATTCACATCTCAAGTGTGACCAATCCTATGTGTGAGCAAAGAAAATCGAGTCAAATTACATGAAACATAAAGTCGCTTTTCGTTTGCGACAACGTAAGATTGGTCAACCTGAACGAGATGGCGCTAGACGACTTGTATAGCTATGTCTCTTTCCCACAGTGAAACTTCTCTCACTTTAAGACGTCGGTAGGCCATCTGTCCTTCAAAACTAAATTATAGCAATTCTTACAAAGGCGGGTTGCACCATCTTTCTTCACAGGAACGTAAACGTTTAATATGGCACTAACGAGCGTCAATGCACAAGAAGCTTTGCTACAACTACCCCCAGACAAACGCAAAAGATAAACGACAAAAGTCTCTAGTCTATATTAGATTTTCAACTTTATTCTTTAGAACATAAAGTTGAAAATCTATTAGAGACACGAACGAATGAACACTCTGTGTCTAAAGTTGAAGGTACAGAATACAGAACGTTGTCGTTTGTAGTTTGCCACTTCCCTTTCGTTACTAAAACGGTCGTTTACGTGACACGATAATCGATGCCGGTGCAACCCACCCTCTTTATGGCATTATGAGATTTAGTTCACCACGAACAAAGGTCTATTTAGAACAGATGGTCATATACATATGCCTTAAAATTTGAAAACTAGTTGAATGTACATTACAACCTAATATCACTGTAGACAAACACACAAAAGCACGCTAGCACGTATCAGATCGGTTCTACTATCTTTACATTGTTATTTTACCCCTGATTTTGTACAATGAGCTTTGTTACTGTAGTCATAAGGTGTAAAATAACTGTGCAAGGACTGTGACACTCGCTTGCCCGAGCACGTGAAATGACAACAGCATATACTATCCGACTTACTATGTCCCCTCTTTAGAGGATGCCATCGACAGTTACAAAGCTTTTTTAGCTTTATTCTGGACCTTCAAAGACTGCCCATTTTAATGTAATTGTTAACTGACTTTGATTTTTACGTCTCTATGTTACCTTAAACTTCTACATAATTATCTTATTATCCTTTTAAGTATGCAGTAGTTAAGGCGCCAGTGGCTCTAGCAATTGAGCAATTTACTAAGATGCTAATAACTTGAAATTATTAAATGAATCTGAGATATCTATAAAATAGACTTACAACCTATTCAGAGTCATTTTACTTCTGACAGCAGCAATCTAAAAGCAACTTTATTACTATGGCTTTAAGGTTATCTATGTATAAAAGACTTGTAAATGGCAGTAACACTGCATATTCTTATAGCAGTGATGCTAAATCAAGAGGCAAAATATCTATGACAGGACTTTTTAATTTGACATTGACAGCTTTATATAGACGATTCAAAAATCGAAGCAAGTTTGTCTATGGTCTATGTAACTGGTCAGTAAGAACCGAGGCATACGCATAGTAAGATGTCGGAGAATATACGGCTGTGAGTCGTGGCCGGGCGAGGCATGGCTGTAGATAGTCCGACGGGTCCTTCGCCCCACTAGCACGCACAGCCGCTGTCTGGCTCCTTGTTGTCGCCGGGCGCTTGTCTCAGAATCACCTCGTGCACTGTACAATACATTAAGGAAAATAAAATGGTACTAATATTTATGGGGGGAAAAGAAAGCGAGGTGTCGGTAAACTGGAGAGATCTTACTGAAACTAGAAGACATAGAACGTGCTTATTCCTACAACTAGTAGAAAATAACTGTTTTTGCTTTTAATAGCTCAGTACTTGAGAATGGCTGGGACTGAACACTACGACTCTAAAGATAATAAAGTAGCTAGACAATTGTATCACATACATGAAAATCTTAGTTAAATATCTTAGAAAGATTATCTCTGTGCACGCTGGTATATTCATTGCTTTTTGTTTAAGAAAGTCCGAAAAAGTAAATTGTGGACCGAAATCTCAAGTGCACGAAATAAAACGGGTTGATGCTAGATCATTAGAAAATAGAAGTCTGATTATCCTAGTAACAGTGTTCTATAGTTTTTACCTACCCACATGAGTAAAAGGCCTGTTTTATGATCATCCATCAGTTTTTCTAAATATCTGATTTATTTCTAGTCGATGGCTTTCGAACCGCCATCACTTAATCTCATAAATCATACGAATTGCCAATATCGATATAGTTCCTTATCAATCAAACTAGATAGTACTAACATAGCAACGATTAAACTTAACAACCAATTAATTGTTCTAGAAACAACAAAAAATAATTGTGATGTCAACATTCGCATTTCGCTTTTTTAATCGTAACTAATAATTTACTTCGTTTTCGTGTAAGTTTCCCTTTGTAGTTTACCGACACCTATACACCTATTTATGTTCTATTAGAATATTGCTCAGTTTCAAAGCTCAATTTTCGAAAATAAAACTTTAAAACCGATACAACAGAATGTTAGAACGAAAATAGGCTCAAACAAGATACAACAACAAGTTGTTTCACATAGAAACAATGTTTAATGTGAAGTCAGTTCACATTAAAAAGAAAGTAGTAGATAAACACAAAGATTTATATCGTTAGATTAGCATCTTAAAAGTTGTTAATACGAGTAGTATGTTTTGTTCCTACTCTTAAGTTTTGTTTCGGTCACAATGACATTCAACAGTATTGTCTCGCTCCCCAGATCAAAGAAATAGGAAGATAGAACGCTCAGAACACGCGAGTAGGTCCACCAAAGTTAATACAAAATCAAATAGAATTACATTCCGTAATGTTTTCTTTGTTTTTGAGAACTACTTTTACAACTGGTTAAAGACACGTGACGGCATATTTTGGCAAACAACAACAACGACGCGCAGCTTGGTACGACGCGTAGCTTGGTACTGTCGCGACTTTGTATTCGATTTTGATTTTGTATTAACTTTGGTGGAACCACTCGCGTGTTCTGAGCGCTCTATCTGCCTATTTCTTTGATCTGAGTCTCGCTCACTCATTTTGTAAATCGTACCTACAGCATGTAAGACAAAAGTTATACCATCGTTCTACAAAAGCTTAAACAGCTGTTGAGCACTTGTCCAAAAAATTGGTAACAGCAAAACGACCATTACATTAGGGAGAAATGTCATTCTGACGTTGTCAATTTTTTCAGACAAGTGTTCAATGTGTGTTTAATTTTTTTGTGGTAAGTAGTAGACGGATATGGTTATAAAAGATGTGTAAAACTGCCGTGGCCAATCTCGATACAAATCTTTGGTCAAACACCGATAAGTCCGGACCATGCATTCATCATGCGGTTCAAAGCAAGAAAACTAATGTTTTTCGTCATTGAGGAACCCTAGAAAGCGCAAATAATAAAAACATAGCAACAAAACAAATATTAAGCAGGACATGGTTATTATCATGAAATAAAATCAAAGCATGTACAGTCGGCAACTGAAATCATAATTTGACATACCATAAATAAAATCATATTATACAAGCAGTAGTTAAGTAAACTATTCCTTTAAATTCTGCATGATTTTAAATATTCATAGCATTATTTATAACATTCGGAAGTTGTTGTTCCAATTCCAATATTTAGCTAAAGATAACATTCCGATTGTTGCCGACTATACACAGTTAAATATTAATAAGCATGGTTATAAAGCGATGTTAATTTCAATAAATAAAATACAATAATACAGAGGTGGTCCGTTCAAATGCATCGCTTCTTTGAGTTCCAGTTGTATGTTTAAAGACACGTATGCATGAGAACAGACATAGCCACTGATAACGTAAATTACAAATACTTAATACCTAAACACATACAAAAACCGTAAATTGACATAACACAATATTATAACTTTGTTGTCTTGCCCACACGTTTCATAACCACAATTATTGTTGAAAAATTAATACTTGGTTTTGCGTGTTAGACATTTAAGTATTTGTAAAATAAGTAAACTGCAGCTAACGTAGCGATGGTATAGACAAATAGATGGGCATAGACACATTCAAAGAAATTATCTGCTAATCAAAATTGACAACCAACATAAAGAAACATTCTTCAAAATGGTGAATGGGAAAGTGCAAGAGGTGTCAATTGGATTGACAGTTTATGTTCTCTGTCTGTGACTCTGTGCCATAGACATAAAGCATGGACTGAGCCTTTCTCAACCGAATGTCAAATAAAAGTGACATTCTCTCTAGAAAGAGACAAAAACATTTTAGGACCATCCATCTCTTTTAAAACAAAGAGGTAATGTCTTTGGTAATGCAAAGGAAATACTTCACAGATAAATGATCTGAAAACATGCATTATAAAGCATCAATAAATTGTAAATCTTATCTTGCTCATCTTGTCAAAGCGCTAACGTGTTTCTCTATTTCTAGAATAATTTAATGAAGAAATCATGCTCAGTCCCTGCTCTATGTCTATGGTCTATACATAGACACGAATATCATTAGTAACGTTAAGTTTACTTACAACACAGACGTTAGACTGTTAAACCACCACCGTAACACTCTTCGGGCACACGTCACTTCGTTTGTGGAAAAGTCTATTTGAACGCTGTGTGTGAAATCAGCTGAGCGTATATTTTTATTTATAATTGTGAAAAATGCCTGTTTTTTAAAGGTTTAAAGGGCAAAAGGCCTATGTACACCGTTTTTTTTTACAGATTTATAAAATTGTATTTTCAAAAAAGATACGACTGTACATTTACAGAACAGACAGACGTGGTTAAAAACAGAAATAGTTTGCTTTCGACCCGTACTGTATTTTATTTTCATTACCCACATTATTTAATGCAATATTTATTCCACTGTAGACCAGAAAAATTCGTTCGTATGTCACCAGAGATCCTCAAAAAATATTTCGAATGGTAATAAAACAAAAAAAAAAAATACATTTCATGTCTGAAATGCTCATAACACCGTACAAAATTAATACACTAGTAACAAGTGCAATATAAAAATGTATTTTCAAGTAAACATCAACGCAGCTGATTCCACACAGTAAAACAATTAATTCAATTAAAATAATCCGCCAATGTCCTGCCGTTTTGAAACAAAAAAAACATATAATTCTAGCAATCACATGGTCCGTGTTCACACTAAATATATTATTACTTAAATACGTCATAATTATATACGTGCGTGTATGAACGAGCGTGGAGTTCAGAGTGAATTAAAAAACATTAGTTGTTCATTTTTGGCCAAAAGTTGGCGCAATGTTGGGCAGTTGGGTTCACTTGGCAACTCGAACAGGCGATTTAATCATTAATTTATGTATTTTTTTACACTCTGAAACATAACTCCGACGAACGTTTCTTCGCTGAACTATTCGCCGACACAGCGATTCATTCATAGGCGATTCGACGACAAAAACTTTCACCGCAGAACGATTCGTCGACAAATACATGGTTTGACACTATAAAACTAGTAACTAAATCCGACATCAGGGGCACCCCGAGGTTCGGTTAGTTAGGTTCCTTTAAACCCTGAGCACAGAAATAGAAGCCCCGCACAGCGGGGCTTCGTCTAAATGGTTTCATTTATACAATACTTCATGAAACAATACTCATGACTTAATCGTTCTGTCGGCGAAACGTTCGTCGAGGAAAGGTTATGTCGTCGAACCGTCCAGGAATGACTCGTAATGTCGACGAATCGTTCAGCGGAGAAACGTTTGTCTAAGTTATGTTTCCGAATCTTTTTTTTTCCTGTTTACCACTGTCGAGTTACCAATTCACCACAATCAATATCATAGGGACGGACCTCACACATTATAAACCTCTTTCCACCCGATGCAAGTCCCAGACATACCGCACATGCACAACAAATCACCAATGCATGCCGTATGAAACGCCTTAACACACGGTCCGGTCCTAACGTGTACGTACGTACAGTCAGCGACAACTACTGAGCCTGTAGCGAAACGGCAAGCGACAATTGTTAACGTTCAGCAGTCGCTAATACATTTTCAAATTTATACCCCATCGTATAAAGTTGAAAATCTAGTAAAGACTGCTGAGCGATAGCGAACGAAACAAACGAAAATGATCTTTGATAGATTTTCAGGTTTATGCAATGACGTATAAAGTTGAAAATGTATTAGCGACTGCTGAACGTTAGCGAATGTCGCTTGCCATTTGGCTTTAGGGCCTGTTCAACATTCTTTATGTTAAGACGAATATCTCATGTGTCGTGGAGTGTCGTGACGCGGAAAAAGTCTATCTAAAGGCTACTCGACGATAATATTCGTTTTATGTAACGGCTCTTTGCTGAAAATAGATTCCTTGTGGTCCATGACGTCTTAAAGACTAGTTCCGCTGTGTGAACGAGATGACACTAGTTGACTTGTATAGCTCTGTATCTTTCCCACAGTGAAACTGCTTTAAGGCGTTATGGTAGGCCAACAGGCCACGAGTTAAATTAGCCACGGTGTGAATTGAGCATGTTCAATTTTACTTGTAGCGAATACACTCGCATTGATTAGTCGCTGTGTGTGAAGCTTTAGAGACATATTTGAGTGTCGTGTCGTGTATTTTCAGGTGCGACACGACACGCCACGACACGTAATTATGTTTGTTTCTCCGTTAGATAGTGGAGCTTTTTTTCCAGTTAACCAGCGGTTGTCGCTGGCTGTACACGGGTTTTATTGGTTGGTCTTTGGCAAAGGATACTGTCTTCCGGGGGCTTGTTCTCGGCAGAATCCATGCCGGGCAGCGCCGCAGCAACCCGCCGGAACAACTGAAATTTGTTTGGATTATGTCAGTTTAGCAGAAAAATACAAGAGGATTAAATAATATGGAAATTAGTGGTTTAAGTTGCAGACCGGAGTTGTAGAGAATTTAATTTTCAACGAAAAATGTTTTTACTAAGCTTTGAGACCAATTGTTTACCAGATAAATAGCATATATCTGCCCCCTTTTTTTCTTTGATGGCGTCCGTGGGGCCTAGTTCGCGACCTCACAAACTTTAATATAACTTTCACATTAACTCCCTGTTCTCTGACAAATGCAACTGCAATGTGAAAACGATAATAACAAACTATAAAACCACTCGTGCTTGTCCATTTTAAAAGGTTTTTCTTTTAACTTTACCCCACACTAGGAATTAAACTCAAATACACAAACGCCCAGACCCGGAACAATTACACGTAGAACACACAAATATTTTGCTCCGTATGGGAATCGAACCCTCGATGCCCTTAGTTAGTAAGTATTATATCCTCATCATTTACAAATATTTCAATTACTCATAAACGTCTCAAGACGTAATAATCAGCAACTTTTCTTATAAAAACTAATATCTGGTTGACGAGCTTCGCTCGATTTTTAAAATGTCTATAGCTTAGGAACCGAGCTTTTCTCCAACCTGGGACCCGATAAATCGATTCCTTGAATCGAAAAACCCCTAATCTGTAACTTTAATGAAAATCCTTAGAGCCGTTTCCGAGATCATGATTGAAGAATTGCTTGTTTAAAGATATTAAATAGATTATTTAAAATAAGCCGGCCCTTGTCTCCTTGGACCATCTGTTATCCTCCACAATCAAGGCAAAGGTCACGATATACGACCTCCATCGATCGGTGACGTCATCAATAGTCGTACAGCCAGACGTGACGCCAATCTTTACCGGCTAATGTGTCATACTCACCTTAATGATTACTTTGATTGTGGTAATGAGGGACGAGTTTTTGTTTGTGTGATTATTTGGACGGTTACAAGGTTACTGGAAGGTTGCTTTTGAGGTTTGACGAATTATTCTTCATTTATTCTAGCTTTACTATCCCACGGGAACGTCATACTGGGATAAAAAGTATCCTATGTCCATCCAAGTATTTGTGTACCAAACATACAAATCCGTTAATTTTTTTTGTGAAATTAAAGTGCTATCGAACCATCCATCTTCAATAGTACCTATAGTAACATCCACCTTTTTCTTTTTATCATGATGACATATACACAACAAAATAACGGCTTATTTACAATATTATGTAAGCTTGACTTAGCCTGTTACCATATATTTTGTCATCACAGCAAAGGGGTAACCACTATTCGAGAACCTTACAGCCCAATCGGCAATCAGTTCTGCGTGTTATGTGGTCTGCCCACTGCCATTACAACTTGCTAATTCGCTGAGCTATGTCGGCAACTTTGGTTCACAGAAAGACCCCGAGCGTAGCAAGCCATATGATACAAGTCGCTCCCAACTGGTCCTATTGGAAATCTATAGACGCATTTCAGCATTGGACAATGGACATAGTTTTTTTTTACCTAATTAAAGATACTAGGTTCTCGTTTAACCACTATCTCGCCTGCAGGCGTAGCATGGTGCCGTAGAAAGTGGTTTTGTCGAAGGAAGAACAGACAAAATGACAGAACGTAGAAATATTTTTAGCGTTTTAAGCATGGTAAAGTAAAAAATATGGAAAATAAACGTTCTTTTCTTCAATAGTGAACGAATGGTGTCACATTTGTGCAAAAAAAAACAGTCGTTTTGTATAGAAATAACGATGAAATAACTTTGTCGTTTCTTGGTAGAATAGAGATAGAATCGCCATGCTACGCGTGCTGGTGGTAAGCGAAGATCTGGTCGGCGATGAAGCACGCTTGCCTAGAAGTAACCTGTTCACTCTTGACTTGAAGACCCCAAGATTATCCTACGACCGATATGATGACAAAGATATAAAATGCTAAACTATTTACCTGTTTAACATTATATCCTGCTTTAGCGCTAGTCTCAATGAACATAACGTTGAGCTCCTTCGCCTTGCGGTCACCGTCCTCGGTGGACACCTGGCGCTTGTCCGACAAGTCGGTCTTGTTGCCCACCAACATGATGATGACATCCGACCCGCGCTCCGTGCGCACGTCGTCGATCCATTTCGATGTCTGGTGGAATGAGTTTGCGTCTGTGGAGGTAATAAAAGTAGGGATTAATTGGTTGGAAGATTTTTCACGATCTTGTCATTGAAAACGGTTGTGCCGCCAAACACGCGCTATCTCAAACAATTTATACGTATCTAGGTTGGTAATGGTGTACGCCGATCGACATCAAAGGTTTTCAAACTTTTTAGACCTTAAGTATCCTGTACCCTTAGCACGAATTTTCACTATTTGAGACGTAAAGTAAACTGAAACTTTGACAGCTTTAAATTGACAATTTTCAAGGAAAAAATTAGTTTCTTCTTCGCACACCGGAGGCGCTGTTAAATTTTTTCATACAAGAAACGCTGTAAATACTGGAAAGACGCTGTAAAGTAAAAGAGTGAAAATTCGTGCTATGGGTTCTGCTTATGTGTGTGCGGTTTCATTAAGAACGATTCAGTCATTTCGGAAAAAAAAGAACTTGAAAGTTGTTATAAAATATCGATCGTCGTTCACACTCCTAACGGTTTAAAGAATAATTACTTAATTGCTTTACAATTTTAACAATAGTTTCCCGTTAATTATAACTTGATTTAATCACTTAGTCACTTTCTGCGACAAAGCCCAAAGAGAAGGTAATCTGATACCGTTCTTTTTTTTTGGGTATTAACACTTTCACTGTCCGCGCAGCAGACACAATAGATAAACAATGGTCGTGAGTCACATGTGATTCATCGGACAGGGAAGTGGTTAAAATTTGAAATGAGTCCTCCCGTCCTGGGTGGACCGGAAGTGAGAGGGACTGTCACCCTGGTATTCGTATTTACGTTCAACAGTCAGGGACTGATCCACTACAACCTCTACGTTCCAGGTTTGCGATAACCTGCTCAGACAGTCCCGCGACAAAAAATTACGACGAAAAAATTAAAAAAAAAAAATTCATACAAAATGAGAAATTCATCGAGCCCATCAGTATGAAAAATCTTTATTTTTTTTCCAAAAGATTTTGATCAAACATTGTTCAGTAACGTGGGCTGAGTTACCACACGAGAGGTTTTGCGCTATTAACGTTACACTTTGTATATCGTTGCTCAATTGACACAATATGATTTCTTACAATTACCTATTGGTATCTACAGCTGCTGTACTGGATACAAAAAAACTACATAGTCATAATTATGTCTTTATTAAATCCTCTAGAATGTTATTTAATCATATACAACTAACGCAATAGTCAATTCATTCATTAGTTCCAAAGCCATACACGGATTGTTCAAGACCAACGGCAATGGATTACTATATTTGCGCATAGCCACCATTTTAGTGTAGGCGTGCCAGTTTGCGCAGGTGAACTTGTAAGGCTTTCAAAATGGCTTACTACATATTAATATTATATCAAATATCATTATGTACTTGTAGTGTTGTTTACTATGACAATTTCCCTATCCTATTTACGCACGGTTTTGAAGGTTGTAACTACAAAACTTTGAGATTTCTTGATTGCTATACTATACAAAGTTCGATACTAATCTAAATAATATTAGCTATAACACTAATACATATTAGTATTATAGATAATTAATTAAAATAATGTTATAAGTAGATACTTAAAACATTATTTTTACTAAATATAACAAGGGGCAAGGTTTGTACTTTTAGATTTTTGTATGTTTGTAACGAATAAACTCAAAAACTACTGGACCGATTTCAAAAACGCTTTCATCAGTCGAAAGCTCTATTGGTCCTAAGTGACATAGGCTATAAGGAAGGGGGAAAGAACAAACAACCAAAATGGAACAACCTACAGCTATACTTACATTCTGATAAATAATAATGAAAATCGATCAAAATCCGTTCCCTAGTTTAGAAGAACAACGCGGTCATACAGACTAAACACAAAAAGTGACTACACAATGAATGACCAAAATAATGATGGGAAACGGTGATTCATCAACCTTAAGGTACACAAAAGTACCAACCTACAAAAAAAAAGTATCAAATCGTAAGCCGGACATCACTATACGTATCTAATATGTCTGACTCATGAACTCGTTGTGATGTCATCGACCTATCTTTGCATTGTCACCTTTATATCAACCTGCCAATTAATTTCGCCAATCACATCGTAAAAGGGTATTCGACACTATTTACCAATGATTTCCTGAAATACAATTTATAATACATACGTACTTTATTTTACTTACTTTGACGTCACATTTGACTGGCCTGTTGGTCTAGTGGTTAGTGACCCTGACTGCTATGCCGGAGGTCGTGGGTTCGATTCCCACCCAGGACAAATGTTTGTGTGATGAGCACGATCATTTGTTCTGTGTCTGGGTGTAATTTATCTATAATATGTATGTATTTAAAAATATATAAGTATGTTTATCAGTTGTTTAGTACCCATAACACAAGCTCTGCTTAGCTTGGGACTAGATGGCGTTGTGTGATAGTTGTGGAATATTATTATTATATTATATTTCACAAAATGAGAAGCGCGTTTTGACAGCATAAATTGTAATGTTAAAACTATTTCAAAATATTGGTGGTGTCAAATACCCTATTGGTATTTTGTCAAAAGCGTGCTATCTATGACCGTTTGTCTGTTCAAATCAATACGCGATTTATCAAGCAAACTTATTCCTTTTATACCTACACACACAACATATTGGTACGCTCACATACATTGTATCTCTAAGTACAATGGTATACTGTTCTGTTACTGTCATGCCACTGAACTCTGTCCCACGCTACGGCCTTATAGATGTTTATAGGCAAAAGAGTTCCCTAAACATCATTTCTTTTCTTTACAGTTTCCATCCAGTAGCTTTACGAGCAATTAGTCGGCTTTATCGCCTTATCTACAGAATCCTAACAGTCATAAAATCTGTGAATAATCTGAACAACACGTTTCTTTTTTTTATTCTATGCAAATAGTTTATGAAAATAAATAATACAGTGCATTTTTGTGAAAATATTGTCTATTCCGCATACTGCATTATTCAGGCTATAATGTTTCCACTACTGGGACACAGCCTAATGGTCAATTCGGGTTGGTTGATATCACAATTCTTAAATTCAGTTCTAGGTAGGACATGACGGTTTCTTCTTTTTTGTTCACCGTTTTAATTATATAATAGTTAAAAATAATTCCGTAACAAAAAAAAAAAGAAATACCGCGACCTTGTTTATAAATAAGACAATAAAAACGGAGTTTATCATTAATATTTATAATGCCGCGTTACGTCCGGAAGTTGGTCGGCAATTATAATAGCCTTGTGTTATGTATTACTATTAAAAAGTTTGTGTCATCACTCATCATACGTCAAGCATTCCACATGAAAGTTTAAATTCTCGAAGTAACGAGAAACCGAAGTACTGCCAGTATCGACCAAGTCATTTTATACCTCGCAAAGTTGTAACTTTTTAACTGAGGGACAATATAATTCGAGCTAAGCCAACGGGGCCGTACCATATACATGGTACTTACATCTAGAAAAAGTAACTGATCAATACGCCTAGGTAGGAAGTAATAATTCAACGGGATTATTTTTAGGAGTTCCCTTATTGGAAAACTAAAGGATATTTATTTTCAGCAGTGGACGTCGAAGATGATTTTGGAACGTAAGGTATGCATGCATATCGTAGCATAAACATCCTGTATTGTTACAGCTGCTGGAACATTGGTCACACAAGACTCTATCTATGGAAGGGAGTGTTACAACTGCTGGGACACAGGAGGTACTATTATATATTCTGTGACACAGGTAACACAAGCCTCGTCTCTCTGAGAGGGAGTGTTACAACTTCTGGGACACAGGAGGTACTATTATATATTCTGTGACACAGGTAACACAAGCCTCGTCTCTCTGAGAGGGAGTGTTACAACTTCTGGGACACAGGAGGTACTATTATATATTCTGTGACACAGGTAACACAAGCCTCGTCTCTCTGAGAGGGAGTGTTACAACTTCTGGGACACAGGAGGTACTATTATATATTCTGTGACACAGGTAACACAAGCCTCGTCTCTCTGAGAGGGAGTGTTACAACTGCTGGGACACAGGAGGTACTATTATATATTCTGTGACACAGGTAATACAAGCCTCGTCTCTCTGAGAGGGAGTGTTACAACTTCTGGGACACAGGAGGTACTATTATATATTCTGTGACACAGGTAACACAAGCCTCGTCTCTCTGAGAGGGAGTGTTACAACTTCTGGGACACAGGAGGTACTATTATATATTCTGTGACACAGGTAACACAAGCCTCGTCTCTCTGAGAGGGAGTGTTACAACTTCTGGGACACAGGAGGTACTATTATATATTCTGTGACACAGGTAACACAAGCCTCGTCTCTCTGAGAGGGAGTGTTACAACTTCTGGGACACAGGAGGTACTATTATATATTCTGTGACACAGGTAACACAAGCCTCGTCTCTCTGAGAGGGAGTGTTACAACTTCTGGGACACAGGAGGTACTATTATATATTCTGTGACACAGGTAACACAAGCCTCGTCTCTCTGAGAGGGAGAGTTACAACTTCTGGGACACAGGAGGTACTATTATATATTCTGTGACACAGGTAACACAAGCCTCGTCTCTCTGAGAGGGAGTGTTACAACTTCTGGGACACAGGAGGTACTATTATATATTCTGTGACACAGGTAACACAAGCCTCGTCTCTCTGAGAGGGAGAGTTACAACTTCTGGGACACAGGAGGTACTATTATATATTCTGTGACACAGGTAACACAAGCCTCGTCTCTCTGAGAGGGAGTGTTACAACTTCTGGGACACAGGAGGTACTATTATATATTCTGTGACACAGGTAACACAAGCCTCGTCTCTCTGAGAGGGAGTGTTACAACTTCTGGGACACAGGAGGTACTATTATATATTCTGTGACACAGGTAACACAAGCCTCGTCTCTCTGAGAGGGAGAGTTACAACTTCTGGGACACAGGAGGTACTATTATATATTCTGTGACACAGGTAACACAAGCCTCGTCTCTCTGAGAGGGAGTGTTACAACTTCTGGGACACAGGAGGTACTATTATATATTCTGTGACACAGGTAACACAAGCCTCGTCTCTCTGAGAGGGAGAGTTACAACTTCTGGGACACAGGAGGTACTATTATATATTCTGTGACACAGGTAACACAAGCCTCGTCTCTCTGAGAGGGAGAGTTACAACTTCTGGGACACAGGTCACACAAGCCTCGTCTCTCTGAGAGGGCGTGTGCTGTTATCTACCACGCGGGCCTATTGCGGGTTGGTAGATATCATGTCTTCTAGGTCTTCAGTGCATGGCAGTAGTAAACCTTAGCGTCCAAAATATATCATTACATAGGCTTATTGATCAGTTAGTATTTCTAGACGTACTCGTATAATTATACGGCTGCGAAAAGCCAGCCGTTGATCATAACCGATACGTGATTGATGGCTATTTAGTAAAAGTCTATGATAGGGATTTCTAATAAGAATAAAAGAATAGAAATATTTGTAGGAGTTCGTGCGGATATCCAAGGAAAAGTTATGAGATGTCAGGCAGGATGGAGTTAGAGGACTTTTTAACCTCACATAGGTGGACAAATTCTTTGTCGCGGGACGTCTGTTCGCGGGACCTTTTCGGCTATGGGACTGTCTCGGCCGCGGGACAGTCTCATCAGTATTACCTGATGGGACAGTCACTAGAATATTTAGAACAATTGAAGGACACCGTGGATTTAAGTAATTACGATTCTGACAGTCCTCCCACCAAGGAAAACCGGGGAGGAATCATTTAATGATTTTTACACGATAAAAAAAACAAATTCCTAAACAAAACATTAACAGAAATATGATTCACCTTCTTAAAATTCAAGTACAATATTAAGTCCATCCATAATAACCTTAATAACGGAAGAACATACGTACAATTATGAATATTCTTCAGTTAAAACCTTGAACAATATGAAACTAAATTTGTGCCAATCGGCTGGCGGCTAGCTGTAATTCAGAATCGATATTGAAACGAATGAATATGCCTCGAATATACTCGTAAGAATGTATGTACATATAAAGATTAGGATCGTGAAGTCTGAACATTAGAGTAACTGATGCCGAAGATTGACGCAGATTGTATAAGTTTTTTTCTTTTTAACTTTGCCCACACACTACAATTTCTCCTGTATTATAATAATAATATTCCACAACTATCACACAACGCCATCTAGTCCCAAGCTAAGCAGAGCTTGTATTATGGGTACCAGACAACTGATAAACCTAATTATATATTTCTAAATACATAATATAGATAATTTACACCCAGACACAGAATAAATGATCCTGCTCATCACAAAAATAATTGTCCTGGGTGGGAATCGAAACTAAGACCTCCGGCATAGCAGTCAGGGTCACTAACCACTAGACCAAAAGGCCAGTCACGTATAGTTGCGTATACAAACATAGAAACTCACAAACTGTATTTATTGAAGAGTTCCCTCGATTTCTCCTAAAATCCCGTCATCAGATACTGACCTGATAACCATAGGACCACCTGTAAAGAATACCCTTTCTAACAAAAGTTGAACTGTCTAAATCGGCCCAGGCTTCATCGAGAAATTGAAACATACGAGGAAATAAAACATATTCCGACGAATTCAGAACTTCCTCCTAAAAGTCGGTAAATAAACTGAAGGTAATAATGAATATAGTGATACAATAAATTAATAATGTCTTGTTATTACGTTGCATCTAAATTTGACACAAAAATGAACTGAAACGACAACCCGTCATGATTATTCCAATACGAGTACCGGAATGCTGACGCAAAACGGCCTACAATTACTGCTAGCGCAGAATTGTGGGGTTCCGATTAAATTAATTTAATTGGTAGAGCAGTGGTGGCCCATTGGTATCGGCCCCGACTTACGTCTGCCGTGGGTTCGACTCCAGTCAGGTGCATTACTTTGTGTAATTTATTTCATCATCTCAAAACGGAGGAGGACAAACTCGAACATCGTGAGGAAACCAGCATGTCCTAGAACCAAAAATTCGAAACATGTGACATCCAACACGCACCAGGCCCGCGTGGTGTATTATGGCCCACTCCCCTTCTCAGCAGTGGGAACATTTATAGGTTTATGATGAATTGGTCCAGAACTAGAAAACAAAAGAACTTTAAGACTAGGCTCACATATTCCATGTACCTAGACATAAAAACCAGGCCCAAGGTTCTTAGTTTCGTACTGGGGTGGAGCTAGCAAATATTTGTTACAGACGACAGACAACCCACAAACCAAATATTAACCTTCACCCCACAGTATAAAGTCTATATTTGCTCGCACACCACTCGCGAACAATTGACTTAATTAAAGATTTCAAATTGCTTTGTGACCGCTATGAAATCTGAATGATTGTGTTCCTTTCCTTCACATCATTTGGTTAATATGTAACATGAATATGAGAGCAAACAGTTTATTACATTTTCAAAGTAGGTGCTTACTCGCATAGTAACGAGTGTATGACTTTACGATCGGAGACTGACATAAAAAAGATTAATAATAAAGTTGAATTACTTGGTAGCGTTTTTCAAATGTCACATAGGTAATATGAGGAATGAAATGATGGAGGGCATCTTGTTAAACCCTGAACAGAAAACCTGATCCGCCGCATGAAGATCCGCCCAGGTCGTGAGGGGAGGGACTATCAGACTCTACTGACTAAAACCCACGATGTTCCTTCAACAGCCCTTTCCGTTCCAGGGCGATCCTACATTATATAAGACAGTACGATCCGCGGCAAGCTTTGAACCTCCTCGTCAGATTGCTAACAGCTCTTTGAAGCGTGTGTAGAATGCGCCCGGGCATGATCCTTGATCGGACCGGACCGTCACCGGTTACCGACTGGCTCGTGAGGTGGACGCTGTTTTGTCCCTCACAAAGATACCACCTGAATTGTAATCTAAAGCGTTGAACTACGGACCATATTGGCCCACTTTCGGCCTTTCAGCACAGCTTTCAGTAGCACGTGCAACACAGCTGTAATCGTGTCTTTTAATTTCTCGCTTGAATTGATGAAACACGCTGAAAAACTCTATACAAATAATAGGACGCAATACGTCTAGAAAATCAAGGTGTTGCGGTTTGAAATGCACGCTAAATGTCAATGTCAGAATTGTCGGATGACATGGTCTTTGAGGGCTATCGCTTTCAGTCGCTCGCGTATTTATTTCACACTACGTCACCTAAGACAACACACAGATGTTTCATTCTCATACAATTATGATGTCCAGCCAAAAGGTACTATCGATACCGTTGGCAACTTTAATTAATTCCGGTCTACGGGGTATTGTATTGGAGTGAAAGCAGTGAACGTGGCGATTAGAATTAAGTATTTATTTGCAAAATCCTATTGAGCTTTATCAAGGCATTGCCAACGGCATCCAGCCTTCTGATGATGCGACAGATCATGAATGTACCCCAATCTGTCTTTCGCTAATAGATTAGACTGGGCTAATTTTAAGGTTTGGGATTGTAGCCGTGCAGATCAAATCCAAGTACCTAACTTGAAATGTTATGGTTCAAAAACCGTGTCGTTCTCACGAACACTTGCTCATACACAACGAGTTCCTCCAACCAAGTGGACCATACAAAATTGCCAAAGAACCGTTAAGTTAAAGAGGACACACCCTTTCTCACCGCATGACAACATATCTGTAACTTTGTACGCCGTCGGTAAAATATAATGGAGTTACTTTTTAGCCATCTGCGAGCGAAACCCTCGGGCTTAAAAGATATCGTTACCTCGGGATTCAATTCGCGTAACACAGTTGGACGCCGCCAATATTTTATGTACTTCTACTTACTTCAACTTTTTCAAGAACAAACTTGTGTACCCAATTTCTTTTAGTAGATATCTTCAAGTTCTTGTTAGATAAATTGAGAAACCAGTTCTTGAATCTCGTTTTCGTAATTGCATAGTCTGGTCTGAGAGCAATATTATGATAACGGAATCAAATTATTCAGGTCAAATATTTGGCAAAAAAATTGATCAACAGATATTTTTAGCGTGCGTCATTCCACGGTTAAGTACCTTCATGGAAGTCATGAGGAAAGTCTTCTCCTCCTGACTTATAGTTTCTTCGATACAGAGGCAAAGTGGAACACTGGTTGCTGCTTCACCCATGCGAATAAAAAGTTCCTTCTCTCAAGTCTAAGTTTATTGCCAGGACGGACCGAAATGCTTACGTCATTACAATATCACCATGTTGACCAAATGCATCAATGCTTATCAAGGCAAAGCTTTTAGAACTGATACTATACATCGAACAAAATGCTAGATCTTATTCTCGACACTTCGACAGAAATGCACTACAGCACATCCGCGGATCGATTGCGACTACGAAGGCCGACGACGGTTACCGTGTCAATATTTCTCATGAAATATTTAATGATTCTTTTTCGAGGTGCAATATTGACCAGCCCGGCCTCATATCAAGTGAATCATTTATGAAAACATTTTCATTTTTAAGTTCGGTCTCTTCACTCTGTGAATTCTGTAGGCAGAATTTATCAAAAAGTACAAGTCGACAACTCGCCTTAAACACCTTTAAGAGCGAGTTGATTGATCAGTAGTTAATCTATTTGTTTTAATTCTATACATTTTTTAAACATTTGTAAAAATGCATGGGATTTAACAGCAGTTAGTTTATCAATTGATTAAAAAACTGGTCCAAAATAATCACAACTCTTGTGGCTCAAAAAAAGTGTCGTAGGTGACTGTATAGAATCCAATGCACAGTACGATATAAGCATTGCAGGGAATTAGTATTGTGACAAATTAAGTTATTAGGGATTATTTCTACAACATTTCGTACTATTACGCACACTTAAAATTATCGTGGTAACACCTCTGATCGAGATCAGTTAGCTAAACTGTGGTGGGGAAGTGCTGCAAATCTGGTGCAGTGGTCTTGAACGTGTTATGTTTCCCAGAAACTATCCGAGCAGTTTAACAAAACTGATCATTTTTTCTCGCATTTCTGTTGTTTCAAAATTTAATCTTCTCAGCCCATCATAGTAGTCCTCTAGACAGACCTCTTTCTTAATACGCCACAAAACGCTGTCATATCACACCCAATTTGTCACAAACACCTTTTAAAATTGGTGGGTCACCATTCATCATACATTAAAATAAAACTTACTGGTAATATCGTAAACGACAACGGCGACCGTAGAGTCCCTGATGTAGGAAGGTATGAGAGAGCGGAACCGCTCCTGTCCGGCGGTGTCCCAGAGTTGCAGTCGCACCGTGCGGTCTTCCAAGTACATGGTCTTTGACAAGAAGTCGATACCGATCGTTGCCTGTGAACAACACATATTTTAGCGGCTCGCATCTATTTTGACAAATCATTGGTGCAAGAAGTGATACAGGTGGCCTACCATGAACTTTTAAAACGTGAGACTTTAGGTTGTGGGAAAGAGATGGCGCTAGACAACTTGTATAGCTCTGTCTCTTTCCCACATTCTAAACTGGTAAGGCCTCAGTTATAAAAAGTGAATTTAAAACGGATAAAAGTTGATTTTAACTGTTCAAAAACATTTATTGTGGTCTGTCCTAGTGTCCAGTTATAAAAATATTGGATGTGCTCTAGTAGCAAAACGAAACCACGAGAGGTCCATTTCATTCAGCTCAAGTAATATCAACATCTTTGAAAGTTTACTATTGTTCATCCAAGATGAGCTGGCTAGTTTCAAACCCGTATCTTTAATCCATTACCTGCCTGCATTCATTTTCCGCCCAGCCTTTTCCAAACTATATTGGCGTCGGCTTCCAGTCGAATCAGATGCAGCTGAATTTCAGTATTTTTCATGGAGCGACTGCCTATCGGACCTCCAATCCAGTAACTGGTTAATACGATACCCCATGGTAAGACTGGTTGTCAGACTTTTAGGCCTGAAACTGCGGTACGCGGGCGACCGCGACGGGCAACCATCGCGTGTCCACGCGCGTGGTGACGCGCGGGGTCCCCGCGACGGAGCACTTTTGTATAAAACCGGCCCTGAAAGCTTCTGACTGATAGTAACGAAAGTCAAAGATCAACAAATGACAGTCGGGACCAATACGGCTTTACGTGCTTTCCGAGGCACGGAGGAAGAGAAAAGTCAGTTTATGCAGATTGACTGTGTAGTGTTATGTTATGGTGCTTCTTAAATGGAACTTAATTTCAACCTATATCAGGGACAAAATAGATGACTGATCGAAGATTAAACAAATAATTTAGGTACCTAATTATCTCTGTATTTTGCCCCCTTCTGGCCAATCATACTGAAACGAGTCCTAATGTTCACAAGGAAAGTGACGCTTATAACTGAAAACTTCCTTTGTGTGAACGCCATCAAAAATAATAGTTTTTAAATATTTTTTTAATTAACTATGCAATCCCAAGGACAACTAACTGGTATTTAAGTCACGAAACATGAACAGCGAAAACTATAAAGTCGATCGTGGGTTTATGAACGTTAATTAGCACTCATGCTATCAATAACATCGACAAAATTTTGCTCCATTCGATCTTTTGTTTTTTGATTCTAAAAGTCTATTGAATTGAAATCAAATCCTTTTCGGTAGTAATAAATAATATCTGGTCTTTCAGATCATTCATCACAACTAGCAGCAGTAGTGTACAGTCTGCAAAAGAGTTATGTTTTCAGGCAACAAGTTTCAAACAGTTTTCCTGTGTATACCTAATATGTATGCTTTTTGCCAGTATGCTTGGTTTGCAGACACTTTTAAACTTATTATACAACATTGAAATGTCGTTTAAAAGTTGCTGTCTGCATGTCTAATTCTTTTGCTGACCGTACATGACATTTTCCAGTTTTTGTTTTTATTTTATTAGAATATGAATATTTTTTCAAGTGTGTAGTTGTGGTTTCATTATGATTTATTTATCTGCTCAAAAGCTTGCAAACTCTTAAAACTTACGATTATTATCAGTCTCTGTGGACTCTAGGCAGAATTTTAATATCTGATGCAAACCAACGATAACTTTGACTACAAATGGTCTGATCAACCTTCATGCTATCAGGTTTCTAGAAACAGGGTAAGTAATATAGCCGGCGTGGAAATACAACAAACCGTAAAAATGTTTACTACCTCATATACCCAGGCCTGCAAGATCTAGGACATTCTCGTTTCAGGCCTAAATTGGCCTAGACCTATTAAATACGCTCCTAATTGTACGTATTTCTGTTTAACTGAGAGGATTGATGCTTGTCTCTTAATAGATTTCCTTATTAATTCCAGTGGAAGGAAATCAAAAGGTAGGTACCTACCTATATTTTATCGCTTTTTTGTGAACTTACACAGAGTCATCTGACCAGAGAGGGCCTACAACTGGTCAAAATATGCAATATCTTCTTCGTCTCTTCTTTCCTAATCTTAGGGAATATTGCTAAGTAGCTAAGCTAAGCTAACGAGAAATAAGTAGAGAATTAAAATATTGTAGTACGAAAGGATTAAATATTTAAAATAAATTTATTTCATTTATGTATTAGCAACTAGAGTTCGATTATTATTTATTTATTTAGAGCCTACGTTGTCCCACTGCAGGGCAAAGCCTCCCTTCCCTCTTTTCATCTCTCGCGATTTAATGCGAGTGTGGGCCAATCCCTCAAAAATGAGTCGAGCTCATCCCTCCATCTCCTGAGTTCGATTATTACAATTTTTATAAAACCCGCTGTAATTATTGTTATTACTTGGACAAATAACGAAAACAGCTGAAAATTGTCTATTTAATTCGGACTCTACGTCAGCCGAAGTAAGTGTATTAAACGCATGGTTGATTCGAGACAACTTTTACTGATACTCATAAAAAACAGTGCCCAAAAAACAGTAATAAAGGAATATTTGATGCACGAACTGTTGCTAGCATTTCAGTACAAATAAATTAAAACAGTTCTAGTTATTACAGAGTTTAAAAGATAAATGGACGGAAGTACACGTTTGGCGTATAATATTTGTAACTAATAGCTGGTGAAATCTGGCAGAATTGGTACAACAAAGGTTCACTTGCGATTTCGTGACTTCAGATTGAAATCAAATAAAATCTTCTCGGACATTGTCACGGGCATTTAACGATCTCAGTTTCGTAGATGGTAAAAGGCTACGTACACACGGTTTTATACTGCACTGTTTTTAGAAATCAGCATACGTGAATCATGATGGAATTGGAAACCTGGAAAGATACTGTATTGAAGGTTTTGAATAGGAATGCGGATGAAGAGGAGAGGGATGTGTGTGAAAGATTTAGTTATTGAGAAGCCAAATAGTTAGAAAGAAAGTTTGAAAGAAGGCATGAAGAAATAGAGGAAAGGGCACAGAATATATAATAGTAGGTACCTAGGGCAAGATCAAACATAAGCTGTTAATGAATAACTGAAATAAGAACACGCTTTGTGGTAAGCGTTTTGTTTAATTTTATTTCAGTAGACTACCAAGGATTTTTGATCGTACGTTTAAAATATTTTGGATGTTACGTTTTCAAAATCAGTCGCTGAAAAACATATCCAATGATTTGTAGCCACTGAGAAAACAACTGAAACGGTAACTGAAAACCGCTTAAAACTTGCGGATAAATGATTCTAGCACATCGCCCGTGTGAACCTTTTCGTATTTTTTACTCGTGTTCAATAAATGTGTATTAGCCTGGGCAACGAATGATTGTGGTTGGAAAAGTTGAAAGCAGAAAATCTGACTTTTGAACTTCCTTTGGACTAGTTAGAAGATAAACATATTAAAAGTCCTGATCCCTCCGAGGTAGCCCTGGGGAGGGGGATGGGCAAAGAGTTCGGTTCTGTTTTTTGGTACAAGTGCTTATATCTCCAAAACGATGCATCGTATGAAATTTTGTTGTACTACATAATAAAAGATCATTAAATTCTCTACAACTTTGCTATTCAAATTAATTTTATCTATCAGCCTCTTATCGTTGAAGTGTTTGTATGAGCTCCGAAAAACGATATACTTTTTGATAATTTGTCCAATTCTCTGTCCCGTTCGTAGTTGGAATGGTTTGCATCTCGAAACGGTGTGTCGCACGAATATTTGTTGTACTACACAATTAGATCTGATAAAATTCTATTACAGAACTTTGCTATAATTTTTTTTATAGTATATCTCTTATCATTGCAAAGCTATGACCTGTGAAAAAAAAACGATTTTCCAAAAATGTGTCCAATTGCCTGATTAACGGTTTATGAGATTTTTTATTACATCTCGAAAACGATGCACCGCAGGATTTAATATTGTTCTGTATGGTAAAAACTGGTTTTATACTGCACTGGTGTAAGAGTGAAGAACATATTTTCAAAAATCCACTTTTTTCGAGGCTCATAGCTAGGCGATTGAAGATAGATAAAAAATGTGAAAGGCAAAATGTAGAGAATTTTATCAGGTTTCATTCTCTAGTACAACTTAATTTCATGCGACGCACCGTTTTCAAGATATAAACAAGAAAACAAAAAACGAACAGAAAGTTTAACATATTTTTGAAAATTGGTCATTTTTCGGAGCTCACAGCTATACAAATATTGGAGATAGATAAAAAGTGTGATAAGCAAAGTTGTAGAAAATTTTATGAGGTTTTATTATGTAGTACAACAAAATTTTATACGACGCATCGTTTTCGAGATATAAGGAAAAAACCAAAAAATGGGACCTTCTTTGAAAAACCCATCCCTCGGGTTTCACCTCGGAGGGATCAGGACTTTTAATATGTTTATCTTCTAACTAGTCCAAACAAAGTTCATAAGTCAGATTTTCTGCTTTCGACTTTTCCAACCACATACCCCTTTTGAGCATTCATTTACCAGACTATATTGAAAGGATTACTTTTACAGTCGGTCGCACAATTAGACGGTAGCGTCGAAAGCAATGGCCGACAAGACTTGTTGTTTGCTTTTGACATTTATAAACAACTAAGACAGACATGAGCGTAGCGAGGTACGGGCAAGGAAGGGCAGCTGCCCCTTAGAAGAGCAGTCTTTCATTTGTAAACTGTAATATCTGACGAGCTTCATAATTACTTTCTTTAATTACTCCCTCCACATTTCGGCTCATGTGAAACTCATTAATGGTGTCTGCCCTCCTTTAAATACAATCCTGGCACCTTTTTAAATAAGAGTACAGAATATTATCGGGGGGCACGGTAGTGCCCCCGCCAAGACGAGCTAAGCGAAGCGCAAGATTATATTATTTCTAAGAGGGCCATTGAACCCCAGTCCTCTTGGATACTGTAATTATCTGGACATTTTTTCACAAAAAGTCTTGAAGATTGAGACACACTGATCAAGATTGATTCAATCAGTCACTCTTGATCGATGTTTTTCTTTACCAAGTTAGTAAAAAGTAAGGGTATTTCTTGAGAGTAATACTTTACTGAAGAATTACAGAATACTCAGAAACCGTAGTTTTTCATAATCCCATTCACCCCAAATTCTAGTATACCACGAAAATTGAAAAAATACACTTCTGGACACATCTATTGGCCCACCTTAGAGTTTAGGTTTCGATGGCCCCTACCGAAATATGATTGCTAGATTGAACAAAAACTGTTGATGCAGTTTTAAACCTGATACATTTTACCATCTTTTTCGATCGTATTGTTTTAAATTTGAATTCAGAATACCATACGACATGGAGCTACGCCTAAAAAGTCGGATATGCGCCTTGTTAAAGGCATTGATTTTTGAATAAAAAACATGTTTTATCAAATAAAGGTTTAATTTAATAACGCGTGTTGCCTCCATGGGCATCTACCACAGCTCTCATACGACTAGGCATAGAGTTTATCAACCGCTCTATGAAATTTTGAGGGATCATCTCCCATTCGTCTTCTATGGCAGTTTTCAACTCCTGCATCGTCTGGGCAACTGGCTGACGAGCCCTAACACGTCTTTTTAGCTCGTCCCACATGTGCTCAATGGGGTTCATGTCTGGGCTTCTGGCTGGCCAGTCCCTACCTGTGATGTTCACATCCCGAAGATATTCCTTGACGATGCCGGCCGCATGGGCTCTTGCATTATCATGCATAAAAAGGAAATTTGGGCCCACATTGTCCGCGTATGGTATCACGTGAGGTTCTAAGCACTCACGAATGTACCTTTCAGCATTTAATGTTGGCAGCCGTGGTCCTGTAACAACCTCAAGTTGAGTTTTGCCGCTCGCAGATATACCGTCCCAGACAGTCTATGAGCCACCGCCATAAGCACCCCTCTCTTCAAAGCAGCATTGTGCGAAATGCTCTCCCTTACGTCGGTAGACCTTCTTCCTTCCATCATTGCCATGTAACACAATTTTAGACTCATCAGAAAAGAGTACACGGCTCCAATCTTGCTGTGTCCAATTTAAATGACTGCGTGCAAAATGAGAGCGCGCTGTTCGGTGGGCTCGCGTTAGTTTGGGCCCATTAGCTGGCTTGTGTGGCATAACATCGCGTTCTTTTATCCTTCTCCGAACAGTTCGAGCGCTCACAGATACTCCGTGGAAGTCGCGAAGTTGGTTTTGTATCTCAATGGAGGTAAGGTGACGATTTCTCAAGCTGGTCGTCACGATGAATCGATCCTGCCTTTCAGTTGTGACCCGAGATCGTGACCTTCCTTGGCGACGAACAAAGCCGCCAGTCTCTAGGTACCTCCGATAAACATTTCGTACCGCAGATCGACTTAAATTAAGTTGAGCACTCACGTTTATTTAGCTTGGGCGACGACTTCAGGTGAAGTATCCATAGATTATTGATAGAACCTCACCTTAATGTTAAGAATAAGTAATGTTTGTTGCAAAACCAAAGATATCAATCACTTTTTCAAGAATTAAATCCAAGTAAACCAATAAAACCAAGTTTTCTTAGTATTCGATTGTTTGAAATCAACAAACAGGCTCTAAATTGTCTCTTGTTTCTTTAAATTCTGTGTACGATATTCAAAAAGACTATTAAATGAAATTGTGAATGTGCCAGGTTCAAAACTGCATAAAAACTTTTTGCTCGACCTACTATAAAATTTTAGCTAGGACCAAACGAAACTGAAAATACAAGGTGGGCCAATAGATGTGTCCAGAAGTGTAAATTTCGTTATGGCTGTTTTTGTGGAAAGATAAATTTTATAGCGAGCAGGATTTGAAACTGCGATCTTCTGACTTAGTACACCAGAAGCTTTTACCAACCAGGCTATCGTAGTCATGTCCATAGCAGACAGGGTCTTTCCAGAAAAGCTTTACAATTTACCGTTTGTGCTTAATGCGTATAAAATAGGTATTTGTTTTGTTCTATTATATCTAATGTTTTTGTTTTTATCGAGTTCCTTTAGATAAACGTATTTCATCAATATATTATCTTTACATGTTAAAGATTTCACAAAGAACGGAAACGTCTTTACCTTGTACTTGGCACTATTTCTTAATGGTTTACGGCTTGCATTTTGTATGTACATAAGTACAATTTAATTACACTTATATGTTATAGATAAAAACTAATATTATAGATAATACAATATTATCGTGCCTTTCCATCGAGCTTGTTTTGTCGGTTATGATAAATGATAATGTTAATAATGTTTTTATTTTACAAACGTATTATGCTGGTTGTTCGTTTTGTTTTGTGTGTTTCCGGTAAAATGGATAAAATTAAAACAAAAGGTACACACGACTACACATCATCCTAATCAAAACCAGTTTGTCTTGGTCTCGCTGTATGTGATTTTTCCGCACATTGAAAGTCAATTTACACCAGTTTTGCATAGCATAATATTAAGCCGTGTATACGATATCTGTCGTGCCGTCGTGCTACATAAAATTCAAAGGTTGTCTTGCAAAGACCGTTTTAAAGGCCAGTAGACCACTCCATGATGTATTTTTTTTGGTTTTCTTTTATGGCGTGTATTAAATCACCAAAGGAGCCTGCCTACTGCCCTGTGTGGAGCGAAAGAGACTGTCACATTCTGCCTTACTAAAAACAACCTAGTAGGTATTTCACAAGACCTTTGTGTCAAGCACTCTGGTATCCAGCTTAGACAGCCACAAGACATCCTATGACTTGTGGTGCAATACAATTATGAGCGTAGCGACGTACGGTCAAGGAGGGGCAGCTGCCCCACTTAGTAGACCAGTCTTTAGTTAGTAAATTTTAATTCTGACGAGTTTTCATAGCTTACGTCTACTGATTTTTTTATAGATTTTTACTACTGACTACACATTCACCTTGTATGTTAAAATCATCGATCAAAACAACGTAATCTAGGATTTTCTTTGTCTGCCCTTGTATACCAGCTGTAATCCCGACTATGCTCTTGTATACAATAGGTGGCAAGGCTAGTAGTAACAAAACTGGAGGCCAGTTGAAGAACAAAGTGTTACTGCCACAGCTGGGCATTTTTGACTGTACCTGTATCACAATTGCATCTGTTCAAACACAGTCAAGGTTATTTACTTAAACAATGAAATATATGTCCTTTCATTAATGGAATTTTAAGGGCTATTGATGAACACCATGGATTTTAGTCTGTACAAGTTGTGACAGTCCCTCCCGCCCTGCCCTGGCTGGGGGAGGACTCATTTGATGATTAAACCACAATAAAAAAGTAGTGCAATAATTACTTTTTGCTTACTCATAAGAAATCAGTCACCATTCACAAAAATTACATCAGCAATTAAATTGACATAATTTTTGAAAGTGTAGGTAATTTATTACACAAGGTCCATTAATGATTACGGCTCAGACCCTCTCAAAAAGCAAAAGCCCTGTATCCCTGGAAGTGGAAAAAATAATATTGTAATTTAAAACTAATCATTGTGATAAGATTTGTCCTTCAATAAAATTAAGATTCTCAACCTACTGCAGTATTATGAGGACATTCCAGTTATTTTCAAGAAACATATGAAACCATTTCTTATCAAATAAATTTAATATGGGACAATAAAATGAGCACTAAATCACAAGATTAAAGATCTAAACCAAGCTGTTGTCAGCCATAAATTTAATTATCTTTCAAAGATAGAATATTACTTTTCTTTTGATTGTGGTTAGATAATATTATTAAATTAATTTTATATGAGACTTAGTAATGTTGTTTTGGACTGTGTAATCAGTTTATTTATTATGCTAGCAAAATGTCTCAGTTTTAAAATGCCATTGTAATCATAGTATTACCAATATTTTTAAGAGGTTTTGCTTCTCTGTATATTAGAGTTTATCTCCAGAGCTAATAAACCAATTTATATTAAACCTGTTGTGAGTAGTGGTTATGAACAGTGGGTCTATATGAAGCTACATTATTCCTGGTCTATGCTAAGCTTTAGCTGACCAGCAGAACTATTGGCTAACTTGATAGTCACTGACCAGTGGTTGTCCACTGAACTTGGAGGGCTTGATACCTGTTATGAGGCTAAGTTGAGGAGTGGAGTGCCTCAAGAGCGTTAGAATAGTTGATTTAGGTTACATTTATCAGTATCATTGCAAATGCAAAAGCCAATACGAAATCTACATTTTGACGGCTATTTGTTAATCACCACACAAGACACCGAGATATGCAATAGTAATTTTTTTAAATTTTATTTTCTGGCAAACCAGATTAAGTAACAGCATGGGCGGGCAATGGGATGTGATGAGGAGCATGAACGAAGTCACAGACAGAGCCTAGTGTTACAAACTGTGACAACAGTAATTCTAAATAAAACACAAATTATGTTTTTGCAATCCAACAAAGCAAATTGGTGTCTAATAAGAGTAATAAAGCATTGAAATCGCAAAAATAGTTTTCCTATTAGATTTTTTGTACCTATTGCACAAAATCGAGTTAACTTATATTTCTATGACTAATAATTGGACCCTGTTAAGTAGAAAAGATCCAACCAACACAATGTTAGTTTTGAGTAAATTCAATTTGAAGTTCAGTAGTGAATATTTTTTAAACAAGCTGAAGAATGCAATAATGAAAAGTTACTAGTAGCAACACAATAAAATAGCATTATTTTAAATGTAATTTCGCAGGCTAGATGCACACAGTTTTCCTGAATTTCTTAAAAAACTAACCATGGATCTTTTCTGCTAAAAGAAAATATTAGATGATATTTCGACGAGGGATCCAAAAACAAAAATACAAAGTTATAAAAGATTTATTGAAGGGAATTTATAAAAAAACACAAGTGAAATCTTATAAAACCATTATAAGGTTACTAAATCTAACAGATTCTCTTAGCTAATCGAGCTTATCACGTCTACATCATCTTCTATACTATTGTCACCAGTCATATTTTTTAAAAACGGCTGGGCATCAATATCAAAGCATTTATTTAAAGTAGGCCAGTTAAAAGCACTCTTGAATTGTCAAAGACAAAAAATATAATGAAATACTACAAAATAAAGCTGCTAGTCTCAGTCACAAGACATTAATAACTGTGAAAGTAACATAGATGCCTATTCCAAGGAGCAGATTTTTATGGAGAAGAACAGGCAAGGAATTCCATGGACACTCTTTTTAAATCGCCAAAATTATTACAGTACCTTTGTAACATCATTAATTTTGAAATGGTACATTAAACGAGAATGATGTAGAAAGTAATGACGCCCTTGGACTACACTTTACATTAAAATTGATAGAAAAATATATTTTGCGAAAAGGATCCAACCTGTTTGAACCTAGAAAAAACAGTAAAAATTACTTCATTATTACATTTTTGGGATCCAAGAGTCATGGATTTTGTTAGTTTTTTTTCTAAAATCGCTAAATGTGGTTGATAACTTTGGGGTGATCGAGGTTTGTTTGGTGAATGTTGTCTGACTGCTTGGATCTTTTCTGAGAATATAAAACTCGATTCGGAGATTCTTGCTATATATTTATCTCAATTTTATGGAAATTGTTGGTTGGATCTTTTCTGCTTAACAGGGTCCAATTATTTATAGTTTTGATTAATTATGGGTGATTAATGTTTAAAACACTTGACACTTCAAAGTGTTGGAAGTTAAGATTAATCGTGACTAATATTGATTATGATAACATCCTGTTTTGAGATATTATTTCCAAAAAAAAATGTGGTATACTAAAATAATTGCATAAAACAGACATATTCAGTGGAGATTTGCCAATTAAAGCTATTCATAAGCAAAATGTTTGATCTCTTCTAAAGGTCAACAGATTCAATATCACTAATAATTGATAAAGTGTTAGTTTTCCATAAACTAATATAGAGTGAAAATATCTTCTCTTTGTGTTCACAGAAACAAGAATTATATATTATTTGCCTATGTGGATTTATTAGGTTAGTGAAATAACAATTAAAAAGGTCAATTACAGCTATTCATAAGCAAAATGTTTGATCTCTTTTAGAGGTCAAATGATTCAATATCACTAATTGATATAGTGTTAGTTTTCCATAAACTAATAAAGAGTGAAAATATCTTCTCTTTGTGGCCACAGCAACAAGAATTATATTTGCCAAATAGGATTTATTTAGTAAGTGGAATAAAACAACCACAATCTATAGCAATACTGGCTTTCATCAATAATATTGTTCTCTAGAAGTCAACTTAGACCTACTTGGTACCACTAATCAATATTGTAAAATAGGTGTGGCAATAACTAAATTTTATAAGAAAGATTCTTAACTGTTGTTTCTTTAGAATGCTATGCTATGTTTATTGCTCTATCAAGATCAGAGAATTAGCAAAGTATGTATAGGTCATTAAACTTTTGACAGGTCATGAAAGGTCATGTTTTAAGACGTAATGTTAGAAGGTAGGTAATTTCTCAAAACAATAATTATACATTAAGAGTTTATGGAAGACTACAAATAAATAATGAACCATTTATCTTACAAAACCTTTTAACATTACTGCATCAAGACTCTGTCATCTACATTTTGGTGTTATCAAGCAAAAAATACTTTCAGTTTTGAGCTCAGTCACTTTCATTGCACTTCTCATTTAGAGCAAAAATTATGAGCATTACCTTGTTCAGATGTTATGCAGATACAGCATTGTTCTCTACATACATATTCATTAGCACCAATGACTAACCAGTGATGTAATTTATAACTGGACACACAGACAGACAGCCTAGCAGGTTTCTAGTAGGACAGTGACAGTCTAGCATTCACCTGTCATGGGAACTTGATGACTCACCTGGTAAGTGTTGTCAAAGCTATCATACATGAACCTAGTGATGAGCGACGTCTTCCCCACTGAAAAAAATACAAATCTGCGTGTCAGTACAACATCTCATTACCGCGGAACATTTCTAATCAAATACAGTGATTGATAACGGCAGATACGCGTGAGAACATACTATAGAAGCGGTTCAACGCTCACAATGTACTCAGAGAGTGTAACCTACATCCCAGCATAACGTAATTCGGCACAGACGCGCCAGACGTTACGGCTGCGAAGTAATGAGACCTATCCGTGATCGAAACCCGCAACTTGCGCCTCCCCAGGCCTATGTAGGTCAGTAATTCGATAAAGTCTAGACGAATCTATACTTAGGTATCCTAAATTCAAAACTATATATTAAAAATGTACGACGGAGGGGCGATAATTCGCCTGTACTCACCGCTCTGTTCCCCTAGGAAAACCAGCTTGAACTTGCGTAAAGGATTACCGAATTCACCCGAGGCGGACATCGTGATTGTGTAAATTAGTTCGCTAAACTATAATTTCACAGTAATTCTTATCACAGAAAACTACATGAACAATGACAGTTCGAGCCACTGAGCCACTCCTGCAGCACACACACGAGCGCAGCGCCGCCACGTTACGGCAGACTGACGGTGCGACGCGCAAGCCAACTCAGCAAAATTACTTTTATGTAAATATATGTTTTGCTTCTCAACAAAGCTTTTATGCCTTTTTTCTATGAACCTAGAGCAAATCCCATTACTTTTTTATTTTTAACATTACACAAAATTGTTACTTTTACAATAATCAATTGTTGACAATAAAATGACAATTCTGTTTCTGAACGTACTTCTTAGTGATGTGCATCGACAACTGCGACATGTTGTCGAAAATCGACTAAAGATTGTAAAGATAGACTGAAATCGAGTGTTTACTATCTCGTATTCACCTCTTAAGGTGAACGCAGACCTAGCCGCACCGCAGTCTTCGCATTCATCGTTTTCTTACCGGTTCTGCGGCTACTGCGATGCGGGTGAGTGTGCGAGGTTTCATAGAACTCCATACAAAGAATTTGTAATGCGGGGACTGTGGAGACTGCGGTGCGGCTAATGGTGAACGCACACCTAGGCGCACCGCAGTCTCCGCAGTCCAGGAATCGGACCCACGACCCCCGGCATACCAGACAGGGTCACTAACCACTAGACCAACAGGCCAGTAATTTACATGTGCACTAGAATTTTATAATCCGTAAAACCTGTAATAACTTAGCTCATGTACACAATAAGCTAGGTAATAAAATTCCCTATCTCAAAAACTGCTGAACCGATTTTGATGAAACATGCAGTATTCCCTAAGGTCAAAGACCCCTAGTACAGCAAAAACAGACTTTTGAAAATCGGTCTCGCGTAATAACACGAAAAATCATCATCACATTATCCAAATAGCAGAAATAAAAAAATGCTCATAAAATAAAAAGTCCTGAACCAAAGTCGATGAAATTTTATGGGAACAAATGGCAAGTATACTGCATCGAATAATAAAGAATCACACTAATCGGACCAGAAACCTCGGAGTAATCGGTGTCCATACATAAAAAAACCCGATCGAATTGAGAACCTCCTCCTTTTTTTGAAGTCAGTTAGACGGTTAAAAATCTAAGAAGACATCAATAGACATGATTATTAACTCTTTAATACAGCTAACTAATAAAACAAAAGCTGTGATTTTTACATTTATTTCAATATTTACAGTATAATACACAAAAATAAATATCACAATTTTGTAACTCAGGTTTTTAAATCGATCTAATGTAGGTACTTTTGTTACTTATTACAACAAAAAAATAAATGATTACATACAAAATAGGTAGAACTTTTTCATGGTTTATCATTTTTGCAGTTCATAAAATAAGTGGTAAAATGGACATGGGATTACATAACTTAAGTTAAGTTAAGTTGAGAAACAGAGAACTGCTCATCGGCACTAATTTCTCAACCTTATTTTTTAATTATAATGCCATCCGAAGCATGGCAATCCAAAACGGAGAATACTTGCAGAATCATTAATATTTAGGGAAAACCCAGCGCATTTTAAAACTCCATACATGATCCATACGGTTCCTACACGGTTAAAATACATGGAAAACTTTTTCTCTGAACAGCTAAGCAAAAAATAAAAGCCGGTAAAACACAATGTTTGAAAAAAAATATAAAGAAGAAAAGAACTGCTGATACTATTTTCCTGCATATCACACAAATACCTTGTCCAGTGAATCTACTGATTATTAACAAAGCTTCCAAAACAAAGTTAAAAGAAAAATACGAATAACCTAAAAACAATATAACTTATAATAAACATAATGTAGGCACATTTTCATTATAAATGTAGATACTAAACATAATAGGAATATTTTTTTAATTAACACGTAAAATAATTCATTATTAAACCCAAAATTATAAATTGTAAAAAGAAATATCCCAATGTTTTACTGCACATTTAAGCGCCATTTAGACGATGCAAGAACTCGAACGCGAGATGCGTTACATTGCGGAATTTATAGGTAGAACAGTGTATACTCTCTACTTGGTCTGTGGGTAGAACAAATTCGGTTACTTAAACGAATGCCGCAATGTAGTGAAACTCGCGTACGAGTTCTTGCTCCGTCTAAATGGCGCTTAACGCGTTACACACGTTCGAGTGTAAACCGCGCCTTACAACTTACAAGTTAATTGATTAAATAAAAATAAAAAATAATCATGACGAAAAACCGAAACGGCTGAACCGATTTTGATTAAACATGTCTTTGCAAAAAACCTAAAAAAAATTTGAATTTCGCGGGCTAAAATCGAAGCAATCACCTAACGCGTCATGCCGCAATGTTTAAACATGTCTTTGAATCATCTCTAGAAATACAAACAGTATTTCTTAAATGAAGTAAAAAAATACATTAAAATCGGTACACTCGTTTAAGAGCTAGTGCCATTTACAGACATAACGATCGAACGTTTAACCCCTCCTTTTGAGTTGTGGGGTAACCAAAAGAAACGTCGACGTCAGTGTTAATGTCCTATTTATAAAGTACTAGCACTACGCCCGCGACTTCGTCCGCGTGATTTTCCAACTTTGCCTTTGTGAATTTCTAGTCCCAGCCACCCTCTAGGTATACAAAGTATAAAGTATTAATTTTGGTAGCTGAATCTGAACGAAATGTCGATGTCGAGCACTGGTCCCGAGTTGATTTGGATTCTTTGGTGAAACATTTAACATTTATTATAAAGACAACAGTTTAAACCAAAATACACTAAAGTGTGTGTATTTTTTTTGTGTCGCCAATTCATTATACTGTTGCTAAGAAGAGTATTTCACGTAGAAGAGCATTTTTTTAAATGTATACACAAAACCGTGAAATACACACAGAGATAAATTATCTCACAACAATAATAATGAAATATATCTAGAATAAAACTTGCTTTACATTCAAATAAGAAAATAGCTCCTTTATACACAAGTACTTTGATTTAATTTGACGATTTGTACATGTAGTATTATTTCTATCTCGCTAGCTTTCAGTATGCCAAAAAAGACAGACTGATAGACATTGGCAGGCCACTGAAGCGGAGCATAGCAGAGCGGAGACGAGTGTGCCGCGATTCACCAAACACATGGCGGAGTAAAGAAGAGATGTGGATTTCAAGCCATGTGATTAGTTAATCGCGGCACAGCTCGGCTCCGCCTTAGTGGAACCGCAGCCTTAGTCTGGCTTCATTTTGGGTTGTTTTTTTTTTGTGATTGCTAGCGCTAGGGTAAGTGAACATGATTGATATATTCAATGTATACAGTATTATATATTTCCTATAGCCATGTACATAACGAACCAAGTTGCACAGTACTTATGTTTTTTGACAACATGCCGTAGGGTACTAAGTTTTTCATTAATTTGCATGCAATTTTATGTGATAATTGAAAATGTAATTTACCGACAGATTAGGGAACCATCACATAGTGTACGTCTTATCTTAAACATGTCCATCGTCAGTACAATTACATTCATTCTGAATAAAAAGTAAACTCACAATTCACGGAGCGTGTCTTCTCGGGGGAAACATATTTTCTTCAACAACAATTACTCCACATAGCAAGTCATAGCCGGTGCGGTTGTGTCGGAATACGAAGAGGACGACACATAGAGGGAATAGTAAGGATATGAGGAAGTTCTTCAACAAAGATCTGAATAGGGCTACATTGAAGGAGAGTGTTCGACCAGGGTACAGCAGGACTGTTTCTCTAGGACGCCCCTCGACTAGGATGACAGCAGAAGCTGTGACTACACGGATGCCAAGTAGTGCTTTTCCGGGCGTCGCACCGCCTGTTCGTCCGACGCTGCTGGATAAGCAGAAAGCCTGAAATAATTATTTAAAAAACTGATATCACTATGAAAGACTTTGAAGTCCACAAAAAATATACGCACATAGTACACATTATACTACACTCATTCCCAAAACAAAATGAAAGAAAGAAAAAATCAAAAAAAAAAAAACATTATTTAATCTTGGCCTTGAGCAAGTTAGATAAGAGTACATTCCTTATATCACACACATACATACCTAAATGCACCTGATAGTGGCTAAGTAATAAAATGGTAGTACAAGCAAGCTCTTAAGTTTTAAATGTTGTGTTATTTTGACTAGCATAAGTCTGGGAAATATAACACAAAAGGCTATTGCAGATGGAACGGGGCTGACTATGAATACTTCACAAAAATTTAGGGTTAATTTTAATTTATGCATTCATTGAAGTAACTAGAAAGCACTTGGGCTTTACTAATTATGCATGGATCGGCACTGATCATTCAAATTCAAATGATGTCAAATGTGTAGGCATTCCAGTCAGTGTAGCGTAGTGTCAGTGACAACAGGAGTTAGGTTATTTTGATGAAACTTTACCTCAAATATGCACACAAGTATTCTGTAGATAATTTCAAGGAACAAAATCTCCGATGTCAACTCCATAGCGTACTTGTAGTCGTCATAATGCTCGCTGAACTTGTAGAAATCAAATTTGTCAAGGTCACTGGAAATAAAACAATGAATCTGTCTTAAAAAAGTAAATAATTATAAATACCAATGACTTATGGACATTTCTTCTCTTATTATGAGATAATTATGTTTACCAATTGGAGTGTACATGTAAGAGGTTCAAATAATACAAAGATTTATGATTCTCATAACTGAATCTTTAGATTGTAATTTTCATTAAATCTGGGTAACAATACTTACATCAGTTCAAACATATCAACTGCCATAAATGTGACTATTAGTTTTACGATGAACAGAAGCATGAAGTCAATAAACTCTGCAACCAGTCGCTTATGTAGCGGAGGTATGACATACTCATACCCACCATGACGGGCTATCACTGAAACATTATTTATTTGTATTTAATTTTTGTTTTAATATTAATTTTAGAAATCAATTTTGTAATTTAATTCTACTTTATTATTTATTTATCTCCTGGTATGGGCATCTCGCCTGAAATAAATCAATTTTATTTTTATTTTTTTAACAGTATAATGTTAAAAACATGGCAAAGTAACAAAATCAAGATCATATTTTTTAAGATGTTGTTTTAATTGACTACAGTACTTACAAAGGAAAACTAAACAACTAGACCAGAAGAAATTTAATTTTAGTGTAAGTATCTATTTATAACATTCACAGATATTGATAGCTCAAACCAGTTGAACAAAACATAGACACTCTTCAAAAATGTTAATGTTATTGTTGCAATAATGAAGCATTATAATGACGAGGCTCCGTAACGGATTGAGTTATTGAATACCTTCAGTTGGTGCTAGTGTTTCAGCTTGTGGTGGAGCGTCTGCAGGATTCCGGGGCGCGTTAGGGACCTGGAAGGGCACTTGAAACTGATAGTTGTTATTCAACAGCGGTGCATTCGTAGCTGTATTCTGTAGACCTTGAAACGTCATCATATAATAAGGAAAACATGTCGACAGGTTCTGATACATCTGCGCTTGCTGAATCCATAATCGAAGAGCTTGAAAATATGCTTCGCGTTCTGATACAGGCGCGTTTGGTGGCGCATCACCATCAGCTCTTATTTCTGGGCCGTCGACAGGCCCTGCCCCATTTTGCACAAGTCTCTCCGACTCCGACATTATCAAGGATCATCAATAATCTGTAACCAGATACTTAAATAGATTTATTTCATTTGTATCTCAAATAATAGTAAAGTACACGTCAGTTTGTTGACTTAATTTGTTTTGACATTTTTGACTTTGATCATTGATCGCTTCCTGATTTTTTAATTTTCGGATACATGAAAATAGAGATGTACCTAGATGAATCTTCTGCTTGGTCTCCTCATATTTAGTCGATTTTATTGCTGTGAAATTAGCAAGTTACCAATGGGGAAGGCGTGTCTAAGTGACAAATGACAGTTTGGTCCCCAAAGAACTGTGAAATCAAAGGAATTTTCAGAAAAAAAAACCATTTATGATGTAAAATGACTAGATGTTGTGTAATAAGCTGCAAAAATGATGGAATACACTTTTAAAAATAATATCTACTATTCTTTTGGAGGTTAAGTACCAGTATTGCATCGCTTCATAAATCATGAAATGGTTCGGCTGGCGGAAGAATTATCACCTGGAACGAGTTTTGTAATAGTTGTGGTGTTAAGAAATTAAATATATAGTGATATTTCTCGAATCTAAATAGAAAAAAAAGGTTAAAATCATGAATTAAAACATTATGCTATATTATCAAAATAGAAAGTCAGAAGCAGCATTATATTCTTGTTATAGGAGAGGACAGGTAAAACATACCTAAACTCAAAAATTGAAACCTCGACTACAAGTAATTGTGGATTTATTACGGCAAAATCAAATGTATTACCACTCAATTAAATCACTTTTTTTCTTCTTGTAGATGCACCGCGGCGTTTCAATTCTTCTTTTAGTATATGTTCTTGCATGGATGGAATAATTTTCCATATTTGTTTTGTATTTATACTCAATTTTTATAATAAAATAATCTTGTTTGTTTTTTGTACAAGGTAGACGTGGGGACCAACTATCGCAGCGCCATCTACGATTAGCTTTGAGTTGCCATCCCCATTAAAAAATAATTACATGAAAAATTAAAATAAAAGAAGCAAAGTAAACATAAGTGTCATAAATAATTATTGTCATAAAATTTTGTTTTATATAACTCAAATATAACTGCTGTAAAAATGATAACTTCAAATAATTATTCATTCATTTCCTGCTGGATTTTTTTATTAATTTTGACATTTTAGTCGTATAATATTTTTCGATAGCTGGTAACATTCCTTATGTCAGCCGTCGTTAGCCGAATGGCCGATGTGAACGTCGAATGATTTGGTACTGCGTGCGCAAATAATGGTGATGTGAATTTGGGTGGTCGTAGAGTGAACGTTCACGTTTCAAAGTTAATTTTTATATGACAGTATTTATTCCTGTGACGCTGTGTAATATTATTTCCTAGTGTTGTGTAGTATTTATCGCTGAGTAGACGGTATATCGACAGAGTCAGCTGTAGACAAATCAGTAATTTACAGAATTCTACTGGATACAATACGATGTGTTCCATGTCGGACTAGTGGTAAATAAAGCAAAGCCTACGCACAACTCTTCTGGACCGGTTGTATGTAAGTATTCCTAGATTATCCATCCACTGTAGATAACTGCTTCCTGGGTCGTATTGTCCGGTTTATTTTTTTGGTGATGTTTTTTTATGTGGTTATAATAATTTCCTGCCGGACCGCAGAGGGCAATCGTCATGTTATCTTCGCGATTAAGAAGGTTGGTTTTGGTAAAATGCCATAATTAAATGCGTCACGCCTTCATTTCAATGTAAGTAAAATTTCATAAATGTAAGGTTATCTGGAAAATTTTGGCAGACTTGATGTTCAGAGCGCAAGTACCTACCTAGTTGATTAGCTTGGATAAATTATTCATGAGCTTCTATGTATCAACATTCATGATATAATATGTACCTATGTATTTTTGTACAACATTGTTCATTATGTTCTTAGGTCAGAGGTCAACTTAGGGGATTAATAAATTTATATAAAAAGTTTGTATAACTTAGGTGGACTTTTTTAAATGATATTACTTTTTAGTGTTTCCCTATAACATAATGTTTAAAAAAAATATGGACAGCAACAAGTTAAGAAAGGGTTTCAACTGAAATTCAACTGCACAGGACCGCACCGTGGCTATCTTCAATTTAAATTGTCTCAGATCTTGTCTTCAATAATTAGGTATACATTTAGCTTAAGTTAAAAAACCTAAATATATAATTATTTCATCATTTATAAAAATTTATACCAGCGAAAACTGCAGTGAGAAAAAGTTGAAAATTATGGGAAGATCTTTTGCTCAGCAGTTTTTTTTTTTTAACTTTCTTATTCTGTTCAGTACAAGCTAAATTAAAAGATAAGATGTTTTCCAAAACATTGTTTTATAATTTCAGATATCCATTGCATCCAATTGCTTTTTAATAAGTGTTTTTGCTGCAATCTTTTTAAACTAAGTTAAAACTGTTAATGAATTATTGTTCACTTAGTGAGATCATCAACACAATTGCTTGCAATCTTTGATGGATTTCTGCTATCAGCACTTGATTGAAAAATACTGATAATAATATGATGATAACATTTACTTAATATAGATCTTTTATCTTTATCAGAAAGAATATTATAAAAGTTAGCCTTTGGAGTATAAATTTACTGCACAATAAAATAATAAGTCAAGGTCAGTGGGTCATCAATGTGGCAAAATGACATTGTGTCACATTTACTTATTATTTGCAGTTCCACACTGTTTTTTTCCTTTTTTATCTAGTGTTTGTCACAAACAGACAAGATGACCTTTAGTTTTGTCCTTTTTGCTACCTGTATATTTTGTCCACCTGCATCTACTAGTCACTATTCTTCTATAAAAACCATTTTATCCAAACTGTTTTTTTTTGTATTTTTTTTCTTAACCTGCTCTGTTCTACTCCTGTTCAAAAATCCGTCCATTCCTTCCACCTTCTAAATTTCAACTGAAAATAAATCTGATTCCAACTCTTTGTTACAAAAAAAAACTTGATATAAATAAAAATGTAAATCTGCTTCTAGCAAGAATCGTAAATTCCATTACATATACTATTGTATGTAAAAATTTGAACACGCCAGACTAAACATGAATCAAATAAACACATGGCCGTTTTGGTCATCACATAATAGTATCCAGTTACTATGTTCATGCTAAACTAGTAATAAATATTCGTATTTGCGTAAATAATATTAAACGGTTGAGGAAATCGTGGCCGGCGCCGGCGTCTGTGAACATAGCTCGATGTATGATTGTGGATATGGCAAAAGGAGTACTTATGTGAAATTCCAGAATTTTCATAACTTTCACCGGTCTTTTGTGTCGTTTTGTAGTGAGACCGACGCGTTGGACCGACGCGACGTATGGTTTAAGAAATGCAGCACGCGAAAAAAAATACTGATTCCGTTTTCATAATTTTCATCTAGCTAATTTCTAGCTAGTACCTACTAATAAAGAGCGAAGTACAATCATGGTCAGCAAACGCTGACCATGATTGTACAAAAATAAACATTTAAACATAGATATTGCATGTGGTGCTGTTTTATTTTGCAGCCGTATAAAGTCGCGGCGCCGAGTGGCGACTATTGTAATTAAAATTTACATCGCATAGAACACGACTGCATTAGCTCGTCATAGCTTGACGCCTTTCGTGTCTCGGAGCGTGTGTATACATACTACCGTTCCTACTCATGCACTTTACACCCAAGACGTCAGTGCGACCATAAAATGAGATACTTAGAATACCTATTGCAGTTTCTGCATGTCGGTTTTATTGTCTACTAGCTTCTGACTGACTGACTCTTCTGGTGGAGGTCGAAAATTATTACTCAGAAACAATCGTATCGTTAACATAAAAATTTATCGCATATTCTAATCCGGTTCTTGACTACCCGTCATCACTGTTCAACCATAAAGTCGTGAAAAGATAGTAGACGGAAAAAAGTTGCTTTATGGCACCAAAATCTGAATGCGCATTTCTGGGGATCTTACCCAACAGTCTCTAAAACTCCGTCCAATTCATTGTAATCCTATTTCTATCCTCAAAATGCCATGTTTAATTTACTTAACCGTAATGCTTAAACCACGTTTTAAGCCCTTCGTTAACCAGTCGTGATTTCCCCGGAACGCAGGGGCTTTCATTCTGTTTAGGACCTCACGAACGTAATCCTATAAAAGAGGTGCTAAAATCCCTAGCACACGAACAAATATTGGCGCTGTCCAACAAAATGTACTGATACTTTCAGCTTTGAAAGCAGTCGGTTTTAAAAACGATTGTGCACGAACTTAGAATAAAATTACTTGAGTATTGGAAATTATAGTCTCTGACTGAAGTGTCCATAAAAGCTGTCGAGCATGGTTATAGAGTCCGTAGTAGAATTAGTTATGTTTTTTCACCAAAAAGCTGGTAGTTTAGTATTTTGAAGTGCACTTTCCGTGCCAAAAGATACATTAAAAACACGCAACATTGATGCAATACAACAAAATACGGAGCTAACGGATACCAATTCGTATTACTTCGTTATGCAATGGATGGGTAACAAGTGGGTTAGTTAACATTCTCCGGGTAATTGGATCAGGCTTGGCAGACGTGTAATCGTCCCTTCTGCTTTGATCTTATAACCCGCCTTTTGAGCAGAGGACGCAAGCGAAAGATTATTCCTTCTCATTTCATTAGAGCACAAAAGGGTACCATAAAGTAACCAATTCAAGAAAGTAATTTTTGCGTTGTCGCTTTTTATGTGATAATAAATAATCGGAAGTAATCAGATAAAACAGGTCCCAAAATCTACTTGACATGGGTTATATTCTTGTTTGTTTGTCTGAGTTACTGCTAAGTAACGTAAAGTAACTTCTAAGAATGTAACTGCTTACTCAAGGAGGCACCATTTAAACTCCACTAAGCCGTGAATCAGTGTGGTCAGTCCAGGCGGCTATCTGATCTATGATTCACTGGGTCCTGTTTGGTTTCCGAGCGAGATTTCATCGTTAAGTGATTAGTCACAGCCGCGTCGGCAGTTCACACAGGTCTAGGAATGTGTTGAAAATAGATAAAATAATAAACATAGTTCAGAAACTTTTATATTTCAGCGGCTTTTGACAGCGAAATAATTCAAGAGTTCACGCCTCGAACACAGAATGGTTTCGCAACTTACTCTGCTAACGGTAAGAGGAGTTTAATGTGGTTTGAAGTAGCCAAGTATTTAAAGTATTCAGTCGTGTGCTGCGTCATCTCATATCATGCCGGCCATTCCCACGGGCGATACAAACTAATTTATCCCTTCGCTCCGAGGATTAAGGATCTGATTGGTTTGTGATTGGTTTGCGCCGTTCCCTGTACCCCACATCGACGGCGGCGGCCACAATAATTTGTTCCGCTTTATTTGCCAACAACGAACAACGATCACTATTACAGTTATGGCATTATTCTTTGAACGATACAACTCACGAACACCGCAGAACACGTAAACACTTGAGTTTATATTTTTGACGATGACTACAAGAGCACTTTACCCCATTTAAAGTATATATTTGAACAATGTAATGTCTAATTTTATTTGGGATACTTTATTTCTCCAAATGATTTTTATTTTTTCGTTTGGACTGGCGCGGTGTCACTCCTATTGTGTCTCACCTTTGATCTTTCTCATCACCAAGGTTGCATTCATAATTTTCAAGTGAGCTGCTAAACGGCGCGGCGCTTCCTTTTACTTTTTGTTTACATCCACCTGGCGCCAGGCGGCCGGCGTCAGTACACAAAGTGTTCCATAAACGAGACACCTCAGTGCGCAAGAACAGATGCATGTCTGTCTAAACGTTGTTCCTATTTGTATCTCCAACCAACGATTGTTTGAAAGCAAACTTCAAAACAGTTCACGTTGTCTTCAGTCCGAAGGGATCCTCTCTTCAAAATCGATACTGAAGGTCTTGGCACAATCGGTCAGTAGAATGCGTTAGTATTAATTTGTATATTTAACATGTCTGGACTCATTGTAATGTGTAATTAGCGTGTAATTTATGTAAACACAACAATACAGGCCGGAGATCATGATTCCATGATATAATATTCTACTTCAGGTATAGCGTGATGACGCAGATTGTAACAAACTAAACGGAGAATGACATAATAGTTACAATTTAACATCGTGTGCAGTAAGTCGTTAACCCAATAGCTACAATGTTATCACGGATTTTCTTACGAGTACTCGTTTAATGTTCAAGATAAACTTAACACTTGAAAGAAAGTTAAAGACTTATAGAAAGAAGTTGCCGTCCATCGTGAGAATTCGTGTCACGTAGCAGGCGACACGTCCTGCTTTAGCTGACAAACTTCAAGGGAATAAGGGCAGTAAAATAATGTGTTTCCTTAATGCATGTTAACTTGGATCACGTCCAATGAATATTGAAAAACTTAGGACGATTCAATGGTTGAAAAAGCTATTGACGGTGGCATATGAATATATTTGAAAGCCGACAATTGGTCTCGGGTGAGAAGCCAAGCCCGAAGTCGCTCGGATGGAGGGGACTCGGGTCATCAAGTATGCATGAACGTCGGTTTCCGCCATGGCGACGTGCATGAATCCAAACTGATAAAAATACCACGCCGATGTCGAGATATTTCGTTTATGGACCATTGTTTTGGCTTTTTCGGTTTTTGCTTTGCCTCATATAATTACTAAAAAGTTCTTTGTTAATCTGTGTTCAGTTGCATAGTTTATAAGTTAAATGCTTTAATCCTAATAACTGTTAAAAAGATTATTAAGATTCGCAATTTAGGTAGATCAAAACCTGATTTTGTGCTATTTGCGAACAGGTGAACCATATCATTTTCATCTCTTTTTTTATCGACAGCTGTAAAAACACACACAAGGAGTACTTATAACAGGAATGCGACTGAAAACAGATAGAGCTATCCGTGGAACGCTCCACATGAGCGATGACGTCACTAGTGTACAGATTGTACTGATGCTCTCCATATCCGTAATGTTTGAGAGTACTCCACGTCTGACGTCGACCCGACTTTGATATTATTAGATGGTCTTGATACGAGTTGAGTGGAGGTCTGGTTAGCAAGATGCGATAATAAATATTTAGCCATGAAAGATCTTCCCCACCGTCGTATCTCCACGTTGTCGTCGTGGTGGGGCTTTATACTAAGAGGGATACACCGGGGAAAAGCGCGCCGCCTGGAGGATCGAGCAGTTAGCTCGAGCTTTCAGGCGGCGCGGGCCCAGTCGTCTGAGACTGGGTCAGGGGGGGGAAAATGTTCACTTCCGGTACGCGTCTAGTCTATAGACGTAACCGTGAAGTGAACCGGGGAGGGAAATTTGGGGTTAGGATAGAGGAACTCACCTCTCAAAAAAAGTAATAATAATCATGGAAAAGTTTTTTAAAAATGAATTACCCCAGGCGGGTACCAGCTGCTCCGCAGCTGGAGAATCCCGCACCGGATCCGTCCGGTCAGTCCCACCGTACTCTGGGGGGGACAAAAAGGACTTTTACCCTGATTTCGCTCCGGCAGTCGCCGCATTGAGCCAGGGAGGCTCACGTGCCCGTGAGGAGGAGTCACTGGACTTGTCCAGTACGTCCGACTCACCGGCACCGAACACGAGCGGGCACAGAGTGCCGCTCCGAGGAAGGGGAGGAAGGGTGTGATGGTGCTTGAGTCGGAGTCCGACTCGGCATCAGACGCCGTGAGCTTCCGGAGCATAGTCTCCGGAAGCGCAGCAAGGAGCGACGAGGGGGGCGCAAACAGGAGGTCGGAGTTCCTGAAGCGCCCCCGCGAAGACATCTCGTCGTCTGAAGAAGGGTTTGTCTCGGCCCGTAAGATCCCCACGAGTGTGCGGGGTAAAGGCCGAGGCAAGTCCTCGGGAAGGGGGCCCCCCTCTGGAGAGCCCAACACGGGTTTGGCCTCGAACGAGGCCAAACTGGCAGAGGCTGTGGAAGCCGCAATACGCACCGTCGCCCTGAAGCGAAAGAGGAGCAGTAAGGAGGGTGCGATCGGCGAAGCCACGGCCTTAATCATGGCGGCCACGCGGATTCACGGCGGGGCTCCGGCTGCAAGGGACGATATGTCCGAACTGCGGTCGGAAGTCACCCGCTTGACTGCCGCCATGACGGAGCTCCAGAGGGAGAACGCCGCCCTCAGGTCAGACCTGGCTGGCCTTCGGGCGGCTGGCCGTCGAGAGGCGCCGACAGGGGGTGCCAAGGCGGGGAGTGGGGGGAGTGCCAAGGAGAAAGGCCGGCCCGCATCAGAGGAGAACGCAGTGCTGACTCTGGTGCGGCAGGAGCTGGCGGCATTCAACCAGCGGTTCTCCGTATTGGAGAGCCGCGTGCTGCGACCCCCGCTGGCGGCGTCCTCGTACGCGGCGGTGGCCGCGTCGAAGCCGCCCCCAACCAAGGCACCCCCGGCGAAGACGGCCACGGCGAAGACGGCCACGGCGAAGACGGCCCCTCCAAAGACGGCCCCTTCAAAGACGGCCGCGGCAAAGCCTAGCCAGGCGACGCCGGGTCCGTCCAAGCCGACCTCGACCCCGACACCTGCGGGGCCGGCACGGTCGGCTTCTAAAAAGAAGGGCGCCCAGGCCCAGGCCAACCCAGCCCAGCCTCCTCCAAAGACTCCCCCGGCCAGCGCCGACTGGCAAGTGGCCGGGGAGAAGAGGAAGGCTGCCAATAAGGCCAGGTCCTCGAGGCGGAGGGAGAGACGGCGGCGCAAAAAAGAGCGCGACGTTGCGGCGCGATTGCGCGCCCCTAAGACCGCGGCTGTAGTGATTACACTGCAGCCGGACGCGGCTAAGAGGGGCGTGTCATACCGTGACGTGCTAGCCAAGGCGCGGGAGGCGGTGAACCTCGCGGAGCTCGGCATCGCCGGGGGCCTCCGACTGCGGGTCACCGCAACGGGGGCTCGAATGCTGGAGCTCCCGGGTGCAGCCAGTGGCCCTACCGCTGACGCTCTAGCCGAAAGGCTCAGAGCGTCCTTAAACGCGGAGGAGGCCCGAGTGTCCAGGCCCACCAAGCGCGCAGACGTGCGCATATTGGGTCTGGACGACTCTGTGACGGCGGAGGATGTAGTGGCTGCCGTGGCCAGGACTGGGGGGTGCCCTCCCGATCAGGTGAGGGTGGGCGCCCTCCGTCCTGGCTTCGCGGGGTTGCAGACCGTTACGGTCAGCTGCCCCGTGTCGGCGGCCAAGAAGCTACAAGAGGGCCGAAGGCTCCTGGTTGGTTGGGTGGCTGCCCAGGTAAAGGTCCTGGAGCCCAGACCGATGAGGTGCTTCCGCTGCCAAGTGGGCAACCACGCGGCGTGCGTGTGCACCTCGGAGGTAGACCGCAGCGACAGGTGCTTCCGCTGCGGCCAGCCCGGTCACAAGGCCGGCTCGTGCTCTGCCCCGCCGCACTGCTTCGCATGTGCGGCGGCTGGCAAGCCGGCCGATCACCGGGCTGGGGGCAGGGCCTGCGCCCCACCCACCAAGGCCAGGGGCAGAGGTAAGCCCTCTGCCGCCGCCGTCACCGCCACTCCCGCCGCCGCTGCCGCCGCTCCCGCCGCCGCCGCCGCCGCCGCCGTGGCCACGCCCTCGAGGAGGGCCCTGGAGGAGGACGCAATGGATTCAGATTAATGTCTCCATTGCGCTTCCTCCAGGCGAACATCAACCACTGCGCCGCTGCTCAGGATCTTTTGCTCCAGAGCATGGCGCAGTGGTTGATCAACGTCGCCGTGGTCGCCGAGCCGTATTTTGTCCTGCCCAGGAATGACTGGGTAGCGGACCTGGACGGCTCGGTGACCCTAATTTCGTCGGCCGCCGCTGGTACCCCGCCCCTCGATCGTGTCGAGAGAGGGCACGGGATTGTCGCAGCCCGGTTCGGGGAGATCGCCGTGGTAGGCGTTTACTTCTCCCCGAACCGATCTATCGCCGAGTTCCAAGACTCCCTAGAGGAGCTGGGAGACGTCGTCGTCGCCCTCGGTTCCCTCCCCGCGCTCGTCCTGGGGGACTTCAACGCCAAAAGTCCGGCTTGGGGTTCCCGGAGCACGGACTGTTATCGGGGCAGGAGGCTCGAGCGCTGGGCCCGTGCGCATGGCCTGGTGATCGAGAACCGGGGTTCCGTCCCCACGTGCGTGCGGTGGACGGGCGAGTCGGTGGTAGACGTAACGTTTGCCAGCGCCGCCCTGTCACCGCGCGTCACCGACTGGCGTGTTGTGGAGGAGGTGGAGACCTATTCCGACCACCGGTATATCCGGTTCGACGTCTCCACCCAGACCTCAGACGCGCCGGTCTCAAGTGGACGGAACCTGAGTGGTCCGCGATGGGCGCTGAAGCAGCTGGACCGGGAGCTATTCCTGGAAGCCTCGATCGTGCAGGCCTGGGTGTCACCACCGGACAGGCCTGCCGACGTAGACGACGAGGCTGAGTGGTTCCGGGAGGCCATGTCGGAAATCTGTGACGTGGCCATGCCCCGGGTCCGGCAAGGACGCGCCCGGCGTCAGCTGTACTGGTGGTCAAGCGAGTTGGCAGCGCTGCGCGAAGCGTGCGTTGCTGCGCGCCGCCGGTACACCAGATTCCGCAGGCGCCGCACCCGACCTCCGGATGCGGCGACTGTAGAGGCGGAGCTGCATGAGGGCTACAGGGCAGCGAAGACCGCCCTCCGCGACGCGATCTGGCGGGCCAAGGAATTGGCCCGCGAGGAGATGCTGGGGACTCTGGACGGGGACCCATGGGGCCGCCCCTACAAGTGGGTGCGAGAAAAGCTCCGCCCCTGGGCCCCCCCGTTGACGCAGAGTCTCCGGCCTCAGTTCGTGGAGGACGTGGTGAGCGCCCTGTTCCCTTCGCGAGGGGAGGAGTATGCTCCCCCGCCCATGGCTCCGTCTCCGACGGAATCTGAGGAGGAAGCTGACGCAAACGCGGATCACAGCGACGACGACGTCTACGACGCTCCAGAGGTGACCGAGGTAGACCTGAGAGTGGCGGTACAACGGCTCAAAGCCAAAAATACCGCCCCAGGACCCGATGGCCTGCCAGGAAAAGCCTGGGTCCTGGCCTTCGGGACTCTCGGGCCTCGACTAGGGGGGCTCTTAAGCGCGTGCCTGGAGAGGGGCCGGTTCCCGCTTCGTTGGAAGACGGGGAAACTGGTCCTGATCCAGAAGTCCGGGCGCCCTGCGGACTCTCCGTCCGCATTCCGGCCCATCGTGCTGCTCGACGAGGTGGGCAAGCTCTTTGAGAGAGTAATTGCAGACCGCCTCGCCGGGCACCTGAATCGAGTGGGTCCGAACCTGTCGGAGAGCCAGTTCGGCTTCCGCAGGGGGCGCTCGACCGTGGACGCAATCATGCGCGTGAGAGCCCTCACGACGGGGGATGCAGTGGCCCGGGGCAGGGTCGTCTTGGCGGTGTCTCTGGACATCACCAATGCCTTCAACACCCTGCCCTGGAGTTGCATCAGGGAGGCACTCCGGTATCACCGGGTGCCGACCTACCTCCGCCGAATAGTCGAGGACTACCTGACGGACAGAGCCGTCATCTACCCCGGTCACCGGGGAGAGTGGAACCGGCGAGAGATGTCGTGCGGTGTTCCACAGGGTTCGGTCCTGGGACCGCCCTTGTGGAACATCGGTTACGACTGGGTGCTGCGCAGCGACCTCCCTGACGGCGTCAGCGTAATTTGTTACGCTGACGACACGCTCGTCCTTGCACAGGGAGAGTCGCACCAGGCGGCGGCCGACGTGGCGACGGAAGCGGTCGCGACAGTCGTTCAGAGGATCCGGCGGTTGGGACTCGAGGTGGCGCTGCACAAGACGGAGGCCATGTGTTTTCATGGCCGCCGTAACGCGCCACAGTCGAGTTACAGCATTACGGTGGAAGGAGTTCCAATCGGCGTACAGGGGACGATGAAGTACCTGGGACTCGTCCTCGACAGCCGGTGGAACTTCAGGGAGCATTTCCTGAGTTTGGCCCCAAAGCTGAACCGTACAGCAGCCGCCCTCAGGCGACTGCTGCCCAATCTCAGCGGGCCAAACGCTTCCTGCCGTAGGCTGTACGCTGGCGTCGTGCGGTCCATGGCCCTCTACGGGGCCCCTGTGTGGGCCCTGAGCATCCGGACGCGACCACAGAAGCTGGTCGCATGCCAGAGGGTCATGGCTATCCGAATGATCCGGGGATACCGCACGATTGCAAGCGAATCGGCCAACCTGCTTGCCGGATTGCTGCCTTGGGATCTGGAGGCGACTGCCCTCCAGCGCGTCTATGAGTGGCGCGTGGAGGCGCAGCGCCGGGGCGTGACCCCGCTGCCTCGCGAAGTCGAGGCGCGGCGCGAAGACCTCCGGCGCGATCTCAGGGCAGTATGGAAGGAACGACTGTCGCGACCGACGGCCGGGCACGCCGCAATTGCGGCGGTAAGACCCCTCTTTGAGGAGTGGCTGGAGAGAAGTCATGGCGTCCTGACCTACCGCTTGACGCAGGTCCTCACCGGACACGGAAGTTTCGGGAGGTACCTGTGTCTGATGCGAAAGGAGGAGACGCCTGGGTGCCACCACTGCGAAGATCGCCCGGAGGACACGGTGGAGCATACGGTGCAAGACTGCCCAGCTTGGGCGGAGCACCGACGTGTCCTCACGGCTGCGATAGGCGGAGACCTCTCGCGCCCGGCATTGGTTGCGGCCATGCTGCGGGGCGAGACGGAGTGGGAAGCGGTCAGCTCCTTCTGCGAGGCAGTAATGCTCGTCAAGGAGGAGGCAGGCCGCGAGCGAGAGAGGACAGCGTCCTCCCTCCGCCCCAGCCGCAGTGGTAGGCGCCCACGGCGACGGACGTCGCAAGATGATCTCCGGCCACCGTAGGCGCGGGCATGCGGGCAGCGAGTAAAGGGCAACTCGCTGCCCGACCAAGGACCATGCCCGGGTCGACGGCGCGTTGTGTCCCACGCGCGCCTCAAAGAGCGTCAGCATAATGACGGGGCCCCCCTCTCAGAGGGCCAAAGCCTGCCGGGGTCGCGGGATTATTCCCTAACCGTAACCCCGGAACGTAACAGGCTATGAAGGACACCGTGGATTTTAGTCAGTAGAAGTCTGACAGTCCCTCCCGCCCTGCCCGGGGTTGGAGGACTCATTTGATGATTTTACCACGCTAAAAAAAAAAAAAAAAAAGCCATGAAAGATCTTAGGAAAATGCACACTACATTAGCCATTTTTACCATTGTGATAAGAAGTTATCGATGTGTATACCGCCTTGATCCCTGCAGTGGAAAGAATATTATGCCCATGCAATTTTCTTCCTGCCCTCATGCTATATTTTTTGGGATCGGTGCAACACGTTTTCTACGTCAATTCTCCTACATCGGTCGTCACAGTATCATTTACTCCATCTTCTTTCAAGTGTTCCTTACATAATCTATCCATTTGTTCTTTTCTCTTCCTTTTCCTCTCCATCCATCCACATTCATAGTCATCTCTTAACGCCCATGCAATAAAATCAAACCGACTCAGTATTGAATCATGTCGTCCAATGGTAATGAGACTAGTTGGTGACTTTTTGGCACTCCCTAATTAAACCTTTGCTGTGCCTATAGACAGAAAACTAATTGTGCAAGTGTGATATTTTCCGAAAAGATCCTTTGAAGCGCAATTAAAATTGCCTCGAAGGAATAGAAATCTGACTCTCAAGTTTCTCCAAAGGTTGACTTGTTCTAACAGCGGCTGTAGGTATTACAAAGTCTTAAAAACAGGCTTGTTCCGGCGAGTGAAAGTGACGGAGCTATACAAGTCGTCTAGCGCCATCTCGTTCACTCATTGGAACAAGCCTGGTTTTAAGACGTTGTAATATCCCTTCAGGTAAATTTTCGTGGTATCTATTAATAAGTGTCAAATTAACGTATTCGTGTACATTATTATGAAGGCGGGCCACGATTCGCTAGAAACAGTTTTATTATTCATTCGCCCATCAATCGTTTTATGTTCATACAATGCTAGGAAGACGGCCGAGGCTCCATCTCCCATTCAGTCCTTCATAATAAAAGCTTTTTAATTTTTTGTGGAGTTACCTTCCCATTTTTCTGTCATAGAAATATTTGGTTTTTGTTGAACGTAAAAAAAACTGTTTTTTTTTTTATTTCTATTGTTTTTTATTTCTATTGATTCATAGAAATGGTTCAAGTATACCACGATGTTACTTATCATTTCTAGTAGATCTTATACCTTTGCCTGCTGACATGGTCAGAGTATATTTTTTATTTCGTACAGAAAGGACAACATAGTGTTTCTTTCTTGTGTTTGTTGGGAGCCACCCACAAAAGATACATAAAAGGATTGTCCTCCATTGTCAGTTGTAGTCTTTTACATCGGATGATACTTGGATCTGTTCACAACATTGTGAGCGGCACATAAAATACATTCTTACTTAGACAGCTTTGTTGTGTACCTTAAAGTACTTTTCTAAACATATAAGATTAAATTAGCTAACCGATACTAACTTAGCAAAATAGGTAGGCATTACTGTCTAAACATGAGAAATTCCGTTTTTATCAATAAGATATTCACCACATTTTTATCGAAAGCAACAGTAGAACTTCAAACTGTTGGCCCTTAACTTCGGAATTTATTCAACCGTAGCTTCATCCATATATTTTCATTAAGTATTGTATCCTGAATACGAAGCGCGTTGACCAGAAAAACAAGCAATGCAGGAAATGAAACTTAATGAAACTTTTTATAACCTCTTTTTATTTTTGCAACTGGCCAGCAATAGCGGGACGCTTAACAAATGAATAAAGCTTCCAAGCTCTGCTTATAAAAACCTTTTTGCTCAACTTGACAATTTTCATAAAGAGAACGTCCGAGTTTTAGCAATTAAGATGAATGCTGTGATTATGCTAATGAACGTCCATTTTATGCGTAGTGCGCAGTTTATGAAGTAGTGTAGTAGAACACTAGATGAGTTTTGAATGTCTAGATTAGATAACGCATACTTTTAGTGACAGAAATGGAAATGGATGTTAGAGGGGGCCTGAAGTTGGCAGATAAATCACAATTTTCGTTTTTCATCTTGGGAAACGGCACAGTTGGTCTATGCTCGCAGATCATTTACGTCCAAAAAGAATAATAGAGTTCTATTTAGCACTGGACTGTTGTTGATGTTGAAGGCAAGACCTCATTACTTTTCATCAAACACTGGGGCCACACTAACTGGAAATGCCGTTGAATTATCGTGTTAATGGACAAAATTATGCGAACATTTAAAGACTATTATCGCGAAAATTAACGGGAAATGCCGGTAATGTGGCCCGGCTAAAAAACATGGGATTTGTTTTCCTTTTTTTAGTACAACAAATAAATGATAAATTATTGTGTATAATTTAGCCAGTTACTACATTAGATGGACCAGCCCCCCTAGACAAGTCGCAAACGATAATCGTTAACGCTCGGTTCTCCCCAATAGATTTTCAACCTTATTCCTTCGAGACTTTAGTTGAAAATCTATTTAGGATTTCTAAGCGTTAGCGACTGGAACCAACGACAACGCCATGAAATCATCAATAGATTTTCAACTAAAGACTCGAAGGAATAAGGTTGAAAATCTATTGGGGAGAACCGAGCGTTAACGATTATCGTTTGCGACTTGTCTAGGGGGCAGGAATGCTTAGATTAGATAAAACCAACACGCATTACCACCTCGACAGGCCGACACAACTCATCGGCATGTGCGTCATTCAATGTAGCATTGGCGTGTCACTCACGATTCTCGAAAAATAGAGTAACAATATGAAAAACGTTAGTTCCAAGGTTCTATTTGTTATGCAGCGGCTGTACGTACTATAAATCTTCAACAGAATTTTATTTGTCTTTTCAATCTGAGTAGCTCTTAGGCTGCTTTTCCACCAGAGATGCGCTATGCTACGTTGCTAAGGATGCGTTTGATATCCACCAATCATACTCATTATGTGTGTGTGCGTTATGAAAACAAATGAATATGATTGGTGGATATCAAACGCATCCTTAGCAACGTAGCATAGCGCATCTCTGGTGGAAAAGCAGCCTTAGCCCCTTCGTCTATAACGCGATACAAGTCTCCGATACCTTACGACTTTGGTATCCAGGCGACTTTCGCTATACATACCTATCCATAGAGGTTCGTCCCAGCCACCCGTCGATGGGTACAAAAGTCGTAAAGTATCGGAGCCTTGCGTCGCGTTTTCTAGGAAGGATCTTAATTTCCCAACTAGAACCTAGACTTTAGTTTGCAGAATAATTAATCGTTTTGGGAACTCGAATTCATTTTAAATGAGTTTCGATCTATCTGATAATTATATGGTTTACTTGCTAATTAGAACAGTCTGTTAAATATCAGATTCGATTCGACATTGCCCTTTACTTTTTCATGAATTAAATAATAATAAATAATAATAAAACCACGTTGTTTTTTAGTCAGCCAAGTCTGACAGTGCCTTCTGCTCGACTCAGGGAAGACTTATAAGTCCTACCGTCCGATACATCAATTTAGAAGTAAACTCGATAGTATTATACTCAGTACTAATTTTATACTGTCTATCACAGATAGCCATAATCTTCAAGATGAAACTCTTCATAAATTCAGCACAGTATCTGAACAAAACTGTAAACGGAGATTGGAAATAACATTTACGACGTTATTAAATCTGGGAGTGCTACATGACATGGAGGAATGAGGAAGATGAATTGTTCCTCGAAGGAGGCGAGATAGATGTCTTAAGGTCATAGCACATTATACCAGCACCGCAACTGCACAGCTGCAGCACGGCGTCACTTTGAATTTGGGCTACGGCTAGCCGTAGGCGTGTTAACTGCGCGTTGTACAGGAGGTGTAAGCACGCAGTTCGCGCACCGTCTGCGAGGTGCAGCTTGCTGTCACCGTGAACATATTGTTATAAGGCATTCGTTTCGCTAGCAACTCGAAGTCGGCCGCCGCGCCGTAAGCACGCCGTCTGCTCGCTTGCAGCGCACGGGCTGCGAGGCGAGTTGTATGTTAGCGGTAAGCGCGCTGACTTCCCGCCGTTGGCCTCTTCATATTGACATTATGAAATATATTATATGACACATGATCTAAGGCTCTTATTTGAATGACAGGGTAACTGTTGGGTTGTAGCCGTGCCGTTGCCGCGCCGGTATAGTGTGCCATGACCTTTATAATGTGATCTAGAGCCACTCACGCAGTTATGGGGACGCGACGGAGCGGACGAATTGAATCGTAGAGTGATATGATACAAAGATTAACTGTCGACAGAAGTGACCCTTCATTTATCTTTTTCTTTTTGGACGAGTTTTGTTTCAAGATAGATTATCACAGACATTTTGACGATGCGATATTCATTGCGTTTTTACTTTTGTTTTGGTTTTCTCATCGTCTATGGAGAAATGAACTGTATTTTGTGTTATACTCGTACTTCGGATGGTGATTAAAAGAATGGTACGCAAAAGATAGAGGTTGTGGTCGCGAAACTGGCTGTAAAAGGTAACTGGGGCTCTGGAACGCAAAAGATAAATGAAGGAACAGGATTTTTAGTCAATATGAGTCTGACAAATCCTGCCGCTTCACCCAAGGCGGGAGGAATCATTTGAAGATTTTAACATGATTGCTTCATGAATTCCATGTTGTAGACTAGAAACTCGTAATCATATTCTTTCGTCGTTCTTTTGTTTTTATTTTCTTCAAACTCCCTGTTTTCAACATTAGAACTTTAGTCCCGTTACCGATATGTAGCGAGCTTTCCAAGTTTGTTTAGGGTGGCAAACTTTGCGCTTTCTCTGTGGACGTCAGTGGTGGGCGTGGATTGTGATGTGTGTTTATTGTAGGGCAAAGCGTGGTTTGTCTATGTAAGTACATTTATATTCGTTTTGCTGAATCTATATTCTTTTTGACACATTTTCCACAAATTCGTATTAATGATTCCGCATGTAGGTTTTTAACTATGCATAGTATGTATGTTTCTTAACGATTTATTAAGCGACTTTTATAATTATTCTTTAATTCATATCATTTTAAATGCCGTATAATTCAATTAAGTATATTCTTTTGTGAAACGGTAGACGTTCAATAAATGCTCATTTATTTGTAAATGGCTCAATTTGGATTATGCAATTTGTCACTGAAAGATAATAATATCATCGTTTACTTCTGCTTGTAAAATCTGGATACCCTACAATGCTTTTAAAAGCTGTTTCAAACTATTCTTCCGTGAAGCTCACAACAGTTTAAAGATTTTTATGAAAATTCTCTTTAAGCGCTCATGTACACGACGCCGCCGCCGCGCCGCCGCCGCGCCGCTACCGCGCCTCTAGGCTGTGTACACGGTCGCTACCGCGCCGCCGCCGCGCCGCCGCCGCGATGCCATTCGCTAGTGTTTTATTTATCTAACAAAGGAGATGTCTCATTGCGGCCATATAATGTTTTTTTTTTTTGATAATTCAAGGATAACTTCTTCGTTTATGAATCGGTTTTGATGATTCTTTTTGTTGTTGGAAAGAAGGTATTTCAAAGGCGGTTCCATGATATGGAGATTAGGATTTGATGATGGAAGACCAGAGAAATCGAGTGGAGCTAAATAGTAAGAAATATCCGCTTTCCAACAAAAAAAGAATCATCAAAACCGGTTCATGAACAAAGAAGTAATCCGCGAATAAACATTACAAAAAACATTATGGCCGAAATGAGAAACCTCCTTTTCAGATAAATAAAACACTATCGAATTGGATTCGCGGTGCCAGCGCGGCGGCGGCGCGGTGGCGGCGCGGCGACGGCGCGGTGGCGGCGCGGCGGCGCGGCGGCGGCGGCGGCGCGGTAGCGACCGTGTACACAGCCTAGAGGCGCGGTAGCGGCGCGGCGGCGGCGCGGCGGCGGCGTCGTGTAAATGAGCCCTTAGCCTTTGTAGGGTTTCTCATTTTTATTTTGTTTTTACCATAATTGTGGCTTACACTTGTCTTTTTAGAATGAAACGGCATTCAGACCATTAGACGCTGTTCCTGAAGAGTCCTATTTATTAATTCTGGATATCACTTATTAAGTCTTTATAATAACTTTGAATTTTTTAATACCTTCTTATTTTTAGAAAAAAATTAAAGGCAATCGTCACTTTGTCCTGGTTTGGACATTGTGATGAGGAAGGATGACACTCATGTAACTAAAAGAGTGGGTATGAATGTTAGTGGATGGAGAGGAAGGCTAAAGAAAAGATGGATGGATTGTGTGAGGAATTATATGAATGATGAATATAAAGGGAATATATGATGCTTTGACATCTGACAGGGAAGAAGAAGAAAACGTGTTGCGCCGACCACAAGTAAAATAGGACATGGATAGGAAGATGATGTTCTATTGCTTGACGTCCCTAGTTTTATGCCCTACTATTTTTCATGTATTGAATTCCTACAATTAAAATTAAGCGTGTTTTAGTACCGTTCGCATTGTACATAACATTTATATTTGACTTCCTTCGATAATGACCACCAGATAACAGCAAATTGTTACAAACACTCACGCGCTGCTCTATATGGAGTAGATATGAGCGCCGATGGTCAATCAGTCGGCGGCGGCGCGCCGACTTTTTGGAGTCGACGGCGGCGGCGTCGGCGGCGCGGCGTGACCTTTTTTTAACTACTTAAATTAATTAATTGAAGAGAAGAAATAATAAAAGAATGTTTTACGTAGAATTAAAAATTTATTATAATTTTGACGAGACAAATTGAATTGGCAAGATAAACTAAAAAAAGAGCAAACCAAATTAACATTAAAAATTGCTGGTGGCTATATTTTTACTGTAAGCCTTGATGAGTATGCCAGAGGGTCATGGCTGTCCGGATGATTCGGGGATACCGCACGATCGCCAATCTCCGGATCTGTCGGATTGTTGCCCTGGGATCTGGAGGCGACTACCTTCCAGTGCGTCTAGAATGGCGCGTGAAGGCGCAGCGCCGGGGCGTATCCCCGCTGCCTCGAGAAGTCGAGGCGCGGCGGGAAGAGCTCCGGCGCGACCTCGGGGCAGTATGGAGGGACGACTGTCGGAACCGACGTCCGGGCACGCCGCAATCGTGGCAGTAAGACCCCTGTTGGGGGACTGGCTGGATCGGCGTCACGGCGTCCTGACCAACCGCATGACGCAGGTCCTCACCGGAAACGGAAGTTTCGGGAGGAACCTGTGTCTGATGAGGAAGGAGGAAAAGCCTGGCTGTCACCACTGCGAGGATCGCCCGGAGGACACAGTAGAGCATACGGTGCAAAACTGCCCCGCTTGGCAGAGCACCGACGTGTCCTCACGGCGGCGATAGGCGGCGACCTCTCGCACCCGGCATTGGTCACGACCATGCTGCTTCTGCGAGGCAGTCATGCTCGCAAAAGCGGAAGCGGGCCACGTGACGGAAAAGACAGCGTCCTCTCCGTCCCAGCCGCAGTGGTAGACGCCCACGGCAACGGACATCGCAAGACGATCTTCGGCAGCCGTAGGCGCGAGCATGCGGGCGGCGAGTATAGGGCAACTCGACCACGGACTATGCCCGGGTCGTCGGCGCGTTGTGTTCTACGCGCGTCTCAAAGAGCATCAGTATGATGACGGACGGGGCTCCCTCTAGAAGGCCAAAGCCTGCCGGGATATAAAGGGCTATTGAAGGATACCGTGGAAGTCAGTATGACTCTGACAGTCCCTCCCACCCTGCCCGGGGTGGGATGACTCATTTGATGATTTTACCACGCTAAAAAAAAAGCCTTGATGAGTGCTCATCATCTGTTCGTTTTTTTCCCTAATATTAACAACCAACTGACCAAAATAGGTCCTACAAAAACTGTGTTTGTTTGCTGATAACTTGGACAATACAGACATTGTAATGTCAAAGAGTATCGTTTTATAAACGTCTATGTCTAGTGCCGCCATTTTGCCAGCATTTATTATCGTGCGTTCGGTTTGATCAGTGTGTTAGATTAAACTGAACGCCGCCCGCTCGGGATCGGCGCGCCGGCGCCTGTGGACGGCGGCGGCGGCGCGGGGAAAATCACGGCGGCGGCGGCGCGCCGGCGCGGCGCTCATATCTAATATGGAGTACCGATAACGATGTTTTAGAAGAGTGGAGGATACATCCGGGTGGGAGAGACAAGGAGGAAAAATTTTAAAAGGGGACTTCTAAGTAAAATTTGGTCTTTCATGGTGGTTAAATTCTGTTCCAAAACATACAGCCTGATTACAATTTAGGACCCATTCATATTAGTAGTAATTTTTACCCGTGGTGCTAGGGAACTGGGCTTCTCCCAGTTGTAATGTCCCTTTGTGCCTGTTGGCCTTGTTTTGTTCTGTCTCCTGCTTGCATGGAGGGAAGTGGAAACAATTTTTTTCCTACTCCTCCACTATTCTTTTCTGATTAATTTCGTTGCAGGATCCAAGACAGGCAAATTCATTCTCCGGGACACGTCGAGCTTCATTGTTTCGGCGCTTTTCTGGTGGTTGCCACTGTTCTGGCTTACAGGAGTTGCAGTGGTTTGGGAATAGTGTGGTGGGTTTGTCCCAATACAGCCTGATTACATATTTAAGTACCACTGGCTGGAAAGGTTATATGAAAGCAGTAAATGACTTGAACTAATACTCTTTTCAACATAGTATCCTTTGTCTATTTCGAGCGATTTTACGTAACATTTTCTATTTGGCGTCACGGCCGATATATCAAAACCTCGGTACCTTAAACCCTTGAGAATCCGATATATTTATAGTAAATAATATCACGCCAATGAAATAAACTGCTTAGATATCACTAATGCTGTCTGAATGTAAACGGAACGGAGGCATCCGTCCGTAGTGCGTATAATTTGAGCAGCGAGCGAACCGTTAAAAATGCCTATTTCCTTCAAATTTTCGTCATAAATTCTTCCAGAAAACGACTTTTATTTGACGTTTACATATTGAAGTAAAAACAACTTGGGTAGAAAACTTCGCGAACCCTTCGGAACACTGTTAACGACCTCTATCTAAACTTGTTAATCTCCTAAACACCGAAGAAGTAATTTACTGGCATCCCCTATTAAATTTAATTATCCTTCACTTTATCACATAATTCACAGTCTCAAAGTCGTCCCGAAATTGAATCCATTGTTTCTTTTTTTCTCTTGGGTATTGACTGTAAGGATGAAAGTGACAGAAAATGTTTTTTATCACCCTTTCTGTTCATAAACTGACAACATAATGTATTATGGCACATTCGATCCCTGAAAATCGTGGGTTGCAAAGGCAGTTTTATTTCTTACAGCCTTCATATAAATTGTTACAATGTACTAACATGATACGACATCGCTTTTATTTATTTTTTCGTTCAACTTGATTGTATTACAGAGATTGATATTATCAATTTTGTACTGCAATTTTCTAGAAGATTTCAACAATTTTGATCCCATGAGCAGAAACCATAGAACACCTCCGATCCCTGTCATACTCCTCTCACCTCATCCATGTTCATACGTATGGTCACACAAGCATGCCTGTTTGTAATTATCGCATCCGCCCTTTCGGAAGAACCTTCAAAATCTTTATTCTTTCAAAAGAAAGATAGCATTCCAACATTTAGCAATCACCTGGATTTCTCACGAAAAATTGGGGCAAGTTCCTTTATGTACTTAGGATTCGGGAAGGACCTACTTACGTATTGATCGCACCTGACCCGACAACACACATTACAGCAGCCACACAGTTGTGATACCTATAGCTTACGCACCGTAACTCCCAGCAATATATTCCCATAATAATGATTGTCGTGTTCCTTGTTTTTTATCACGACAGGAAATTGAAATTCCATAACGGAAACCTGCCACATTTCTCGTGCTAAATTTCATTTCCTACATTTTCGCTTCTTTTTATTCAATCCTCTCGCTTTTTTGTTGTCGAAGTAAAAATGTAGTTCAATTCGAAGCTGTATTTCGCTTTTCTGTCTCATTAAATCCAAATGTAATAAAACGATAATCAGATCTAGAGTTTTCCTTATAGCTCTTGTGCAAAACCAAAAGGAAGAATTTGGTAAAATGTTGCTGTGGAATCCAGTTACGCGCGGATTATCGGTATTATGTTTGCGAGAATATTTATGTGGGGTTACGTTGATTGCGTATCAGATGTCACATTTCTCCTATGTTTCTGTTCTATGATATCCTCCGTTTCTTTATGAGGCTTCACCGATCACTCCCAAGTCACAAGTGCTGTAAACGTCGCTGACCTGACAGGAGTCTTTTTGCCCAGCTGAAAAAAGAAAAAAAAACTGCCATGTATTCAAGAAAATTTAGTTATCTGATTTTGACAAGGAATTTTGCCAACCAACTTATAAAGTTTATTTTCGTGCATCCCCAAACCCATTTTGCAAAAGCTTTCTTTCAATGGTCCTTATGAAACCTACAATGTTGCTTGTTCAGTAGAACATCTTAGTGGTCCTTTTTTCCGCGGCCATTTAAGTGCACTTCAAACAATGTTGCTACTAAAGACCTAAGTTCTCTCACAATGTAGATATTTCTTGTTGAGAGTTGTATTTTGCTGCAATATATCCCCTTACTACATCTTCAACAGTATTAATGGATTTCCTTGGAAAGCGAAAACAAGTAGTTAAAAGTATCTTACGTAACACCGAGTGCTTTTTATCGTGATAAAATTATCAAATGAGTCCTCCAGTCCCCCAGACCAAGTCGTGTGGCGGCAGATACTGAGACTAGTACTTACTAAAATCCACAGTGATCCTTCCATTGCCCTTTTCGTTAAAAGTTCACCTGATCAGACAGTCCCTCGACCAAACCCGAGTATTAAACTTATTATTCGGTTAACGTTTGAGGTCTTAACCTTTTCGCCCAGAAAATTGTATTACCAAATAATATCCTTTGCCAAGTTCAATCATGGAGGACGAATTTGAAACTTGCCAACTCCTTCTTTACCCAATTGCCCTTTATGCTACATAAAGGGCAATTGGGTAAAGAAGGAGTTGGCAAATTGCTGGCGACTTGTTCCACTTGAATTCGTTCTGAATGGACTTGTATCTGTGACAAAATAGAAAGTACGTGCTCATATCGTCATAACGTTCCCGAACGATCCACCGCGTTGTTCTTTTTTTTTAAATATTTTGCTGTCGTCTCTCTCCAGTGCCTCAGTGTAGTCAGATACGTTACATTAATCGAAGTGTAGAACGTGTTTTCAAAACCAATTTGCAAAATAAATATGATCTCTTTGCGAAAATAGAAATGAATGCTGCCATTTTGGATTTTAATATTTATTTTGAAATCCAAAATGGCATAATTTATTTTCCACAGCTGTTTGCTGTGCTAGTCAATAGCGCTTCTCTGTTAACCTTAGTTGAGCGGCAAAAAAATACTTGTAACGTTCAGCATCGTGTATTATTAAAGTTGTTTTTGATTTTTGGATGAGACATTGTGTTTTTTCTCTGGTTTCCTTTAAAGTTTGTCTACGCTTTGCTCTACAAACGTTGTTATATACCCCTTTAACAACTCCAACACACGCTCACTCATTCTTTGATATTCTTTGACGTCTTAGTTCATTATTTTTATTCATAGAGAGTTCGTGTCATTACTGTGGCTCTGGGACGTTGTCATCGCCTCGGTCTCTCATTCAAAGACTTCCGTTTCGCGGTTTCTTTGTAGATTTTTATAGTTTTTTATTTACATTTGTTGGAAAGTTTGTTTTTATAAAAATAAAAATATACTCACCGTCGCGAAGAGCGACCGTGAAATGTCGTATAAAGTTTTTGTCCCGTGAGAGGCTAATTTCTGGGCTTCAAAATCGTGTTTTCTTCAAAAATCAAATCATTTATTTTAAATAGGCCATCAGTGAGGCACTTTTAAACGTCGAATATTACAATTAAGGAAAGGGATGGGATGGGATTGATTCTACAACCATTCGCTAAGGAAGGTTGTAAGGAGAAGAATGGGCAAGAACTCTTATTTTATATAGCATTCGCTGTTTTATTGGAAAGGTGAGATAGAAAAATCAAGGGTATATTACTATCCAACCCAAACCAATTAGGCCAAAACTATGCGCCTTAGACTAAAATAGTAACAGCATAGACAATTAAAATTAATTAATATTAAAACCATCCAATTAGGCAGTATATCATGTGTCAGCTATGCTAGCTATTTACAATTATAATTATTACGAACAACAACAGAGCAACTAATTGAGTCAAATACGCGTTCATAAAGCATCTATGGGGACAACCTTGACCATAAAAAGATGAGCCTTGACATCGACCGGCGCGCGCGCACCTGCGCATTTAACGCCATCTGTCGACGCTATTTTTATCTAAGTATGGTTTTCATTCTTGAACTTCATAAGTTCATACTGTCCTATATCGGTGTCCTTTTCTAAAAATACGTTTTATAATCTATTTTTGTATAAGGAAGGTATCAAAAAGTCAATGCACTGGGTTTGCGGTTTTGCGACTCGTGAGTCACTCGGAATCGGAACTAATAAAAATAGATCTTGTTTATGTAAGAGGCCCTAATTATTTCTTCGATATTTACAACTGTGCCGGTTTTGTATAACATTACATGACGCTCCGAAAGGTTAGACAGAAGTTTTCCCAGTTACTAATTAGTATTAATTTATCGTACTAATATTAAAAAACGCGAAAGTTGGATAGGATGGAAGGATGTTTGTAACTCTTTCACGCAAAAGCTACTGATCGGATTTGGTTGGAATTTGATACACAGATAGATTATAACCTGGATTTACACATTATAATAACATTTTATCCCGGTATTACGTTTCCGTGGAATCATTTTCGATTTGTAGCAGATGATACCACTGGCAACAGCAATATAGTGTTACCTACATTTATAATAAGGGGAGAGCCTACAGTCGGTAAAACACCTGTTGTTAAAAGGTAATTAGATTTATAAATATTAAAACAGGATATGTGATATTCAAAGGGTGTCTACAGCGAAGCGTACAATATGCGCGACGACGAAATATTTTACAATACCAAACTGCTCGGTACAATGAGACCATCGCAAATATACTTCGGCATACAGACCCGATAAACAGAAAAAACGAGAAAAATGGTCTAAGAAGTTCAAGTATCAGACATCGAATGTGTTAAGTGTTGCTAGGTTAGATAAAATGTATTTCGGAACGAAAGGTAAAGAAAAGTTATTCCTAATGTCTGCTTCTAGAGAAAATAAGTATTGTTTGGATGACTTAAAAATCACTGAATCAAGAACAGACTATAGAGGTGTAAATGTCCAAGTATACTTCAGTTTGTTCGTGTCCTTACTTTCATTAGACCCCTGAAAATCGTGACATCCCTCACAAATTGGAACACCTAGGCTGGCAACACTATCGATTACCCACATTATTGCAATTATTATCGGACACCAATGGATTATGAAGGTTCCATGACGTTCCCATAAAATATCAAAGTATCTGTAATGTTCTGTTATTATTAATACTCGATTTATTAAACGACAGATGTCCATAAGGTTAAATGAAATTAGCCGCACTTGAGTTTTCCTGCGTTTTGGTTTAAGTTTTTGACCTTGACTTCCACAAAACCTTAGTTCAATATCTTTGTACGAAGTACTTAATTTGCAGTATTTTCGCAGAAATCTTGGGAAGTTGGCAACCAGTCTATTAGAGAGATACCATCTCTTGATAGTATTGTTTTTGTTGGAACTCGATCAAGTTATGAAAAATTCAATTAACCTCAGGTTTCGGTTTGACCTCTGAAGGTTCGTTTGAATTGATTGCAGTTTTTTTAAATATGAAGAAGACATGAACAATCGATAAAGTGGAATCATGACCCATTTTGACAATAAATCTTTTGAATCCGTCAAATTGACAAAGATCAAAGTCGTTACCATGGATATGTATGTTTACTCGAATGTGGACCTAATTGTATTTGAATTTCTGTAGGAAAGCAAGCTTATGGTGGGTCATAATTCCACTTTGTCGATAGTACAATCTTATTGGTACTTTAAACGTGTATTGTTGTGAGGTAAACATCCATTATTTAAATGGACGCTTGGTTGGATTAACATTTTACGTTTTACAAAAATCGTAACGTCAAAAAATCTAATCGTCGAATTTGAATAAAATTGAGTTGAGCACAACCTAGATTTTACCTGATAATTTTTATCCTGGCGTTACGATCCCATGGAACCAAAATTATTTACCAAAATGTATAAAGGTAAAGTCGTTGGTATAAGCTATATCTCTATAAAGTTGATGGGCCTGTTGGTCTAGTGGTTAGTGACCCTGACTACTATGCCGGGGGTCGTGGTTTCGATTCCCACCCAGGACAAAAGTTTTTGTGATGATCATGATCATTTGTTCTGTGTCTGGGTGTAATTTATCTATAATATGTATGTATTTAGAAATATATAAATATGTTTATCAGTTGTCTAGTACACATAACACAAGCTCTGCTTAGCTTGGGACTAGATGGCGTTGTGTGATAGTTGTGGAAAAAAAAAGTTTAAATTAAATTAGCTAGCAACACTATACAAACATTTACAGTTTAAAATATAAAATAATAAATCTTTCTGCGCGGAACTCTCGGTGATACGTCAAACGTTTTGACGTATAACATGTATTCGCTCTATATTTCCGCTTGTTTTCCTCACTGTACGACCCACTTCTAAAATATAAATCCTATCCCTAAAGTGTTGGTTTACCTAACTGTTTTGACATAACTGGGAAATTCAATTCCTGAAAAACATTCAAAAGCGGTAAATTAAATACTTTTCCTCTCTAATTAACACACGTATTATGTGTTTTTTGAATAATTGATTTTCCCATTTGTAAAATATGATTTGTTTCCAATTTTAGACAAAAAATATGAAAGCTAAACAGTTACAATATTTAAAAAAATGTTTTAGAAAATTTAATACCAGTTAGATATGAGCGCCGATGGTCAATCAGTCGGCGGCGGCGCGCCGACTTTTTGGAGCCGGCGGCGGCGGCGTCGGCGGCGCGGCGTGACTATTATTTAACTACTATAATTAATTAATTTAAGAGAAGAAATAGAACAATGTTTTACGTATAATTAAAGATATATTATAATTTTGACGAGACAAATTGAATTGGCAAGATAAACTAAAAAAAAGCTTTTTAAAAAAAATCAAACCGACGAAACATCGAACTGAAAAGCAAAAAATAAATTTTGAGGCGGCGCCAAACAAACAAACATATAAGTTTACTATTTGAAGAACAGAATAGCTCGTTGTATAGCTTGTCGTAGTTGAATAGCTCGATGTAGCTATTCGTTGATTGTTTCTTTGGCGCCGCCTCAAAATTTATTTTTTGCTTTTCAGTTCGATGTTTCGTCGGTTTGATTTTTTTTTAAAAGCTTTTATTTTTCACTTTTGAGTTTCCCATCTCGTGTCAATTTCTGTAACTAAAAAAATATAAGATTTTTTTTTTAAATATAAGTAATTATTTTTTTTGATAACTATTGACGACCTCCTACACCTGATTTTTGTCGTCTTTCTCATACTCTCAACGACTGTCATACCCCAGCTACGTCTAAAGTTCTCATCAAGATGAGTGAAATGAGCCCAAATATGATATAGTTGCCGTTAACTATTAAGGATCTCTTGCTGCTGCCCTCTGTCACCATCCTCAGTCAGACCCTCGATGACAATTATACCCCAGCTAGGCATAAAGTTTTCATCAAGACTAGTGAAATGAGCCCAAACACGATAAACATGCTGTTAACTGTTGAGGACCTCTTGCCCCTGCTATCCGTCACCATCCTCAGACCCTCGATGGCAATGATACCTCAGCTAGGTCTAAAGTTCTCATCAAGCTGAGTGAAATGAGCCCAAACACGATATAGCTGTTGTTGACTGTTAAGGAACTCTTGGGACTGATTTTACAAAATAACAGGGATCTGATGATGGTGACGCCATCATGTTATGTTCTCCACATCTCTATCATATAATAATGTTCTCAGAACTAAAATTGTTAACTTTATTTCAACAAAATCGGTTCATAATTAAAAATTCTGTAGGAAGATTGACAATTAATTCCTTTTTTTCTACCCTTAGAGGCCGATTTTAGTTTTGAAATATAAATGGGACCAACTTTGAGATATACTCTTTCCAACAAAAAAAGAATTTTTGAAATCGGACCACGTCAGGAAAAGTTATGCGTGGTCATACATAAAAAAAAAAAAAAAATATACATGTCGAATTGAGAACCTCCTCCTTTTTTTTTCGTCGGTTAAAAAAGAAATCCAAATCAACATTAAAAATTGCTGGTGCCTATATTTTTACTGTAAGCCTTGATGAGTATGCCAGAGGGTCATGACTGTCCGTATGATTCGGGGATACGGCACGATCGCCGGCGAATCGGTAAATCTTCGGATCTGTCCGATTGCTGCCCTGGGATCTGGAGGCGACCTTCCAGCGCGTTTAGAATGGCGCCTGGTGGCGCAGCGCCGGGTCGTATCTCCGCTGCCTCGAGAAGTCGAGGCGCGGAGGGAAGAGCTCTGGCGCGATCTCAGGGCAGTATGGAGGGACGACTGTCGGAACCGACGTCCGGGCACGCCGCAATCGTGGCAGTAAGACCCCTCTTGGGGGAGTGGCTGGATAGGCGTCACGGGGTCCTGACCTACCGCAGACGCAGGTCCTCACCGGAAACGAAAGTTTCGGGGGGAACCTGTGTCTGATGAGGAAGGAGGAAACGCCTGGATTTCACCGCTGCGAGGATCACCCGGAGGACACTGTAGAGCATACGGTGCAAAACTACCTCGCTTGGGCAGAGCAACGACGTGTCCTCACGGCGGCGATAGGCAGAGACCTCTCGCACCCCGGCATTGGTCGCGGCCATGCTGCATCTGCGAGGCAGTCATGCTCGCAAAAGCGGAGGCGGGCCGCGTGAGGGAGAAGACAGCGTCTTCTCCGTCCCAGCTGCAGTGGTGGACGCCCACGGCAACGGACATCGTAAGACGATCTTCGGCCACCGGCGAGGGCGGCGAGTACAGGGCAACTCGCTGTCCGACCACGGACCATGCCCGGGTCGTCGGCGCGTTGTGTTCCACGTGCGTCTCAAAGAGCATCAGTATGATGACGGGGCCCCCCTCTAGAAGGCCAAAGCCTGCATGGATATAAAGGGCTATTTAAGGAAACCGTGGAAGTCAGTATGAGTCTGAGAGTCGATCCCACCCTGCCCGGGATGGGAAGACTCATTATATGATTTTACCACGCTAAAAAAAAAGAAGCCTTAATGAGTGCTCATCATCTGTTCGTTTTTTTCCCTAATATTAACAACCAACTGACCAAAATAGGTCCTACAAAAACTGTGTTTGTTTGCTGATAAATTGGACAACACAGAAATTGTAATGTCAAAGAGTATCGTTTTATAAACGTCTACGTCTAGTGCCGCCATTTTGCCAGCATTTATTATCGTGGGTTCGGTTTGATCAGCGTGTTAGATTAAACTGAACGCCGCCCGCTCGGGTTCGGCGCGCCGACGCCTGTCGCCGGCGGCGGCGGCGCGGGGAATATCACGGCGGCGGCGGCGCGCCGGCGCGGCGCTCATATCTAATACCAGTACATAGACTTTTTTTAAATACATAAACATTATTAAGGCCGCGTTTCCATTATACAAGTTACTTGTATACAACTTACAAATTGTATGCAATTTGAACAAACTTTAATACAAATTACAAGTACTAATTTTGAACGGTAGATTGTGTTAGTCAAGCAACTTGTATACAAATGTGACGTCATGTTTGTATACAAGTACAAGACATGCCTAATGGATAAGCGCCTTTATTGTATAAATATAATTTGATATAGACGTAATACAGCACTTATTATATGTCCTTCTCCCTGCAATTACAAATCAACATATTTATCGCAACTAAAATGTTGGCGGGACTAAATAAACAGTGATGCACATTATTATCGGAGAGTACTCACATTATACATTACCATTAGCGATACCGGCCGATACCATTGTCCAGATATACGTGTAGTAATTTGTCGATACCGACGCCACTGATTGCACTGTACACTCACGACCTAAGTAAGCAAAATACAAAATATTTTTCTTATTAAATAAAACCCCTTTTACTTCGAAATAAGATCTCTTAACTAGTTTCCCAGTAATTTTCTCGCTTGCCCCTCCTGTTACGTTTAAAAGTTTTATGCAGAAATAAGAATCCGCAAAACTGTTGAAGGTTATTTATGAAATAGCAATGGCCCACAACATAGCTCCCCTTCTAAAATCGTCTCCGAGGTTCTATCTATCTCTGCACCAAAATTCAACTAAATCGATTCAGCGGCTCAAACATGAAAGCGTAACAAACAAATAAATGCTCTTCTGCATTTACAATATTGACAAAGCTAAAAATAAAAAAATGGTTTTTAATAAAATATGGCTTCCAAAAACTACGACCGTGAAAATTTTTATCAATATACATATTTTCATTGGTCGCGACTGTACATATACATAATTCATATACAGACACGATTGACCGGAATCGTCCTCTGAATTCTGAATACACATTGTCAACGATATACAATATACATACAATCAGTCTTTTTTTGTCCTGTTATGTGGTTGATTAAAAACTTGCTAAATGATTTTCGTTTCTTCTTTTTATGGTTTGATGGATGATGGGATTGAATTTTCTCGTTACTTATAATTTTTCATTCACCTTGCTTCGGTGTAATGCGTACCAGCATAACAGAATTTATTAAACTGTCACTGGTATTTGTTAACATGTAACCGTTATTTTTTAGGTTGTAAAATCATCAAATGAATCCCACCCTAGGTGGAGCGGAAGGGACCGTCAGACTTTTACTAAAGAAAAATGTACCCTGTTTCTTTAATTGCGGTCACGGTCTACGGTCGCCGTATACTGCTTAGACAGTTCCAAAAATTTTGTATTGTGTTTGCGAAATTTAGTTTTTGCACATTTTAGGCAAGGAGCTCGTGGCTAAAATAATCAGCCGCACAGGCCGATTTTCCGGTTCAAGCCGTGCTTGCTGAGGTCGGTCTGTGTTACAGAAGCTGTAAAGTCTGACAACCAGTCCTACCATGGGGTATCGTAGTGCCCAGTTACTGGGTTGTGGAGGTCCGACAGGCAGTCGCTCCATGTAAAATACTGAGCTGCATCTGGTTCGATTGGAAGACGACACCAATATAGTTGGGAAAAGGCTAGGCAGATGATGAAATGTAATAATCTTTAGCCAGATTGGTATAATGAAGGATTCCCGCATCCCTACGAGTGTGGGATTGCGGTTGTCTCTGCAAGTGGCCCCAGTGCGACATTTGGCGAGATTTGACTACATAATTAATGTAAACCCGTCCTTATATGGACGGACAACATACCAGGTGTTTTAGGAAAATATACAACGACTTTGGAATCGTCCTATTGCCCCTATTCTACTTCGTATAAAGTACCCTAGTCAAAATAGCTACGTCACAAGCCGGAATAAATAACAATTAATTTTAAGGCCTCGAGGGAACTTCCCATAATTTACTAACCTAATTGTTTTGGTGTTACATATTTACAAAACACTTGTCAGAGAAGTAGGAATTAGTAAACAACGAGTTACAGTATAAAGAATTAAAGTCAGAAACTTTAGTAGATGTCAGAATTTGTCCCTAAGTGTCTTTTGAAAAATGATGGTTAATACTAGCTATTCCCTGCTCTACTCCTATTGACCGTACCGTGATGTTTTATAGCCTATAACCTTCTTCAATAAATGGGTTTGTTCCGCGTTCAACCCCTAAGATTTTCTACCCTCTTCCGCGTTCGACCCTTAAACGTTTCCAGATTCAACCCTTGAGGGTAGAACGTGGAACTCAGTACATTGGTAATCTTGGATTATCCAACACAACAATCTTTTTTCAATTCGTATCTGTAGTTCCTAAGATTAGCGCGTTGAGCCACACAAACTCGTCACCTTTTTAATATTAGTACCAGATAGGTCTGCACAATCGTAAGGTACACAACACAATATACCGGCCTTCGTTTTAATTCAATATTCATATTGAATTAAGGGCGTACGGCAAAGCGAAAGCATCGTTTGATGAGTCGGAAAAGTTGCCACGCACCGCCACCAGCAGGCGCCAGTATCGCAAAATTAACGCAATCCAAAGTTTTATGTATTTCATTTCGTCAACTTCGACATTTCATAAAGTGTTCCCTTTACGCAAAATACATGTATTACTCTAGTAGAAATATTTTAATATAAGGATGTCGAAACATTTACCAAAACAAAATGATAGAAATCTTTATTGATGTGGATTAATATTTTGTGAATATTTTTATCATTCACAGTCTTAAATTTATTTTATAACATTTTGATGTCCCGAGATTACGAACAAAACTACTATTTTGGTAGAAAATTAATGATAATTGGCATACCTTACGAAAGTGACAATACCCAATTATCGTTAAGCCCCAAACACACGCGCGCACGGGTATGGGCGTGTGCGTTGTGTTCCACGCGCGCCGCAAAATGTGACAGCACAATAACGGGGCTCCCCCTTAGAGGGTCTACCTGGGTCGCGGACAAACGAATACAATACCGTGACCCCAGAACGTAAAAGGCTATTGAAATAAATCGTAGATTTTAGTAAGTATTCCGAGTCTGACAGTCCCTCCCGCCCTGCTCTGGGTAGGAGGACTCATTCGATTATTTTAACACGCTAAATAAAGCCCCAAACACACGCTCCTTTTACTATCGTGCGTTCACAAAGCTGGTTGCGTGATATCTTTATATGTTCGAGAGTGGAAAGCTAAGGATGCTTGACGCCCTGTCCTCCACCATCTGGTGTTTGTATTAATTTTTGATGCATTTCGATGTAATGACAGACACAAGCGCCGCGTAAAATGGACATTAGTCGAGCAGCGGCGTGGATTTAGTAGTTTTTTACTCATATGAGGTACAGGTATAGTAGAACAGTTTAATGTCAGAACCTCTTTATAAATAAATCTTCATTCTATAATATCTTATCCACAGTATTTTTTGGGACAAGGTTTTAATATCACTTTTCTGATAAATGAAACCTTTAGAGATATTATCTATCGACTCCAAAAGCATGAGCCCAGTACTGATCTTTTATACTCCAAAGCAATCAATAGAGCGAGAAGCAACTTGTACCGAACACGCGGTGAGACAGCAATGACCACCGATTTTTCATCATAGTCGCAGCATTATACTATAGGCGATATTTAAATCATGCAATGTGGACCATTTGGAATTGGTTCAAAAAACCGGTTTTAAACGCCCAAATGGTCGGTTCAACATTGCGCCTCAGGGTGGTGGGTGCTATGCCTTATTTGTAGTTGACAAGTAATTTTGAAGTATTCAAAATGACAACAGCAGTTTTCATTTAATTTATTTTATTCCTGTTTCTTCGAAATTGTTAAAATCTGTGACGAAACTAAATAAATAATAATAAAAGTGAAGTGCTTCTTATCCTATATCGCAGTTTGATACGATTAGAAGTTGTTTTCAGTTACATTATCTCAAAATGTTGACTGCAAATCAGTGCATTTATCATTAGTTCATGTGAAATTGTATTTAGATGCATAAATATTAGATGGGAGGGGGATGGACACAGAGGAACCATCCGACAACAATAGTACGATATCACGATAGCATTGATATAATATCACTGTGAGTAATTTATTATATTGATAGGAACAATTCGTAATGTATAGAATCATACGTATTCTAACATTTCCCTTGTTTGCTCTGTAAGGGTCGTCAGGAATTTCCTGCGATGATTTTCAGTAAGTTTGGTTTATTTTATTCTTGATTTATTAGTGAAAATAATTTGTTATTGAAAAAAGAAAGTTTACGTGACTTATTTACAGTCATGTCCGTTTACAATCACGTCCCATTGAACACATCGAAACATAGTTTTGAATAATCTATAAGCCTACGTATCATTCGTTTGTATTTTCTCGATCTTTTTATCCATTACCAATTTTATTATTACGAAAATCTGACAGCCGCGATCTGAAAAAAAGTGTCACAAGTCTAGCCTGTAAGAGCCACGCTGGCTGACTGATTCGTCAAGGAACGAAAGTGATGACACTACTTGTAAAAGGCAAAAGATGAGAGGACGATAGTGAATGTGTGCTCAGAATAAAACGGCGTATGTGCCCAAACATATTGACGTCTTTTTATGAATTAAAATTGTTATTAATTAAAAAGTGTCTTTACAGAATTTAGATAGTGGTATTCTCTACAATTTAAAGTAAAATCTTTTCCATAACTCATAGTAGTTATGCCATAAAGTCCAAAAAAGAAAAAATATAGACCTAACTTTGCATTTTTTTTGTATCGAGAAAATTTCAATGAATCGTGTTTTCAACTTTGTGAGAATTTATATCATATAGTCAATTACTATATTCCAAGTTTTAAGATCTGTAGTCCATATACGTACGAAGAAAAGTAAAAAATAAAAAGCGTATTTTTATTGACCCATCACCTTAAGACCAGCGCTCACTGTAACTCCACGGGTATTACATTATTTGGGGCGCTCACCCTACAGGGATTCATTTCATTGGCTTGTTTACCCCTGCAAATTTTATTAACGCATCGCCATTGGGTAATATTATCTCTTATTGTTTTTAGAAATTGTATTTTCCGCAGGTAACCCGAACTTGTTTGTGTAAAGTTAAAGTTGAGTCCCCATTGGAGTTTTGAACCTTTCAGAATAATTTGAAGTGCCTTCGATACTAGAGTTTTACTCCTTTGGTTCATTATTTGCAATCTGTGCTCTTTTGTATTTGTTATTTAATTTATTATGGACAATTTAAGTTTGCACTTATCTGTCTGTGCCATCTAATTTTCATGTTAAAGCTAAATTAATAGGTACTTAGTTAACTACAATATAGAGACGATGTTCAAAGAAAAATGGATTTGCGAATAAAAAGTACTTATTTGTAACCTAACATACAAGGTCTGTGAAATAAATAGCGGGCGCGATTTCTATAATAAGACAGTATACTAACAGATGACCTAATAATATCCATCGTAATGTATATTCATAGAGTATTGAGTATCGTTATCTGTGCGATGCGGTGCATACAGCCGGTTGTTGATAAATTGGCGGCGCAGGCGCAAGCTACGCAGTTGCGCCGCCAATACACGCCCTCTACGGGTTCATAACTCTTTGATTGTTCGCCATCACTACCATATTGATATTTATTTTACGGACTTAGGACTTGAGCCAGTACAAATATACTCAATCGTAGACCAATCCGTTTTGGCAAGTTCGATGACATTTATATTCCATTTGCTAAAAACAAAATGAAGACTCGAAAAGCGGGATTTGATTTTGAGTCCTTTTCAGAGGCCTCATCCGTCTTTGTACAGGCCTTATCCACAAATTACTTCCACCCGAAGTATGTTTCAAATTCCCTTTTAAAATTAATATCCGTTTGACGTTTGTTTAAACATCCCAAATTGTGAAGCATCAAGTTCTAGAACAATTAATCATCTTTGTAATGAACATTTGTCGGGAGTTTGACATGTCAAATTATGGTACTGGGTTGATATACGTTTAATGTACGTAAAGTAGACTTTGATAGATCAAGGAAAATTTTTCAACATCACATAGTGGTTTTTTACTTAATCTTTTAATGTAGCCAAGCCGGTTTTCTTAAACAAACATGACAGCTGACTGAATTGCAAAGAAAATAGCTTTTTGCACAATAGATACAAAGTCTATCTTCTAACACTAACTAAGAAAATTGTTCTAAGCAAGAAAAATGTCGTCTATATTCATTCGCAGCTCTACGTCAAGTGCATTCTGCATACAATTTAAATCATCTACAAGTGTTTGCGTCACTGATGTTTATCCGACGAGGTCGTTCCAATGCGTTTGTTGTGCGTGTATAGCGTGTAGAAGCGAACGGTCAATATGTGGGAGGTCGAGTACTTATAGTCAGTCACCTATAGCTAGATAGTTCACCTTTCAGCCATAAATCCCAGTGGAAATCATAACATGCATCAACATTCTCTTTGCATGTTCCAATTTTCCAATTATATTCTATCTAGTTACTGGCAACACAAGACTAAAGGCGAGTTTCCATGAGACAAATCTTCTATACAATTTTGCAAATATGACGTCATATTTGCATACAAGTAGCTTGAATTGGAAACATGATTTCGAGAGTGCAAATTGCATGCAGGTGTTACTTGCATAGTTCCGAATTGAGTAGGTTGACAGTACCTTCAAACAAAATGTACAAGTTTAAACTACTTACTAGACTTGTAGCTTGTATACAGGTTTGTTCAAATTGCATACAATTTGCAACTTGTATACAAGTAGCATATTTAACCCTCGACCCGTCGCGTGGGGTCTTTCAAAGCCCAGGGTTTAGAAAATTGGAAAACAAAAAGGCTTAGAATATCTTTTCGGATCTCTTACTTTAGGTACCCTCCTAAAAAGGATTACACTTCACCCTCCCACCATAAAAATTAAGCATGCGCGTGCGCCCTTCGAGGTATGGACGTGTATTTCTACACAAGGCTCTCAGGGACCCCACGCGACGACTGGCGTAAGTAAATTTTTACTAGTGACTTAATAGTTTTTTTTTGTGATAATTTTTATTTTGATATATTTTGGTACCAGGATATTTGTTATATGAGTAAAAGTGGATAATAGACTAAGTCATCGTATTTTAAGATGATTGGAAGAAGATATGGAGGTTGTTGGTGGTGAACAGTGTGATGAAGAAAATGTTGATTATCCGGATGAAGTTAGTGAAAAAGGCACGGAGTCAAAACTGGGATACAAAGAAGATGATCATTGTGAATTAATTACTCCATCAGTAACGTCCGTAACATCCCATGAAACTCATACCAGAGCTATATGCACTGATTGTGTCCAAAGAAATGGTTAGGGTTACTTAGACATGAAAAGTATATATATTTTTTCATGATTTTTAGCTGAAATATGTTTGAATATCATCTTTAGTTCATTGATCACAAATAATTATACAAAAGGAAGAAGTTGTCCCCTGTTTTTTATTTTTAAGTTAATTTTAAGATGACTCAGTAAAAATATAAGAAGAAAATGTTATTCCTAATACTTTGTTGTTTTTTTAATAGAAACAAATGTCTGATTTGCGATATGTTTTGTTTTTTGTTTCAATGAAGTCCTATCCAAATACGAGACGCCAAAATAATGTCAATAATTAATGTTACAATAATAATTGATTGATATTTATTTTTGGGGTCTCTGAAGACCCCACGCGACGGATTACGTAATAAAAAAGGCGCGACGGGTGGAGGGTTAATAGAAACGCGCCTTAATTTTTTTGATGTAAGTATTGTATGTATTTCTTGCGGCCTTGTAACCGGTTATTCAAATTTCGAATCTGTAATGACGTCAAAGCGTAGGGAAGTTTTAAACGAAGCGTATTCAGGTTTTCAAGGCAATGAATGGCGCCAATATTAGATTCGGATTCTGTTTACCTCAAACACAAAAAAATAGGAGATTATTATGTCTCCAGGGAGAAAAAAATAAGGCCTCTAGTGAAGGAATTTAGAGAGGTCGAGGCTTGAGCAGGGTTTTGTGTCCCAAAGGAGTAAAGAGTGACTCGTTTGTAAACCTGGCCCTTTTCGGTAGTGTACAAGTCAATCTTGATTGAAGCAGGATATAGTTTTTATTTGTTTTTCTTTTTTTTAGTCGAGATGGGTTTGCTCTTGACTCAAGTCTAGGTCACAGGTGACAGAAACAAAGACTAAAATACAACAATGAACATGGCTTACCTATAGAAAAGTAGCACTTTAATTTAAAACGATAAGGATTGTATTGCGTTCGGAAACTCAGCTAAAGGTAGAGTTCCACTCTTTTGCTGTGTATAAAAGACGTTTAGAAACGCATAGTGCGAATTTGTGGAATAACAATATGAGAGGTATGATAGCTTGCAGTGCGTCTAGTAGTCCGATGATAGAAGAGGGCGTGGGATGAGGTCGTGGAGTTCTTGGGCATTCACCGAAGTACAATCTATAGAAGACCGACAGGCAGGCAACCTTGCGGCGTTAAGTCAAGCTATGAAGCTTTGCATCCACCAATTTTACATCGACAATGAGCCTCTTAGCTTTGCGTTTTATTCAGTCAAACGCTTATCTTTTCCAAGTTATGTTTGCGATATTTTTTCCGTATCATGTTCACTTTTATTCAGACTTAATTTGGACTCTTCACAGTCTAGTGAACACTTCATTAAAATTACTCAAACATAATTAAATGTGGCCAGACGCCGTGTTAATCCGTAGATGTTATAAATGCGCAGGTAGCTTGGTCTGTCTGTTACCTTTTTAACTCCTTAATGGCTGAATGGATTACGATGAATTTAGGAAAATTTCCGTTAGGAGAAAGAGTTACTTTTTATCCCGGTTTTCCGTTACCGAGGTTCTCGTTGTCGAAATCACAGGAAAAAACCGGCCAAGTGCGTGTCGGGCCACGCACTGTGTAGGGTTCCGTAGTTGCCCATCAAAATATGCGAACTAACTAAACTGATTCGCTGAATTTAATTTAAAAAAAAAAAAATTCACAATCGGTCCAAGAGTCTTTGAGAAATCAGGGAAAATACATAAGAAAAAAAAAATACGACGAATTTAGAAACTCCTCCTTTTTAAGAAGTTAGTTAAAAATAGTTGAAGATAAAAACCTACCTATCCCCAAAAAACATACCGTAAAAACATACATATTAAAGCTGTAAAAATAAAGTTGACAAACTTACATTTGCAGTTGAAGTAGTAATATTCTCCGATACATTTTGTTTAAGAAAACCTATTTTCCAAGTACATTTTATAAGTTGGTCGACTATTACTCGTAAAGTTGTAAAGCCTACTTAGTCATGACAATTTTCTTCAAAACTTCGTTATATATACTACTATTGTGAATTTTTTCACACCCCCAAACATAACCGTTTAGCTGGTAGAGGGGGGGGACACTCGAATCGAGCAAAATTTAGCACTTTAAAGCTTAATAATTCACAAACGAATTTTTTAATCAAAAAACTGTTAATGGAAACTATCATTATTTTTTAAATGCCTATTTAATGATACCCCACACAAAGGGGAACGCGAGAAAAAAAAAATCCTCACTTTACGTGTAAGTTCAGGAGGTACCCTAAAAAAAAATATTTTACGAGATTTTATTTTACCACTTTTTCGGCACAACAAATCCGCACATTTACACTAAATTACAGCTCTCTAGCACTGTGCGTCTCTGAGCTAAACTGCGGACAGACGGACGGACGGACGGACGGACGGACGGACGGACGGACGGACGGACGGACATGGCGAAACTATAAGGGTTCCTTGTTGACTACGGAACCCTAAAAACTAGTTTCTTACGCTGAGAACAATCCCGGTAGCATTCTTGATTCTTTTGGCCTACCAGTGTCTTTAGGCTATGAGAAAGAGATACCGCTAGACGTCTTGTATAGCTCTGTCTCTTTCTCACAGCCTAAACTGGATCGCGTTAAGAGCTCGCGGTATGGCTTCTGATCTTAATTAAAGCGACCGAATTTGGCTAGCCAGTAGTAAAGATGTCTATTAGCAGCCTTCAAAATAAAAGATTTAGATTTAGAAAGAATATTAACTTCTGGCGTTAATTACCACTTTACCCAATTTATAGATACGAAAGAACATATAAAAGTTAATACGTTTCGCACGTTAGTCATCATCATAATATTATTATACTGAGCCCAAAACGTTCCGACCGCGCCATGGGGACATTTATGACAGCCCTTATCTTAAGGAAGGTCCGTTATTGGTTTTCCCAGTAAAAGCCACCCTTTATTAGAGTAAAGGAAATCTAATAACAAGAAGTGACATATATGGCCAATATACCGTGCGTTCACCTCTGAAAAAGCAACGCAAACCGACTAAGCCCATTACCTGTGAAGTTTTAATTGAATAATTAATGATAATTCCGAAATTAATTACTGTGGCTCTTTTCTGAATAACCTGAAAATGTTTCAGCTACCTTATTTTAATATGAATGGAGTACCTGCTTATTATATACAGTACTGAAGTAATGCAATTTTCAAGCCAATTTAATCTTTATAAGCTTGCGATTCCACCCCGGTGTGCACGGGCACAATTTTATTAATGTTTACTCTAGTTGACTGGTATATTTTTTAAAAATAATTCTGGTTAGATATAAAGATTACCTAAAAAGTTTAAGTTTGTTACAAATTGACTGTTTATTTTTCTTCATTTTATTACTATAGTATGTACCATTTAACATGGCAATAGAGGTCATTCACTCCCTCCTACCAAGTTTTTCATCACTAAGCGATAATCACACTTATTGTTACCTAAAACTACTAATAATCGACAGTTGCTTCTATCGCTACAGTATCGTAGTACCAGCCTGCTTGACATATAGGGGTTGTGAATCTTGTGTTGCTCTAATTAAAAATTATTATTTTTTATTTATAGTAATCAAATTGTGTGCTTATAAATTTACGCGGGACGTAAAAAATGTTCCACAGTGTGTGACGGAGTGATAGGCAACGGCCCTTTTTCCGTCATATGTATTTTCGTCCGCGCGCGGATCATAGTAGATTTTCAAAGTCGATTGTATGTTTGTTCACGATTATCTCGCGTTTGTCTGAACCGATTTTCATGCGGTTTACGGAAAAATGTTTATTACAGTCTAGGGAAGGTTTTAATATATAATAATAATGGATGTCTTGTGACGTTGCCCGCATAGATCCGTTTTTGTTGCTCGCTTGGATATAAATTTCTTAAGTTGCCGATTATACGAAGATTTGTGTTGAATGTCTGAACTAAAAAGGGTAAAATAAATACTTTTTTTTAAAAAAGTACCGACTTCAAAAACAAATACAAAAAAGTGGAAATAACTTTTCTTTTGGAAGTCGGCGGCAATAGTCAATGGCATAAAAATCAAAAGCCACCGACTTCCGAAAGAAAAGTTAATTTACACTTTTTTGTATTTGTTTTTGAAGTCGGTACTTTTTAAAAAAAGTTTTTATTAATACTAAGGGTACAACGGCGGTCTTATCGCTAATAGCGATATCTTCCAGACAATTATGATGGACTTGAAGAACCTTAAAAAAAATGAGGGTAGACAGTGATGCACATCAAATAATAGATAACCGATAATATAAATTACAATACAAACATTAATTATAAAATAAAATACACAAATATAAATATGTATTATTAGAGAAAAAGGAAATGATTTAAGACTAAGCTTTTAAAAGAAACCAGTGACTTGGCTTGTCTTACTGATACAAGCAATGCATTCCACAAACGACAGCCTGGACTGTGAAAGAATCATCATAAAAAAATGTGGAATGCACAGGCATCAAAAGAATCAAATGTATATAATTATGTATATACAACGTGTAACGTTAATAGCGCAAAACCTCTCGTGGAGTAACTCAGCCCATGTTTCTAAACAATGTTTGTTAAAAACTTTTTTTTCCCAAAAGTTTTAGTAATTGCCGATTTATCAAAATCATCAACGTTTTGGAGAACGTTTGGTCTACTCCTTTTACCTTCAGGTTGCGTTATTTTATGAGTATTTCTGTATTCACGTAATACCCGATAATTATATCGATCTCTCACTCACCCCACATATTTCTGACGTACGTTTGACAAGATCATGGTTAGTTAAATATTTATCCTTGGGCTTTGTGTTTTGGACATATTTAAAATATTAATAATCATTAAGACGTTCTCCGCTGGTGAGAATCGTCTTCTGTCTTTTTGCTGGCGGCGATGTGAGCGGTATCGATTCCGAACCTTCTTGAGGTTGGAATATGTTTGGACGACGACGGCGTTTACTGGTTTCACCAGTAGATGTTCCAGCTTCTGGTTCCATGCTTCTTTACAAGCAACAAATGAAGTAACAATAACAACACAGAACACAAAAACAAAACTGTAACAAACTCAACAACGATAACAATAAAAGCAAAGAAATTATACCACAGACCCAAAGAGATTTAAAAGAACCTATAGAGCGGGCATTGGGAAAATTTTCATACAAAATTATTGATGCCGTGCGTCAGTGGCACTATGTAGCGTTGCATAGCAACGCGACTACTAGACTGAGCGATTTTTACCTAGTGGTAAAAAGTTTTGGATCACAACTTTCTTCGTGATGTCCCGTCTATTGCTCGTATTTAGTTTAATGTCTTTGCACAGACCGAACGCAAGCGAACTTCCACACGGAATGTCAAATCAAAATGGCGGCTGCTGCCGGGGGTGCTGCACCCCTGACGCGATGACGTCATCGCGTCAGGGTAAAACAAAAACGACATAAGATCAAAATTAGCATTTTCTGTGATGAAATAGTTTTTGTAATTTATTTTAGGAAAAATAAGGTGTTTTTACCATCCTGATATCAAAAGAATATTAATACACTTATATCCATACAATATGCACTAACTTTATATTTACTCAGTATTGTATTATAGGTTACTGCAAAATTATATAATGCATAATAATATATTTACTTTTGTTAAATTGTCTCAGTGTGATAAACTTGTGTAAAAACGAAAATACAATATTTAAAAAAAAAAAAATCGTAGGGTACGTTTGCTAGATTTTCTATTATTTTGGGTTGTGCATTGTGTTGTTTTTGTGGTCATTTTTTAGGTATTATGAGACTCAAACGATGTCAATTTTGCGACTGTTTGCGACAGATTTGTAGGGGTGAAGAAAAAGTATCGCTAATATTGAGATATCGGGATGAAAGTCGGAGCAATGACCGCTATTGCCGTGTTAAATGGCACATACTATAGTGTCAAATGTATAAATTATATACAGATGGTATAAATAAATGATTACTGCTCAAATACATAAGTATGTCATAGTAGGTCGAACAGAATCTGGTCTCCCTCGTGATCCTACTAGTAGGACAAAATAGTAGGACCACGAGAAAACGTAACGAACAGCCTTGCCGGTGGACACAGAGGCTAAACGTGATACTAGTTTAGTACGCGCACTGCTGCACAAAATTTTCGAATCGGTAGACGCCAGCAAGTCAACCTACCCGAATCTATCTATTTTACCGATTGAATATTAACCTTCCATTATTGCGGTAAGGTTGAAAATCTATTAAAGTTGACATATTGAGGTAGGTTGATATGCTGGCTGTCTGTACCATAAGATTCTGCAAAAAAACAAGTCTTAATAATTGTTCTGATTTATACTTGCGCTTGGCCATTTTAGACGTCTAATAACGCGTATTAGTATCTAACGAGAATTTAAGATTTTGCCTTTTAGGGATATCTGACATTTCTCGGTAAAGTTAAAACCGTCTTATTTCGTCATCGTCTATGTTTCTTTGAGGTATTTAAACCGTTTGAAAGCCTGAGAAAAGCTTTGTGTTTAATTATGCATACTTTGTGAAAAGAAAATTCTGTTGCTTCGATACCTTTACTCATTATGAAAGGTGAATTTTGCTAAATACATTGAAGAATATGGGTGAAATTGGAATGCCTTTGTCTAGAGGTGGAACATTTCAGGCTCATAAATAAATACAGTTGTCGAGTCAATTGTTTATAGCTTAGATTTTGGTTCCGACTAAATTGACATGTAGAAAAAATTGTATTATGACTGTGACAGTACTTTCACAATTGAACACAATACTCATACAAAAGAATAGAATTCAAACAACAGAATAAAATAAATATTTAGTGGAACCCCGTCATTATAATAATAAAACATGTCTCTTATGCCACGAAACTCTTAAGGTACGCCAATCCGACTTGCACTTTTTTTCTTATAACCGGCTGATTTTTTTATATAGATAGAATTTAAAACTAGGGAATATAATCAATATTACCATACTACACCAAAATCCTTAAATCATAGTTTTTTGAAGCGGTCCGAGTTGCACGTATTTCGTTTACTTTAATAAGTTTTCATTTAAACACGTGCTTATAATCGTGTTAGAAAAATTTAAATGACGTAAAAGGAGATGGTAAAGGGCAAGTAACTTTTCCTGTTTGTTATTTTCTCAGAAATAATACAATTAAGAGGCATGACGCCTCCGCAAAACGTGGGTGCTTCCATACAATTGTAAATAACTTTTTTCTGCTTAGTGCGAGGATTTTGAAAGCTCTCTTTGTAATATCTAAATCTTATTAGCTTATATTGATCAGTATTATCAAAACTAGTAGTTTCTCGCGGTTTTACCCGCTGCGCGGCACTAAAGCGCTATATTCACGATCCAGCACGGCTGTACAGCAGCTCAAGGTCGCGTTGCTGGACGTAGCAAAAGCGCTATATTCACGATCCAGCACGGCTGTACGTCAGCTCAAGGTCGCGTTGCTGGACAAGCCTTGACGTACGTCAAGCCTATTCACGGTATTTTTGCTACGTCCAGCAACGCGACCTTGAGCTGCTGTACAGCCGTGCTGGATCGTGAATATAGCGCTTAAGGCTCGTTGCGTGATGCTACGAGTATATACAGCCTTCTTCGATAAATAAAATATCCAGCACAAAAAGGTTTTTTCAATTCGAACCAGCCAATAGTAGTTACGCAGCAAGGGTGAAGCCACGTGGAGCACCTAGTTCTGTAGGTAATGTACGTAAATTAACATTGTAATGATACTATCAGACATTGAAAACCATTCGGTATGCTAAGGTCGTCTGTGTACGTACAATAACTATTATTCTATGTTTAGATGCCATGCGGGTATGCTAATACATAGTTATCACGTGAATAGAAAAACATTAAATTAATTTCCAATTACCATTTATATTTTATCGTTGTTTTGTGCGTCAAAGGTGGCGATAACCATACTAATAATGACTTAGTATTGACTTAATTGTCGGATACACGGCACACTTCGATAAAAGCATTACAACCACTAGATATTATCTAAATATCTCTCGAAAGCTTTTACACGCAATTGCGATGAGCTTCAAGTTGAAAAACTTGCGCTCCTAGATCCTACGGGAGCATTATATAATTAAAAACAAAATCCTATTTGAAGTACTGGTCACCTTGACCGTCACTGTGACGACGATTTGGGAACAGAGAATTCTTCCATAATTATAATTATGAAAAGAAAAGGGTTATTTCCTGATTAAAAGGAAAGGTGAGTCATCAAGGTTGAAAACATGGCTGACTGCCCAAGGTACCGATGTACATACTACACAAGAATTTCAACTCGAAGAATTTTTTCAAAAAGGAGCATTATTGAGTGATATCATTGTCTTTGTTCCCAGGTTGATGCAGGATCCTCACACGAGTATCTTGCGCAAAGACCGCGCCGCCTAGCCGCTCCTTAAAACGTAAGTTTGCTTTACCGAATTCCATCTGTTCAAATTTTCCTGATATTTGGTGCATTTAAATATGAACCTTAAGACCGCATTATTTTGGGTTATTTTTTATTTATGATAGGCGCAAGAAGCTGGTTGAGAATTCCTCCTGATAAGTTGTGAAGGAAATCATTGAACTTTTCGATGTTTCCTGCCTTCGCTCCTGCACTGATCTCATTCTAAACAAACAACCTCCGATTCTGGATGTTTTTGCAAAAGATTTCTATGTAACATCCACGGTACGTAATCTCAAGGGTGGAGTCGAATGTGTAGCGTTATATATAGACTTCTTGGTACTTACTCTACGTCGGTGTTTACACTTGACTCGCAGAACATAATCACATGATGTAGTGGTCTGTTTGGTCGACGAGCGTTTACACAACGTGCGAATGCGATCTAAACCATATGCGCCATCCATCATGCAATCTTACTGCATCGTTAAAAGTACTGCAACGTGCTCGGAACATAGATGGTCTTTTAATCCAAAACTTTAAATGCAGTAGCTGCAACTACTGCGTAGTATTCTGGCATGTGGAAGGCAGGGTTCACGTTAAACTTTGTCTTCGCCCCTGTGAGGAAGTTTTTCACTCCAAACATCTAAAATTTTGTCGAAATAGTTCATTTGCCTTTGCATAGTATTTGTTAGGTAAAAATGTGCTCAATATAGATATTGAAGTATTTACTAGAACAACTCTAAATATCTAATTCTAGTCTGCTATAAACAAAGTCATATTTCTCTCGACTTATCGATATGTTACGCTTTGATTGCTTGTTGATCATTGGCTGATTTTCAAATGCCTGATGTTTATTATCTGTGGAATAACTCGACAACTTTTCCGTACGAAATTGTAGAACTGTAAAAATTTTCCTCGAATAGAAAGTGTTTCTGGATTGTGACTGTAGAGGTGTACGTGTCGGCACTCCGTCTATCCGGTCCCTTTGGCCTAAAAATATGCAGCCAAAATGACTTTTGAATATCCTGGCTATAATAATGGTCTTTTCTACGTAAGTCCAAAGCCACATCAAAGAGCTGTGGATGTCCCAGAAACGGCTCGATTAACTATGACACTAGAGGGCGACCAGTAAGCCACATTCTCACACGAAAAAGAGCTTTGCACTTTCACCAACTACACTGATTAAGTGGTGAAGTTCTGAACCAGCACAATAAAGATACTGAATGAAGAACTACATGAGTGTAGAATCTATTAGGATGGGCCATAGTCGTCACGCAGTGGTTACCAGATGGGCGTCGTTGCCGAGGGAGGTCTAGAAAACGTTCATGACAGTGTAAATGCGCGATTGGCTGGAAACACGAAGAAGAAGATAAATATGTGTCATTGTGATGAGAGAGAACACTGTTGACTGGACAAATAATTGACTAATCTACAAAAGTGTATTAGTCAAAATATTGTTCTAAAAACGTGATCACGCTAACATAATAATAATTTCCCTGCCATTTGCGAAATCGATACTTATTCATCAAGGTAAAACTTTTATGATTACTTAGCGTTTATTTCATCAAATTGTTTTTCCCTTGTTTCACTTGTTGGGAGTTTCGGGACCTTTTTACGCGGATTATTTACAGGAATAACGAAATAATTAACCCTGCTCATTTTTTGGCGTTTGCATTTTTGTGGACGCAAATGTCGGTATTGAGTTTTCCGAAAATCTGTCGATGTGAGTACCACTTTATTATTATTTTTGTAGCTTAATGTTATTCAGAATATTAATCCAGTTTCTGAGTGTAGTTCAAACACAACAAATTGTGGTAGAATACTTTGTTTGTTTTATTATAAGCTACCGTTGAATATTCATTCGGTAATAAGTTTCGCTTGCACGCTGGAACAACTCCTTTCCCAGTTTAATCCGGCGTCCAACCGTCATATATCCGAGCCCGAAATGCTGACCGGCGATATGCTCATATGCTCATATACGTCCAAACTTTATATTAACATTGTTATTCTTAGTCAGACGTTGACATTTCCCGGATTATTTATACCACCCGCATTGTCACGAACAAATTGATTAAACTGACTGAAACTTTTTGAATTTAAAACTTGGTCCTTTTACCCTTTCATTTCAAACCGAGCTTTATTTTTGCTTCGCTGCGTACACGAGATGGGAAGCACCTTTTAGCAAGAAAATTTGGTCTGTAATTATATTTCGAAGTGTGGTGCGGATCATCGGTGCGGTTATGGACCCGGGTACGTCCTTAAACTACGTCCAGCCACCGAAGGACGGGCAGAAGCGTCCTTTGCAAACTTACGGTGACCCTACTGCGATCCCCAAGCCGCCTGCCAAGCGTGGGGATTATGGCAACCCCCCCCCCCCCCATTATGATTGACAACAGAAGCACACGGCCCCCAGTCCCCGGCAGCTCCGCTATTCCTGGTCTGGGTAGCGGATCGGGTAACGGCGGAGCAGGGGGTGCTAAGAATCCCCGGCAGATGCCCCGCTACCACCCCCAACGGACTTTGGCCCTGGCAACACACAACATCCGCACACTGAGGACCGATGAGAAGATTATCGAGCTGGAGGAAGAATTGAGCAAAATGCGATGGGATATCTTGGGATTATCTGAAATCCGAAGAGAGGGTCAGGATACGATAGTTCTAGATTCCGGCAACATGCTCTTCTACCGGGAAGGAGACCGTAAATCCCAGGGTGGTGTTGGATTTCTCGTCCGCAGGTCCCTCATCAACAACGTTGTGAAAGTCGATAGTGTGTCGAGTAGGGTAGCATACCTTATACTCAGAATAACCAACCGGTATTCGTTGAAGGTCATACAGGTATATGCGCCGACCTCGACACATTCTGATAATGAAGTAGAGGCATTGTATGAGGAGATATCCGAGGCCATACATACCTCCGAAACATACTTCACCGTTGTTATGGGGGACTTCAACGCAAAGGTGGGCGCACGGAATGGCGATGAGTTGAGAGTGGGGCCATTTGGGTATGGGCAGCGGAACCATAGGGGCCAGCGACTGGTCGACTTCATGGAAAAGGAAGAACTCCATTTGATGAATTCCTATTTCCAGAAACGGCCATCCAGGAAGTGGACGTGGATGAGCCCCGATGGTACTACCAGAAATGAGATCGTCTTCATCATGACGACCAAGAAGCGAATATTCAGTGATGTCTCTGTGATCGCCAAGGTAAAAACCGGTAGCGATCACCGAATTGTCAGAGGCACACTGAATATCAATATCAAGCTTGAAAGGTCTCGTCTGGTGAAGTCCACGCTCCGACCTGGTCCTGCCCACATCCGGAACCCCGAAGACTTCCAACTTGAACTGCACAATCGCTTCCAGTGCCTAACCGAATGCGAAACTGTGGACGAGATTAACAATGGGTTGGTGGAAACTGTCCAAGCTGTGGGGTCCAAGTTCTTTAAGACCCCGCGCCGCAATAAACCTCAAAAGCTCTCGAACGGAACCATCAGGTTGATGCAGGACCGGACCGAGATGAGGCTGCAATCTTCAGCTGATACGTCGGAATATGGCAAACTCAATAGACGAATCTCTAAATCAATGCGACGTGACCTGCGCTCCTTTAGTGCGGCACGGATCAAAGAGGCAATCGAGCGGAACCAGGGCTCAAAAGTCTTCGCAAAGATTTCGTCTATTGGGCAGAGCCAAATGACAAAGCTGAAGATTAACGATGGCAGCATCATTTCGACGAAACCGGAGATCCTAAGGGAGCTTGAGAGGTTTTACGGACAGTTATACACATCAACACGACAACCCAGAGTCGGTACAGCTCGAGACGCAAGAGCTAAACTGACTCGACACTACACTGAGGATATCCCGGACATCAGCCTGTACGAGATTAGAATGGCTCTTAAACAGCTCAAGAATAACAAGGCGCCGGGTGAGGACGGAATCACAACAGAACTTCTGAGAGCGGGTGGAAAACCGGTACTTCTAGTCTTCCAGAAGTTATTTAATTCCGTCATACTCGAAGGTTCTACGCCAGAAGCATGGCACAGGAGTGTGGTTGTTCTTTTCTTCAAAAAGGGTGACAACACCTTGTTGAAGAACTACAGGCCAATCTCACTTCTGAGCCATGTATACAAGCTGTTCTCAAGAGTCATTACGAACCGTCTCGAACGCAGGTTTGATGACTTCCAGCCTCCCGAACAAGCCGGTTTCCGAAAAGGTTTTAGTACTATAGACCACATACACACGCTCCGCCAGATTATACAGAAGACAGAGGAGTATAATCGGCCATTGTGTTTAGTGTTTGTGGACTATGAAAAAGCCTTCGATTCAATCGAAACCTGGGCAGTATTGCAGTCCCTCCAACGATGCCATATCGACTATAGGTATATCGAAGTGTTGAAGTGTTTGTATAGAAACGCCACCATGTCCATCCGACTTCAGGAAGAGAGCACGAAACCAATCCAATTGCAGAAAGGCGTGAGACAGGGAGACGTTATTTCTCCGAAACTGTTCACGAACGCGTTGGAGGACGTTTTCAAACTCTTAGAATGGAACGGATTCGGCATCAACATCAATGGCGAATACATCACTCACCTTCGTTTTGCCGATGATATAGTCATCATGGCAGAATCGTTGGAGCACCTCAATGCTATGCTCAGCGACCTCAGTATCGTTTCCCAACGGGTCGGCCTTAAAATGAACATGGACAAGACGAAAGTCATGTCGAATGTTCATGTGGCACCCGTACCGGTTGTTGTTGGGAGCGATACTCTCGAAGTTGTAGACCATTATACTTACCTTGGACAGATTGTTCAGTTAGGTAGGTCCAACTTCGAGAAAGAGGTCGCCCGAAGAATCCAACTCGGATGGGCAGCGTTTGGGAAGCTACGTGATATCTTCTCATCGAGAATCCCACAGTGTCTCAAGACAAGGGTGTTTGACCAGTGTGTGTTGCCAGTGATGATATATGGCTCCGAAACGTGGTCCTTGACTGCTGGCCTCTTAGAGAGACTAAGAGTCACTCAACGAGCAATGGAAAGAGCTATGCTCGGAGTTTCTTTGCGGGATAAAATCCGGAACATGGATATTCGGCGAAGAACCAAAGTCACCGACATAGCTCATAAAATTTGCAAGTTGAAGTGGCAATGGGCAGGCCACATCGCTCGTAGAACTGACAACCGATGGGGAAGAAAAGTTCTCGAGTGGCGACCACGGACCGGAAAACGCAGCGTAGGCAGGCCTCCCACTAGGTGGACCGACGACATCGTGAGGGTTGCGGGCAGCCGATGGATGCAAGTGGCGAATTGTCGTTCGGCGTGGCGGTCTAAGGGGGAGGCCTATGTTCAGCAGTGGACGTCCTCCGGCTGTTGATGATGATGATGATGATGGTGCGGATCATGAAACTAAACAATTTTCTACATCCGCCCAAAATCATAATCCAAATTCGAAATCGTATTAATTCCCGGTCATTATTGACATCATTATTAAAGTAATTATAGAAATTTTACTTATAGGCCACTGTGACCGCTTTCCATCAGGCGGGCCTTATATGCCTGTGTGTAATAATTGTGACGAAATAAGCAGTCTTATTGATTGAGCAACTAGTTTACCACTAAAGTGGACAAGACGTAGTGACACATCATTTCGCTTTACAGCATGCATAGGTAACGTTTTAAGAGACTTTTAAGACTATCACTGAGTTGCCTGTCTCAACAAATAATCTACCTTTACCTTACTTAACTATCATAGATACAGCTGTTCACACAGACCATATCTGTACACAAAATACTATATTTATAGAATAGAATAGAAAAATATTTATTTGATATAGGACACGCACACACAGAAATAATAAAAAATAAAGTTAAAAATACAGTAGGAATTTTGCTGAGCATGTCCACACCAAAAGGGTTACCAACTCAGCATTTGCTGGGTGAAAGACACCCAGCGCTGGTTTTCAGTTGGCACCACGCAGTGACACACGGACGAGGGTAGGCAAAGAAAAGAAATAAATAAATAATAATATAGTAAAATAAAATAAAGAATAAGAAGTGTGTGTAGGGATACAGTAGTTTAATAAATAATTTAATAATATTACTTATATCAAAAAGTACTATAATATTAATTAATACGAAAAATGTGCGCAATACATTTCTCGCGAATGACGCCATCAATGCAATGGCGCGGCAGCCGACCAATGGGAGCGCCGCTCGCGCTGTGACGCCAGACAGGCGAACAGTTTAAACAAATATATTATTCTGCAGTAGGTTGGAATATAAACCCAAAACCCCGCTTTATAAGAAAAAAGAAAAAAAAACTTCTTAACAAATTTTAATCAGCAAACACGGTTATATCAGTAACACTCTGGAAAAATGGAATGACTATAGTTGTGAAAGTGCAATCACATGGTTCCCGGCGACAGACGCAGGCCCAAACAAGCTCATCACGTACAGCCCATCTCGTACCCTCTCGTTACCCAGCAATAGGTATATAAGGTGAGTTACAAAAATAATTAATTTATCAAATAGATCAGTACTTATACATATAAATTCAGTAGTTAATTACATTCAAAATGAATTTAAGTTAATAGATTTAATTACATAAAGTAGGTAATTCTACATTTTAAATACATAAAATTGGTGATTAATTCATAATACAAATAACTGTTCTAGTACGAGTGCTAGGGCAGCATTGCTATTTGTATAATATGAAGAGTTAATGAAATAATTAATTACTTATTAAATTATTACATAAAATTATATTAAAAATTGTAGATAATAGTAAAATACACCGTTCATGTATTTTATTTATCTAAATAAATGATTTGTCAATGTTAATATTATCATAATTGATTTGTGAACTTAGAATAAAATGTTTAAGTCTGATTTTAAAAGTATTTATATTGTTTAGGTCCCTAATCGGTGGAGGAATATTATTCCAACATTTGGAGGCTGCGTAACGAAAACCACCTCGAAAAGCTGCAGTACGATGATGTGGGGTAGCCAGCTGTTGAGCGCAACGCCTGGCCCTGCGCTGCCGGTGATCATTTATCCACGCCAGTTTAGAGTAAAGGTATGACGGACTTTTATACTTGATGACACCGAAAAGAAGACAGGCCAAGTGCAGTTTACGTCGTGACTTCATTTTTAAAATGCTGTGTTTGTTCAAAAATGGTGTAATATGGCTCCTTGGTGGAACGTTAAAGCAGAATCGTGCGCAGGCATTTTGAACTCTTTGGATAAGTCTTACGGTACGCGCCAGAAGTCGAGGTCCTGTAACAGTATCAGCATAGTTGAGCTTGGATAGAACCAGACTTTCAACGAGTTGTACACGGAGTTCTTCACTTAAAAATGGACGCATTTTATATAATACTTTTAATCGATAGAAGCAATTTTGCACACAATTTGCAATATGAGCCTCAAAACGTAGCTCTTGGTCCATAATCAGTCCCAGATTTCTCGCCTCGTAAACACGATCAATGCATTGACCCATTACGGTAACGTTTGCTAAAGTACTGTCTATTCTATCTAGTTGACCTTTAGAACCAAAAAGCATAAATTTAGTTTTGGCCGGGTTAAGTAATAGAGAATTCTGTTTTGACCAATCTACAATTCTCTCCAGATCCTCGTTTATCAGTCTCACCGCATCGTCATATTGTTCTGGCTTAAAAGAGATATACAATTGAATATCATCAGCATAAATATGAAATTGAGTATGTTTTAAAATATTAGTGATATCAGCACTATATAGGCTAAACAAAGGAGGGCCCAATATTGACCCTTGTGGAACTCCCTTTACCACTTCTGCCATGCTAGAAACAATTTTAGATCCATTTACATCTCGAATTTCAACAAGCTGTTTACGATTGCTTAAATAACTTTTAAACCACGCAATCGTAGATGCGTCAAACCCATAATACTTCATCTTAGTAAGCAAAAGAGACAAATTAATGGCATCAAATGCTCGGGAAAAGTCCAATAACACTAACAGGGTACAACAACCCTCATCCTGAGCCGCCAATATGTTGTCTGTGACATCTAACAGCGCCGTGGTAGTACTACGTCCCTTCCTGAAACCCGATTGTGCATCCGGTAAGATGTTGTTTTGCTCAAGATATGTGGTCAGTTGGGAATGCACTACTTTTTCCAGTACTTTTGACAAGAAGGGCAAGATACTGATCGGTCTTAAGTCTTTAATAGTGCTTGGATTCGCGAGTTTAGGAGTAGGACGCACACGCACGTTATACATAAACAGAACGTTACTCCAGCACCAAAATATTGTTACGCAAAATCCAGGCAAGTTGCCAATCGAGAAAACCGTTTTATTGAACGACAGGCGGACTTGATTTACCGCACATTACTGACTCGCCTGTACAACGATGTTCAATGTCTTGTACATGATTAACTACAGTTTTTTAATGTACGCGTATGTTTCATAGGAGAATCAATTTACGATTCGTTTCGAATTGTCGATTTGTGTAAACAGAGCTAGTAACGTTTTATTGTTATTCATGTTCCACAGATTTCCAAACATCCTTTTTGAATTTTGTGTTTAGGGATTGATGTGTTGTGGTATGGTTGTGATGGATACGTGTGCTTTAGTTAGCAAAATCTCTCTCTATATGCGAAAAACATTGCCACACAACATCGCCCCCGAAGGGTAAGGCCCGTCATCCACCAAAGCGGAGAGGAGATGTGTTTGAATAACCAATCAGATGTCCACATCTCCTCTCCGCTTATTGACAGACGTTTATTACAGACATCTGATTGGTTATTCAAACACATCTCCTCTCCTCTCCGCTTTGGTGGATGAGGGGCCTAAGGTAGAGGTTTTCCTACTGCACCGATATTTCGCTATTCGGGTTTTTTTTTTCGCGAAGTGGAAGCCTTTGGCCAGCAGTAATACACTATGGCTGACTATGGCTAATAATAATGCTACTGTCACATGGTAATAAAGATCGAGCCTACTGCCTGGAACTGGTCCTTAGTTTAGATTTAATATATTGAAGATCCAAATTTGAATACCCACAATTGGTTCTTTGGTTCCAAATTCACAGTAATCATCGTCATCATTGGTTGCGTTGATCAACCCAGTACTGAGTATATACTTCCTCTTCCTGGGAGAGACCTACGTCAAGTTTTTCCCGATTTGATCTGCATATCGTCCACCCATCTTACGGTTGATCTACTAAAAGTAGTAAGCACGAATACCAAGGAGTAACTACTAATATCAAATATGAAAGCTCCATAAAAGTTTCCATTACAGTATGTGAAAATATGTATTTTTATTACCACTGTATGTAATGTACGATACGATATATAACGTGAAAGCTTTCAGCGCGCATCAGCTGAGCACAATAGGGCTTAGGTCAGATGTCAAGCGGTGTGACAGGAACTAGCGTTTTATTTAAACTGTGCTAAATGTACCACAGCGTTTTGAAATGTTGAATTTTAGTTAGTATGTGTTCTATGTATATTTTCATATTAATTGCAAGCAAGTTGGTGTTTTGACGGGCCGCTGGGGTCGCGGGACTAACGAACTACCGCGACCCTGGAACTTAAAGGGCTATTAAAGGAAACCGTTCATTTCAATCAGTACAAGTCTGACAGTCGCTCCTGCCTTCTTCATCTTCCCCATTATACTTAAAGAAAGATGAGTATAAAATATTTCAGCCGTAATTAATGCTTCAGTGATGAACACCGTTTCAGAACAAGAGCCTTAAACTTAGTTCAGAAACTTCGTCTTAGTGTTCCAGTTGAGATTGATCTACATGCGGCTGAAGCTAGGCAACTCTTAGATACTTAAATACAAGTCACTTGGAGGAAATGGATGGTTCAGTACCTATTAATTCCAAAACGAGGCTGTTTTTAATTCGCTCGGACAAGGAAAGGCTTGTTTCAGTTATTTAGTTCTTGCGTTTGGGTATATTTAACCGACTTCAAAAAAAGGAGGAGTACCTTGTTACCTCATAACTTGCGACTGGGTGAACCGATTTTCATAATTCTTTTTTCAATCAAAAGCTGGTGCTTCCCGTGTGGTCCCATTGTCACCATTTTAGGATCTGATGATTGGATCTTGGAGAAATCGACGGCAACCCTCAAATTTTATTAGCTGACACATAGTTTTTCGCAAATCTTATGAAGTAATTCAAGTACTTGCGTATAGAAATCATCATCTCATGTAGCTGAGCTGATGATGGAAGGTACAACTCCTCAAGTAAGAAAAATATGTTCGTGTTCGCATATCTCCGGAACTACAAGTCCGATTTAAGTTATACTTTTTTTGTTGTACTAGGTATCGTTCAACTTAGGGAATACTGCAAATTTCATCAAAATCGGTTCAGTAGTTTTTGAGATAGAATGAATGCAAGAGATGTTAACGATGTTATTACCGGTGCTACGGATTACGAAATTCTAGTGCACATGTAAGAAAATGATGTATTTGACAAGAATGTTGGTTGAATATTTAAACTAAAAAGAGTAAAATAAAAACTTTTTCTAAAAAAAAATGTGACCGCCTTCAAAAACAACCACAAAAAAGGGTAAAATAACCTACAAAACTTTTCTTTCGGAAGTCGGTGGCAAAAAAGGCAATGAAATTAATAAAAAAAGTCACCGACTTCCGAAAGAAAAGTTTTGTAGGTTATTTTACCCTTTTTTGTGGTTGTTTTTGAAGGCGGTCACATTTTATTTAGAAAAAGTTTTTTTTAGTTACAGTTGGCTAAATTAATATAGCAAAAAGACGCGGTTTTTGTTAGAATCCGTGCCACGAATAAAGTTCTACGAAAAATTCCTGAGTTTTAAGATAAATGTCATTAAATTCGCGAGACATTACCCTCATGTCTTCAGTAAGGGCAGGTGAATAAAAAATAGAAAAAATAAAACGCTACTGTGAAAGTGTTTTTCTGGGAATTAATCATTTATCTCGGTTATTATCTTGATCCCGATCTTGATAACCAATCAGCTAACGTATTTGCGTATCCGAGTCTTGAAGATATCTAATCAGAAGCAGCCGTCAACAAAGGGATTTGGATTGAGATACAACATTAACTTCGCGCGTTATTCGATAGGAAGTCTGACAGACAGGCAGACGGACAATGGAGTCTTAATAATAAGGTCCCGTTTTACTCTTTGGGTACAGAACCCTAAAAATGAAGGCTGAATTAAGACTTTCGCAAATAGAGGACCACCGTTCGGTTCGCATAAAACCAATCAATATCCGCTCTCGAATACCGCAAATAAATCGTCAGATACCGATTGACGAACTCGTAAAATGCGAAATCAGTTATCGATTATCGATAATACAAAGTTTTATTGTTTGTTATATCATCAACAGTGAAATTTATAAACCAGCCCAATCTGTATCGAATCCGATCGCACAGTTATCAGTGTTTAATTGAATTTTACTGGTCGAATCAATTAATTAGTTCAGAGGCTTGGTGCTAATTGAATCAGTGGGGACAACACTATTATCGATTTGAAAGTGTGGTATCTTTTATGTGTGTGATGTACATAAATATAGGCTTTTTTGTCGTAGTGTGTTTACGAATATGTCGTGGTGAGAATTAAATCTCAGATTTTTTTTCTTCTTAACATAGTTAATTAAGCCTGAACTATGCAAATGACAGAATTTTTATGAACTCTTTATTCTTTTTCTTTAGTCCTGTTTCTTTTATTTTATAACTTCATTTAATTTTAAGTAAGTACGTGGACACTGGTGTCGGTTGCATGTTTGACAAATCCTAGCTTAAATATTTCCCTGTATATTGTAGCATGTAACTGATATTTGTCCCTAATAAATAAATAGTATAAATTCTAAGTTGTTTAAAATTGTCTTAACGTTCATAACTTCCTAAAGACTGCACCAAATAGGATTTTTTTTCATGCGATTCTGTGTTTTCTAAACAAAGGATGAATTAAAGAAAATAACATCCACCGAACAAGTCGAAAATTATTCGCTATTTCTGTGATGATTCCATTCCCACAGTCCCCACAGATAACATCTAGTTTAGTATAAGTTTATTAAATAACAAATTCCTGCATGTATATCGTGCACATTATCGTAATGTGTGGGCGTCCTACATATCAGCGTTATCTCTCTAATTAATTAGGAATGTAGGTGTAAAATTATTGACTCACAATAGCACTCCTCACCACCTACATATTGTTCTGATCTCCTTGTAGATAAGAGACCCTGGTAGAAAGGTTATACAATGCATAACCACCCTCTAACAAACAAGTTTTATAGGAACTAAACACGATATGTTATTATAATCATGTGAAAATGTGAATGCAAAAAGACAATGCCCACGGCTCTATGGACAAATATCCTCAATTTAAGATTGTTGTACCTTTTTCAAATCATCTTTATAATAGTCGATGACATACATCATCATAAAATTCAACACAATCTGCAATAGCATTACTTACCGAGATATTTAGAAGAAATAATTTTATTATTTTGAGATTATGTTCGACTGCAAAATGAATGGAAAAAGCTACTTGAAAGGATCTGAATGGGTTCATGAGGGAGAAAATGTGGACTATCTATGGCCTGCTTTAATAAAAGATCCTACTTCTCTGGGTACTGGTAATTCACAAGTGTTTCCTCACGCAACAGCTATTTCTAAATAAGTAAATAGATGTAGTGGTAAACGTTTGTATTCATGCGACCAAACGAATCCCACAGGAACAACAATACACAGTTTTCAAAGGAAAATACTGAACGAAAACAAACCGATAATTAGTATTTTTAAATGCTGATAAACGTCAAATATTGACGTCACAACTGTAATTAATATTATACAATATTGAGTCCATTTAATTCGTTTCCCGGTCATTTTATTTGTTGGCGAACATACATTAAAAATTTGTAGCTTAAATTGCCGAATCGTGTTCGTATATTCTCGTGCAGTTTTGAGATTTATTGAGCTAACTTACGGGGCGAGATGGGGGTGACCTCGGGCTGAATGCAGCTTTGTCTACTAACTTTCTGAACTTTATTAAACCTGTGCGATATAACATGTGGATCGGAAATCAAATGTAGTAGCGTTACTGTTATCGCAGTGAAATGTCGCAAATACACATAATAATAGTAAGTTATTCGTTGTTATCGTCGTATTATATTATTAAATCAACTAGACATGGGTAGTTCGCGAACGAATGAACTAAATGAACTAGTTCATTTCCCAAAATGAACTTTTCATTCATTCACTGGCCAATCAAATGTGTCTTTAGTTCACTTAGTAATTCAGTGTTTCTATCTACACTCTACGTAGTCTGTGGTGTTTCTTTTCGCGCGTGCATGGCTGATGGCTATTGGCTGAGTACACAATGGGCTATGGAAGGACGATAAGCCCGCTCTACTCACACACATTCAACCAAGGCGCTCTCTGACTCGTACATGTTCGTGTTACTTCGTCGGCTGATCGGATAACGTCGGCTGATAAAGTAACGAGCTAATACGGCGCCTCGCCACCACGTGACCACGGAAATATGTTATCAGTAGTTAGTCTTTTCACTGTAATATGAACTTTATAGTGAAAGGAATACAGTCTTATTCGACGTACAACAAAAGTGTAAGTAAACCAAAACGACTATTACCACCAATACAACTATATTTCTAGGTTGACAGTCCTAAGCCTGTTTAAAGTGTGAAGGAAAATCGACATACGTATATAACTGAACTAGTGATTTATTGAAATACATCATTTCTCTAAATCACTAGTTCAGTGAACTAGTTCAGTGAAGTAGTTCAGTGAAGTACTTCAGTGAAGTAGTTCAGTGAAGTACTTCAGTGAAGTAGTTCAGTGAAGTACTTCAGTGAAGTAGTTCAGTGAAGTACTTCAGTGAAGTAGTTCAGTGAAGTACTTCAGTGAAGTAGTTCAGTGAAGTAGTTCAGTGAAGTAGTTCAGTGAAGTACTTCAGTGAAGTAGTTCAGTGAAGTAGTTCAGATTTGCTGGACGAAATGAAGTACTGAATGAATGAATGAACTACTTCATCAAGTGAAAAGATATACTTCATTCATTTTCTTTTTATTGACACATTTTGCGCATCTCTAAAATCAACACATAGTCTCCCACTGCTGGGCAAACGCCTCCCTCCACTGTTTCCACTTATCAAGGCTTTCTGCGACAGTGGTCCAGTCTTTCACGAAGCGGTCCAAGTCATCTCGCTATTTTCGCTTGGGCCTGCCACGATGTCGAGTTCTCCCTTTCGTCTTATCCTTCAGAAAATATTGTAACCGGATTAAAATTATCATACAAACAAGCAGCGAGGATCAGATTATCCGGAAAGTTTCGAGAATCTTCCGTGGTACGGAAAGCAGGTTTCACTGTTGGTCCTTGACTCTTTGACAATCGTTAAGAGTAGCTAGATGCTCAGAACTATCAATCTTGCATTTGGGATATCCAGCAACTTACCTAATTCAGGATGTCAGGAGGTAAGCTCCACAGCAAATTCACCCCCTTTGTTTGTGACATTGTTACGGCTAATACCCGAAGTGCGGTTACACTGGCTAAACCTTGGTGTAACCGGCCACATGCGGTTAAACCTAGGTGCATCCTTCCTCCACAGGAGCAAGGCGACGGAACAAAGCTTTGCGGGGCTCCTACTTTTGCGTGATTAAAAAAAATAACCACGGAATGGATGGCGGGGTCTGAAAGATCCCGTCATCCTCTTCTAACCTCTTTGTTTGCATGCCGAATGGTGAAATATGGCAGAACTCTGATGAAAACCTACTACAACTTACTTATGTATACCCATATTTGCAAATAAATTCTATTCTATTCTAACCCAAATTGTCCGAGTCGGGGAGCCGGCAAGTCCCGAGGCTAGATCTAGTTCTAACCGGCTAAACCTAGTTCTTACCAAAGATAAGTTAGGATACACCTAGGTTTAACCGCATGTGGTCGGTTACACCTAGGTTTAGCTGGTTAAACCTAGGTGTAACCGCAATTCGGACTTTAACCGTAACAGGATCATTACCAAAGGGGGTGAATTTTCTCTGAAGCTGACATGTATAATACTGGTATACAGCTGCATCTTTTTTTCTATCTTCCTCATCCGACAGACCTCCCGAAACATCCGTGTCCGATGAGGACCTGCGTCAGGCGGAAAGACAGGTCGTCGTGACGCCTATCCGCGCGCTTGAAACAATAGGCACCTGCGAAAAAAATTGATAGAACTAGTATGTGGCATAGTTAAGGTGCCATTAGCTCAGGTGCCCAATGTGAAATCCTCGCAGTCAACTACAATTGGGCAAAGATGATAATTCATAATGTTGATCTTGTTATGCTTGCGTGCGACATTACATCTAAATCAGTTGAGGCATTAAAACGTGATATAACGTAACCTATATACAAGGCAACATCGTTTCAATCATACATGCTTTTATTATACGTATAGGGTAAGATAACTTCATTTGCATTGAAGGCGAGTCGAGACCCCTCGCCTATACCCCTAGTCTCGCTTATGAGGCAAAAACTATGCTTGTTGACCTTATAACGCTTAGTCAATTAAGTTTAAGACTTATAGGATGTTCATTTCACCTAATTTTGCCCTGTTTTTTTGGGAAATCTTTTATTTACGCTTCCTTCTCTGTGTGTGTGTGGAGGACGGGTCTGCCAGATTTGTACTGAGTAAAATGTACCCTTTTTCAGGTCTGCGGTAATCTCTCATTCCCAATCTAGACTTTTTTTTTTTGGTGGTAAAATCATCAAATGAGTCCTCCCGCCCTGGGTGGGGCGGAAGGGACTGTCAGATTCTTACTGACTAAAATCCACCCGTGTTCCTTCCTATGCCCTTTACGTTCCGGGGCCACGGTAACCTGGGTTAAGAAAAAACCCGCGACCCCAGCAGGCATTTGGCGCGAAACACGACGCGCCACCGACCCGGGCTTGGTCCTTGGTCGGACGGCGAGCTACCCATCACTCACCGTCCGCAAGCCCGCTCCGCCGCTGTGCCCTCTGCTGATCAGAGGGACACGCGTTGGAGCATCCACACGACAGGCTATTCGCATACGGGCAAAGAGACCACTTAGGCACACAGTGCCTAAGGAAGAGTTTTTGCCCGCATCCCAGGGTGCACCGGCCCGGAAAACTGGTCTTCCCCCTGGACGTATCCAAGAGGGAACTCCAGTCCACGGGCGCACGTGGAGGTTTCCTGTCATAGCACCCCTTCCCAATCTAGACTTAACTAAAAACTTGATTTAAAGCACTGGAAAATATTCCCAACGCAGAATATTGATTTCAAAGTAATTAAAATTAGCCCAACTGTCAATAACTCACTGGCTAAAAATTAAATCAATATCTCGAACTTATTAAACTAAATTACAGGAAGTTTATTTACTAAACTAACAGAAATATGCTATTTCGCTTCGTTTGCAGTTAATGTCTCACTGCCCGTATAGTCAATTGAAATGTTTATTTTGCATTTTGTAGAGCACGCCATTTTATTTTTTAGATATCAGGAGATCCGAAATAAATGTTCGCGGAACTGGTAAAGGGCATTGTAGGAAAACGGTGTACGCTCCACCTAGGGCAAGATTTTTGATATATTTTTCAAATAAAAGGAAATTCAAAATCTAATTTCAATGGACTATGAAGATAATGAGATAAACGCTTCATTATTTTAATGTAACACTGTCAGTTCAGAAGTTAGAAGGCTGCCAAAATCGTTTAATTTTCATCAAACAACTTCCCTAAGGCGATTTAGTTTCGTATAATTAAAATGTAATCTTAATCATTTAATCGCCTTTCTCCCCCTTTTACTAGTACTTAGTTAAATGAGAAAAATGGCCGGCAAAATGCCCAAATTAATTACATTGAGGCTCAATTAGAATTTGTAAAATTTTACAGCCAACGTAACATGCTTTGAGTATTAGCAAATTGAGACTTTATTTCGTAAATGTAGAATTTAAACTCGAATGTGTTACGTTGGTCCTTTCCCCTTTTATTGAATAAAGTTATATGGAAATAGGCTTTTACACTTATGTATGTATGCTTTGCAAATTTCTGGGATCCAGCGCTTTGAATTTTACTTAATTAAAGGTACAGTCTAACTTTGAATCATTGGGTGTAGAACAATTTACACTAAAGTTCTATTCATAACGAAGGTAAATGTAGAAAAAAAACTCCCATAAATGGGTTTGGTATTATGAAAATTTTTGGGACAGTAGTTGTTTACTATGATGTAGTTACAAGTCCAACAAGTTAAAATGTTACCTAGTTCTTTTTGGTGATATAATCAGTGATGGTAATTTTCTACTGCCTAAAAAAAATCATCCTGTTTTGTCTGTTGCCATTTGCATTCTAGGGCGGCCCTGTTAAGAAGGTCCTGTGTCCGTCGTAGACGTTAAGCCCGCGGTTCCTGGCTGGCAACTCCTTAAAGCGCATCTAGAACACGAGGCATCATTGACTGGGGCCTGGTCCATGCTCGGACGACGACCTATCTGGCCTCAAATCCTCCAGCGAAATCCGACGACTCTACGAGTATATGATCTTTTTATACCACTGAGAAATCACATGAGGCCCATGGCTAATATGAAAAAAAAAAGAATTATTTTTTGCAATACCAAAATCTATGCAATATATTGAAGTTCGGCAGATAAGAGCCTGATAATATATCAAATGAAGTGCCCAAAAACTGAATGAAATATAGAAAACATTTTTATGTTGCCGTTACATTATGTTAACACTCAGCGGTTAGATAAAATAACCTGAAGCTTTTAGCTTTTAACCAAATTCCTAAACTAAAAACCGCACTTAAAACTTGTTACGTATAGTTTCGTTACCTACGATTTTCAATATGTTTAAAGTTTTCAAATATTTCGTTCCCGTATCGTCGGTTCCCTACGGGGGCGGTACCGCCCCCCCTGGAGCTTTCCGCGGGGGCTGTAGCGGGTCCAGAGAAAAATGGGGCTTTATCTCTATTTGAAAAAAAAAACATAATATTCAGCCGACTAAAATATATACGACGTAAATGCACGATTAGAAGGAAGACTGAAATATTTTTTTTATTTGTGTTTAGGTACATCTATGACATAACGACTTAAATTGTTATAGTTAAGCCTCATTTAGACGATGCGAGACATGCTTGAGAGTTACATGCAATTTTTACTAAATTGTGGCATTTGTTTGTTCAACCGCAATGTAGTCAAACTTGCATGCAGATTGCATGCAATTTCTTGCAGCGTGTAAATGGACCTTTTACTACAGCGAAAGTTGCGGTATTTCATAAAAGTTTGGGAACCAGTGCCATAACTTATTAATTCTCGAGCCTGAAATCAACGCTGAAATAATCTCCGTAATTATGAAATCTCGTTATTTAATACGAGCACACATTCGTTCGGGGCTGTAATTCTCGCAACAGATATAAGTAGATCAGGCTTAATTAAAAGGGATATTAATTTTTTTTTTACGAAGTAGACTTTTGGTTTACGGGGAATACTGTGTTCGCTTGTTAAATGAAGATTTACCAATTAAAGCTAATGAGAATTTTGGGATAAGCGCTTTCTGCGGTCTGGGTGACAAAGGTCTTCACCCACAAGTCTCCAGTGAGCTGCAGTCTTAAAATGCAGACCAGACATCTCAATTTGAAGTGACAATTATGTGGCGAAGAGCTAGTGTCACCAACATAGCTCATAAAATTAGCAAGTTGAAGTGGCAATGGCCAGGCTACATTGCTCGTAGAACTGACAACCGATGGGAAAGAAAAGTTCTCGAGTGGCGACAACGGACCGGCAGACGCAGCGCGAGCGTAGGCAGGCCTCCCACTAGGTGGACCGACGACATCTTGAGGGTCGCGGGCATCCGATGGATGCAAGTGGCGAATTGTCGTTCGGCGTGGCGGTCTAAGGAGGAGGCCTATGTTCAGCAGTGGACGTCTTCCGGCTGATGATGATGATGATGGATTTATGTGGCCTTTTTACAGTTTTCTTGAGTGGCTCATCAGGTTACCGTGACCCTGAAACGTAAAAGGCTATTGATGGATAACCGTGGATTTTAGTCAGTGCGAGTCTGACAGTCCCTCTCGTCCCGCCCTGCTGATGATATTACGACGATAAAAAAAGGCTTTAACAGTAACCTAAACGTTTCTTGAAATATAAATAAAGTCCCTAATTGGTACCTACCACACAGCATCCAATCAGCATACAATTACTTTTAAAGTAAATAATGACATTAATTTTATCCTCCTTCTATTCATGAGCAACAATGGTTACGTCAATGAAATATTAATTTTACCTAATGTACGTTTATTGTTCATACAAATGTAGAATTGATTCATGCCCGGAAAATTGAAGAGCATTCAGATACTGCATCTTTTTTTAGGGTTCCGTTTCCAATGGTAGAACGGAACCTTTATATTTTCGTCATTTTCATCTGGTCGACTGACTGTTTGGAAAACAAATGGAAAGGTGTTATTCAATCGATGTGACGTCCCTGCACTGTAACGTAAGAAACAAAAACATACATAGACTGATACCTATATTACTTACATATTACCCTCCTTTGCGTCGCGCAATCGGGTAAAAATAATCAGAGCCTGTAGCCAAACGGCAAGCGACAATCGTTAACATTCAGCAGTCGCTAAAACATTTTCAACTTTATACCCCATTGCATGAAGTTGAAAATCTAGTAAAGACTGCTGAGCGATAGCAAACGAAAACGATCTGTAATCTTTGATAGATTTTCAACTTTATGCAATAGATTATGAAGTTAAAAATGTATAAGCGACTGCTGAACGTTAGCGATTGTCGCCTGCCGTTTTTCTATAGGGCCAGGGGTGTTATTCCTGGACTTGTGACACCGGTATGATAATTCGTTTTTAAGTCATTTTTTTGTTCAACAATAGCTTCTCTTTTTACCTCTATCTTGCCTGATAGTAAGCTAAGATGTGGTCAGCGGTGAAGCACGCTTGCCTAGAAGTAACCTGTTCACTCTTGACTTGAAGACACCAAGGTTATAGATGTAAGGAAACACATACCCCGGCAGGAAATTCCACATAAAAGTTGAGTACAATGTGCAATGCTTTCTTTGTACGTACCGTGCGTTATGATATTATAACTGAATGTGAAAGAATCTCATTACTGAAAAAAAACACAGAATTACGTTTTACGTTTCGAATACTAAATACGAAAGTCAAACGTGTGTAATTTTTCGCCAGTTAAATCAATATTTTTCTTTCTAACTGCGGAACCATCACTGTACGTTGTTCGATACAGACTTGGTCAGATTTTGTTCTCCACTGTATAACAATCTGTGGTTAAAACCATTTTCCTTACACCCGAGCCAGCGCACAACTGTAGTCATTCCTTTGAATAAATACCGCCCTGCGTTTGACAGCTACACAACACAACAAAAAAAGCGACGACTTGGTAAGTCTTCCTTTTATTTACGTTTTCTTTTCATGTTAGGGTCACTTCACACCGACGTGCGACGCGACGAAACACGACTATACGGGAAATGTGTATCTTTTCTTGTAGTAAACAAAGTTAGTTTTTGAGTCGCTATTAATAAGTGGGTGCGGCACCACCCTGCACCGCTCTGCGTCGCTTCGTCGGTGAAATAAAGGTATTCCCATTTGAGAAACTATTTTCAGAGCACCTTTTTTTAGAGCAACTTTTTATTCCCGTTTGAGTAATTTGTAAAAAAATACCCCAAATATATAATCTTTTCTTGTAATAAATAAAATTAGATTTTGAGACGCTCTATTGAAAAGTGCGCACAGCGTCGCGTCTCAGTGTGAATTGACCCTTATTCCTACCTTTCTATTCACGTGTAAAACGTACATTCGTTTTAATTTGTCTAAAACATCGAATGTGCGGTAAAGTAATTGGTCGTAACGTTTCTCTCTTATAACTTAATACATAGCACTCCACGAAATGAAACGCCATAAGGGTTATTGAATTTGGCATTTTGTTTAGTGTGCCTCAATTTCTAAGGTAGTAAAATATATTGTGGTTACCTGAAAAATCAAGGGGTGACGTGAATACATAATAGTGTCGAGAAAATACTGAAATGTAATACAAATCAGTGAGGCCATTTTGTCCATGGAATAACTACCAAAAACCGGCCAAGTGCGTGTCGGGCCACGCACAGTGTAGGGTTCCGTAGTTACCCATCAAAATACTTATGCGAACTAACTAAACTGATTCGCTGAATTTAACTTTAAAAAGAAGAATTTTCAAAATCGATCCAGGAGTCTTTGAGAAATCAGGGACAATACATAAAAAAAAAAGATTACGACGAATTTAGAACCTCTTCCTTTTTTTGAAGTTATTTAAAAATTGTTGACGATAGAAACCTACCTATCCCCAAGAAACATACCTACCTATAAAAACTGTAAAAATAAAGTTGACAAACTTACATTTGCAGTTGAAGAGCATGTTCTCCGATACATTTTGTTTAAGAAAATATGATAACCAAGTACATTTTATAAGTTTGTCGACTATTACTCGTAAAGTTGTAAAGCCTACTCAGTCATGATAATTTTCTTTTAAATTTCGTTATACATATATACTACTATTGTGAATTTTTTCACACCCCCAAACATAACCGTTTAGCTGGTAGAGGGGGGGACACTCGAGTCGAGCAAAATTTAGCACTTTAAAGCTTAATATTTCACAAACAAATTTTTTTATCAAAAAATTGTTAATGGAAACTCACATTATTTTTAACCGACTTCAAAAAAAGGAGGAGGTTATCAATTCGACTGTATTTTTTTTTTTTTTTTATGTTTGTTACCTCATAACTTGCGACTGGGTGAACCGTTTTTCATAATTCTTTTTTCAATCAAAAGCTGGTGCTTCCCGTGTGGTCCCATTGTCACCATTTTAGGATCTGATGATTGGATCTTGGAGAAATCGAGGGCAACCCTCAAATTTTATTAGCTGACACATAGTTTTTCGCAAATCTTATGAAGTAATTCAAGTACTTGCGTATAGAAATCATCATCTCATGTAGCTGAGCTGATGATGGAAGGTACAACTCCTCAAGTAAGAAAATTATGTTCGTGTTCGCATATCTCCGGAACTACAAGTCCGATTTAAGTAATTCTTTTTTTGTTGTACTAGGTATCGTTCAACTTAGGGAATACTGCAAATTTCATCAAAATCGGTTCAGTAGTTTTTGAGATAGAATGAATGCAAGAGATGTTAACGATGTTATTACCGGTGCTACGGATTACGAAATTCTAGTGCACATGTAAGAAAATTATGTATTTGACAAGAATGTTGGTTTAATATTTAAACTAAAAAGAGTAAAATAAAAACTTTTTCTAAAAAAAATGTGACCGCCTTCAAAAACAACCACAAAAAAGGGTAAAATAACCTACAAAACTTTTCTTTCGGAAGTCGGTGGCAAAAAAGACAATGAAATTAATAAAAAAAGTCACCGACTTCCGAAAGAAAAGTTTTGTAGGTTATTTTACCCTTTTTTGTGGTTGTTTTTTTTAAAGACCTATTTAATGATACCCCACACTAAGGGGCACGCGAGAAAAAAAAAAACATTCCCACTTTACGTGTACAGGAGGAACCCTAAAAAAAATTTTTTTTCGAGATTTTATTTTACCACTTTTTCGGCACAACAAATCCGTATATTGACACCAAATTACAGCTCTCTAGTACTGTGCGTCTCTGAGCTAAACTGCGGACAGACGGACGGACGGACATAGCGAAACTATAAGGGTTCCTTGTTGACTACGGAACCCTAAAAACTACATCATTTTCACCATTTCGGTTTGGAAGATTCAACTCGACACCGCGTCGGATTATTTTATTCTTTCTGTGGGCATGTGTATTTATTTAGTAGCTGTTAAAAACCTTCGTAAAATTATCGTACGGGAACGTAAAACCCATAACCTATCTCTGTACCATCATAAAAATCTAAATTGCCATAATTGATTAACTTCCAATAAAGAGTAACCATCCATCAATCAAAACTTTCGCATGATCAGTACCTACTACTGAACAAATTATATGTAGTACCTATAATAGGGTACATGACTCTAAAAGTTCGTCAGACTATCAAAAAATATTTGTAACGTATTTTTAGTTTTATTGAAAATACAACACTTTTAAAATTGCCAATATGACACAAGCAACAGCAAGTACAGTTTTTGACTTTCTTCTGACATTACGAGTATACGCATTGATTGAATAAAAGTCTAGTTTTTTTTCTCTTTGTTCATTTATTTGTTGATATTGTGTGTACCACCGCGGTTACCCAAATAAATGTTTTTTTTTTTCTTTCTTTTCTTTCTTTCTTCTAGTTGATGGACAAATTAGATTTGTAATGTATTAATGCTGTGAACATCCTTATTCGGCACCTTTCATACTATATTGTAGAAGTTACAGGATATAAACCTTGTGGTACCTATCTTTTTACTCCAGTGATTTTAATGGCCTATTCTGGAAGTATTGATGTGCGCTTCATAGGCGTCGCACAGCCGACAGATTTCTTGGTCCTGTGCCAGCAATGGGATCAAAGCTTTCAAATATTATTGACTTACGCTCAAATGCGTTAAACGCCTTTTTGATAAGGGTCTGAGTGCTGAATTGCTGATCTGAAGTTTGATTAATAACTTTAGTGTTTAGTTGTGTCAAAAACATGTTCCTTTATTGTTTTTTTTTTGTTTACGTATACATAGAATTGATTAGAAACTTTAACCTCATTTTATAATAGTCGATGATTACACAGTAATTTTCAACACATCACTGGACGGACGATTCATGAAGTATATAATTTCATGATGAAATTATATACGAGCTGCCATGCAAGCACCATTACGGACTATTAATAAACAATGAATTCAGTTGACAATCAAATGTTACAAATTAGGCAAACTTGCATGCAAGTTCTTGCATTGTATAAATGGGGCTTAACGCATTGTTCACTTCGGTTCGGCGGCACGGTTGCCGTAGTGATCATGATGTTTTACAAGTAGTGGTTCCGGACCTGGCTGTTTTTATATGTTTTAAATGTTGAGAAAGGCACAAGAGAACCGCTTACGGTCAATTTACACAGAGACTCGCTTATTGTAATAGAGTGATTCAAAACCAAATATTATTTACTACACGAAACTTAGAAACCTCCTAGAAAGATTTTTTTAAAAGAACTTACAAACCGTCCAGCGAGGCGATTTGCGTCAAACGACATGATCGTGCATCACTTCTTTGCTTCAATTGAAAACGCATGGCATCACCTTTCAGTCTGGAATCATCCACTGTCGATGTCGGTTAAGCCTTTCCCTTCTGTTTCCATCTGTCACACTTCTGTTGCACTCATATGGCGCTTGAACATGTAGCTTTCGACTAGTGAATACAATAACAGTTAAAGTAACGCTAAAATATTATTCTGCTCGTTCTACCCTGTTTCTCCCATACCATTTGTTTTTATTCGCATAAAATTCTTTTATTATTTTTTGTATTCCCTGACCTCGGCTTTGTTACTTTGAACGTCGTGAAACTAGATTTATACAGTAGTTATAATCATTATATTATACATATTTACCTAGTTAGTTGTTCAGAAATAGTTTCAAAGGCCAGTATTTTGTTTTATATAAATGAAAATACTTTTAGTAAAGCTTTGTTAGGCAAACGTGAATTATGTTATTACAATTTGGATATTTTCAAGTGCTTTTATTTTGGTAAGTTAGTACTCGTAGCTATACTACGAGTAAATTACAAAATATTCCGTAACTATATCGAAGGTTTCATTAGTTTAAAAAAATAGTAATATTATTATTTACCTTAAAACATAATCACGGAAACTAAACAGGATACCGTGGCCCTGCAAAGTGCAACCAAAGCAACAAGGCGGCCTTTAGTCAACACGAGGCTGAGTCCCTAAAAAAAAGTGAAAATAAATGGTCCTTTTCACCGCACTGAAAACAATTCGTAGACCATCTACGATAATTCTAAGGACATGCCATTCTTATCGTCACGTACCTCTATAACCGCACATATTATTACTACGTACATTTCAATAATAATAAAGTTACTTGGACAGATAATGTAGTTATGAGTAACCTACATTCCCAGCTGATGTTAATTATCTCGCCTGCATTACCATCTACGTCCCGTAGCGTGGCGTAGCGGGCAATTAAGGCCACGTAATTCGGAATCAACCTATTTTTGATTCAACGGCAAACAATCAAATTTTCGTTTTTCGATCTGAAAAAAATGTATGTTATAGTTCAATAAACTGTCTATGTTATTTTCCAGTTGAAAACGCGATATTTATAACTTGACTCGATCAAAAAAAATCGCGAAAATAGAGATTTTTTTAACGTTTTTTGAGTGGTACTTGAAGTAGATCAAACTTTTGGTCCTGAAGAATATATCAATAAATAGGTAATGATGTTTGTCAGAACTTTATCAGGTTACTTTTTCATTTAATAACAATTTTAATTTATAAAAAGACGTCAATGTGTTTGGGCACATACGCCGTTTTATTCTAAGCACACATTCACTATAGTCCTCTCATCTTTTGCCTTTCAAAAGTAGTGTCATCACTGTCGCTCGTTGACGAATCAGTCAGCCAGCGTGGCTCTTACAGACTAGACCTATGACACTTTTTTTCTGATCGGGGCTGTCAGATTTTCGTAACAGAAAAATTGGAAATTGAGAAAAAGATAGCGTAGGCTTATTGATTATTCAAAATATGTTTAGGCATATTTATATACGCTGTGTTTAATGGGACCTGATTAAACGTACATGGCTGTAAAATAGACCTATAAACTTTCTATTTTCAATAACATATTATTTTCATTAATAAATATTGAAAAGAAACCGAACTTACTGAATTTAATTGCAGGAAATTTCTGACGCACAGACATTCTTGATGTACGGAGCAAATAAGGGATTTGAGAGAATGAGAATTTTAGAATACGTATAATATACATTACGAATTGTTTCTATCAATATAATAAATTACTCACAGGTACCTATATCAATGTTATCGTGATGTCGTAGTACGGTTCTTGTTCATCGTTCTGCAATATTTTGCATTCTCCATCGTCCAATACTTTTGGATCTATATAACATTTCACGTGAACTATTCTTATTAGTACTGAATTTCAGTCAACAATAATTATGTAACTGAAAACAACCACTAATGGTATCGAATTGCAATATAGGATAAGATGCACTTCACTTTTATTATTATTTATTTCATTTCGTCAAAGATTTATAACAATTTCGAAGAAACAGGATTAAAATAATTAAATGAAAATTACTGTATTGTCAATATTTTGAATACTTCAAGATTACATGTCACCCATGTCACCTAAGTACAAATAAGGAGTAACACCCACAACGCTGTTAAATATCGCATAAAGCTCCATTCTCACTAGCGCTGTTTTTTGGACGTAAAAAAACGCAGAGTTTTAACAAAAAGGTACATAAAATTGAACTTAACTGTCACCGCCTAGCATTTAAAATCAAATGGAGTTTGAACAAAAACGCCGCGTTTTATAATCGTTGACGTTTGAACAGATACAATATGGGAATACATTTTTTTCTATTTCCCATGCCCAGAAAAAAACACTTGTGCGATTGGCCACAAAGTACTGCGAATGCGATGAAAAATCGGTGGTTGTTGCTCAGTCTCACCATGTGTTCAGTACAAGTTGTTTGTCGCTCTATTTAATTTTTTTTTGCGACGTGGTTGAAAATCATAATTATCTAAGACCAAATGTACAATATTGTTTTTTTTTTTAAAGAATTTAGACGTACTTGTCTAGAATATAAAGAATAATTAGTAAATTAAAAAAAAATAGTGATTGTGATTCAAGTTTTGTGGCGCGTCCACAATCTGTTTTACTAGGAATTAGCATCGCCTAAACGACACTGCATTAGTTTCATAGAAATTACTCTTTTTAATATTGTATTTAGTAATAGTTTTTCTAAATAATAGCAATTTTATTTTTACATGAAGTGTGATATTTTATCCTACAAAAAAATGGGAAAGGCACGTTCGCGGGAAATTTATTATTTTGGTTGCTCTAATAGAACAAATAGAGGATGACACTACCATCATTTACTTCATTTAGCCAGCTGCTAAAGTGCAGCAGTAACAAAAGTTCTCCATCTTGTTCTGATTTCCCGCCAGAAACGTTAAGAAGTCTTTTTATGGCGATCGGACAAAAAACCTGCAATTTTGTTGTATAAACCAGTGGCGGCCTTAGGGGGGGGCGAACCGGGCACCCGCCCGGGGCCTCGCGCTTGCAGGGGCCCTCGCGCAACAGACCAAGCAAAAGAAAAACTAGTATTTTTTATTAATTAAATACTTTTGATTTTTATTAATTAATTAGTTATGTTATTGCCTTAACGAGTAGTTAGGCTACTCATTAAGGCTACAACAATCGTAACGGCAAAATAAATAAGATTTTAGTTTTAGAAAAAGTCAAACCATCTATTTTTTTTAGGGTTCCGTAGTCAACAAGGAACCCTTATAGTTTCGCCATGTCCGTCCGTCCGTCCGTCCGCAGTTTAGCTCAGAGACGCACAGTACTAGAGAGCTGTAATTTGGTGTAAATATACGGATTTGTTGTGCCGAAAAAGTGGTAAAATAAAATCTCGTAAAATATTTTTTTTAGGGTACCTCCAGTACTTACACGTAAAGTGAGGAATTTTTTTTTTCTCGCCTACCCCATGGTGTGGGGTATCATTAAATAGGCCTTTAAAAAATAATGATAGTTTCCAATGACAATTTTTTGATAAAAAATTTGTTTGTGAAATACACACATCAAAAGTGTCTAGGGATCAACATATATTTTTGCAATAACTTTTCTCCTGATTGATATTAATTAAAATGTTCTTTAAGGATTCATCAAATAAAGTGTTATCGTTTGTCACAGTAACGATAAACCAAGTCACCTTTGCATTCATAAAGAAATTTGCCATTTTCCTAATAAAGGGATTTTTGACATTTGAACCACTAACATTAAAGTTCGAAAAAAAGACTGAAATAACAGTTTTCTTTAAAATTTTATTGGGTTACTTAAACAATTAATAATCCGTGTTTCTACCGCGAACACTAACAACACAAGAACATCGGTTTGGCATACTCAAAATGAGTTCATCCAAATCACGCTGTGGAATGGCCGCCCATGTTCGTTGCAACAACAAAAAAAAGGTCTTCTTGCGACTGGATACCCTCCATATTCGGCAGAGCTCTTCTCTGTAGCATATCCCATGCATGCTCAATCGGGTTCAAGTCTGGCGACTGAGCAGGCCAGGGCAGGACATTGATGTTAGCTGCGGCGAGAGTCTGTCTTACAACTCTTGCGGTGTGCGGTCGTGCATTATCATGCATTAACTGAAATAAGGGACCGATTTGCACTTGTAGAGGAACGATGACGTCTGATACAATCGTCTCAGCATAAATTTGAGCGTTGAGGTTGCCTCTGATCCAAATCAACTCAGTTCTTCCGCCGATCCAAATACCCGCCCATACCATGATGGTTCCACCACTATAAGGATGGACTTCCTGGCAGGATTTTAATCGCTGTTGGCGTCCAGGGGTTCTCCAGTGTCGTATACGTCTTGTATCCGGTCTCATACCAAAACGAGACTCATCAGAAAAGCACACGAAACGCCATTGTTCTTCTGCCCAATTTCTGTGTTCAAGAGCCCATTGATATCGAATCCTACGATTGTGCATTGCTATAGGCGGTACCCGTAGCGGTCTTCGGGAATGAAGGTTCACTTCATGCAAGCGGTTTCTGACTGTTTGGTCGCTAATTAAGTTCCCTGAAGAGTGATGAAGCCTCACGGCTAACATCATGGCGGTTATTGTTGGAGCTCTTCGAGTTAAGATTTGAATGTATCGGTCTTGTCTCCGTGTGGTGCAGCGATACCGTCCTCCATGGCGCTCAGCCACGGTACCAGTGCTTCGGTAACGTGTCCAAAGTCGACTGATAACACTCTGACTTGTATTCAGAGCTAAAGCCACAGTACGTTGCCGGGAACCAGCTTCTATCATTCCCACGGCTCTGAGCATTTCTTCCCTGCTTAAATGACGTCGCCGCTCCATAATAACGTTGGTTTTAATCAGTAATAGGGAAACAGTAGCACTAATAATGTCTTCAATGCGTTGTATGTTTTTATAGGGAAAATATTGACAGCTGATTTTCATCTTTTACTCGAATTTGATTTACAGTTCCTGATTCAAATTATGAAATGCACCAAAAAGGATCCATATAAATTTATAAAATCATAAATCTATACTAATATTATAAAGAGGTAAAATTTGTTTGTAAGTTTGTAAGTTTGTATGTAGGGGGTAATCTCCGGAAGTAATGAACCGATTTTAAAAATTGTTTCACTGGTAGAAAGCTACATTATCCGTGAGTGCTATAGGCTATAAATTATAAAGATATCATGCAAATTAGCCGAAATATCTCAATTTTTGTCTTGCCAGGCGGAATAAAATTGCTCTTCCAACACAGTTATTAGCATGCGCTGCCTTAACAGTTGTATATAATTGAAAACAATGTATGGCAAAAATGTCCGTTTTGAATAGTTCTACAATAAAGTCCGCGACACTATATTTTTATCTTTTATATTTTAGCAGATATAGTAGCTTTTATGAGTTAAAAAAGTTATTTTCGACGTAGTTGCCTTTGGACGATTTTTTACACAACAAAATATTAAACCTTATCGAAAAAAATATTATTATGATCACAAGAACATCATAGAGATACGATTTGCTGCAAATAGTACATCAATTAGTGAAATAGTTTCGAAGATAACATAAAATTACTAAATCGCAAAATGCCGCCGTCCATTCACGAATCGCATTAGAACATGCTTTGTACGGACGTTTTATCCATTTACGTATAGAAGGCGTTGCGAAATTACGTGTTGGTTTTTAAAATTGTTTTGGTTGCTAGGTTTCTTTAAGCACAAATAGCTGTACTACTTCGTTCTTATTCTTCGAGTTCGAAGCTCCACAACTTCAACGTTTTAAACTGAAAGTTTCAGCGATTGTTTATCATGCCACAAAGGAAATCACAACATTCCCGTCAGACATCCCAGACAAGAGCAGATCCTGCCGGGGCTGCGGGACATACGTATACCGCGACTCCGGCAGACAAAGGGCTACCGAAGGACACCGTGGATTTTAGTCAGTACAAGGCTGACAGTCCCTCCCGCCCTGCCCGAGGTGGGAGGACTCATTTGATAATTTTGCCACGTAACAAAAAACAAAAGACAAGAGCAGATCGAGTACGCCGTATGGAAGAGTCTGCTCTTGAAAATCATCAGCGCCTCTCGAGGAATAGAGAAAATATTTCGCAAGCACGCGCTGGAGAATCTAGCTCCGAGCGTTCACAGCGGTTTGCTAACCAAAGCTGGAGAACATTCGCAGGTGCTCGGAAATCTAGCGCTGAACATGCGCAGCGCCTACCAACAGAAAGACAGTGGGCAGTTACAGTCAGTACAGTATACAATAAAAACAAAACCCTCCTTTTGGCAGTCAGCTCAAATAAATCATAGCACAAGTACTAACCGAACCACACTTATAATTTCATCACAAGTTAAAATATTTTCTGCCCAACGAAGTGGGCACGGGTCAGCTAGTTTATTATAAAGCCACATCTCAATCTCAAGAAATCCGCATAAAAATGCTTGATCCCTAGACACTTTTGATGTGTGTATTAAGCTTTAAAGTGCTAAATTTAACTCGATTCGAGTGTCCCCCCCCTCTACCAGCTAAACGGTTATGTTTGGGGGTGTGAAAAAATTCACAATAGTAGTATATATAACGAAGTTTAAAAGAAAATTATCATGACTAAGTAGGCTTTACAACTTTACGAGTAATAGTCGACCAACTTATAAAATGTACTTGGAATCATATTTTCTTAAACAAAATGTATCGGAGACAACTGCAAATGTAAGTTTGTCAACTTTATTTTTACAGCTTATAGGTATGTTTTTTGGGGATAGGTAGGTTTTTATCGTCAACTATTTTTAACTAAATTCAAAAAAAGGAGGAGGTTCTAAATTCGTTGTAATCTTTTTTCTTATGTATTTTCCCCGATTTCTCAAAGACTCCTGGACCGATTTTGAAAATTCTTCTTTTTAAAATTAAATTCAGCGAATCAGTTTAGTTAGTTCGCATAAGTATTTTGATGGACAACTACGGAACCCTACACTGTGCGTGGCCCGACACGCACTTGGCCGGTTTTTTTAAATTTACCATCTCTGATCATCTCAGTGTCAATCAACATTTATAATTTTGTAAAAGTATTTATTTAGTACAATAATTTTGTCACCTGAACGTACGGCTAGTTTAGTTTAATCCGGTAGTTCAGACTTGTTTATGATGTTGGCTCAATCAGTGACGTAGCGAGACTGAATCTTGGAGGACAAGAACCATCTGCGATGCTCTTTTTTTTGATGGAGGATGAAAAATATCGCGCGGATTTGTGATTTTTTTTAAACCCGTCGTGTGGGTCACTGTGTGCGAGGCCTCTTTTTTTATTTGATGACTTGATGAAAAAATCGCTTTGCGAGGCCTCTTTGCCTCTTTCTGTTCACAGTTAGAATTAAAAAGTAAACAAGTTATCATGCAACTACGTGAACTACGGGGCCTCGCGCGAGAAGCCGAATTTATTCATATATTTATGAATATATATATATTATGTATATTATGTATATATATATTATGAATATATTTATGAATATATATATAACTCTTAATATTGAATTAAGAGTTGGGATGTCTTAGTTTGTGACTTTTTGAAAAAATGAAAAAATGTAGGGAACATTTATCTCGGAGACTATTAGGTTTAGTTTCTTTCATAAGAATTATCAAAACTTAAGAAACCATCCTAATAAATTCATGTTCTGGTTAGTTTAAAACAAACTCCGACTCGGTGGAAGCATGGCGGTCTACCGAAAAACAGCCCGCGGTTAACGCCAGTGCGTACGCGTCAACTAAGTTCTATTGATTAACAGTCTTGTGCCGCGGTTTTTACCCGCGAGCATTTTGTAGCAAATCACGGTTTTAAACTCAGTCGCGGGAAAAAACCACGGTGCAGCCGCTTGTATTAGTTTTCTTGGGGCACAAATTCTCGCCATTAAAAACCACAGCGGTTTAACCGTAGTGCGGCCTAAACTCCTTCAAAGTTCTTTTTCGAAAAAAGTTATAAAGTTGGAAAACATTCCAACTGAAGACATGATATCAGATACCGCCAAATTTGTTGTAAAAAAACGTTGATTTGAGATACTTTTGAAAAGCGCTAAATCGGAAACTTTTGGCTCTACAGAAACCATTTTAGTCTCATATTGTAGCAAATTTCTTTTTAACTCTTTCAATGTAACTTTAAGGTAATAATCGCCAAAAAGGCAAACAAAGTCTGCAAAAATCAGAACTACTCCATTTTACGCAAACACGGATGTTTTAAAACTCAAATTACATTTATTGTATAACTTTAGCATTTGTCCTCAAACATGACAACCAAACCTACTTTCGCATCACATACTTTTTATAAAGGGCAAGGGGCCTCGCAAAGACTTGCCGCCCGGGGCCTCGCAATAGCTAAGGCCGCCTCTGGTATAAACATCAAAATAAAATAAAATGTTTTTAAAATTTATATTTTAAACACATTTTATGAATAATTTGGTGTTGTAATTTAAATGCATAATAAAATTAGAATAATATGTATAAATTCCATATTCTTTGTAATTTTTTTTAATAAACATTTATTTATCGAAGTTCTAATTTTGATAATGTTTTTCCATGCATCAGTGAAAAAATTGTTCTTAAATTATACACAAAAACATCGTATGATCATGATGATGATGAATTGATGATAAAAGAGATAAAAAAATATGTTTTTAAATTCAAATCAGTAAATGTTTTATTCGTAAAATGTGTACTGCTACACACCACCAGATGGTGAAGGGCGTCCCGCTTTGTGAAAATGTGAACGCATGTTAATAAAACGCTCCGCTCGTGTGTTTGGGGCATTATAGATAATTGGGTATTGTCATTTTGGTACAGTATGCCAATGCTCATAAATTTTCTAAAAAATAGTAGTTTTTTTTTTGTTATCTGGGGACATCAAAATCTGTGTCAAAATGTTATAAAATGTATTTAGGTCTGTGAACGGACGAATATATTTATAAAATATTTGTTTGCATCAACAGGTATTTATATCATTTTGTATTCGTAAATGCATTGACATCCTTGTGATAAAATATTTCTACTAGAGTAATAAATGTATTTTGCGTGAAGGGAACACTGTATGAAATATTGAAGTTTTAGAAATGAAATACATAAAACTTAGGTTTTCAATAATTTCGCGACAGTGGCGCTGGTGGCGGGGAAATCGTCAAACTTTCCCCGCTCATCGGACGTCGATTTTGCAAAATATGAAAGCCTTAATTACGTAGCGCTACGACGTAGACGCGTAGCATTGTTATCATTTTATTTTAAAATTTTAGTTTTGTACTTTCTCTGTAGTTTTAATTTTAACTAACGATAACGTAGAAAAATATACATATTTAAGTAAGTTTTTTTTTTTTTAATTCTGCTGTTTGTTTTGTGGGTGCTTTTACAAAATATATAAAACACGTACCTAGTAGTCTTTTTAATAGGGTCGTCTTTTAATCATGTTTTTTTTTGTAGTTGTCCCACTGCTGGGTAAAGGCCACTATTTAACTTGACTGGCCTGTTGGTCTAGTGGTAAGTGACCCTGACTGCTATGCCGGAGCACGTGGGTTCGATTCCCACCCAGGACAAATGTTTGTGTGATGAGCACGATCATTTGTTCTGTGTCTGGGTGTAATTTATATATATTATGTATGTATTTAGAAATATATAAGTATGTTTATCAGTTGTCTAGTACCCATAACACAAGCTCTGCTTAGCTTGGGACTAGATGGCGTTGTGTGATACTTGTTGAATATTATTATTATTATTTACTTCATTTCTTAATAAATAATGAATTCACGTGTTACTATGTTCGTACCCGATAATCTTTGAAACTGCTCAACCTACTTCGATATTCATTAATTATTTTGTGAATGTGGCATTTTGGTGATTTTTTACGAAGACGGGGCAAGTCGCTTGTGCAACGATAAAAATAAATATAACGAGTACAGAATAAGATTAGTAAAAGCTGCCATGGCATAAATACGTGACACGTATAATTTAACAACAAAAATAATTAAACTTCAAAGCAAAATTAATAGAGAATGCTCGGAGCGTTTCAGAATTAAAAAACAAGCAATTATACTAGATTATTTGAATGTTATTTAAAAACCAAGGACTTGAAACGTGTCCGTGAGACTAAGAACTTTATTTTAATACTTTATAAGCACTCAGGATTTCTCCTCCCTAGGGCTTACCTCCAACGACCTCCCTGTTTTTATTATATTTCTCTTATCTACATAATCGCGACCCTCTTGTTATGTACAGAAATATCTAATCGAACTGAAATATTATACGAGTAAGTATGAAAAATTCTATGTTTTTTGCTCGGTGACGCAAAAACTGCTGGACCGATTTGAATAATATTCGGCACAGAGATAGATTATAATCTGGAACGACACATCATCATCATCAGCCTATAAAGTTGCCCATTGCTAGGACACAGGCCTCCTCTCTGTGAGAGGGAGTCATAATTCACCACGTGGGCTCAGAGCGGGGTAGATTTCACATGTCTTCGAATTTTTTGGTTCTAGGACATGTCGGTTTCCTCACGATTGTTTTCCTTCACCGTTTTGAGAGCAATGGTGATGAAATGCACAAAGTATTGCACCAGCCTGGGTTCGAACCCACGACCCGTACTCGTAAGTCGGGGCCGATACTACTGATCCACCACCGCTCCGGAACAACACATAAAAAACCTATTACTAATCCGCTCACAGCTCACTCCCTTTCACAGAGAGGAGGCGGGTGTCCCAGCAGTGGGAACATTATAGGCTGATTGCTAAGCCCACAAAGTCGCCGATGAAAGCTTGATAAGCCTAAAAAAAAATGAAGAAATTAGTCTTTACTTTATGAACGGGAAATCGAATAAGATTTGAATTCACTTCGAGTTCCCGTAGTAACTCATCAGTCGGTGGAATTTTCTTTGAAATTTGTGCAAACAGAAGCGTTGATGGCGGCTTCCCGTTTGATGGAATGAATAATTGAATGTACATAAATTCCTTGGAAATTAATTTTATTTTATCTCTAACTGAACACTCCTTTTATATGTATATATAAGCGAGAGAAAGAAGACATAATATTTTAATCATATATTATTTACTTACGCCCTTTTATCTTAGACATCTAGGCAGAAACTACAGATTGCTACTGGGAGGGTCTTAAAAAAGTTACTTTCACTTAAATCATAATGTCAATAAATTACGATAAAATTTCCTAGTATATCCTAGTTCGCGGGCATGCGGGCAGCGAGTAAAGGGCAACTCGCTGCCCGACCAAGGACCATGCCCGGGTCGACGGCGCGTTGTGTCCCACGCGCGCCTCAAAGAGCGTCAGCATAATGACGGGGCCCCCCTCTCAGAGGGCCAAAGCCTGCCGGGGTCGCGTCAAAGCGGAGTCAAAGCATTTGCAAGTCGATTCGCAAAACAATTTACAACACAAAACATGCACAACATTAACTTACTAAAAGTAATAGTTGTATTTTATAGCTCCCATATATATTTTTTCCACATTTTAACGCTCGTAAAAATAAATCGCTTCAAACATGTTCGCGTGTTTAAGTAACTTTTTGAGATGCCTTCAAACTGAACAGATGTATCGAATGTTCTCGTCAAGCAGAACTATGGCGCAGCTTGTGACGCTTGCTTGTCAGTCCTAACTGATAGCCTGATTGAAAGATTGCCGAAGTGTAACGAGCCTACAGATTTATTGGCAGAAAATTGCGTGAGATAAAATCGAAACGACTCGGAAACATCGGCCTCCGTTTATATTTAAACTAGGTTATACCTGTGGGGTTGCTCGTAATTGAAAAGTGGGAAATTAGATTATCAAGTGTCTAGATTCCGAACGAAATGTTCAAAACAACCATATGAAAATGCTCTAACGGTCAGTTCACATCGAGATGCGACGTGGCGCAACGATAGTGACGATACCTCAGATGAAGGAATAGGCAGATAGAACGTGCGCGAACAACAAAGCGACCACAGTTTTTATTTATGTGTGCGCGGCAGATAAGTTGCGCCGTGTACGGACACGTGCATCTGTGTGCGTTTACGGTTGCCAGATATTGAGAAATACTCCCACATTTTTGTTCAGTTACATTGCTCTCAAATACTGTACTACATTTTTTTTTTTTATTGGAAACGCTATTTTGCTTTATGGTTATACCTAGAGAGCATAAGCGTGTAGTATTTATTATTTATCAGAATAATAATAAGGAATAGAAGTTAATATGCGTAATTACTTACTACCTATTTAATTACTCCTTACCTATTTAATTCTCACAATAATGTACCATGTACCATCACAAGTTGAATTATGACCCACCATAAGCTTAGGTATTTTCCCAGAGACATTCAAATACAATTAGGTCCACATTCGCGTAAACATACATATCCATGGTAACAACTTTGATCTTTGTCAATTTGACAGATTCAAACGATTTATTGTCAAAATGGGTCATGATTCCACTTTGTCGACTGTACATGGATTCTTTACATAAAATACTAGATACGTGTTTCAGTTTCGCATAAGCAAAAACTAATGTTGTATAGGTACTATAGATTACGACTGTGCAGTTGTTTTGACGAATTTGATCGATATTTTTAATGCACAATACACATTCCTCTAATTCAGGGTAATTTACCCGTCATAAACTAGCAACACAGACGATTTACTGTTAAGGTTTTGTGTTTCAAGTGAGTCGAAAATATTTTATGGAAAATAAATACCAAAACAATAAAAATAACAATAGTTACCTGTGGAAAGATATTCCATCTTGTTTTCTTTCTTTTTGTGAACAACTTTTGCAGTGTTTAAACACACAAGACGGCATGTTTTGACATAAAATGGCAAATCACTAGTGACGTGTGAGCGAGACGATGCGTAGCTTGGTACTGTCGCGAGTTCGTAGCAACTTTTGATTTAGTAGTAACTTTGGTGGAACCACTCGCGTGTTCTGAGCGCTCTATCTGCCTATTTGTTTTATCTGAGGACGATACCGCAAATGTGTAGAAATAACGTTAGATTTTGAGTCCCTATTAAAATGCAGCGCGGTGCCGCGCTGGGTTACAAAAGTTGTATCTTTTCGTGTAGGAAATAGGGTTCGGTTTTGAGTAGCTCTATTGAAATGTGCGTGCGGCGTCACTTCTCGGTCTTTGCTGACTCTAATCGAGGCTCCACATTAGTGCCGTGAACCCCCGTGAACAGGCGCGAACGAGAGTGTGGAGGTTTTCGCAGGGTTCACGCTGTTCCCCGATCAGTGTGGGTATTGTGCTGAGTATTCTCGGCGAGAATTCGCGACGTGAATTCACGGCACTAATGTGGAGCCGCCATGAAGGTTGTGGTTTATATTAAAAACCGAGTACACAGCCAATAAATTACATGGATAGCTAGAACAGGAAACTGGGAGTGTAATCACCTAGCGTACACACCCATGAGGATACATTCTGTTTATGCAACCTACTTCATGTAGTACCACGAATTTATTGCAGATGACGGTTGAGATAATGATCCAAAGAAGCCACATGGGTTTTCCTAACATTAAACCTCCATGTGTAGTCCCAGACTTGGGCACAGTTAAAACATTAACATCTTAACATTCCCCTTCCTAATATGACGTTGATTGTAGCGCCATTGACGCTAACCGCACCGTTTAGCCATTAAAGATAATTTAATGACTCATGACGCATACTGTATTAATTATTTTACTAACAGTTAAATCAGACGCTGGTTTTAGGTGAGTCCCGTTTTGTATTGACGACCATTATCTGGCTGGCAACTGGTTACAGACACTGTTAGTTTACTGAACGGCTTCCTTGAGGAAAATTATCTACGGTTTTTTTTGTAGGTATACTGTTAAATCGGGAATGTTTAGAGATTGGTCGAGGGCAATTGGGCATACTTAAATTATATTATGCCCAATTTAATGCACGGTCACTGGGCATCAAACCAATAACTTTGTTTATTAAGTAAAAAATTTAGCAAATACTGAACAAAAGAAAGTATCTGTAGGAATGTTACATGAAAAAATGTCTTCCAAAAATACGAGTGATAAACTAGTTAGGGTGACGGTAAAGATCAAACATCGAATGACCTTTATGTGTGTTGTCATTAGTGTCATAATGGGCACGCCTGTGATTCCCTCAGGGCCACGAGGGTGCCATAATTATGACCAATTTTCACCACTGATGCTATTTGGTCCTTTCTTCTTTGTGATAGGAGTCAATTTATTTGGAAATATCTAGTCAACTCAACTACTGAAGACTTTCAATGTAAACTAGAAATACAGTATTCTTGATTTAATTAATTATCAAGTTTAACAAGTCAACGTAGTTTGCCCTAACTAAACTATAGTTCTGTGAAGGTAACATACAAGTTTGTCGAAGAAAGTTTAGGGTTTAATTAATTATTTGTTAACTTCTGTTTACAGTTTCAGTATTGAACTTACTAGCTGTTGCCAGCGGATTCTCTCGCGTTTATCTCGAAAATTAACCCACGGGCCCGTAATACTGGGATAAATAGATCAGGATAAAAGTATAATGTGTGTATTGCATTTTGTGCTTAAATAAAATTTTTAAACATGTTTAATCGCTTGGTAAAAGTCGCCCTTAGTATGGGGGCAACCCCGGTTCTAAACTATGTCATATAATTTCATCTAAAGATTTTCAGTAGTTTTTGTGTGTAAGAATAACCGCCATACGTACAATGTACATACCTATATATACTCAAAAACTTTCACATTTATAATATGAGTAAGAAGTCTGATATTAGAAAGATTACCTAACAAACTGAATTTGATTATTTATTGAACGGTATTCATTAGTGTCCGACCGAAACTGATTTTTCAGCCGAAACCGAAATCGAAACCGAACTTTCGGCCTTGCTCTCAGTTTCGGCCGAAACCGAAACTTTTTAACACATTTAAAATTTCGATTATTTTCTAATTTTTTTAAAACATTTTTTAACACATACGAAAAAGTGTATATACAGGATGACTGAAGACCGATTTTGACGAAAACTAAAACTGCATCATTGGATTTAAAAAAAAATCTTAAATCCTGGGAAGTATTCGAAACCAGAGATTTTGGAAAAAAAAACCACAGCCTGTATTATTACACCATTCGATAGTGTTGCTAATAAGGATCAAATTCTGGAAAGTAATGATAATACGGAAAACTTATGGACATATTTTTGTATCGTGGTAAAATCATCAAATGAGTCCTCCCACACTGGGCAGGGCGGGAGAGACTGTCACGACTCGTACTGACTAAAATCCACGATGTCCTTCAATAGCCCTTTACTTTCCGGGGTAACTCGTTAGTCCCGCGACCCCGGCAGGCTTTGGCCCCCAGGAGGGGCCCCGTTATAATGCTGACACTCTTTGAGACTCCCGTGGAACACAACGAGCCGTAAAAAAAAAAGTTATGTTCATAGCTGATTTTTAAGAAATTGCTTTTTTGCTATGTTCTTTAACTTCTACTGAGCCGTATTCTAAATTATAAAAAATCATCGTTTTCAATTTTTCACTGCATTTGTAGTCTCAACAATCGTCCTTTATTCAGAAATACGAAATTACTGAGTTAAAAAATTAGCATTATTTCAAAGAAGAAACCGTTAATTTAAGTTTCAAATACAGTCACTGCCTTGACGTCGCACGAAAATGCACGAACACTTCAGTTTCGGCAGGGCCGAAAGTTTCGGCTATATTTTGGCCGAAACCGAAACTAAGGCCGAAACTAGATTTTTTGGCCGAAACCGGCCGAAACCGAAACCGAAATTTCGGTCGGTCACTAGTATTCATTGCTTCGTATGTTTAAAAATCCATTGAAAAACATTGAAAATAAATCAGTTTAAGATAAATAAGTTTCATGGATATTTTGCATTTTATGTTAAAGATCTTAACGAAAATAACAGTCAAAGAAAACATCGAAAATATTTCGTTGCCTCATATCGAGTTACCGAGTGCAAGCGCATGACACATTTTCGAACTTTAAGCAACAGGTGAAAATGTAACTTAAGTTGATTATTTTAGGACACAAATTATTATTTTACGAAGAAAAACAACTAGAGAAAAAAAATAAACGTTGCACAAGTCCTCCAGGGGCACAATTTACGCAAAACGTGAGAACTGGCGTACTGTTTGAGTCTAAACAAAACAAACACGTCTTTTATAAACTGACCTCGTTCGCGTTATCTATACTGTGTTGTAGAACATATGGCACGCTGTGTCTACAGGAACGAAACGTACGTCCTTTTGTGTTGCAGTCCATGTGGAGTCTACGGATGTTCTGGAAACTCCTGGGAAAACTGACAGACATTTAAATTGAACACGTTTTTCCACCGCACAGTTTATGCAAAGCGTTAGTGGATTAAAATTAGCAACAAATCCTGCAAAGTGTACTTTGAACGCCGATTATTAAAATTAAAGGAAATGGGAGGGGATGGGATGGCATTGATTTCTACACCCGCAAGGGTTGGTTGTATGCATGCTTACTCTTATAACAATCCATATTTACTCTTTACGGGACAATTGAAAAACAATTTCAAAAATTAAAAATCATCACAGTGTCAAAGGAACTGCAAAAAAAATATTAATAACAACTAAAAATGTACAATAGAACGGTAATAGAGATTGCTCTAAAAAACAATATGCCAACACAAGAAAAAATATCGATTGTCAATAGAAATTATGCATACTAACCGGTACTGGACCCTCGTGTTTAAAACAGTTCCTCTCACTTCGAGGAGACCCGTGTCTCAGCAATGGGACCATTTTTAAGGCAAATCTTGCATGCAATGCATTATATTATAAATTGTTTGTTTTTCGCACTGTACCTGTGACATGCACCGTATGTCGAGGGAATTAAACATTCGCTTCCCAGTTTTATGACACATTGAACATTTTTAATGATCTCGTGATAATAAAAGCTTTTATTCAGTGCCGGTAAATCACCGGGCTTTTTAATTAAAGTGTTTTAATCAATATTATTAATGGCTACGCATGATTTACGATTTATTCATGGTTATTGGTTATTAAACTGTTTTTATGGAGTGCTGTATTTCGGATTGGCTTGTTATTATGATGTAGAAGATGACGTTGAATATAGTTTGATTAAACTAGTATTCAGCCCTAGAGGAGGGTGGCCACATCCTCACACGAAAGAAAAAACTTCACTATCCATAGCCCAAATTAACCCGCTGTTTGGAGTAGGTCTTTCTTTGCCTTCCGGGGTCGTGGGACTGTCTTATCAGGTAACCGGGACCCTGACGCGTAAAGGGCTATTGAAGGAACACGGGTGGATTTTAATCAGTACGAGTCTGATAATTATTCCCTTCCGCTCTCTATCTACGGCGGGAGGACTGGACTATTGAGTGACTTTAATCTCTTTTACCAATATTCGCGTCGCGTATTTCCCTTTCCGTGTTCAACTGGCGACACCGGTCTCGCGAAATCCACACGCTTTTGTTTTACTACGGAATCCTACGATCCCGTGTTCAATTCGCGTCAACTGAGCACGCCTTTGTGATCAAGTGGTGCTGGGTAAGGTTTAACAAAATCGTGTGCAGTTGAACTGAACACTTTAAATGTGCTTCGTAGTTTTATGAGCGAGCGAAGCGAGCTCGGGACTCGCTGGCACCCCGACTCGGACAATTTAGGTTAGAAGAGGATGGCGGGGTCTGAAAGACCCCGCCATCCTCTTCGTGGTTATTTTTTTTTAAACCATCCGGAAGTAGGAGCCCCTTAACAAAATCGTGTGCAGTTGTTACTATATAAATAAAATAGTAGAGTAGCGGGTCGACGGAGCCTCGCTTCGCGGGGCTCCTACTTCCGGGTGGTTTAAAAAAAAATAACCACGAAGAGGATGGCGGGGTCTTTCAGACCCCGCCATCCTCTTCTAACCTAAATTGTCCGAGTCGGGGTGCCAGCGAGTCCCGAGCTCGCTTCGCTCGCTCATAAAACTACGTATAATATTATCGTATAAGCATACTTATATTTATAACGCCAGTGCCAACTGCACACGATTTTGTTAAACCTTACCCAGCGCCACTTGATCACAAAGGCGTGCTCAGTTGACGCGAATTGAACACGGGATCGTAGGATTCCGTAGTAAAACAAAAGCGTGTTGATTTCGCGAGACCGATGTCGCCAGTTGAACACGGAAAGGGAAATACGCATTCGCGTCTCTAGTGTGCAAGTCACGTCTAGATTTTTCCTTTACCATGTACCTAACTTTAATATGGCAATTAAAACGTTATTGTAATAGTTATTTATGATACTAGTGCGGTAAGTTGGTTTTTACAAACGAGTAGACGAATGTAAGCCCGAGGCGAAGCCGAGGGCTTACCAAAGTCACGAGTTTGTAAACACCAATTTCCGCACGTGTGTCATACAACGTTTTTCAACACATTTGCGAGAAAACAGTACAATATGTAATTAAACCAACTTTATGTAACAGTAGAAAAGTCGCAACAATTTTTGAAGTTTCTATTATGAAAATGGCGTGAATTTGCGAATGGCGCCACATGCACGTGGTGGAAATTAGAACTACATCCTTCGTCTCATTTACTCATTAGTATTAAAGTGAGACAACGTATTGATCAAAAGCACTTCCAAGGAGGTTCGATCAGTCAGGCTGTTGATTCTCAGAACGTGAAACTCTTTGGTGGAATTCTTTTTATTTTTAATGGAAATTAAAAAAAAACCGTAAAGAAAACGCACGGTGCTATACAACGGAGCGTGCGGTAAAGTAGGTACTTAGGTGAGAGTACCTATTTTACCGCACGCTCCGCTGTATGGTGCGTAATTTTTAACTTTCGAACAATGTATACAGGCTTCGTAAATGCATTTTTCGAGCAAATGTGTTGAAAAGAACTTTTTGTCAACGAAAATTCGCAGTCCACTGACTCACAAAGGCTCTAAAAATTTAAGGTATTTCGTAAATGATCGGACTTAGGCACCAATTTTTGTCATAAGAAATAAATCAAACACATTATTTGCTTGCTTGCCCATAAAAAAATGTCGTCAGTGAAGCTCAAAGTAGCAATTTTCTTTGAAATAACGAACAATACAGATATAAATTATAGATAGCCTACCTACGGATGAGTAAAACACAGTAGGTACAAGTAGTGCGGGGACCATCATCAGTCGTCGAGAATGGTCCATTGTGCGAGTTCCGGTCGCCGTCGGGCCTACGACAAATTCTCTTATCCGGCACTAACAATCGAGCATTCTTGTTAGTTTCTAGTATCATCACAATTTTCTATTCAAAACCTGTAACAATGAAGGTAATCAGAATATGTGCTGTCGGGGACAAGGTAAGTTACCTTTCTTTGGCTTACGAGATTTTTTTTATCCCGTAGGTACTAACAATGGAATATTCTAGATTTTATTTTGTAGAATCGCTTTTGCACACTATCTCGTCTGATGTAGTTACGTTTCTATTTGTAGTTTCGGCGACTGTTTATTTTATACTAGTTTTTAGTAATCAGAGTAGGTATGTCTGTGTAGTTCACACAACTTTTGGGCCACCTTTACAAAGTACTGAATGGACTTTTTTCAACATTGATCCACACCATGAATTTCTCCAGTGTACACCGATATGTTTATAAAGTGAAAACTATTTAGAAATTGGATAATCTCTTGCCTCGGTACGCTGAAAAGCGCTGTCGATCTGTCTAATTACGGTTTCAATAGCTTTTATAGTTTTCGAGATATGAAAAAAATAAATGCCGTTAAATGCACAAATCATATAGTAAACCTACACTAAATTCGTAGTTATTGACATTGCAAAGCTAAAACGCAGCTAAGGCTTCATAATTACAGATTTTAACAATAAATTTGTGATTTGTTACCTAGCTAAATTGCCGTTATTTAAGATTACTATTCATAAATGCCGCTAAAAGGCCTTTGCTGCATTTTAAGCATTGTATAGTACAGTTAGAATTCATAATAGCGGCAGTTATTTAAAAATCTAGCAAAATATTTGAATTACTGTAAAATACTAAATCGCCGCTATCCAACATAACTAATCTAAAATGCCGCTAAGTATACTTGCGTCGTTGCACAAAACAGGTTTTGGAGTTGGTCTTTTAAGAGGTCCAGGTTCCTTCCTCCTTGTGCTGATGGTGATCACCGGGGTTTTAGTGAGGTAAAAATTCCACACTTCCCGGTCTTATCCCCAAAAACCGCCCCGCCTTTTGAAGATTTCCCCCCAAAACAAAAAAAGTGTTCTTGCGAGAGTAAAAGTTTGGGTGCTTCTGCTCCAATGGCAGCGGAGCGGGGACCGAGGTCTGGTGCGGGATTAACGAGCGGCACTCTGCCCTCCGTTCCCACGTCTTTGAAAGACGGAGAAACAGGTCCTCATCAAAAAACACGGGCGCCCTGCTTAATCTCGGTGGCTAAGCTCTTTGAAAGAGTGATTGCGGATAGCCTTGTCGGTTTCTAATGCATGAGAGCCAGTTTGATTTCAGGAGCGCTCGACTGTGGACGCCATCATACGCGTAAGAACCCTCACGACGGGGACAGTATCCCTGAGCTGAGTTGTCTTGGAGGTGTCACTAAACATCACCAACGCCTTCAACACCTTGCCATGGAGTTACACCAGGTCCGTCAGCTACTCCAGTCATCGAGGAGAGTGGAACCGGCGAGAAATATCGCGTGGTGTCCCACAGAGATCGGCCTTGGGCCGCTCTTGTGGAACATCGGGTACGACTGGGTGCTGCAAGTGACCTATCTAGTGACCTCAGCGTGTGCTACGTTGACCAGATGCTAGTCCTAACGCCGGGATAATCACATAAGGTGACCGACGACCTGGCAATGCAGGATCCAGCAGTTGGGGCTTGAGCTGGCGCTGCATAAGACAGAGAACGTGTGCTTTTATGGCCGTCTGAACGTGCCACTTTACGGTGTCTTGGTGGTGCTTTACGGAGTCCCAAAAATGGTAGAAAGGGTTGACATCGGCGTTGAATTGACGATGAAGTACCTAGGACTCGTCCTCGACAGCCGATGAAACTTCAAGGAGCATTTCGTTTAGCTCCAAAACGGAATCAGGCTGAGGCCGCCTCCAAGTGACTCCTGCCCAATCTCGGTGAGCCAAATGCCTCCTGCCGTAGACTGTACGTCGGTATCGTGCGGTTCATGGCCCTCCACGGGGCTCCTGTCGACCGGCACGGCTGGTCTGAGGGTCATTGCAATCAGTCAACCTCATGAAATGAAATGGGAAGCAGTTGCCTTCTGCAAAGCAGTCATGCTAGCGAAGAAAGAGGCGGGACGCGTGAGGGAGAGAACCGTCTTCACTTTATGAACCAACCAAGGCGGAGACGCCCATGGCAACTGACGTCGTGACTGATTTCCGTCCACCGCATGCGCACGCGTAAGATAATTATTGGGTATCTCGCAGACGGCGAGTGTCTCATGGACCAATGTCCGGGTCGATGGCGCGTCGTATTTCGCGGGCGCTTCAAAGAGCTGTCAGCAATCTGACGGGGCCCTTAGAGGGCCAAGGCCTGCTACCTGTCGCAGGACTCTCTCTCCAGGTAACCGCGACCTTGGAACGTAAATTGCTATTATAAAATCACCGTGGATTTCAGTCAGTACAAGTCTGACAGTCCCTTGCGTCCCGTTTGACTTCAATTTTGTTGATTCTCTATCAATTTATGAAACGTAATCCAAAAAATGCTGTTATCATGAAATGTTTTGTATTTAGCGACACTTAAGTTATGTAATAAACAAAAAAATATCTACGGCAAAAAATAGATTAAATAATTATTGAAATTTACTTCTCTTGATTGCCGTTAAGGTGTCTTAGCGGCAATATAGCATGGTACGAGTCTACTTGTTTAACCTAACCTAGCTAACCTACATTGACATTAAGCGTATTTAGCGGCTTTTAAAGTTAGTATTATTATAACTTTTTAAGTGTGGTAAATAACTAAATTGTTAGTTCAAAACCATTAGCAAAAATGCCGTTAAGGTATGCATTACGGCATTATAGTTATGATTTTAGGGCTAGATATTTTAAAGATTACTTTAACAAAATGATAAATGTTTATTTTCTCTAATTTACGGAAACGTTTTTGACTGTCAGCTGCACTGTCTAAAAGAGCCATTTAAAATAGATTTTTTGGTATTTAAAAGTTTCGAATACGACTCCTGGTTAGGAAGTAGCATCAATTTAAATTTTTTCTACCGTTTTTCCCCCGTATCTCAAAAAGTGATTTTTGTACTTAACGGCACTCTAGTTAAAGGACGGCAGCACTGTGGATTTTAGTCAGTACAAGTCTGACAGTCCCTGCCCGCCCTGCCCGGGCAGGGAGGACTTATTTGATGATTTTAGCACGCTAAAAAAAAACTCTTCTTACTGTTTATTTTCTACTAGTTTTTAGTAATCAGAGTAGGTATGTGTAGTTCACACAACTTTTGGGTCACCTTAACAGTACTGAATGGACTTTTTTCAACATTGATCCACACCATGAATTTCTCCAGTGTACACCAATATGTTTATACAGTGACAAGGATTTGTATATAAATTGGATAATGATTGTCTAGTGCCTTGCTAAGCTGAAAAGCGCTGTCTCAATCAGAGTCAATTTTGGGAAAATCGACGAAATCTTTTAGCAATTTTAGCTTTACTGATTCTGGTATCGCTATTTGGCATATAGAATTAGATTTGAAATTCTTATAGCTATTGATTGAATGGTATAAAAAACTCAATCGTGTTGCTCAGAGTTAGCATCTTTCAGCTTAAAAGGGCAGTTTTATTTGCCACAATTCTACACTTTTTATTCAACGTTGATTAGTTATTACAACATCGACCTCCTTTATAACTGTAACAATATTGTTTGTTATTATAGTAAAGTAAGAATCCATTTATAACTTTCAGCACGCGCTAATCTTAAAAACAATAATGACTGGAATAGTCTAAGCGTGAGTAAATCCTAATGCTATTGACAAGCCAGCCATAAACACCTGATAACTCTTATCAGTCATTGTCATTTACTCTTCCATAAAACGTGACAACATGAGAGATAAATAACTTTTAGCACTTCCAAAAAGGGTGAAAAGATAAATTCATGTTACATTTGACATTTACGAAATGTAGAAATGTCATGTTTCGCTAGCCCTTTCTCAACTTTTTTTATTTGGGATGGGTTTGCTATTGACCCTAGTCTAGGTCAAAGGTGAAAGAGACGAAATCTACGAAGGAGTGATCTTACTCAGAAAAGCCCTGTTCACTCTAAAGACATTCGGGTTAGTAACTCTCACCACTCGTTTCTCGTGTGTTTTACGAAGGATATTTGGAAACGGGTATGCATGGTAATTTGCAGGATTTCGATACGTCCTATGGTCGTAGGAGACCGGTGGGATGAGGTCATAAGAGTCGAACTAAGGGGTCGACATCTTATCTACTACTATTTTTCAGCTGCATACAGCTGATGCCTACTGGACTTTCATAACCCACTTCCAGGCAAAACGGGACCCATATCTATCAATCCGTACATTTGGTTTGGACACAGGCCTATCCAATCGTAAGCCAATAGTGCCCTAGAGAGATCCTGAAATTCCCATTTACCAAGTAAACCGATACACATTGCGATAAAACTTGTCGACCGACTGTCAAAAATTGAAAAATGACAGCCGGGAGTCCCTATCTAACGGCTAAACGTGTGGTCCGAATGTTGAAATAAGCAAAACAAACATCGGGGCCATGTTTTGCCGACAAAACATAGCGTGACGCGTTATATGACGTCAAATGAAACTGCCTGTTGCATGCTAGCGGGATTACTGTTAAACTAGCGGCTACTGACGTTCGCAAAACGCAGATTCGCGACCCATTTTCCAACCGCGGCATTCAGGTTCTGACGTACGATGAGTGCGCATTCGCTGATTTGCGTAACTTGAACCTAATAAATAAATAAAATCGAAAGGAAAACTCTGCGAAATGCTTGTGAAACAACGACGATATAATACTAGACTCCGCATGCACGATCTAAAGAACACAAACTATTCTGCCAAGTTGCTGAGGTACTACGTAAGCGAGGGGGACGGGGTACTGCGTTGTGATTGGCTAACTCAAGGTCTGTTCTGTCTCAACGTATGTTTACGGCTCACAGGATTGGTCGAAATGAGACGAATATAAGACTTTTTTGCCTAATGTGTTGGCAGACATCGGTCGCCTGTTATTAGGAGTCTAGTATTATATCGTCGTTGTTGTGAAATAATTGAAAAGACGAAAATATGACTAGTCATAATTCCGATTCCATTCAGGATAATGGTAAACTATTGGGTGATACGGTGATACATCACTTTTTTATGGTTGTCACGCTGCCATTGCTCTTTGCTAGGAGTCTTCAAAGTCTTCAAAAGTTCTTATGTTAGACGAAGCTTTTTATATTTCAGTCAACATTGAACTCCATTTTACATAATATTTCAATTTGCTGCCATTGCTCTTTGCTAGGAGTCTTCAAAGTCTTCAAAAGTTCTTATGTTAGACGAAGCTTTTTATATTTCAGTCAACATTGAATTCCATTTTTTTACATAATATTTCAATTTATTCAATCCCTACCCATCAACCATCTTACTGAGTAGTGTGCACTCAAATTCTGCTACTCATTTATTCATTCGCTTATTCAATTATCAACAATATCAATATGAAAGATTAGCCGAAGGATATTTTTAATACGCCTACGTTTCACCAGTAATGCAGGGATTCATAAATAGAAGGCGATACAATATGCTCAGCACAAACCCATACCGTTTACTTATGGCTTGCAAATGAATCTTCTCCCTGTATAGCGGAAAGGACTATCACACTAGACTGCGTAAAATCACCCTGTATCTTCAGTTGCTTTATGCATTCCAGGTCTGTGGTAACCTTTCGAGACATTCTCACGATCCTGGAGATTCCAACAGCTGCCAAAATTTCTAGAAGAACCAAGTGGCAAGACTGGGATTATTCTGAATTGGCAAATTGTTTAAGTGCGAAAATAATTTATTATCCCATCAATTTGTCAAGTGAAAAGCGTTTAATAATAATAACAATATCATAAAATAATAATTTACGCTTCAGTTTATTGTGGCTACGTTCAAATTTAGGCGAGCCCGTCACGCCGATTAAGAATTCGCCCCCAATTTTATCGTCCCACTTTGTACCAATAAGCAATTAAAATGCGTTTAGCAATATACGAGATACGAATTTCTCAATACAAAGGAAATTAATGAAATCCCTTTTTGTGTGTTTATAATCTGGCTTTGGATAATACTGGCTGTTGCCGGCGGCTTCGCCCGCTACAACTAGGAAATAATTCCACAGGAACATAAAATCGGGATAAAAACATTTCCTATTGTTAATCCAGGTTATAAACTATCTATGTACCCGTGAAAATCCGTTCTGTAGTTTTTTGCATGATGTAAATGATGTAACATGATGTTTGTTTGATGAGTAACAAATATCCATCTCAGGATCGTGAAAATGATCTTATATCTCGTGCGTTGGTCGGATGGCAATGACAACGCGATTGGCAGTCTAGGGTCTCAAAAAGGGTTGCAAGAAAGTTCGGAAAAGTGATCACTTCTGATTCTCTGGACCGCATAAAACAATTGAAGAAACAGTGGAGTTAGTCAGGAAAAGGGTAGAAAATCTTAGGGGTTGAACGTGGAACAAACCGTCAGTACGAATCTGGACCTCCCGTCGGATCCACACAGAGTAGCGAAAGTTATTTTATGATTTCTTACGTCACAAAAAAGGGAATTTATATTCTTCTCTCCTCTTGAAAACAAATGAAAATCAATCAAATTAATTTATTATTGCAGTTTACTCTAGGACATACCTCTACAAAGGTATATCACAACATCATTTACCTTCCACAATGAGAACCTAAACGTGTTGATCGTAGACACTAAAAAAACGTGCTCACTACTTTAGTTATTTGGGGTGGTGACTGAAACTACGTCTACCTTACTACTACTAAAGGATAATTTAAAGCATCTCGTTAAAATTTACACAAAGAAAACCCCAAAATAATAAATAATAGGCAACGCAACGCCTCGACAAAACCTTTCTACTTTCTATCATCACTTTCATAAAATGTGCTTATATCTCTGCTGAAAACTGGGCTCCGCTCTCTGTAGAGAAATAAGGGTTAATTCACACCGAGACGCGACGATGCGCGGACATTTGGCTTAAGAGCTGTTAGATATTTTGGAAAAGTGTATGAGACACGCTTACTACCTTTTACAATAAGCACCTTCGCAAAAATTCACTGAGCTCTCCTAGTAATTTGAAAAGAGCGACTCGCGACTGCACGAAAAGGATGACACATTTCCAGTATCGTCGCGTCACGTGGCGTCGCGTCTCAGTCTGTACTGACCCTAAGGCAACAATATTAATGATGGCGCGAAACTTAGTTACAAGGTATTACTGTGTACTACACCACCGCTACCATACCATCATAATGATATTAGTTCCTCGAGCGGGGAAGGATCCTGTTATACGAGCTATGTATTTTTTTAATTCAATTGTCTATGTAGGAGGAAGTTGCCTCTTGGTGGTAAAATGTTAGATATTATATTATCTTATAATAAAATGAGAAAGTGAGTTTGTTATGCTTTGACGCCTAAATCTCTGAAACGATTTTGTTACAGATAGATGGGCCTCTAGAGACGGTCATAGGTTACTTCTTTAAACAATTAAACAGAAAAACGGGTGAGAAAAATATGGGATGAATTTGTATGAAAATATACTAAAGCAAGCGAAGCAGCGGGCCTAAGCTAGTATTGCTGTAGCTAAGTGCTAGTATCCAGTGTTGACATAATACCGTGTATATTTCAGCGGGAAAGCGAACACTCTATGATGTATGAAGCTTTTTAAATTCCAAACGTGAAACGATACCGACGAAAAAAACTTTTAAAAATAAACCCCATCAATCATCACCGACGTTGGGATACAACAGTGTTTTTTCAAATAATTTATGAGCAAAGCAAAATACTGACCTGTTTCTTCGGTTCTATAACATTTTCGTTATTCAAAATCGGTGGTATTAACGAGTAAGTTGTTCCAGTGGAAAATGTATCAAGAGATCCGTCTGAGCACACATCTTAAATCTAATAATAACATCACGTTCAAAAAGTATGACTGACAAAAACCAGAAGCACATTCGTTATAAAAGTCTTGATATTTTCGCACTTTTTATGAGCGACATAACGTTATTATTGCTTTGCAAAGAATTAGATAGAAAACCTTGGATGCCAGGGGCCACTCTCTCACAATGCCGCTAATTCTGATTCGCCTGACTCTAGAGTGTCCATAAAACGAGATTTGAAACGCCCACAGGAATCCCCAATGTTGCGGTTTTGTTAATTAAGTTTTATGAAATAAAAATTAATTAGCTGTCGGCTGCACACAATTGCGTACTCCCCTTGAGAGCTTCTTTAAAAGGTTCTTTAAAAAGTTGTTGGAAAAATGTGAAAAGGCGTTTCAACAGAAACAATTTCTAACTTGAGACCAAATCGTTACTAAAACACGGCTCTTTGGTTAACGTGCTCTCTCAACCGAAAATACCAACATCTTATACATAACTGCTGAATTCTCTACCTAAAATCTAAATAGAAAATAACCGCATAAGTTTATCTTGCTTTCGTAGCAAAATCTCCGGGATAAAGTTTCACAAATTGATTCACAAAGCTGAAAGCGGTCGATCGTTTGAAGGTAGCGCGTCTAGTTGCACGGTAACCTATTTCAGATGCGAGAGCAGTGTTGTGAGACTTGTGAGTGTTGTTGACACCTCTGTTGACTACACCTCGTGACCTTTCACGTATGTACTTGACTACTAGTACATAGATGCACTCCATGCTATGCCATCGTCATACGGAACGTTTAGCTTACGTTGTGTGACAGACAATAGCTTTGATAAAATGCTTGGTTCCATCTATAGTTGGTTTTAGAGATATTTTTGCTGTAGTGTTCATCTTCAACTGGAAAATGGATTGTTTTCTTTTTGTGAATACTCATACTATCCTTTGTAGTTGTAATGAATTATTAATTTTACTCGGAGCTTTTCACATCAAATAAATTTTAAATTAAAATGGTAAACTAAACATTCAAGAATCCAGATTATTTTAAAAGAACCACATTGTTTATTTAATACAATACCAATTCCAACTCAATCCCTACAATGAAAACGAAATCCTACGAAAAACAACGAGTCACTTCTAGTCCTGACATTTCAGAGAAACGTGATTCCAGCAGATTTTCCTCCTTTATTTGACCTTTTATTGAAACATCGGGACAAGTTTCGTAAAAATGTGAAGGAATCTGAATGGAGTTGGACGGTTGCGGGTTGTGCACGTGGCCCGAAGTCTCGGCAACGTGCTCGTTATGACGTAGTGCGACCCGACCCGTATACAAGCCGCTCTTGACACGTAGCTGACACTTGTGACTTGCCCGCCAACCCCAACGTAATGACAGAGATAATGCGATTCGTAATTCATTATTCAATTCATAGTTCAAAGTTGAAGGAGGTCAGCGTTCAAGGCCTTATAGATACCTAATAGCTTCATCAAATTATCATTTTTTTCGCCACATCGATAAAATCGATTTTGGGTCCACCAGTCAGGTCACATACGCTTTTGAATAAATTAGTAGGTAATTGTTTGCATGCTGTCACATCTGTCTCGCCGTGACCGTCGTCAGTTGATTGACATTGTTTGTTGTTGAATTATAGCAGTGGCATACATTCAAAATCAGAAATATTTGAACTATGATAATATGCGCATCGTAGTCATTGTAGTCAAACAGGAAAATCAAATATTTTTCCTGTTAAAAAACTATTTATCGTACAAATTTGCTTCAAATTCTCACAAAAATGCGTACTTCAATGTTTTACGTCATTAGCTTGATGTGACCTTTTGAACTGATTAGTTGTTGATTAGTTAATTTATTTCGTGATTGAAAAACCCACCAATCCAAAGACTTACTTAACTTAAAATGTATTCAGTGGTTGTACACAAATTATAACATGGAGTAGCAAATGAATTTGGTCGTCAGTTTCGTCGGCATTATTCATATATTATGAACAAACGAGCTCACCCAGACACGAGTGACGAGAACCGACACAAACTTCTGAATTATACATCTGGTGGTAAACCTTGACAGTCTCCGCCAAAACATTAAAGAGATTTTATAATTTTTCGTCTACTAGTTCTTGGCATACGGCTGTTGATTCTCATGGATCAAGTCTTTTTACTTCTTATTACTAATCTTCTAATTACTTCTATGGAACAAGTCTTCAAAATCAAGATCAAAACATTTATTTCAAGTAGGCCAGTTACAGGCACTTTTGAATTCTCATAGACTATTAAAGGAATATTTTTAAACACTAAAAAGTTATGGTGCTACAGTCTCAGTCACAAGACTTAATATAGCATCTTATAGCGCCAGCAAGAAAATCCTACTACTATTACTCGTATAAAGGCGAAAGTTTGTAAGTATGGATGTATGGATGTTTGTTACTCTTTCACGCAAAAACCACTTAACGGATTTGGCTAAAATTTGGTATACAGATAGTTTATAACCTAGATTAACACGTAGGATAGTTTTTATCCCGATTTTATGTTCCCGTGGGATAATTTTCAAGTTGTAGCGGGTGAAGCCGCTGGTAACAGCTAGTCGCGTGATAAATGTTAGGCACATTCCCTATCAGATGGCACGTAATAGAGTTATCAGCGAACTGTAGCAGATATGGATGGATAGCTCAAACCTTTGACTCTGACCCTCTGACTAATCCTGACGCTCTCATCGTTAGAAACTTTGATTACAACGATGGATCTACTTTAAAGGAGTGAATTATAATTTTGTTTCAAAACTTTGGGCACCCATTGACGTTTCCGTCACTCGCTGTTATTCCGACCGAGTCACTGCCACTCAAACCGCAGTTCTGATGACATTACTTCAGCGCCGAAGAAAGGAGGGTGATCTGTCACGTCCCCGCTGTGTTTGTATAGCATATTGACATAATTACGCGCCGATGAGGCTTTGTTTGCATTTGTGGAACGGGAGGAAGTGTTGTTTATTGAAAATGTCTGGGGGCACACCGCACACCCCTCTTCCCCGCAATGCCTCCCTCACCTGGCCGACTCCCCCTCGTGCCCGAGACTTGCGCATCTTGAGTGTATTAAAAACGCTTCACTGACACAATGAGATGGATGTCCCAACGGTTTCACGCCACCCTTCGGTATTTTTCTCATCAATTTATTGCAAGTCGTTAGTCACAGTAATCGGCGCGGGCGCCGTAATTCGCAAATTACCGATGTAAACGGTTTATTAAATAGTTTAATGTTTTTGTTAAATGGTTATGGAGCATACGTTCCCTAAATAGCATATTGTATTAGGTACAATTCTCAGAACATGTCTACAATAGGTTTCGTGTTTTATAACATTTTACGACGCATATTACGGTCTATTTTCGTTTGTAACGTTCACGCGTGAGTAAATATTTGTCATGCTCGAGTTATGTGTTTTCTTTCTCGAACGTAATGAAAAAATGTCGGGGCATATATTTAATCCACGTACCGATTGAAAAACATACATGTAATACTGGACCCATTCTGGAAAGTTTTGTAAAGTATGCCAAATATCTATAACGTGCTCGGATCATGAACTGAAATCTCCTACATCTACAATTACTGTGAGCTATTTTCATACATGTAAAAGAAACAGTAGGTCCACGTTTAATGGAATTTATCGGAATCTCATAAATTGGACGTCAATGGTTAAGTAAATCTTATTGAGTATCTCTTTGGAATGAATGTACCCGCGCTGCATGTTTATCTTATCTTTGCGCTATCTGTCACAGTTCACACATTATGGTCACCATTACAACTAATATTTATGTTTCGACTGTGTTAATATTTGGCACTGATATTTTAGCTTGGAACGCTGAGTTACCACGTAATTTATTCAGTAATCCAACCGAATGTTTTATATTATATACTTAGGTATCAGTTTCTAAAACAAACATTGAACACGACGAGCAGTAAAATGAATCGGGAAAACTCCAATCAAGCTGGGGTCGGTAGGGTGATGTACAATCCGAGGGAGAGAAGTATAAATGGAAAAGTAAACAGGGCTATGACGGTCAGCCTCCCCGCTCTATCCGGAGACATAGGATGTCCATGATGGTGACAAGAGGTGTCCCTGGCAACACTCACTGGAAAAATGCCACATTTTAAATAAAAGAAGCCGTTTAGAAGGAGTGAGCATTTATTTGAACAAAATAGCGTGTTGTTAAATATTTTTTTACAGTTCAACTATTTGTCATACGAAAATAAAATTTACTCACATTGTTGTACATGAATATACATTCAACATATATTTTTTTTCAATCTTTACACCCAGCCGTTAATCAGGAGTTTGCTTTAGAATGTAACGTTTTTACGGCTTTAAAGGCGCGAAGGCCCTTATTAACTAAACAAAACTTTGCCCTTCGCTTTCAAGGAATTTCCTCCGGCGATGCTTTCACCAAGTTTAAATTACCTAATCTTCAATTTCAATCAAGTTATCAACGGTCAAGGTTACCCCAATATTCGAGTCTAGAAATCCAAATACGTAATCGATTTGGGAGCAACCTCTGACTTCTAACGTAAACGGAATGCGAAAGTTTTGAAGCCAAGTCTCGATTTATCGTATTCGGTGGCGACCCCGGCGCTAGAGCGGATGGTTGGCAATCCGATTATACGATCCCCAGTCACCGGTTCAATGCCAAATGGAGCCCGGATCTCGGTAATCATGGCAGTGTCAATTCCTATCAAGTACCTATTCCCACACTGACGTGTACCCCGCTAGAAATAAATAAGATCCGCCGTCAGTGCTTATCAAAAGGAAATATCGAAATATTTATACGCTATTTTCTTTTGACATGAAGATAAACGAATGATACGGGTTTTTAGAAGCGTAAAATAAATATTATTTGTTGGTTGTTATTCTACTCCAAAACGTTTCAATTTAAACAACGTGACTAAACAAAACTCAAGCTATCAGTGGAAGTTTTGACAGTCGGTACCTATCGTAGTTACCCCAAATAATTCAATTCGGTCGGCATTGGAGAATTATAGATGTATTCATGAATTAATAACCCATAGTTCAATGTTGTATGTAGCCGAGTATTGTCTGGAACATTGTTACTGTAGTGTAATCATAATAAAGCATGATAGAAGTAATTGTTTACGAAATGTTCCTCGGACCGTTAGTTCCGTCATATAACGTCCAACGCCCCTTTGTAACGACTTGTTAAACTGCTTTGCGTAAATTATATGAGGCGATATCCCAAGAACACGGCTTTAATGTACGGCGAGAACATAAAAGCAGCTTCAGCGCTAGAAATAAAAGAATACTTGGGAAAGTTGAGAGCTTTAACAGCTTTCCTTTTCCTATAATGTATCGTTTAGCGAAGTTTGCTAACGAGTTTTCTGATTGTGCCGAACTGTTCGACGCAAGTATCGGTTATAGTTTTACCGATCAATTAGTGGCGGTGAAAATAATATGATTGTTGTTTCTATTGTTAACATTATTTCTTTGTTATGTACAAGTAACTGATTGTAATCATTGAAAGCCTATAAATGTACTCTTTCTCACCGGTGTATACAATAATGTTTTCATTACTTGTACCCTTTCTTCTACGAAATCAAACATCGAAATCGTTTTCTTTCAGGCTTTGTTAAGAAAATCTCTTTGTATCCGACAGCAGTACAATCTTTTTATTTCCATTGTAAGGATACCAAATGAGAAACGTATGTATTACTTGACCAACGTAACTTGAAACATCTGAATGGCGCTGCTGGCATAGAATAACGTCATTTACCTGTCAAATTCTGGTCATTTGAATCGTAGTTCTAAATTCCGCCGAGTCTCAGGGTATGTTGGTGAGGTAATTTATTGTACAATTCTTGATACAGGTACCTACTGACCGCCCACTCGATAACTCAGTTGTTAGGGCTCACTCGACCCCATATAACGATGAAGATTCATCTGCTATGAATGGGACAGTATGCGAAGGGACCATAGCCAATGATATTATAAAGTCATAGATGCGTTATACACGTACAAAGCGACGCAAAAAACTGTGCCGCGCCGAGCGGCAACACAGATACACACTTTTTTATTCACACATTACATTTCACTACAAGTAAAAAGGATAGCTTGATACAACGCAATAAGAAAAAAAGTGACAGCTAGATAAACAAACAGCGCCACGCGTCATCAATCCCCCCGCACGTCAGCGTCTCCTCTCGCTCGCACCCGTGCTCGCACTCTTTCTTTTACGACGCCATATTTATGGAAATGTTATGTTTTATTTGTGAAAATATTAAAGATAAATAGTATATTTACGAATGTTATGTGATTCTTTGACTTTTAGAAGTCTTGCATGTTTAATTTGTACAATATCTCATCACACACGACAGCATTTTTGGTAGTTTTGAGTTACTTTTACTTTTAATTCAGTCTGTGGTACGTGAAGTGCCGCTGGCAACGTCGCACTGAGATCAAGCTGTGTGAATCAGCCTCATTTGAGCGCATTCGTTATTGAGCGCGTATGACGTATCTACACCTTTTTACTTATAATATCATTGACCATAGCCTTATACATGTCGACTCAATTAACTTGCATATTGATGGCTGGTTGTAATCCACGCTTCGATCACCAATTTGCATACCTGAAATTATTACCTAGATTCAACGGTACCTATGTAAAGACACTGCTATAGTCGAGAACGTTCTGATTACATTTTGTGAAGCGAAACTTCGTTCTGTTAAATGAATTCTATTGAAAATAATTATGTAAAATCAACTCATTTGAATGAGTTGACCCACTTTGACGATACATTGTTTGACATCGTCAAAATAACAAAGATCAAAGTTTTAATCATGAAAATGTATGTTACGCAAATGGCGACCTATGTAGTTGTGTTTGAAAATCAGTAAGAAAATAAGCTTATAGTGGGTGATACTCATCATTCAAAGATAACGGTACGTAGCGTTTTGGAAAACAAACATTGATTCGCGTTGAAAAGCTTCATTGGAAAAGAGTTAAGGGGAATGCTCCAACCAGACCGCGAAATTCATCTATTACATAGAAAAGCTGCATCTTGTTAAAATCTCCGAAATCTAACTTAGATGCAGCTTTTCTATTTGAGAGCTGATGGAGCGAATGTTTTGATAATTTTTATATTTAAAATTATACTTATTACTACCGCAATTCATATTTTGATAAAGTTACAACATGTGACTGGCCTGCAAATTGCAAAAAACATAAGAAAATTTGAATTTCGCGGGCAACATCGAATTTTCATGGGCAGTAAGACGATCCCGGTTTAGTTATCGCTAAAAAGAATTTTACGTTCTTTCCCCCCATCCAATTTATAATTAAACCTCCAAGGAATTTAATTGACACTCGATCTTTTGAAGTCCTTAAGACCTAAGATTATTAATGAATAGTGAGTACCTTATTATTGAAATAGCGTTCGCTTTTCTTAGCGTGGTTACGAAATTCTTGGCCCTTATTTCTTTTGAATCGACCTACCAAAAATCTTTCTTTTGAGTCTAAAGTTTTCATACCCGAAGTCTAAATAAAGCTGACCTTTTAGGTTTTCAGTTCACATTGCTTTCAGGTTATAAAGTTGTATAAGATGTCTAGCAAGAAAATGATGGGCAAGAAATATAGGTACACTCGTAGAGTGTTCCAGAAAGGTATGTACTTACATACGTCTCGAGCTCGATTCCGGATATCTGCTGACGTCTACCGCGTCTTCTACATAACATTTTCTATATGTTTGGGACGCGAAAGACGGAATGTTTCGATGTTAGCAAGTGAAATAAGTAAACAGAACGAAATAAAACATAGGGGGCTGTTTAGCATACTTGAAATACCGATAAAAACGGGAAGGCTGATTCCAAAATAAAAGGGTCGTAAAGTCGAATTAGCTAATTAAATATTCTCCCTAGATAGTAGATACATGTCCAAGAGTCCACCCACATGGCAACACGTGTTAATTTTTGCGAGTGTCAACGAATGTAAAATGTATGACGTGGCATCTCATTATCTTTGTTCTCAACTGGGAGGACCCACGAAATTATGAGTGATTAGCAGTTGCCAGTGGCTTCACCCGCTACAACTCGAAAATTATCCCACGGGAACATAAAATCGGGATAAAAACTATCCTATAAACTATCTGTGTACCAAATTTTAGCCAGTCCAGTGGTTTTTGCATGACACAGTAAGAAACATACCTACATACACATACATACATCCTCACTTTTCGCATTTATAATTTTAGTATGACGTACTTATTTTTAGAACTTGGCTATTATAGAATACAAGTAAAGTAACACAATATTGTTTTCATAATACTGAACAACCTTTATAAAATAGAGCTTGTTTTGAAGTTTGGCCTGAATTGACAGCCGGTTAATTGTGTTTACAAGTTACGGACTTAACAAAGTGATGGAAAAGTTGAAAGGCAGTAGGCACAAATTTACTTATTTATTCAAAATACATATATATTCAAATGTTTAAATATTCAATTCAAATTATTTTAAAGTACTCGCTCCTTCATCGAGAACATTCATCTGTAATGTAACGTTGCAGTCGTTACATTTCGAGCATTACATTAGTGAGGGATGAAAATCGAGCATTATAGCGCGCACAAGATATACATCGAGTTTTACATCAGTGAAGGAGAAGAACCGAGGAATACAATGCAGCGCACCTTGTAATGATACAATATTTAATACCTTGATACATCTTGTAACATCAATGAGCACCACTTGTAACTAAATGTTACATTACACGCAAATGTTCGTCAGTCAGGGAGGTAGTTTTGTAATATTATATAATGTTTAAAGTCCCATCTGTTATGTAACACGCGAAGCTTGAGCCCCAAAATACAATTAAAACATGAAAAACAATGATGAGATAAAACGTTTCGTTGTGTCTTAATTTCAGCCTGAATGGACTCTGGTGCAGACCATTTTCTCAAAATATCTAGAAAATATTTTGTTTGTATCACTCGTTTATTATTGTTCATGCTGTAACTGTATCGGGACGCAAGCTTTGTTTCATATCCAAGCCCCGGAAAAATATGGAAACATTTTCAATAACAATGGGCTATTGACAACAAAAGCATTGGACTTGAGCATGCAGAAGCGTGGCTCTCGATCTGGAATTATTCAACAATTTGAGGTTAAATGAAAATGCTCTCTATTTACCTACATTTTTCTAAATGTCAAGGGTGAAATTCCTAGAAACAATGTTTGTGGAGCGTTAATGGGTGCTGTTGTTTCCATTAGCGACCGCTGGTCTCGGTACTCGTGTAGTAATCTGATTACTGCCGAGGTATAGTTGTGTTTATAAGGGAGAAGTGCTGTGGTATACTTAGGTTGCGCTTTTTGTACTTTGTAGCTCAGTATGAAGTATTTTAATAAAGAAATATGCATTTTTTTTTTTAGCGTGGTAAAATCATCAAATGAGTCCTCCAACCCCGGGCAGGGCGGGAGGGACTGTCAGACTTCTACTGACTAAAATCCACGGTGTCCTTCATAGCCTGTTATGTTCCGGGGTTACGGTAAGGGAATAATCCCGCGACCCCGGCAGGAAAGAAACATGCATAGGGAAACTTATCTACGGAATTGAACATCACTAATACAAGGTGTCTGTTAAAGAATCGCCCTGAATTGTCATGATATCGGAAAATATTAACTCGAAGTCGAAGAGAAATGAATTGATGAATACTTATTATTTACAGTTTTAGAAGATACATATTTGTTACGGCCCCAAATCACATTTTGATCAACATACGAGTACAACTTGAAATCATTTTCACATTTTCTGAAAATTGCCAACCTGTGTTTCGCGGGTTACCTTCGCGTTTTCTCCTAATAGATTTTCCCTACCACATACCTAATACTGTTGTTGTCAACAGTACTATAAAGATATACTTGTGTTGTTTCAGGGCGGCGTGGCAGCGCAGGGTTAGGGAGCAGCCGGAACGCACACACTGGAGCCGCGCTGGGTTCCACGTGAGTCAATTAACCTAACTTTGTTACACTGCCACCGTACCTATACTGCCTAGCTAGCTTTTGAAGGCCATGTCTGCCGGGGAAGTAAGTTTATGTACTGGAAGTCTACATACCTACAGGAAATTAATATTTTCACCGTTGACTCAGACGAATAACGCAACTGCATTGATCTACGAAGTAGTCAACCACTGGACACTTCACATACGTTCTACGTTACTACTGCTGGGGCCACATAAGTTCTATGGTCCCACTGCTGGGACACATACTCTCTAGAGTGAGAGGATTGTTTTGTGAGTACGGATTATCGGATAAGGTGTGCTTGTTGTCACCGAATTTTTGAATGCTCCGAATGAAATTGCCACTGAAAAGTTAATCATTATTTTAGAAATTTAAGATACGTTCATACACGAAAAACAGAAAGGTACTTTCAAGAAAACGAATAGGTTAAGTTAAATACTCGTAGCATTATAGCTTCATCGTAAATCTTCAGGCAATTTATGTTTGAATTAACATTATGAGCCCGTAATACATTATGTACAAAGTCTATATGAAATACATACGGATTCTATATTACGTCGACGTAGCCAAATATGGTAATTCCTCTTATATTGTACAAGGAATATATTAAAAGGACTGTAGAAGGTACCCACGTCAGCACGTATAGGCATTCCATAATTCATTTCGATTTTTGTTATTCCCGCTTCGTCATTTCTTTTTTAGCATAATTATTATGAATTTATAGAACTATTGGAAGTTATTTATGACAAATGTTTGTTTGAGTGGATGGGCACGCCGCAATCGCGGCGGGAAGACCACTCTTTGAGGAATGGCTGGATTGGCGTCACGGCGTTTTGACCTATAGCATGACGCAAGTCCTCACCGGAGACGGAATTTAGGGAGGTACCTGTGTTAGATGGGGAAGGAAGAAACGCCTGGGTGTCACCACTGCTAGGACTGTCCGGAAGAAACGGTGGAGCCACAAGCTTTTGAGGGCTGGATCCACGTCTGCTTACACCACGTATCTACTCCACTTCTTTTCTTTTCCTAAACATTATTGGAAACAAAATTGCAAGAAATGTTCGCCAAAGTATTACGATCTGTAATAAAGTGAATTAAGTCTGGTACTTCCATATTCTTATAAGACGCCATTGAATAAATAATGAACACAATTTATATAAACGAATCTTTTAAGGAAAGATCCAATTGACCTTGTTAGATAATTCGTTTTTGTTGCTTTTGTCTTGTCTCTCCTATTTATGTGGCTTAGCGCCAGATTGTTCTGGAAAAGTAATTGGGCAGAAATGGAAGGTTCCGTATTGTAAGAAAATATTTGGCAATGATATCGGCCCCTCGATAAGCCCAAAAGCCGCCAGAGTCGCTAGCCTATTCAATCAGGATATCGAGTCCCTGGAACTCAAAAAGATAAACCAAGAAGCAACGTGGATTTTTGGTCAGCAACAGCCTGGCAGTCCCCCCCACCTTGTGAGGGAGGACTCATGTGATGATGTGATGATGAATAGCTAAAAAATATACATTAATTTATCATTTATTTGAAACACACAGTAAATAGTATAGAAAGGAACCCCTTGAAATAGTAAATAGCTACACGTGTAAGTAGAGTTGGGTTTTAAATAGACACGCTCTATAAAATGATAAGAATAGACTCGGTAATACACACACTGAAAGTTATCAAGTTCATATTAAACTAGGGATCAATTTTAAAAACTACCCTCTTTTGGGTATAAAACTATCCACTATTTGAAGCTGGGAATAGTCTTTCAAATTTTTTAGGTATGGGGTACAAATGCCACACTTCCCGGTCTTATCCCCAAAGATCCAGCCTTTTTAAGGTTTCCCCACGACACCAAAAATAAGTCAGGTTTGTGCCACAGGATATTGTTTTTTGACACCCAAAAACACTCCCGAGTGTTAATTTTTGTAAAAAAAAAAGGTGTCATCTATTTATCGGGGACTTGATGACTTTTCCGAGTGGTCTCTAAAAATACCTACACATTAAATTATTTTATTTTATTAAAATAAATCGGGTGGTTTCAGAGTATTTTCTGAAACCACCATGATTTTTAGGAAAAATTTGTAATAGAGGTAAAGGATTCATTTCAGTAGACTTTGATGCAATAAGATGAATGCAGATTTAACTCTATACATTATTAACGTAAAGAAATTATCAAATTAGTCCCCCAAGGGTGGAGCTATAGGGCAGTCAGACTTATACATATTGACTTAAATCCACCGTTTTCCATCAATACCCTTTTACGTTCCAAGATCACGGTTTACCTGTTTAGACAGTCAGCAATCCTGCGAAATTTATATCTTTTGTTATTTGTTGACAAAAATATGCAAAAACCGTGGCAATTGACACGAGATTTGACTACCCGTCAAATTGAATACGCCTATTGTCTCCAGGGTTCACACACTTGACATGACGTCTTATCTTTACGCTTATCCGTCTATCTGTCTTATTATATCGAGGGAAATCCCTATGAAATCCTTCCCACTGACATCTGACATCTGAAAAACCCGAAACTTACCCGCCAGATAAAACTTTGTTTAACAAGAAACATGATGAGAATATTTTTATGTATAGTCGTAGTAAAATACAAAAGCAATTTTGTCGTGGAAAAACGATTATAACTACAAGATAGACGATTTATATTATGTTAATAATAACATAATATAACAATAAATACACATCAAATTATTATCTTACTAGTTTGCCCCGCGATTTCACCTGGTAACGTTATAAACACACAGCATAAAGCCTTACTCAATGAATGGACTATCTATACTCCTATATTTTTGCAATTCGAGTTCTTGAGATAAGTATAGTTAACCACACAACAACAAACTCTTCAGCTTTATAATTATCAGTAGGTAGAATTTACTCGAAATAACCATAGAACGTATGTAGTAGTTTTTGTCCCGATTATATCTTCCTGTGAGATAATAATCGAGTTGTAGCGGGCGAAACCTCAGGAAAAAACTAATACTAAATCAACACAAAATGATAAACCTGCTATTATAATTCACCATGTGCTTAATTGTGATTTTTTTAGAAGTTAATACGCAATAAACAATACCAATACACAGAAGTTTCTAGAAAATGGGACAACTAGGCTTGAAATCCGGCCCTTACACAGTTGGAGAAGACTAGACATCTGCCTGTACACCTCCAGGTATCAAAATTCAAACTCCTAAGTAACAAGCCCTTTGTACCCCTGAACATCACGCAAGCAAATAACTTAACAGAAGTTTGCATAAAGTGGTTCAAAACGTTTAGAAACATTCACTCAAGCGTGTCTGAAACAACATTAAGTATGTCTGTTATTTCTTCCACATTGAAATTATAATTTTCAGACGTAAGTCTTTAACATTAATTATATGAGTTGGTAGAAAGTTACAGGTACTATTCTATCTATATTAATAAGAACATGTTACTAAAGCGGAGCTTCTGAAGCGGTTATAACCAGAACTCATTGTTATATTTCTATTTACGTCATTCGTTTTCAGTTATCTCGTTCCTATAATCGACCCACGCATACAGCAAGAGCAAAAAAATTTTTGTTTGGTCTATATGATGAACAACCTGAAACTTTTACATAAATGTACATGCCTCTGGGATTCCCGGATTTTAGAGAGCCATCTTTATTTCAAGTTTCAGCCAAATCGGTTAAAAATGAACGAAATGCAATTGAGGGAAGAAGGTTTAACCATGTTATGTTTTCTATGACAGTAGTACATGAAATCAATCTAACAACTCCGGGCTGTGATGATGAAGAAGTAGGTCCAATCAATGATGACAAAGAAACTGATCTCTTGATTAGAAGACCAGTTTTTCAGAACTGTTTAAGAATAGACGAACAGATTATGCCAACAACTCTTCTTCTGATCAATCAGAATTACCCAGTATCGCCCCCTATGAATGGCACGCCTTCGGCTTTTCCATAAATCCCTGTTCGCCGCTCATTCGATCCATTCAACCAAAACCTATCATGCCAATATCGTTAGTTCCACAGAAGCCAATACACAAATGGATTAAATAATAATGAATCAGAAATCAGTACACGAAACGCCACTTGCGCTAAGCGTCCGAAACATCGATACCTTTCAACCTCCGGTTCTCCAATTAAGTGGAAAAGAAGAAACACTTTCGTTGTTTTTGTTAATTTCACCCCGATACGTGTAATATGACCCTGGGAACGAAACTGAAGCTGACACCTGCTCTAACTACATGATCTAGTTATCTAGGCCACTGTGACGTGACGTAGGTCATACATCGAAGTTTCCACTTTCGACCCAATTCAGCAATACCCTTATGTAGTAAAATTAAAGGACGTATTTTTTATTAAATAATTTTCAGGGAAATAAAAACAGTCATTTAGCAGTTTTGATTTACGTAATTTGTTATACATACTATGAACTTTTTATTTAGGTAATTCATAAAATTATAATAATTAATAAAATCTTTTATGTAAATTCATTATTTAATGATCAAGTTTTCCGTTAATACCATAACAACGTAATTATCTACTTTATCGGGAAGGATGCATACAATTTAATTCATATGGCCGTGTATTAAGTACACCACTCATTATGTCAGGTATTTGTAGTCAGCAGTGGTCGTGTGAGGATGTTTACTATAGATAACTGAATTTTACGTCATACATGTGTTTTCCGGCTAGTGAATCGGTCCTGAGTTGATGTTTTTGAAACTTGCTTTTCCTCTAGATAAATACCAGTAAGAAATTCAGTGATACGTGATGGTGAAACTTTCGACAGTCACCACGTACTGATTAGAGTCTTCTTCAAGAAGAATTCTTGAGTAGGCTTCATTACTATTTGGCACCTTATTAATATTGTGACGTGACCCTAATCTCAGCTAAGCCGAAATCCCTAAAATATGACCTAGAATCTAAAATTTTATGTTCGCGTCAAACCGTCTTCGCCGATGACAATATCACGTTTTTCACGTACATTTCAATGTTATCCAAAGTCAATTTTGTCTCCGAATATCATTACATAATATCATGTATGTATGGGAGGGAAATATTCGCGATATTAAAGATGTCTGCGCTCTTACCCCCCCGGGGTTCCGTTGTCATTTCGAATAATACGGTATCATGAGGATTATGGAGAGATGTTCTGTTGAAATTATCAGAATATGAGCTTGAGGTACAAATAATAATATATGATGTTTTGCACCAGTTGGGTTATGGCTTGGATTATGAAGGACTTTTATCATAAGTAAAGTGAAAATATGTATTTGTTTTTGGTCTAGTTGTGATCATTTTGGATTTTATGATCCTAGTTGGTATAATATACTCGTCGGCTTTCAAAATTGGATATTAAGCGTGACGAACTAAAAGCCCGACCACCAGCCGGCAATCAATTATAATTATGTTAATGGTGCTCTCACGTGCCCAATATGTGCAAGAATGTTTGCAAACAAATGCGGTTTTTCTAGTCATATGAGAGCCCATGATAGACGCCATTAGGTTAGAGATGAAACGGTCGCCGTAGCCGAAAACGGCTTGGAAAGAATATATTATCATGAGTAGGGTGAAAATATGTAGGTAGGTATTTATAGTTTTTGGTCTAGTTGTGATCATTTTGGATTTTATGATTCTAGTTGGTAGCGTTTTATATGTATATGGTATCAAACTGAAAAATGTCCTCGTTTAAAACCATGACGCTGTTTCATTTGCATCTTCCTTATTTATTAATTTGTATATAGTTAAAACCATTGCGATTTTATCATCCGAATTGATTATAAAGCCGTATAAAGGGACCCAAAGATTTCAGTGAAGCATCCTTTACCCAAGAAAAAAAACCTTTTAAAATGACCACTCTGATTTTCTCACCACAGCGACCTTACAATTTGGTAGTTAGTACGAGGTCTAATGTTCAGAAGTACCGTTTAGAAGTAGACAGGATGCTGGGTCTTTGTCTAATTTATTATTATTTCGTTCGTGGAGTGATGGTATCTCTTTTAGATATGTGCGACTGATGTCATCCTTCTATACAACGTGGAACGCCAAAAGCGCAAAACCTCTCGTGGGGTAACTCAGCCCATGTAACTGAACTGTTGTAAGAGGAATGGAAATTCGCAAAAAAAAAAATTGGTTTTTCATACAGATGTGCCCGGCCAATTTCTCATTTTGCATTTTTTTTTTCTCCACGAGATGTTTTGCGGTTTTGGCGTTAGACGTTGTATACTTATCAATGTGAAAATCTGAATGAATAGATAAAGGTTGTTACTCAATCAAGGTAGAAAGGCTTTTTCACCTGATTTTCAGTTATATCCGTCTGGGACCTGGCTTAAAAAAGCAAAGCCGATATTGAATAGGTACTATCCTGTGAAACAAACACTCATTAATGAGGTTTTCCTCATAGAAAATATTTTCCTCTGTCCTTTTAAGTGATGGTGTTCAAACAAATATCCTGCCTAATTTATTACGAAAACAAACGCATTCTTAAAACAGGCTGTGACTAAATTAATAATAGTAGGTATAATCAGTTTTTTAATTCTGATATATAAGGCGCGCGCTAGCGGTGAGACATCAGTGCGTTTTGCACACTCGGGTAGTAAGGTCCTTCATAACTTTTTACTGTGACCTCATTTTTAACACGTAAATACTAAGCTGCGGTCTTAGCACGAGTTTTCACGATTTTTGTGACGTAAATAGGAAAGTTTGACGTTAATTTGATGGATAAAATTAGTTCCTTGTTCGTACACTAGAGGCGTTGTTCCAATTTCCATACAATTTCACGTCTCGCGTCTTAATAATATTTAGAATTCATGCTTGGGCTTCTGCTCTTCTAAACTAAGGAAGCAAAAACCTTCGATCATTCTTCGGCTGTTCTATCTAGGTTAGTAAGAAAAGTGCTCGGTTGGTTTGTAAGAAAATTTTCTCTTGTCTAATGTTTGTTCCCGGGAGACAAACTTGGTTACAGTTTCTTCCGTTTGTCTTTCAAATCTTAGCTGGTTCTTCGTGGTAAACGTCTCTAAATCAATTTATTAATTTAATGCTGTGCTTGCGTGCGACTTTTTTTTTACAAATAATTCTTTTTTTCCTGACGATATCAATGTTTTATCTAACAGAAGGCAGCTCTATGGGCTGCCATAAACTGCTTAAAGCAAAAATCAACTCGGCTGCTCGACTGCTGCGACAGTTCGACTGCTCGAGTGCTCGAACTGCATCAACCTGAACCACTCGAACAGTCGACTGCATTAATCTAAACGGCTCTAGCAGTCATATAATTAGAATTGCTTCGGGCGGTCGGACTTCTTGAAGCCAAGCATACACTTATTATTTGAACAGTCCGTGTATGGGTGGCCTATATTTTTTTATATCAAGCTTGGCTTAAGATGGGCAGGATGGGTATCTTTATGTAAGCCTTGCATTGGAGACTGTCCGCAACACCTAGTATCTCGGTGTCAGGTGTCGTGGGACTATCTAAACTGGGTACCGCAGCCCTGAAACTAGAAAGGCTATTGAACGAACAGAATGGTGTTTAATTTCTACAGTGACAGATGTCAGACTCTCTAAAACACTACTTTACCTCCTAAAAAATAAATAAAGGGGTATATCTGTGCGATATCTAATGATATATTGGCTCAAAAGGTATAAAGTTGCAATTTTTTTAAACCGGTTCTGAATGGATTCATTCATTTGTCTCAATCATAATACGGTTGGATTCCATGTTGTCATAATATTCCTACATACAAAACCTGTTTTAACCTGTATAACAACTTCCTGATAAGTCATTGATGAGAAATATACTGAATGCTTTGATACCTATTCAGTATACAAATGCGCACAGTACTTAGTAGTTTGTAGTCACAGTATTGACGCGTTGTCCTCTCATCGTCACCTTCTTTGGTAAATAAATAATGACGATTCATAATATTTACCTTTAGCTAATTTTATTATATGTATTATAAAAGGTTCGGTTAGTCAACTGTTTTCGCAAAATATTGTAACGGGAGTGAAGCATCATTATAAAGACGTCATTAAAACTGCGGTGTGGGCTCCAGTTTGAAAGTTTGACGAAATAACTTAATCATCTATAGACTGAGGATCTGAAACGGCCACTTTAAGCAAAATTCCAAATGATTCACTTCATGCGTTTCCAAAAAGGTAATTGGCAGAAATATTAAATCATTTTGCATATCGATAAGTTGCCAGTTTAGACCCTCAGTTCTCTTTCTTTGCCAATCCTTACTTCCAAATGAAAATGTAGACAGAAGAGACTGGTACAGACCATGGCCTTTCCCTTAACTCGCGATAACATCAATGGCGTCTGTACATCTTGCCATCGGACGACCAGCACATATTTTCCAAGTTTCATTGACTTAACAGCTGATTTTAAAGCCATCTTTTATTTAACCTTTTCGGCAACTATGTTGGAGTTGGCTTCCAGTCCATCTTGTCGCCACCGCATACCAGTATTTTCTATGGAGCGACCTCCATAGCCATATTTTTATGATGTATGGCGTAAGGTCTAATATAAACATTGTATTTTCCAGTGTTGAGGAGGGCGCGGCGGCAGAATGGAAGACGCCGGCAGCAACAAGCAGCGACAAGCCACGCGGGTCTTCAAGAAGAGCTCGCCGAATGGCAAGGTAAGCTTCCATACTAATACCAAAGCTAAATCGACGGTCCCTACGTACAAACGGACATGTCGAAAATGTCATTTTTTTTTTATTGCACAGTTCGCTTTAGATTTTTAAGACGCACATATCTGTATATTTATTTTTTTCTTACGTTACGTATTTAACGAGATTTACCAATCGTATATGAGGACAAGTATTATATTTACAACGAATAAGTAACGTAGATGCGGACATCTACACATAACGCTTTGTACGGTGTTTTAAATTGCGCGCAAACGCGGTCATGTCTGACATAACGTCATTTACGGCGGGGGTTTCTCAATAGGGCGTGTACATGTCCTTATTGTATGTTTAGATGCTAAGAATATTGTTAATTAACAATAAAAAATTTCGCTTCGGTGACCTATTTGGGAATTTGTCTTTGCAATCGTACGATGTTATGACGAATAACTACCGAAAATAAACGTTTGACATAATATGTCATGCATGCCGAATCGATCCGACACAGTCATTATCTCTAGGTGTTCTTGTCTGACTAATTCAAATTCAATTTCATTTATTTCAATCAATTTCAGATCACACACCAATATCAAAATTCAATTAATGGAGAATATTTGCATAGACACAACCTCGTTTCCAGGATTATCCACCAGCAACTTGCTTTCAAGTACAACCTTGAGATATCAGAAGTGCCGTAATATAAGTATGCGCCTGACCCTGTCGGTCGCGGCACTAACGAGCTACCGTGACCCCGGAACGCAAAAGGCTTTTGAAGGACACCGTGGATTTTAGTCGGTACAAGTCTGATAGTTCCTTCTGCCCTGCCCTGGGTGGGAAGAGTCGTTTGATGATTCTACTATGTTAAAAAAAATGTATGCACCTGACTCAGTTCGCGAAGATGGCAATTTCATTGTATTGGGATTGACCTGTCATCACTGACAGAACTATTGTTGCCAAAAAGCATGACATTGTGGTGATAGATCGATCGGAACGTCCGTTACGCAATGTTTTGTTGTTTATATATCGTATCCGTGTGACTAGAACCTCGTGAAGGCAGAAAAAGATAAATATTCAAGTATCTTGATCTGGCTCGCGAGGTTGTTGGCATAAGGAAAGTGAACAGCAGTCATTGTGCCGATAGTCGTGTCGGCTAATGGCTTAGTTGGCTAGAGCTTTGACCAACATCTAAGGAGGCCCTCGCTTGGCCAAGCGTCTGATTCAGAAGTACTTCTGGACACAGCGCGCATCTTTAGGAAGTTCGTCTCTCAAGAGCCCTGACCACCGGTAGCCCGAACCTTATTCCCGGTGCTTGTGGACTTACTATCTTTGAGGAGTGACTGAAGACGCGCCACGGCGGCAGCGTCCGCCTGACGCCTTGTGCGGAACGCCCGGAGAACACGGTCGAGCATACGGTGGATCTGCCCCGCTTAGGCAGAGACCACCGTGTCTTCACGAAGCTGATAGGTGGCGGCAAACTCTCGCACCCGGCATTCAACCTGACAATCCCAGCCGCCGCGGGAGACGCCCATGGCAACAGTTATCACAAGGCGATTTCCGGCCACCGTAGACACGGGCGGATGGCGAGTAATGGGTGACTCGCCGTTCGATAATGGGCCATGCCTGGATCGACGGAGTGTCGTGTTCCATGCGCGCCTCAAAGAGCTATCAGTAATCTGACGGGACCCCCATAGAGGACCATAGCCTGCCGGGGTCGTGGGACTATTTTATGAGGTAACCATGACCCTGGAACGTTAAGGGCCATTGAAAGAACACCGTGGATTTTACTCAGTATAAGTCTGTCAATCCCTTTCGCTCCACCCAGTGGGTGGGAGGACTCATTTTAAGAATAAACCACGTTTAAAAAATTGACATGTCTTTATTTACATTGCAGGAACTATAGACACTTCGAATGAATGAAACCGCGTATAAAGCGATAATTTATGTCTTCTTCGATGTATATTTTATAACCAACGGTGGTGATTTTAAGATGTTTAACTTATCCGTTTGAAAACTATTTATTTATTTATTATTTATTTATTTATCAAAAAACTTAATCTATCATTACAGGATTTATCCTAATGCGATAGATAAGAACTTAAACTAAACTAGACTAAACGTAAACTAACAGAAACTATAAACAAGTACATTATCAACAAAAATCAATAAAATAGAGTTAAACACAAAAATATTACAAAATTCAATTAAATTTTAACACAAAATATGGCACATTATCATTGTATAAAGAAGTACTTACTTATATAAATAATAACACATCTTAACTAATAAACTACAATAACACATTAATATATACACACAAATTACAAATTATTTTGCTTGTAGCATAACATAAATAATACTAGCCTTGCGAATTCACCCAAAGAACACGTAAACACATCGATCTGTGTTTGCAGGCTGTTGATGGTACGGATAGCTCTGGTGAGAGGTGCCTTGGCAAGCAAGTTAGTTCTGGCTGTAGGTACCAGTAGCAGTGGCGGGCTGCGCCGCCTCCACACGTAGCGGTCCGGTACACACAGACTCAAGCGCTTCAATACGCCCGGGTTACTTTCTAATCCACGAAGCACCTTCACCAAGTAGGCGACCAGCGCAAACTCCCGTCGGACATGCAATTGGTTATAACCAACCATGCCCAGGACAAACAAAGTGGGATACATCAGTGGGTAAAAAGGATATACCCCATATAATTTCTTGTACAAATGGCGCGTGAATTTGTTCTGAACGCGCTCCAACATCACCGAGTACTTAGTTTCATGTGGATCCCATATGATCGCACTATGTTCCAGCTGACTCCTGACTAGTGCGTCATACAGGACCCTAACTGCTGTGATGTTTGTGAAGCATTGTGTCTGTCTCAGAACAAATCCTAAGTTTCTGAAAGCCTTCTTACAGATCTTGGTTACATGTTCACGGAATGATAGATCGGGAGTCATGGAAACACCTAAGTCTCGCACCTCCGTGACTCGTTGCATTGGTGCCGCGTCCACCACGTACTCATAGAGCAGAGGTGTACGAGCACGGGTGAAGCTCATCAACGAGCACTTGGACCCGTTGAAGTATAGTTTGTTTTCATGACTCCATTGAACTATTCGATCTATATCTTCCTGTAGGCGCCTGCAGTCGGACTCGGACCTAATCTCAAGCAGCAACTTGAGGTCATCTGCAAATAATAAACAAGAGCCATGTCTTACGACTGACGGTAAATTGTTTATCATTATTATGAATTCTAGAGGCCCCAAATTGCTGCCCTGACTTACACCAGACCAAGTGTAGTATAAGTCAGATTCACATCCGTTGCAGTCTACATACTGCTGTCTGCCTTGCATGTAACTGGCGAAAAACTTTAAAAGATGAGGGGTACATCCGACTTCTGCTAGCTTCCGCAGCAAGATGTCATTGTCGACGGTGTCAAAGGCTTTTCTGAAGTCAAAATAAGCTGCATCTACCTGTACCCCAGCATCAACTGCTGGCACCACTTGTCCCATGAAATCAAGGAGATTGGTAGCAGTGCTACGGCCCGGCCGGAATCCGTGCTGCGCATCCGATAACTGTCCGCGCACTTGCCCTTGCATACAGCGCTGGATGGCAGACTCGAACACCTTTGCCGGTGTCGACAACACCGCTACCGGCCTATACCCACTGATGTCAGCTCCCGCCTTGCCTTTGGGCACTGGAATGACTCGCGTAGTCTTCCACCGAGCTGGAAACTCCGCAGAATGAAGACAGACGTTAAATATATAAAGTAACGGTTCCGCGAGTACCCTACCACAGTCTTTAAACAGAAAAGCTGGTATACCATCCGGACCCGCAGAACGCTTAGGCTTGAGGCGTTCGAGTGCGCTTTTAACGTCTTTCAGAGTAAGATTATTAATTTGCACGCATGCACTTCCACTGTTTCCCGCTTCCACCACCGCCGCTTCCGGGTCTAGTCGTGGCGGCGTCCTACTATACACCGACGCAAAATAAGTCGCGAACTGCTCAGCACACTCCTCGTCCGACAGATACTGACCGTCCTTTATAATGCTCTGTCTACTCGTTGAACTTTTCTGCGACCGTATGTATTGCCAAAATGACTTAGGGTCTTTCACAAATTGACATTGAATCTTATTTTGATGTTGTTTGTGTGCAATTTCTATTGATTTTTTTATATGTGCTCTTAATTTCGAATATTCTATGTAATCACTATTTATTTTCGTGGTTTTATATTTTTTATGCAGTCTTGCTTTAATTTTTAAGTTTTTTATTATATCGCTGGAGTACCATTTGGGGTAAATATATCGCTCTTTAACAGTAATTTTTTTCCTGGGAACACTTTCATCTAAAATGTTATTTAATTTATTATAAAAAATATCTAAAATATCTTCCACCTCGCTCTGCTCAAACATTTCGGACCAATCGATAGATGCTAACTTAGAATAGAGTAGTTCATAATTCGCTTTATAAAAGTTCCAACGCGGTTGACGTTGAGTTGCAGCGCGAGTGCCCATGGCGGAGGGCGCAGGGAGCGGGGCGCTCGCGCCCGCGAGCCGCACGCTCACCGCGAGCGGCGGCAGGCCTGGCTCACTCCGCAGTGTAGGTATAAAACTGCAAGCATTGGCGGGAACCACTTCGGAGTGGACATTTAGTCGGTTGCCGCGTGCCGCCCACTACGAACGCGCTTACTTATATAATATTAAAGTTTGGTGTTTGGTTGAATTTACGCATGAGTTTAAAAAAAATATATATGATGAAGAAAAAAAATACTGCATAACGTTTGGTTGTTTAAATAATGACAGTGATAGGAGCCTCACGTTTCACACACTACCGCGTGATTTCGAAAGGTAAGAAAAAAAGTGAATATTTATCTATGTAGTACACATTTAATAATGATCAAAAAACTATCTACCTGCTTGTGGCGTGCTTATTAATGTCATTCAAGTACCGGCTAGTAATCATAATCAGTTAAGCATGATTAGGTAGTTTACAAATTTGGCCTACAAGACGACCAAGATAAATAAAATAGACGATTATCAAACCTGACATCACTCTCACTCACCTTAGAAGCTAAATACGGGTAGGTCGAATTATGATCGGTAGAAAGTAGGAAGATGTTTACGTTATTGTTTAGACACGTTCAAACTCAGAAAATGGCTACACTACGCATTCAAGGCCAGCGATCGTAATTCTTTTCGCGACTTTTTTACCTACTTACCTACAAAGACACGCAACACGGGGCCTGTGACAATGAAATGAATGAAATGAAAATGATAAGGACTAGTTACCTATTTTGCCGTAAACGATAACAATCGATCTTTAAAGTTATGACTACAGCTTGGCCAGAACGGATTGAAACGGAACTAATCTTTTTGTTTCTGACAACGTTTTAAAATTTTTGATATTTGATGTAAACAAAGACCGCAGGTTTGTTAGATTTATAAGTTAATTTTATAAGGAGGTAATGAGGAGTGATATATATTTATGTTAATATTAATTAACATAAATATATATATAATTAAACAATGCATAAAATACGTATTCCAACCTAACTCTGCCCAAACTCGCGAGTCGCAACCCTATTGAGCTTGACCGACAGTAACCTTTTAATGTCGTTGGCGTCAGATAAACTAAAATGAACTCTCGCGCGTCACTATTCAGTTCATTTTTGCTTGCGCACGGGAAGTTTAGGCTATTATAAAAGTAGGTGGGTGATGCAGGTGCAAGTAAAAATGGACTCTATTCTTTCTTGCATAGGTTTTACATTTGTTTGTTTTCTTTTTGGGAGTAAGCCTTCTGTGCCTTTAGGTACTATTATATATTCTGTGGCGGCGGGTGATGCGAGTCTACGGGCACAAGCGACCCATCCGCCATCACCACTGACACCTCGCCAAGACCCGAACTTAATATCAAATCTAGTTGTCTATTTAAACAATTAGGTACATCATTGTTTTGGGTGAATCCGCAATATGACAAAAAATATTCATAATAAGTCCTCACATTAATGGGACACGAATAAAGATTAAAATCGCCTAACACAATGATTTCTTTATATTTAGTACACAATTTCTCTATAATGCTAAACAGAACCATATAGCAGTGGCGAAGGGCAGAAAATTTTGAAGGGGAACCCGGACCAAAACGTGAATTCTAGTAACTATAGCTTTGGGCTAATTTTAGCCTTTTTACTTTCAACATTCAACAACAATTTGGGGCACTAGAATTGTAATATCCGTAGCACCGGTTATAACATCGCCCATGTACTTACTTATGTAAGTAAGCTAAAAATGTTCATTAAAATAAAAACTACTGAAACAAACCAAATTAATTTTTATGGGAACAAATGGCAGGTATCGAGGCATCGAATAATATAACCCATATAGGTGCAAAGTTCCCATCACCATAAATTAATTAAGTCCAAATACAAGATAGCTGCTATAAACCGTTCAGGAGTTCTCTGAACTATCTTCGTTTTCGTCGTCAGACCCCTAATGACAATTGCAACCCGTCTAGGTGAAAAGTTCTCATCAATACAAATTAATGAAGCTCAAACACAAGGTAGCTGCTGTGAATCGTTGAGGAGTTCTCTCAATGTCTCTCAGCTCCATCATCAAGATATTATACTGCAGACCTTTATTTGAAATACTTAATGAAAAAAACTTACAAACACACTAGTCGCCCGTAAGATTTTTGAAAGTTCCACTCGACTTCTCTAGTCTTCTATCATCAAACCCTGATTTTCTTATCATGGGACCACCTTTAAAATATCTACTTTTCAACAAAAAAAGAATCATCAAAATCGGTTCTTAAACGACAAAGTTATCCCGCGAACAAAAAACAAAAACATTGTAATATTTAATTTTCTGGATACTTCGTCCAATGGATACGGTACGGAGGAATTGAGTATTTGAGTAACCTCCTTGTCCACCTTTTCTGTAGTCGGTCATCCAATTATTACAATCATAAATATTGAACAACGAACATTATTAGTGTTCCTAACTCAAAAAAATTCTATGTTCACAAAACCTTATACTAATCGCCTACAGATCTTAACACCGCGATTCAAAAATGTGACGAAAATGCACAACGCCATCTAGTTGAAAACTTGTAACTAACGTACACTGTTTTGCAGTGAACATTACCAAACATTAACATTGAACTGAACGAACCATTTTTTTACTGCGCTAACTACGCAAAATTTATCAATTTCAAAAATAATACAAAAACAAATGGACAGTTGAAAACAATGGTATTCAAAACTATAAAAATATAAGCGGGCCAAAACTAATGTGAATCCAAATAAAACTATCTAAACAAATTACGAAGTCCAGTATCATTCCATCTCGTTCTGGCGTAAGCATTTCATATCTCTGTCCTTATCATAAGCCGGAGACATTCGGCTTACCAGCGTCCTTAATTCAGCGGTGTTATGTAGCGTCAAGCTCACGATCGCTACTAGAGGAACTATGATCGGGATTCCTGATTTGCCGTGCGGCTTACAAACCTTTCTGTTTTGCGGGAGTTGAAATTGTTTATTAGTTCTTTGATTGTTAATTTTAGTTTTAGAGTGTTTTTCTTTGATTGTTATTTTAACAAGTAATGTAGCTTCGTAAATATATTTTTTTAATGATAGATAAATGAAAATCATTGATACTTATATTGCTATATTTCGTAAGTAAAGCCGATAGGAGTCGGCATGTTAGGAAGCTTCGCTGCTGCCATATAGTCATTCTCAGAACTACCAGGCGGAATATAAATCACTGAGCACAAAAATAAAAATCTTTTATTTAAGTAAACCGTTGCATTGACTATTTCAAAAACGCAGGTGTCTATAGATACGTCACTAACGCACACTTGTCGCAGCTCCAACCGGTGTGTGGCCACTAGAAGCGCTCCTCCCTGTTTTCGACCGTCTGCTCGGTCGCAGCGAAGTATTTGATATCTCGGTGGGATTAATTCCGGGTCATGTATGGAAGGGTTGCAACCCGATTCCGTGATTGCGTATAAATCTGCATCCATTAATTCTAAGCTGTTTTTGAAGTCGTTCAACTTTGTTCGAAGACCTCTAACATTTTGGTAAAATAAATCAATGGTGTTAATTTGATCTGTTTTTAGTGGAGTTTCGAAACCAAATCCACTCGTTAAATTCAGCATTAATGGGCCAAATTTCTGGCTGATGCAATTTCTGGAACCATATTTCAGGCACTCCTATTATAAATGACGAGTAGTCTCGTTTAGTTTTATGATTAACTTTATCAACTTTTATTTGCACGTCTGGGCCACAAACACTTTTTACATGATCAGTTATAGCTTCAACCGTAGTTTCAGGATGCAATCGCCACACATGCAAGTGTTTTTTCCGTTCCGTTGCCTGAATAGCCTTCAGTTCCTTATTAGTTCCCATTGCTACATTATTAAGTGGTTTATTATTTCTTTTCCTACTTACTGTAGTCCAACCCGGTCCAGTATCACCTTCGTTATCATTCGTTTGTTCGTGTAATGCGCTTGATGACGGCGGCGGCGGCGGCGGCGGCGGTGGCGTAGTGATAATGGTCGATTCCGTTACGGGTACATGTAATACAGCGGTCTTCGTGGCCCCACCTTTATTTACTTTTTGTGTTTTGATGGTGGTATTTTGAGACGATTTCTGTATTTTATGATTATAAGAACTGTTTTGTTGACAAACTACTTCAGCAAATGTAGAAGGTGGGTTATCGACTGTATCGCTTACAATCTCTTGAGTTTGTTTAGTGTAAACTTTTCCTTCTAGATCTCTCATCAGTTTAGTTATATTATCCAAATCAGATCGTGTTTGGCTGAATTGATTCAACAAGAGATTTATCACTTCAGCCTGGCTGTTCATACGGGCTGCCATTTCGGTCCGAAATTCCCTTATTTCCTCCAGCAACATTGAATTGGAATCCATCGTAGGTGAAAAACTAGCCTGACTACCTCGCTGAGTATTTATGTTATTCACAGGCGTGGTGCTGGTGGAAGTCCTTATTGCAGAAGTCTTAACTATGAGCGGGGTTTCCGTATTCCCTCTTTTAGGCATTAAGCAGATACATTCTGGACACACCCAAGATAATTTGTATTCCTCTGTAAATGACTTAAAAGCATCTAAACTTACTTCTAGACAAGCCATATCATAACGCTTCTTACACTTTCGATTAGAGCATTCCATGAAATGATCCGTTATTATTAAGCCACAAGCTCCGCAGATAGCCATTGTTTTGGTTATTGTTCTGTTCACCGCAATCCCAGAAGCAAGCGTGATGTTTATTAGTAGGTAGCGTTATAATAGATTATAACTAAAATACATGAAAAAGAAGTCGAAAACTCGAAGAACAGCACGATTTGCGTTCAGAACGTAAACAAATTAATAAAAAAATAAAAAGTCCAATGTCTTTTTTAAAAAGGTCGTTGGGACGCTGGTTTGTTTTAACAATTGACTGAGCCTAGTATTTTATTCACTTTGGTTTTGATAGTATTAGTTCCACATAATAAACAATACCCAAGTCGCAAAAACTACTGCAAAAAGTCAAACACAAATATTGACAAATCCAAAAAGAATTACTGTACTTCGGATTCGATCTCGAGACACATTCGTTCCAGTCGTAGTTCTCCGTAATGCGCTACCAAGCGTATTCACTCGACAAGCAAAATAGGCATACGGATTGCGACATTAAAATTTAGCAATATCAGTTCGTTGCACTTTATTTTGATTGGTTGAAAAGTTGGCGTCGTTGGCGTCCCGCGTCGTTCACTTTTGAATATCAATAACGGCACATTATTTTGGAAATAAACACTTCACTTTGTTATTTTTAGTTTTCTAATCACTGTTATTAATGTTATTATGTTTAATGAGTAATACTATGTTTTTGTAGTCCAATTATCGCAGCTGAGGGCACTTTGCTTGTTTGTAAACACTGATTTCAAGTTTTCGGTGAGATAGCACTATTTTGTAAGAGTTATTTACCGGAGAGCTTTGACTACATTTCCACTCAAGAACATCATCTAGTTAAACACTTTAAGCACATAAAATTAAGAAAAGAAACCTTCGTACTAATTAAAATTAATTTTAAATACGGAGCCGAACTGTGCGTGGCGACAGCGCCATCTATTACTAACTATAACATTGTTAGACGTTTTCATAAAACGTCTTATTTAAATTCTATGTTATAAACTGATTTCTTCTTTCCTACGTATAAAAAGTTATCTAAGACTTGTCCGACATTCTTTTATTTTAATATCAGCGTAGAAACAGTCATCTATCAGTTTTTCTAAGAAAATGAAAAAAAAAGAAAACATGTTTAAATACTAAAAAGTTCCTAAAGCTAATAAAACATTATAGAAAAAATAAATTCAAAATTGTACATAGAATTATTTCTAGAGCGATTTGAACATTAAAATCGCTCTCCTGAAAACCTCGGTTTTTGACATGTCCGTTTGTACGTAGGGACCGTCGAAATAACCCTGGGTGTTGCGGGACATACGTATACCGCGACTCCGGCACGCAAAGGGCCACCGAAGGACACCGTGGATTTTAGTCAGTACAAGTCTGACAGTCCCTCCCGCCCTGCCCGGGGTTGGAGGACTCATTTGATGATTTTACCACGTAAAAAAAAAAAAAATAACCCCGGGTCGACGGCGCGCTGTATCCCACGCGCGCCTCAAAGAGCGTCAGCATACTGACGGGGCCCCCTCTCAGAGAGCCATAGCATGCTGGGGTCGCGGGATCTTTTTCCTCACCGTGACCCCGGAACATAAAGGGGTATTGAAGGACACCGTGGATTTTAGTCAGTACAAGTCTGACAGTCCCTCCCGCCCTGCCCGGGGTGGGAGGACTCATTTGATGATTTTACCACGCTAAACAAAAAAAAGCTAAACAACGAAAACTTCATAAGCTAAAAACATTTTTTCTTAAAGATATTTATTGCGTGTATGTAAGAAATGTCTTTAAGAAAACATGTTTTTGTATTTTCAATTCTGGGCTTACCGCTAATAGTAGAAATTGGAATGGATTTCGCTTAGTACACAGGCAATCATGTACTTGTATTTGACTTCGTGACGTCACATTTGTATTCATAACGTTTTCGGACGGAAACGAATTTGACATGAACAAAAGGTTGACATTAAAACTCCTTGGGGCAAGCTTTAGTCTACCCTTTCAGGAGGCCACAAAAGTCCACTAAAAGCTTTGTTAAAACTGTAACATTATCCGGTCAAAGACGTTCTAAATTGGCCGAAACTGTAATTAAGGAAAATCAATCTGGCCGATTTTAATCAAACGTTTTCTTCTCGAATAGATTTTAAGAAGCACCTGAAATGGTTTCATTATCTTTTGTTACCTCTCAAGTTGAGATTTTTAATCAAAATCTCCCTTTTCTTTATCATTGTTCAATAGACTTTAGTTCAGAGTCAGCAACCCTTAACATGACCCTAATTAGAATCGATCAAATTTTTTTTATGGATCGCCTATCATTGCAAATAAATTTAACGTAGTACTCGGGCATGCGGACGTCGAGTAATGATGACTAATGAGCGACTGACTGTCCTATCACGTAACATGCCCGAGTCAGTCACTCAGTCTTCAACATTATTGATGGGTTTCTCGGCAACCACAGATTTTCATCTTTTCAAGGGGAGTAAGACAAAACCTATTGGTATAGTGTTACCTCTCCCTTATGCATTATCCGACTCTTGATTTACAGACGAATTCAAATCCTCATTACTTATTATCATTAATTATCTGCGTCTTATTATTGACGTAAGAGTATTTAATAACAATGAGACGTGAGATCTTCGACCGATTATTTAATAACACACCAATATGCTTCGTGTGCCAAGTTGCCCTGCCAAATCTTGTGACAACTTCCCAAATATTCCTTCAAACTTAATTTGGCTTAGTATACCAGACGAGACAATTGAAATAATTAGCGTTTGACGGTTGAATTTAGAAATTAATAAAGATATCTGACAAATACGAGGCGACACAGAATTCTAATCTTCTAAGAAGACTACTACTGTATTCAAAATACTAATTAAATTAGCAGACATGTTATTTTCTTGTAGTAAATGAGACAGACATAATAAGGTTCTCGAATGGAGACCACGCACCGGCAAGCGCAGCGTAGGACGTCCACCCACTAGGTGGACAGACGATCTTATGAAGGCCACAGGATCACGCTGGATGCAGGCCGCTTACAACCGGTCCAAAGGGGAGGCCTATGTTCAGCAGTGGACGTCTTACGGCTGATATGATGATGATGAAGAAATGAGACAGCGACACTTTTGAATAGATATCCAAATATCTAAAATGTTTTTATGCTGTGTCGTCGCCATTCTTTTTACACTCTTGGCGCGCAGCTGTCGATTCCTGTTTTTTTTATTTGTCTAGTATTGTTAGTTGTTAATTTCTGTTTTGTTTACATATTTTGCTTGCCTGCGTGTCTGTACCGACGGCCGGGAACGCCGCAATTGCGGCGGTAAGACCCCTCTTTGAGGAGTGGTTGGAGAGAAGTCATGGCGTCCTTACTTTCCGCCTGACGCAGGTCCTCACCGGGCACGGGTGCTTCGGGAGGTACCTGTGTCTAATGAGGAAGGAGGAAACGTCTGGGTGTCATCACTGCGAAGATCGCCCGGAGGACACGGTGGAGCATACGGTGCAGGACTGCCCAGCTTGGGCGGTGCACCGACGTGTCCTCACGGCTGCGATAGGCGGAGACCTCTCGCGCCCGGCATTGGTTTCGGCCATGCTGCGGGGCGAGACGGAGTGGGAAGCGGTCGCATCCTTCTGCGAAGCAGTAATGCTCGCGAAGGAGAAGGCGCGCCGCGAGCGAGAGAGGACAGAGTCCTCCCTCCGCCCCAACCGCGGTGTAGGACGCCCACGGCGACGGACGTCGCGCGACGATCTCCGGCCACCGTAGGCGCGGGCATGCGGGCAGCGAGTAAAGGGCAACTCGCTGCCCGACCAAGGACCATGCCCGGGTCGACGGCGCGTTGTGTCCCACGCGCGCCTCAAAGAGCGTCAGCATAATGACGGGGCCCCCCTCTCAGAGAGCCAAAGCCTGCCGGGGTCGCGGGATTATTCCCTTACCGTAACCCCGGAACGTAACAGGCTATGAAGGACACCGTGGATTTTAGTCAGTACGAGTCTGACAGTCCGTCCCGCCCTGCCCGGGGTTGGAGGACTCATTTGATGATTTTACCAAGTTAAAAAAAAAAAAAAAAAAAATGCCTGCGTGTCTGTAAAAAAATTAAACGATTTTTCTTTCTTTCTTAAGAAATTAACCAATCTTTTCTTGCTTTCAGATCACAGTATACTTAGGGAAAAGAGACTTCGTAGACCACATCACACATGTAGACCCGATTGGTGAGTACCCTTTTTTTAACCAACTTCAAAAAAGGAGGAGATTTTTTGAGGTTTTTTTCTATAGATTTAACGCCGAGATCTTGGACAAAGACCACATTGTTCCAATTGATCAAAGTTTCAGAGTATTTGAACACTTGAATCGAGTTGTCTAAAGTGGAGCTCGCTCTGGTCGTAAAGGGAGCGGTCTTTGTATAATAAATTGCCAATCCCGCCCCACCTAGGTTCTATTTGGTAGTTCGAGCTCCGGAGCTATCTTGCAGTTCAATTACGTTGCGATTAGATATTGGTTTCATTACTGAATAAGCAATGCGCTTAGATTTCAACCCTATTTGAGATACTTTATGTACCTAATAAATTTTCTAAAATCTTTGCTAAAGCGTTATGTATTTTTTGGTTTAGGTAGTGAGATTTCTGAATAGATGTGCATGTTTGAAACATTTAGGCCCGCTTTCACGAACCCGAGTTATCTTTTAACTTAGAGTTAGTTGCTAACACAAGGTTAAATTGACAGTTTGTCATACAATATTGTCAATTTAACCTTGTGTTAGCAACTAACTCTGAGTTAAAAGATAACTCGCGTTCGTGAAAGCGGGCTTTAGAGATATAAAGTGATTTGAAAAACGTTACAAGTATTGTGATATTGATTAGCAAATGTTTTTAACCGACTTCAAAAAAAGGAGGAGGTTCTCAATTCGTCGGAATCTTTTTTTTTTTTTTTGTGTATGTTCCCCGATTTCTCGAAGACGCCTGGACCGATTTGGAATTTTTTTCTTTTGTTTGAAAGGGTATACTTTCCAATTGGTCCCATGATCACCAGGTCAGGATCTGATGATGGGATCCTAGGGAAATTGAGGGCAACCTTCAAATTTTATAGGCACATAGTACCATTTTCATATATTTTCTAAAGCTGTTCAAGTATCTGCATCTGATAATTATCATCTCAGGTGGATGACCTGATGATGGAAGTACAACTCCTTAATAGTAAGGAGTAAGCATAGATTGATTTATATCTCCGGAACTACAAGTCCGATTTAAGTAATTCTTTTTTTGTTGTACTAGGTATCATTTAACTAAGAGAATACTGCAAGTTTCATCAAAATCGGTTCAGTAATTTTTGAGATATGGAATTTTATTAGCTTAATGTGTACATGAGTGATGTAAGTACTGGTGCGAAGGATTACAAAATTCTAGTGCACATGTAAGAGAATAATGTTCTTAACAAGAATTTGGGTTGAATATTTAAACTAAAAAGAGTAAAATAAAAACTTTTTCAAAAAAAATATAACCGCCTTCAAAAACAACCACAAAAAAGTGTAAAATAATCTACAAAATAACTTTTCTTTCGGAAGTCGGTGGCTAAAAAGACAATGAAAAGAAAAAATACAAAGGCACCGACTTCCGAAGAAAAGTTATTTTGTAGATTATTTTACACTTTTTTGTGGTTGTTTTTGAAGGCGGTTATATTTTTTTTGAAAAAGTTTTTGATACAGGTACTTATAACAACAAAGTATCTAAAAGTAACGTCTACCTATCTGCCGCAGCCTCATATACCACAAATCATATAAATCAAGCTAATTCTATAATAAACATAGGTTTAATCCATGCAATTATTTATCAATGATTCACAATGACGCGCGTATAATTTTCTCAATGGAGATCTAGACTCGCGAAGATTGTAACCTACTATGAGTAAGTGTTTACTACTGTTTAAAGAAACGTGCGTATACGGGGGTAAATACAAGAATTATAAATACGTCAGTTCAATTTTTCATTGACTTGTCCTCTCTTTAGAAGAGGTTATTTACCTTCCGTTAATGACGTAAGGTCGAATATTGCTTCCTTTTATGTCGAAGTCACAAGAGTGACGTACAAGATTTTCTTTATGAGTAAGACGGTGACCAGACTAGACGCGGAATCGCCGTCAGGCGGACGGCGATTATGAGTGACTTGCCGTCCGACCATGGGCCATGCCTGGATCGACTTTGTGTTCCACGCGCGTCTCTATGAACTGTCACCAAACGGAAGGCAAAAAATACCTGCACGGGCAGCAGGGGGTAAACGTAAAGAGCTATTGACCGTGGATTTTAATCATTGCGTGTCTGACATTAACTTCCGGGAATAAACACCAAGGACGGGAGGACTCATTTAATGATTTTACAAGTTAAAAAAACCCGTCAGAAAGGGCTACTAGTCATTAAGAGCGAATAGTCCTACGAAGTGTCGTATCATTCGGACTGAAATAAGACGAATAACATTAATTTCAGTTATGTCAAGGATATTATGACCAGCTTATGATAATTTCTCATCGATATAAGCTAGGTTACTCCTCTTCGAGTGACTAACGTGTCATATCGTAAGAATTGATTTAGGTGTGTTGCATCGCATGCCGTCATAACCCCGGAAGACATCATGCATCCAATCCGTGCACTAATCAGATCTTCATGTGATCACGGATTCTGATTAGCGGTTGTAGTTCTATACGATTTGTATCAAAGCGTGTAATTTTATTAAGCTAGTGAAGCACTGTATCGAATCACTAATTGCCATGTTAGCTTAGTTGGTAGTTGATAATCGATATGGCGTGCATTATGAGTTGCATCCTCAACCATCACCGTATCCACTTGAAGCTCTGATGAATATATTCCAACCGATTTTTGATACTGTCTACTTCACAAGCGAATTAATAAAATACTCCTAACTACAAGGGCCTTCTGTTATTACGGGCTTCCCGTTCAATTGAAACCAACGACGATATAATACTAGACTCCGCATGCACGATCTAAAGAACACAAACTATTCTGCCAAGTTGCTGAGGTACTACGTAAGCGAGGGGGACGGGGTACTGCGTTGTGATTGGCTAACTCAAGGTCTGTGCTGTCTCAACGTATGTTTACGGCTCACAGGATTGGTCGAAATGAGACGAATATAAGACTTTTTGCCTAATGTATTGGCAGACATCGGTCGCCTGTTATTAGGAGTCTAGTATTATATCGTCGTTGATTGAAACGATGCCAAATATGTGTTCACAACAGTCAGCAGGCGAATGACAGACCTCCCGTTGCAGATAACCACAAGACTTATTCACTATGCAGTATCCTCAGACAGCATCTCAGTTCAGTGGTACATTAGTAGGGGGTTCGCAGGACTGTCTGTTTACCTAAACAGCCCCCTAGACAAGTCGCAAACGATAATCGTTAACGCTCGGTTCTCCCCAATAGATTTTCAACCTTATCCTTCGAGTCTTTAGTTGAAAATCTATTGAAGATTTCATGGCGTTGTCGTTCGTTCCAGTCGCTAACGCTTAGAAATCCTAAATAGATTTTCAACTAAAGACCCGAAGGAATAAGGCTGAAAATGTATTGGGGAGAACCGAGCGTTAACGATTATTGTTTGCGACTTGTTTAGGGGGCAGGCTACTGTGAACGCAACGAAAAGAGCGATTGAAGGAGCATACGAGTCTGGCAGTCCTTTCCTTAGCCGCAATACTGTATCAAAATTTGACGAGTATATCTTACTTGAACATTAATTTCAACATGACAACGACGACTCTAACCATTATCGTGTGCCTGGCCTTTTCCTATGTCAGAATCGGCTTCCAGGTTAACCGTATATGGAGCAACTTCCGTTCCACAACGCGGACCTGTCCAAAGGTCTTGGAACGTAAAGGGCAATTGAAGAAACTCAGGACAAGAGTCATTTGATGATATTAGCACTTAAAAAAGTGACCTACACATTATACAACCCAAATATTGGATTGCTAAGCTAACCTTTTATGTCATATTTTCAGACGGTGTAGTCCTAATCGACCCAGAGTATGTCAAGGACAGGAAGGTGTTCGGCCACGTGCTGGCCGCGTTCAGGTACGGGCGAGAGGACCTGGACGTACTGGGGCTTACCTTCAGGAAGGATTTGTACCTGGCCGCTGAACAGGTAACTATAGCCTTCATGTTTTCACTTTATGTGATAAATAAAACATCTCTTTTCTTGTTCTTTTGCTTAGCTTAACAATTTGTGCTTGTGTTTTGCCAAAGTATCTAAACTGCTACAGGAGATCTTTGTGATATAAGTAGAATGTCAAAGGCATTTTTAGGGTTCCGTAACCAAAGGGTAAAACATGATCCTTTTATGTACTAAGATTTCGCTCCAATGCGTCCTATCTGTCTGAACGGAACCCTTCGTGCGCGATTCCGACTCTAACTTTGCCAGTTTTTATTATTTCTTTGATTTCTATCCTTCTTTTTTCAGTCTCTGAAAAGCTAATTCCTATAATATTATGTTCTTTTTTGTCACGGTTTGTGTTTGTACCTTTTTGATAAAGTGTTTTTATTAACGTACAACAAACCACACTTTTTATGAGAGGAAGATATCACAAATCTCTGGATACTCATTTCACGTCAGAGAACTAAGTGCCTTCGAATAACTAGATGCTAAAAAAACCCTTTGCTGCCAGTTCATTCAGTTTGCCACTCATTTTTATCTTACTACGGTAATGTTAAAATATCACGTCCAGTGATTATTCCCATGTAACGCTCGAACCCACAAATTGCGTTTCAAATGACATTTAGTTTAACAGATTTTTTCTCGAATATTCTTCTGATCGCTTTGAATGAGCAATCAACTCTTCCAATAACTCAGCATTAATGAACTTCTTGATTGGCGATCGAACTCTCTAATTACAAACCGCACGTTTTCTTTTTATTTGAGCACGTGTTTAAAATTCTGACTTAAAAAAAGTATGCTCACTTTTCATTTGGTTTTTAAATAATTGGCTGTCTCATTTAAATTCGTAATGTATGTGACATGTATAAATTGTGCGTAAACAATTTATATCGGTCTTAAAGATTTTATGAATGTCGTGATATTTTCGGCTTGCAACTCTTATTGAGCATATTTATAAGCGATCCACTGCCTTACCTCTTTTTCACCTACCCAATAGGTATTGATAAAAGCTTTTTTTGGGTTTCATCAAACGAGTCCCCCCGCCCTGGGTGGTGTTAAAGCGACTGTCAGTCTTACTGTCGAAAAATCCACCCTGATTTTTCACTTTTCCCTTACGTTGTATGGTCACAGTTGCCTACACAGAGAGTTCTGCGAATTAAACTTATAAGCTTCATAGAAAGATGATGATGATAATGATCCCGTGCTATGCTCGAATTCATAGCTTATTAAGTTGAATGTTTTTTTTCGTTTCCCCACATTAGATTTTTCTCCTGAGTCGAGGGTGCGCTTACAAACATAGACAAAAATACACATACAAAAACACCCAACTAGTTGTTGTAGTTCATACAAATATTTGTTCAATGCGGCCGAACCCTCAACACACTACACCAGTCAACCTCTGAGACAACCGTCAAAATATTAACTCTACCATCATACCCACAGATATACCCAGCAACAAATACAACAAAGCGACCTCTGACCCGGCTGCAAGAGCGTTTAGTTCGCAAGCTGGGCGCGGCAGCACACCCCTTCTACTTCGAGCTGCCCCCGCACTGCCCCGCCTCCGTCACGCTGCAGCCCGCGCCCGGGGAGACTGGGAAACCATGCGGGGTGGACTACGAGTTGAAGGCATTCGTCGCTGACTCCCAAGATGATAAGCCCCATAAGAGGTAGGGGATCCTAACAATGATGTGTGTGTGAAGGTGATATCAGATAGGTAGATGGTGTGTAAGTGAATGGTCATTTTTCTTAGCGGCTTCTTGGCGGTTCTTTGGCGTCACTCCATCAATTTTAGGACCGGCTTCTAATCTCACTGAATGCAGATATTACATAAAACACGGTTCGCCATAGCAAGAGTGGTTTTTCAGACTTTCAAGCTTCAAATATCTACGAATGATAGCTGATACAGGCTGCTTTACACGCTTTCGAGCTACGAAGGGGTTAAAATATTTATTTTTCTTGCGGCATAGACTGATATGTTACTAATGAACATTCACTCGTAGTCAAAACACTATGAGGGTAATATGTAAAATAAAATATCTGATATCGCCTTATAGTACCTATAGTCTTAGAGAGCCCCGTCTTTGCCCAAATTTTGCTGACACACATCTCTTTACGCCGTTAGCACACCAACGCAGCCGGCTGCGACGGCATTGCGGAAGCAGGACAAAATGTTTGAAAATGTATCGCGTTGCGCTACGAAATCGCAGCGGTAAGCGTCATTGTGCTAACGCCTTTACATTTGCTGAATGAGCTGGTCACTTTGTATCGGTGAATAGTTTTAAAGGCATGCGCGGCACTCGAACAATGTGTGAAAGCTTGTAGAGAAACTTCAAAAATAATATCTTTCCCTTTTATTCATGGTTTTCATGGTTGCTTTGCAGAAATTCAGTGCGGTTAGCAATCAGGAAGATAATGTATGCGCCGAGCAAGCAAGGAGAGCAGCCTTCAGTTGAAGTGTCCAAAGAGTTTATGATGAGCCCCAACAAACTGTATCTTGAAGCTTCCTTAGATAAGGTAACATTTGTTTTATAACTACGCTTCATTTTTCGGCATCGTAGAGCCATTTCTCCCGAGTGTGCTGTATCATAGAAAGCGCCCGCGCACTGTAGTTCTTTTCCCCCTATTTTTTAGCCTCTTATTTTAAATTCCGCATGATTTCAAGTTAATAGTTAATTTAAACCTTTTGCTCGTTAAAATAAAGGCCACACGACTAGCAAAACAAAACAAAAAAAATATATAGCCGAAACACATTTATCCCATTTTAAATCTTATATAAATCGCTGCTGAGTAGATTACGCGGCAGCAGCAACAATATTCTGAGGATAAATTCTTATAAATTTCAATGTCCAATGCACTCGCATTGGGTACGCATTGTAGTTGGGGCGGTAAAATAAAATAAAATGTCTTATTGATTGAAAGGTACATAAATTATAATATTGATTTTGAATTCTATCTCAATGTATTTATTATTTGTATTTTAATGTTTTAATGTATTGTATTATGAAATTGTTATTGTATTCTTTGAAATTATTATTTATATTCTAATACAAAACTAACATAGATTTTAAGATTGTACTAACCCGATGGATCATTTGTAATCTGACATATAATAATAAATAAATAAATAAAATAAATAAACGTAATGTGGGTTGATTTCAGGAGTTATACCACCACGGCGAGAACATAGCAGTGAATGTCCACATAGCGAACAACTCGAACAGATCAGTGAAACGTATCAAAGTGTCCGTGCGTCAGTTTGCAGACATCTGTCTGTTTTCCACCGCGCAGTACAAGTGCACCGTCGCGGAGACCGAGAGCGAGTGAGTTTCAACCTTATTGCATTTGCTATAGAGTCTCATTTAAAAATCTTGCACATCAAAGTGTCAGTGCTTTATAAGCAAGTGAGTTTCAACCTCATTGTATTTGCTATAGAGTCTTATTTAAAAAATAAAGCCCATCAAGGTGTCAGTGCTTTATAAGCAAGTGTGTTTCAACCTTATTGCATTTGCTATACAGTCTCATTTAAAAATCCAGTACATCAAGGTGTCAGTGCTTTATAAGCAAGTGAGTTTCAACCTTATTGCATTTGCTATACAGTCTCATTTAAAAATCCAGTACATCAAGGTGTCAGTGCTTTATAAGCAAGTGAGTTTCAACCTTATTGCAATTGCTATAGAGTCTCATTTAAAAATCCAGCACATCAAGGTGTCAGTGCTTTATAACCAAGTGAGTTTCAACTTTCAACCTTATAGCATTTGCTATAGTCTCATTTAAAAATCCAGCACATCAAAGAGTCCGTACTTTATAAGCAAACGAGTTTCAACCTTATAACTGTGGTCGTAGAGTTGTATATTTATATTGAAGAGAAGATATTGACAGTACGTTAAACGCATGTAAGTATCAATCTTATTGCAAGAGATGTAGAGTCGTATATTGAAATTTAAATGGTCTGATTAAACCGCTAGTGCGGATAGGTATGTTTTCAGATTGGGTTTTGAAAACAGTACTGAGAAAGGATCATAATCACTACTATTTTAAAGTCTATATTACTAGCTTGCTTGTCGGAACCTGCACAAAGATATAGTTTACCGCTGGCATTGACTGGAACACTGGAAAAGATATACATTATGGTTTTATATTTCAACCCTTTTTCTAGTTTCTCCACAAAAATTTATCAGTATTGCTATTTTTTATTTCTCTTTCCCCAAGACCAATATCATCCAAACAGCTGAGTTATATCCATTTCTTATTCAGGGAGCCCAAATCGATGTCGGCGCGTCTATTTAAATTCCCCTTTATCGGGATATTCAGTAAGAAACTATCTATGCAGTCCGCGTAAGTACAGCGTGCATCCTGCATGACACAGTGACTTGAATGACCCAACCCCCCCCCCCCCCACTCGCTTCTTGAAGAATGCCTGGTGTTTGACACAAATCATACAGATCACAAATTATTGAACATTGAGGTTGTCATCATCTGCCTAGCCTTTTCCCAACTATATTGGGGTCGGCTTCCAGTCGAACCAGATGCAGCTGAATATCAGTATTTTACATGGAGCGACTGCCAATCGGATCTCCACAACCTAGTAACTGGGTAATACGATACTCCATGGTAAGACTGGTTGTCAGACTTTAGGGCTTCTGACTAACAGTAACGACTGTCAAAGATCTACAAATGACAGCCGGGACCAACGGCTTTACGTGCTTTCCAAGGCTCGGAAGAAACTCGCTATGACAGATGGTCACCCATCCACAGACCAACCTAGGCAAGCGCGGTTTAACCCGGAAGATCGGCCTGTGTGGCTGTAATTATTAAACCAAAAGCTCCTCAAGCACACATACGATTGTGCAAATTCCTAATAAGCCACTGAGAATTGCCGCCAAAAACACGGTACAAAATTAACCCGCGTCGTTCGATTCCAACGTAAAACAAGTGAACATCTCCAAGGAAAACATTTAAATGTGTGCATGGCGCTCACTCACACATTCATAAAAAAGTGGCTTCACTAATAACGTTACGTTGTTTCGAACACGGAATCTGGACACGTGTCATAGAATATTAAAGCAAGCAATGTTTTACTGTTGGACATATACTGTTCCCAAGTTCGTCCAGTTACACTTTTACCTCACAACTTAGAAGTTCGAACCAGTAACGCGTCAATCGTGTTACGCATCACATAATTACATAAAAATGAGATTCCAAATGAGCAGTGGTGGCCCAGTGGTATCGTTCCCGACTTACGAGTTGTAGAGCGAACATTACTTTGTTTATTTCATCAACACTGTTCTCAAAACGGTGAAGGAATACATCGTGAGGAAACCGGCATTTCCTAGAAAAAAAATCGCACTGGGCCCGCGTGGTGGATTAAGGGCCCACTCTCGCTCAGAGAGGAGGTCTGTGTCCCAGCAGTGGGAACATTATAGGCTGATGATGATGTGATACAAAATCAGTAGATCCGACAATCTTACACATTTTTGTCGAGGTATTTGGATGTTTGCCGGTTTTACTCGGAACCCAAACTTCTACTACAAATATTTCTTCGGGTACAATTCGATTTGTAATTAACGGTTGTGGTGAATTGACTTATACTAACTGCTCAAGATTTTTGTTCTTCCATTGCTATGGTTTTTCCAAATGAGTGCCTGATTTTATTTCCCTTTTTAAAGTTATCCTATGAAAGGTACAACGGAAAAGACAATTGGTGTTACAAAATAAACTTCAAGGAAAATGTATAATTTCTAATGCACGCGGTTTGGGTTTTATATTAATAAGGTAAATAATGTAAAAGGAGTTAAACGTCAATACTCCAAAACGTGAAGAGTGCGTTCATTATATTTTTTGCGTGGTGATAGTTTTATCTACCCCAGTAATAATTGCCTTCATTACTTCGAAGACCGGAAGAGTCTAAAAAAAAATTGAAAATTGTCTATTACTGCCCCATTACAAAGAAAAAGCCATTTTACATACAGAGGTTTTATGCACAATGACGGGGCCCCCCTTAGAGGGCCAAAGCCTGTCGTGGTCGCGGAACTAACGAATTACCGTGACCCCGGAACATACAGGGCTATTGAAGGACACCGTGGATTTTAGTCGGTACAAGTCTGACAGTCCTTCCTGCCCTGTGTAGGGTGGGAGGTCTCTTTTAATTGATGGTTTCACCATGCAAGGTTAAAAAAAGGCTTTTTTTACAAATTGTAAATTTTCATGTATGCGTTGTGTACAGGGAGGGTTGTCCAGTGGGTCCCGGGTTCACGCTGAGCAAGGTGTTCACGGTGACTCCGCTGCTGGCCAACAACAAGGACAAGTGGGGCCTGGCGCTCGACGGACAGCTCAAGCATGAGGACACCAACCTGGCCTCCAGCACGCTGTGAGTATCATGCACTAGTAAACACTTCAATTTAATTTTGTTAATTTAAGTCGACGACACACGGGCCACTGGCCACAACCACAAAACCACGGTAATAATATCTATCAGTACTCCAACTTCATACACGGACAAAACGCGAGCTATGCCTACGAGACTCGATGTCAGGGCGCGCTCGGGGCGCAGACAGTCACGACTGCACCGCAGTAACGACAGGCGCGGTCCGAAGGGGGGGGTCACAGGGGACATGACCCCCCCCAAAACCTAAGGTCACATTGAAAAATCACAACAATTTCCCAAATAATAAAAATAAATTTCTAACTGTCCCCTAACGGCGATTTTATAGTTTGATGACATCTTGTGCAATATGCAATATGTTTTGTGGAATAATGTTCATTTTATTCCAGATACCTATTTTTTATTAGTGTAGTGAGTGACCTCCCCCAAAATTTCAAGCTGCGACCGCGCCTGAGTAACGAACGGACGGCGTGTTGATTTTTTAACAAAATCAGTTCAAGTACATCGTTTAATATGACGAGTAGGATATTGATATTGTGCTATTCGTCAATAACGCATCCAGACATAAGTTTTTTTTTATTATCTGGAAACTCTGAAAGGTACTGACTATAAAATAATTTTACTTACTAGTAGATAGGTAAGTACATAATGTATAACTTTTTAATGGATAAGTATTTTCTTTTATCTCACGAAAAAAAAGAGTATTTGGATTAATAAATACAGTGAATAGAGTAAAACAAAGTTACTGAGACGAGTAAAATAGGTAAGTTATAGACGGTTCTGAATGAACCATTGTCGCCACTAGCGGTCGTTGGCTGCTACTTTTTTTAACCAATGCATCACTGAAGTAAGAGAGAGAGAGGTACGGAATAGTGCGAGTGGCGGCGTGTGGCGGCGTTTAGTGGTCGGTACGGGCCACAAGAAGCGAGCGCCGGCGATTGTAGCGTGTGGCGGCCACCGGCGTCAACCGTGTGCGGCGAGTCCATATAAAGTGTATTAAAACTACAAGAAATATGCCATAGGCAGCGTTTTGTGTACCGTGGCCCGTGTACGAGAGCCGATAGTGACAACGGATATATCTTTCTCGTAAAACACAGGTTCAGCCAAGTTGTTCACGGACGTAATGAATATTCTGATCATTTACATCGTTTGTTAATTTCAATCAAGATATTGAAGAAAATTAATCATTTAGAAAAAGAAAAGACCCCAAGAAGAAAAGACTCTTTCAGACCCCGCCATCTTCTTCGTTTTTAGGGTTCCGTAGTCAACAAGGAACCCTTCTATGTTCTATGTTCTATGTTAGGGGTTTTGGTTTCCGCACTTAGTCCTTCATGTGGACCATTGTGCGTGAGCCATAGTGGCCTTTGGTGGCTTATTCCAACCAGCCCACCTCCCTCCAGAAGTTGATCAGGTTCTTTGGTCTGTGGAGAACATCTGTGTAAGTCCTGGGTGTCCCGAGGGTTTCTGTCCTGATCTGTGTGACACCTGTGCACTCGAAGAGCACATGCGCGACGGTTTCCTCAGTCTCCATGCAAGCCCTGCACAGGGGGCTGTCCGTTATGCCTATTGTGTGGAAGTGTTTGTTTAGGGAGCAGTGTCCCGTTATGGTCCCTGTCAGCAGGCGCATGCCGGTCCTGTCCAGGCGTAAAAGACGTCTGGTTAGCCTGCCATCTAGAGATGGCAGGGCTTCCTTGGATTGCCTGCAGCCTGGTGTCGAGGTCCACCATCTCTCTGCTTGTGTGAGGGTGCGCTCCTGCAGCCATCTACGTATCTGGTTGAAGGGGATGGGTATAATGGGTTCAGGTCCGCAGACTGATGCGCTGGATGCTCTCCTAGCTAGTTCATCAGCCGCGTCGTTGCCCAATGATCCGCTATGTCCTTTAATCCATTGTAGTGTCACTTTGTTGCGTTTAGATACCGTTAGACGTTCTAGTGCATTGTGACATTCTAGTGTTAAGCTTGAAGTGGTATATTGTTTCTCCAACGATTGAAGGACTGAGGCACTATCAGAGAGTATACGTATATGGGCATCCGTAACTCTTCTGGCCTCTATCGCATAAGCTGCTTGTATAATGCCCATGCATTCCGCCTGGTAGACGGTGTTGTACATTCCCAGCGGGCTGGATATATTTATGTTAAGGTCGTGTGAGAAGACTCCAGCCCCGGTTCCGGAATCATTCTTTGATCCATCTGTGTATATCCTCAGCTCTTTCGGGCCTGAGTAGTCACACTGCTCTTCCGCAAGTGTGACATTGTAGTGCTTTTCAAAGTGGTATTGTCTTGGGGCTTTGTCGCATGGTGATGCCATCATTGGTTGTTGTTCGATCGCATCATTCTTAATTCGTGTGTGTTTAATTCTGGAGTCTTTGTTTAGGGTTCCCAGGGCATGAAGCCTAAAGGCGGCTAGGGCCGCCTCCTTCTGCACGATGAGGTGTAAAGGTGGCAGTCCAAGTATTGCCTGTAGGGCAGCGGTGGGTGCAGTTCTCATACAGCTAGTAACTGCCATACAGGCAAATCGCTGCAGCTTTTCGAGGTCTTTTTGGGTTGTGCTCTGGTTTGTTCTGGGCCACCAGACCAATGAGCCGTACGTGACTGTCGGTCGTATGACAGTGGTATATAGCCAGTGAGAGATCTTGGGACTGATCCCCCAATTCCTGCCAAGCATTCGCTTGCACTGCCACAGGGATATGCTGGCTTTTGTGGTGATGTAGTTGATGTGTTTTGCCCAATTCAGCTGTTTATCCAAGAAGATGCCCAGATATTTGGTTTCAGTTGATAGGCTTAGGGTGGTTCCAAAGAAGCGTGGAAGCTGTAGGGTCGGTAGCTTCCTCTTTTTTGTGAAGAGAATCAGCTCGGTTTTTGAAGGATTTACAGATAGCTGGTGTTTGTTGCACCAGTCCTCCACTATTTTCAATGCTTGGCGCATGAGGTTGCACAGGGTATTTTCGTGAGTGCCATTTATTATTATGGTTATATCGTCGGCATACCCTACAGTGAAATAACCGTTTTCATTTAGTGTTTTAATGAGGTCATCTACAACCAGGTTCCATAGTAGCGGTGAGAGGACTCCCCCTTGTGGGCAGCCTTTCGCCACGATGGCCCTTGTAGTGTCGTTTACTGTAACCTGTACAGCTCTTTGCTTGAGCATGTTGCTAATCCATCCGCTCAGGGTTGGGTCTATGTTGTGCCTGTCTAAGGCCATGTTGATGCAGCTGTTGAACGTGGTTTTGTCAAAGGCGCCCTCAATGTCAATAAAGGCGGCCAGTGCTGAGCATTTGTGGTCCACTGCACATTCAATCTTGGATACTACGCTATGTAGCGCGGATTCCGTTGATCTGCCCGTGGAGTATGCGTGCTGTTGTTTGTGAAGCGGTTTTTCCCGAAGAGGTCCGTCTCGGATATACCTATCACAGAGTCTCTCGAGGGTCTTCAGTAGGAAAGATGTAAGGCTTATAGGTCGATAAGCCTTGGGTTGGGTGTAGTCCGTTTTGCCAGGTTTGGGTATGAAGATGACTTTTACCTCCCGCCATGCTAGGGGTATATGTCTAAGTGCTATGCAGGCCTGATAGATTTCCATCAGGTATGGTAGTAGGTGTGCAACCCCCCACTGTAGTAGGGCCGGAAAGATGCCATCTAGTCCTGGGGACTTATATGGCTGAAAGGTGTTAATGGCCCACCTTATCCGGTCTTCCGTTATTATGCTGTGGGCTCTGGACCAGTCCATGTCCGTTGGGGTCCAGTCTGGTTCTGCCTCCCATGTCCTGTCCTCTAGGAGTTTACAGTCGGGGAAGTGAGTCTCGAGAAGGACCTTACTGGTTTCCAGGTCCGTGAGTGTATATGTATTGTCGGGTTTTTTCAGCGTTCCAAGGGTTCGGTCTTGCTCGGTTGAGAGGATTTTCCTTACCCTTGCGGCTTCGTTGTTGGTCTCAATAGATTCACAGAATTTGCGCCAGGCTGTCTTTCTGGCTATTCTGATTTGCTTTTTATATGTGTACTGGGTCTCTTTGTATAGTTCCCAGTCGCTTGGGAGTCTAGTGTTTTTGGCTCTGTTGAATTGCTTACGTAATGCATCTCTGAGTTTACCAAGTTCAGCGTTCCACCAGGGATTCCTCTCATGACTGGTTTTTGGCTCTCTTAGTTTACAGCATGCATGGTAAGCTTCTGTTAGATATTCCGATAGTTTTGTTACTGTGTGTTCTAGTTGGGTTGGGTCTCTTATGGTTATTTGTGATAGGTGTCTAGCCAGCAAGGAGGCTAGGAGGCGTTTATATCCAGGCACATCAGTGCGCCGCGGGTTTCGCCTCGGTGTGGGTTTTCTCGTGTTGGTGGTCAGTGTGAAGCGGATTCTTCTATGGTCAGAGCAGGAAGGCTCGTCTGATACGTGCCAGTTAGTAATGTGGTTAGTCGCGTTTTCTGTAGCAATCGTTAGGTCTATAATCGTTTGTCCTCGAACTGTGACCCAAGTGGGTTCAGAGCCCCGGTTTACGATGTTAAGGTTAGTAGAGAATAAATAGGTGGATAGTACCTCTCCTCTGGCGTTCGGTGCGTCGCTGCCCCAGAGTGGGTGGTGCGCGTTTGAGTCAGTGCATATGATCAGGTCTAGTTTGGCGTCCTCGCAGTGTCGCACTAGGTCAGCCATTTCCTTCGGCGGGCAGTCTGTGCCCTCGCCTGGCATGTATACTGAGGCCAGTACGACATCGGGGACGTCGCTTCCTGTCTGCAACCTGACGGCTGTCAGATCTCTGGAACAGAATTGAGTGAGAGGCGCGGTGGGGATTTCTTTGGGTATGTAGGCACATGTCCTTGGTTTGTCTGATCTGTGTGTGTCGACAATTATCTTACCTCCGATGTTACTGAGGCCGCAGATTTTGTTGTTTCTGATCCACGGCTCTTGGATCAGTGCGATAGTTCTGGGTTTTACCTCCAGGGCCCTGCGTAAGCTAGCCGTGGCAGTCTGGCTATGTTGGAGGTTGGTCTGGATGGATGGACAAGGAACCCTTATAGTTTCGCCATGTCCGTCCGTCCGTCCGTCCGTCCGTCCGTCCGTCCGTCCGTCTGTCCGCAGTTTAGCTCAGAGACGCACAGTACTAGAGAGCTGTAATTTGGTGTAAATATGCGGATTTGTTGTGCCGAAAAAGTGGTAAAATAAAATCTCGAAAAATATTTTTTTTTAGGGTACCTCCAGTACTTACACGTAAAGTGAGGATTTTTTTTTTCTCGCGCACCCCTTAGTGTGGGGTATCATTAAATAGGCCTTTAAAAAATAATGATAGTTTTCATTAACAGTTTTTTGATAAAAAAATTCGTTTGTGAAATATTAAGCTTTAAAGTGCTAAATTTTGCTCGATTCGAGTGTCCCCCCCCTCTACCAGCTAAACGGTTATGTTTGGGGGTGTGAAAAAATTCACAATAATAGTATACAACATGTAACATAATTAACGCACATCCTGAAATTAGTTTGTTCAGAATCGTTTACTGAATCGATTTCTATAATTTTTAATATAGGTAATTTTTATTTTTCAAAAATAATTAAAACTACGGAAATTCCCCCTAAGCCTCTGTACAGTCAAAACAAACTAAAATAGACCGTAAATCAAGGCAACAAGACTTAAAAGTGCAATTTTGTTTGTTTTAATACAAATTCCGTCATTCAATACAAAATAAAGAAAAATAAACCTTACTGCAAAATAACTAATTTAGTAAAATAACAATGCATTAACACGTTAAATTAAAAATTCAATATATGTATTATGATTACAACATAATATTCTAATTGGGGTGTCTGAGGGTGTGCGTTAATTACGTTACATGTTGTATATAACGAAGTTTAAAAGAAAATTATCATGACTAAGTAGGCTTTACAACTTTTCGGGTAATAGTCGACCAACTTATAAAATGTACTTGAAATGTATCGGAGAACATGCTCTTCAACTGCAAATGTAAGTTTGTCAACTTTATTTTTACAGCTTTAGTTTTTTGGGGATAGGTAGGTTTTTATCGTCAACTATTTTTAACTAACTTCAAAAAAAGGAGGAGGTTTTAAATTCGTCGTAATCTTTTCTCTTATGTATTTTCCCAGATTTCTCAAAGACTCCTGGACCGATTTTGAAAATTCTTCTTTTTATAATTAAATTCAGCGAATCAGTTTAGTTAGTTCTCATAAGTATTTTGATGGGCAACTACGGAACCCTACACTGTGCGTGGCCCGACACGCACTTGGCCGGTTTTTTATTTTCTTTTAAACATCTAGAAGTAGGAGCCTCGTCAAGCGGGGCTCCGTCGACTAGCTTCTATGAAGGAAGAACTAGTTTAGCCTAGGCCAACCTAGTTTGGTCCTGAAATCGGGTTTGGCCGGTATCATTATACATAATATATAAAATCTTTTTCAGAATCGCGGACCCGTCGCAGCGAGAGAACCTAGGTATCATAGTGCAATACAAGGTCAAAGTGAAACTGTGCCTCGGCCCTCTTGGCGGGTAAGTCTAATTTACTATTGTTTTTAGGGCTGATTTTTCAATAGTCAGATAACTTTTATAATAAAAATGGTGGTTTGACAACTTGCTGTCATACCGCTATTTTATTCCTCAGATAAAAGTTATCAGACTATTAAAAAAATCCTCCCTTAATTTAATAAAACTTAGATAAGCACGTAAATCCGCATCATAATTAAAAATAATATTTACATGTACAAAATGGCTTTCCAACTTATTTTTTTTTTCATGTTTATAAAATTATAAGGTCGTTTTTCATAGGACTAAGGTCCGAAAACAAAATGAAAGACATTTATATTAATTAGAAGAGTTACTGTATTTGTTTGGTTAAACGTGATAATCTCAGAAACTGTTGCTTCAATTTGAAAAATATTTTAGATAGTTCATTTATCAAGGAAGACTTCGCGGGACTGTCTCATCTGGTAACCATGACCCTAGAACGTAAAGGGCTATTGATGGATTACCGTGGATTTAAGACAGTACAAGTATGACAGTCTCTCCCGTCCCGCCCTGGGTGGGAGATTGGAGCTTGATGATTTTACCACGATTAAAAAAGGCTATAGGCTACAAAATATTATGTAAGGATCAGCAAGAACCAAGCAAAGGGAGTGAGACCACGAGAAACAACTACTATTATGACAAAATTCAGGTTTTTAAATTAGGCCTTTGACCCAGTCAGCCACAAATATTGCTCGTATATTAGAGCCATTTCCTCTGGGTTCTGTAACATAATGTTTGTTTGTCCTACAGCGACCTGAGCGCGGAGCTGCCGTTCATCCTGATGCATCCCAAGCCCGAGGAGGAGCCGCGCGGCCCGCCCGACCAGCCGCGGGTCGACCACGACCTCATACAGCTGGACCCACACCCGTATGTACACTACATAGCAATACTGGACCTAGTCTCTTACGATTGCGACAAAGCTGCAGAAAAATAAGAATACTAAAAATAGGCCGAAACTGCCATTCCAAAGCTGTGCGAGTCCAGACGTGTTTTGAATACAATGAATTGCGTTATTGACACAGCTAAACCTCTCGTGGGGCAACTCAGCCTAATTACTGAACAATGTTTGTTCGAGGCACCTCTCGAATAAGCAAAAAAACAGCTTTTTCATACAAAATGGAAATTGATCGGGCCTATCAGTATGAGGAATCTTTTTTTATTCGAATTTCCAAAGTCTTAGAACAAACAATAGTAACATAGGTGAGTTACCACCACGAGACACAGGTTTTGCTATTAACGTTACACGTTGTAAAATGCTAACAACGAAGGAATGGAACTCTCTGTCTGCGTCTGTGTTTCCGAACACATACAATCCTAATCTTTTCAAAGTTAGAGTGAACAGGCTTCTTCTGGGTAAGCTCGCGTCCTTTGTCTTTGTCACTCCTGACCTCGACTAAGGTCAAGAGCAAAACAAATGTACATTAAAAAAAAAGTTAATCTAATGCTATCTCTTTCCCCCACAGCGACGAGAACGGCCAGGAGCAAGACGACGATATAATATTCGAGGACTTCGCCCGACTCAGACTGAAGGGAGCGGACGCGGATGCCTGAGACCCAGCTCCCCCGCCCCCCTCGTTTCCCTCGCCCCCGCTCCCCCCGCTACGTGAGCCCCGCCCCCTGCGTACGCGCACCGTTCGTCTGTTCTCCTCACTCCCGTACGAAGGCCTGTTGCTGTCTCATATGTTACAAAGGTCGCGTGCCTCCCATCGTCTATACAACGTGTGGCTCTCCAACGGGATCCCGCGTCGCTTGAAGCGACATCTATTCGACAGGCAATGCATAGATTCCGTTTTCCTTAAAGTCGAAAAACTAAAGCATATTGCTCCCGAATCACCGGTACGTAAGGATGCTGACGACTGACGTCTCAAAGGTGTCGTGGAAAATTGACGTCCAGATATCTGATTTACACCCGGCCTTACAAGAATTTTTGACATTATACTTACCTTTACGCACTTATAGAGGAAAGGTAACTCTTCACTTAATGTCTTAAACTGTAAATTAAATTGAATTTTAAACTTTATGGTTCTATAGGCGACGTGGGAATTCGTCAGAAAGTCTCATTAAAAATGCGAGCGTGGGATTAAAATAAGTACACTAGCAACACCGCTGGATTATTCGTAGAAGTCGGTGGTATCGCAAAATATCTATGCATGGAGGCAAAACCTAATACAAACGCAAATACAATCTGTCCATGAACATTTTCAATCCCTGTACAGTGTATAATCGAGAGGATTTGACTATTCACAATATCGTGCGCGTCTGTCCGGTATGAATGACGATCGCAGTTCCGTGCACAACCGTCTTTATTCACCGATATCCGACATTCACGTCACTTATATCCGACAAACGCACACAAACAACTAGCGTTATATAATAAAGAATTTTATATTATATTCGATGTATATTGTATGTGAAAATTTATTTTAATAGATGTCTATTGATCAAATAAGCGAGTACAATGTTTAATTACATTTATTTTTCACTATATCATTGGCCATTGTTTTTTAGGAGTAGTACAATGTTCGACGAATGCATTTAATAGTGTAAAATGAAGTGTTATACCTCTGTAATGTAATGTTTACTTTTCGACGGTAGCGTTGTATATCTTATTGTTGATGTTGAAGAGAATATGATTGTGTTGACTTTGTGAAGGATGAGAGCCGAGATAAACATGTAGGTGTATAGAATTAATGTATTTGTGCACTAATATTAATGCTGTAAGGTTCATTTTGCCTTATGCAGTGGATTTATAGTCTTTTTGCCAGTAATGTGGCCGATGGAGCGTTTCTGTATAGCAGATGTTGGGTGAAAATATATTTATTGTACTTTTAAACAGAAATATGCTCGTCTGTCACACTTCTATTACTATAGCAACGAATACTCAAACCCATTAGTAAATTACCTTCCGTTTTTTGCTTGTAAATGTTTGATTCGCTAATCTAGCATGTAGCAGAGAGGTAAAACGGTATGTTTTTGCTTGTGTTCACAAAGTCATCGCAGTGTGTGGCTCGCGGTCTAGATCGCAAGTGGCCTTTTGTTGACACTTGACAAGTGTCTGCATCATTGTTGATTTATTGTATTTACACTTTTGTGTCGTATAAATTAGAGTCTATTTCAGTTTGTTAGTGGTGTAGATATAACTTATTGTGGAATTTATTATTGTTATTATCTGCACTTGTAGCGTCACTTAAATGTTAGGGTTATACTATCTCATGTTGCAGAGAAAATGATAAATGAATCGCCAAAAATATATCTGATAGAACTCCATTTCTAATATCTCTAATTTATATCACACAAAAAAACAACAATACATAAGTTGCTTGTAATGCAGGGCCATTCTAACAGGAAGTGCCGTTAGTTATCGCGATTATAGACCTTAAATGTTCGTGTAAAAGTCCATTATCGAGTTAATGAACGGCATTTGGCCCAGCATAAGTCTATCTGCGAATCTTCATTAAACATTGCAGCTGCACTGCTAACGAATGTAACAATGGGACTATGTTGTAAATATTCATTAACCTACGTATAATTTGTATTCTGGCCAATAGCGCATTGCTAAACTAGCAGCAGCCAATCAGGTGACAGCAACCGACCTGTATCAGCCAATCAAAAATGATTACGTCATCTCTTTCAATTTTGGTTGGCTGCAATAGAGCTTAATATTATAAAGCGTTTTAAAAAAAGCTGAAATAATCTCGGGCGTTTTTTAAATGTCACTTTATAAATTACTGTAACAGTATTGCATTTAAGTATAGAATTCGAGGCAGACAGTTAACGTGACTTGAAGTTGCGCGTGCGTCCAATTTTATACTTATAGTTAATAATAATAGAGTATTTTATTCAGTGACATCAAAAAAAAGCTTGGGGATATTTTATGTTTTTTTTTTTGGAAAATGATCTTTTTAGTGTTGCGTGGTTCTTTCGCATGAATGATGTTCATAAAGTAAAGTGTAATGGTAGGTATAGATTGCACAAATAAACTAACAATACTATGGGATAAAGGGAAAAAGAAATGGTCTCTGCCCTTAGCAAAGCATGATGGCGCCATAAATCGAACCACGCAGCACTAATTCAAGACTAAAAAATAGAAGACTTCAAGGCCGTTATAAATAATGTACAAGTACCCGCCTTTTGAAAGAGATAGGCGCTATCTCTGTCGCAGGAACCACTAACCAATGACAAACGTCACATAGGTAACGTGTGACAGAGAGAGTGCAAAATTAGGTTATCTCTTTCCAAAAGCCAACTTGTACATTCATCAACTCCTCTGTAACATAAACGTTTTATTGCCAATAAGAATTTAATTGCATATCTACTTGACTAATAAAATGCAGCTTCGTATACCACCAATGTATAAAAACGTTAACAAATAAATTATGTAAAAGTATATTTTTAGTATATTTATGTTATAGGTTGACTCCGTCTGTGAAAATGGCGCGGTCGAGACGTATGTCACTGGTTGTATATTAAAGATGGTGGCTGGTGGTATATTAAAGATCTCTTGAACTATTGAGACATCCTTGTCTATGGAAGGCAACGCATTTGAGATGCTTTATGGGTTGATTATGACCATAGACGATGGTGACCACAGTTGGAGCCCATTCGTACGAGCGCTTTTATTCAGGAGTTCAAAAAGAGCTGAGTTTTAACAATAAGGAAAAAAATGGCACTACCCAGTACTACAAATAATAATTATGCAGTTCGAAAAAAAGCGACGCGCCTTAAAAACGGTGTGAACAGATTCTTGGGAATGTATTTGTTTTATTTCGGTCGCTTTTTTAACGCCCATAAAAAAGCGCTCTTGCGAATGGGCTTTTATCGACGAGAAATTGACTTGAGCCAATCAGATCAGTAAAAGAAAATAATGAGACACATACGAGTACATGTCTTTAATATTTTCTCTCTTTTCATAGTAAATGGATATGAAGCTGTTTCTAATTGGTTCAAGAATATTTCCCGAACTTGTAGTAAAAATATCTATAGTATATAACCAGTGATGACGTCAGCTAGCGGCGAGTACACACTAACGTCTTATGATATTCGTTCTGTGACTATGTACATTAGTTTCGCTGTGTACAGTATAATAGTTATGTACATTGCGTGGCATTTTTCATTGTATAATAAGCTTTATTATCATGCACAAAAGTATTCTATTTCTTTAACACTCAGATGGCCGTAACAGATTGGTCAGTGCTCGCTCTTTTTATCTCCGAGCAATTATTTTACTATACTATTTTTTTTATCAACTTGATCTTTCCATTTGAGCTGGGTTTAAATTTCTCGGTCGCGTTCACCACGCCCTCTGGTGGCTTTCACCTCATTGCCTATTTCAATAAAATTTAATTTCACAAAAATAACGATTCAATGCATTAAATTATTCGGAATTTCAGTTACTATCAAGTTGTATTATTTATGTATTTTAAATGTAAGTATAACGATATGTAATATTGATAGTAGGAACAAATAAAAAAAAAGACGAAACAGTGGAATTTACAGCCAATAGGTAATAATAGCGTGGCCTATGCTGGCACAATACTCTAAGTACAATTAGCCATTTTTAATATACATAATTTATACTTATTATCAGAGGCTAACTTTTTTACTTTCCTTGCACAAATGTAATTTACACCTAAGAAATGAAAACTTTTCTACTTGTATACCACTTGGCTGTAAAGAGAACTCTGTATGATAAATCTTTAGCTAGTACTTTCCAATACCCCATATTATGTTCGTTGTAAGTACTAGCCACACTGAAACCCTTACATATACAGATGCAACTTTATAAGTATGGTAATAAAGTTCATTTTAACAGGTTTCAACTGTGGCTGGTATTACACCGTAATCCTGTGCAGAATTCAATCACTAATGTCAAATCGCACACATTCTTTTTTTTTAATTTTACATCGAAATGTTTTTGATGTATACTTTTTTCAATAAATAATATGTAACCAATGAAGTTTTTATTTATTTTGACCCCTATTTTACATTATACTGTACTTTTTTGTATCTGTTTTTACTTACTTACTTGAGCCCACTTGAGCCCTGCTAGGCGCAATACAGTGTGGCAATCAAATGTCACGACATGTGACCTAGGATGTGACCTAGGATGGCCGTAAAAGTCTTGCCGATTTTGGTCCATCTAACATCAAGGCACTCCATCTCGTAAGCATTCCTGTAATAGCAGAGATGCAGAGATTCAAGCACAGACTAGATAGGTTCAGACAGGGCACTCTCATAAAGAAAATTTGACATGCCCAAAGGTTCACATCATGGTATTAATATAATATATATCGTCAATCCGTGCGACACACGGATATCGTCAGTCCGTGCGACTCTATTATTAGCAAACACTAGCGATTGTCCATACATTTTCTTCGACGCTATGTACCTAGTGTTCTAACTGACCGATATCGCGTCGCGCCACGAGTCAAGTCCCTTACTCTTAAAACCTGGAACTCCTATGATATAAATTACTTTTCATCCCCCCACCTCGGAAAGACTATTTTTTCTCTTCGATATCTGAGCGTAAAAGCCGTTTTTATCCTCTAGTGGATAAAGTAAACTGAATTTAGAACATGCACGTGCGCTAAAGAGCTGTACCAGTAATGCGCCTGCCGACCCCTACAGCTGATCGCTTATTGTGGTGCCCATTTCACGTTCGAAGGTTGTCGTACCACATCAAATTTCAAAAATAGAATTTATTTTTCATCCCCCCATCTCGGAAAGGCTATTTTTCCTCTTCGATATCTGAGCGTAAAAGCCGTTTTTATCCTCTAGTGGATAAAGTAAATTGAATTTGGAACATGCACGTGCAGTAAAGAGTTGTACCAGTAAAGGCGGCTGCTGACCCCTACAGCTGATCGCTTGTTGTGGTGCCCATTGGGCTAACTTGAATCCCGAACCAGAATTCTTTGGTGCGTAATCTACTATTAATTTATTACAATCTAAAAATAATAGAATAGAATAGAAAACATTTATTTGATAATGGACACACACAAAGACATAATAAAAAATAAAATCTCAGACTCGGAACCTTCTTGACTCAGAACTTTTCTTTTGCGGTTTTCTTTTCACGTCCTACTTATTGTTAAGACAAACCAAGATAAAAATAAGGAACTTAAAGACATACTAAACTATGTTTTATTTTCTGTAATACTTACCTACCTATTATAACGTAGTAAGTAGTTATACCTATTACCTTAACTTTTTTTGCATCTACTCATTTCCTCGTTGAGGTGGGATGAAAAGTTACGTGTTGCACTCGAGTGCAAAGATTTTTCACCTTGTGCTCTTTCGATTCCCTCGCTACCGCTCATGATTCTAATTTTTGAATCACTCGTTGCACTCGTGATTCAATTTTAGAATCATTCGCTTGCTCGGTCATCAAAATTGAGCACGCGGTTAAAAAGCAACTTTGCACTCTTGTATAACAAATAAAAGGTCCTAAACATTAGAATGTGCATTGATCATGATTCAACGGAGCTGTCCCTTTCATGAGATACGATCTATGAAGCAAACCACCGGGCAGCGTGAGCCACGACTTTCTATATTATTGTTATATTTTTCCTTTAATAAATAAGAGTCATTTTAATATGTGTGAGTTTTGCATTGGTTTCTTTTTTGCAAATACCTACTGCAAACGAGTGAAAATTACAACTTTTAGGTCAAAGAAGTAACATAAAACGAAACGTAATGCTGTCTTCCTCTTGGTTGACATTTGTCAAATCGCGTCAAATCAAAGTTTTGCAGGTTATGTTTTATTTACTGGAAGTATTATTTTAGAGTTTTATGAAGAATAAATGTTCTCAAGCATGTTTTGAATGACATTCTTGATGTGATAGTAAAATAAATTATAAAAAAAAATCAGAACAAATGATTTAACCAAGCGCTTGAGCGTTCATCCATTGATAAAAACCAAAACTGTAATGTAAGAAGGTTTTTGAAGAATTTCGGCACTATGAGTTCTCGAGGGCTTTCGAAGAAAGAACTAGAAGAGTTGAAAAAGAAAGAAGAAGAAGAAGCGGCCGCTCATGTAAGTGCACGTAGTGTGTTTCACCAAACTAATATTGAACAAACGAATATCACGGAACATCCTAATTTACCGTTTAAAATAGACGCATAAGAAGAATCAAATATAATATCAGTCAGTTTGCCATGTCGCTATGCTATTAACATACCTCGCAATAAAGTTGTTACATTCTATTTAACTAACTCAGCCCATGTTACACAGAACTGTGTTTGTTCTAAGACATTTAAATTCACAAAAAAAAAAATGACTTCAGTGGGCCTGGTCAATTTCTCATTTTGTATGAAAAACTTAAAATAAGAATAAATTAAAATGAGAGTAAATTTTTTTATTTGTGACTTTCCAAAAGTCCTAGAACAAACATTGTTCAGTAACATGGGCTGAGTTACCCTACGAGAGGTTTTCTGCATTTAAAGTACCTACATGTTGTAAACATTGAAAGATTGCGTTTTTTCAAAATTTATCATGATCCATTCCTCTGCTAACACGTTCAATTCAGGGTCGGACTTGTCAAGCGTGTTGAGCTTTCTCAGCATAATTATGCATCTTCTTACTATTTATAATGATAACAGGTCTTCAAGGAGTTTGTGGAGACGTTCCAAGAGGTCCCCAGCACCACCAGCAAGGTCTGGGTCAAAGCTGGCACATATGATGCTGGAGCTAGAAGTAAGTCATATTTTTATTTTGTCAGTAAGTCATATTTTTATGATCTTATTTTTTAATGATTTTTGTTTATGGCCTTCTTAAAAGATGACACCATCTACAATCCATACCAACATACGTTGTTTTTTTAAATAGAAATAACCTGTTTGAAATAAAAAAATAAATCATTTTTTTTTAATTTTTCATATTTTTTTTAAATGTGTAACAAGAAAATGTTTGCAAACAGTTTCTATGGGTTGTCATGCGACTAGGTCAGGCACAAGATTTAACATTATTATCATTTTATGACATTTTTTTATCAATCACACTTCTTCTTCTCTGGTTACCTGGAAGTCTTATACTTGTGATGTAGGAGGCTCCTAGTACAAGTACCAGTCATTGAGCACATTAAATATAATAAGTAGTCAATAAACCTGATGAGCACTACCACTATTTTCTTTCGTTTTCAGAGGAAGACACATCCGAGAGAGGCAAGCTCTACAAGCCTGTCTCCCGCTTGGATGAGAAGCGCAGTATTCCCGAGGTGGATGTGGTCCGTACATTAGTACAGAGGCCTGAGCCTCCGGGCCGGCCTCATGCCAAGAAGAAGGGACAGGATAAGAAGAAGAGCAATTTGGAACTGTTCAAAGAGGAATTGAGACAGTATGTTATATTCAAATGTTGTTTATTATTTAGCAGCACTGTTGGTAGTTATTAATTGACTGCAGTACTGCATGCATGTTGCGCTCCAAAACATGTAAAATGTACTTATTCTCTTTAGTAAAGATTTATATTTGTTTTACTGTCATAGTCAACTTGGCGAAGACCGTCTGGCGGGTAGGACCATACAATAAGCAATAAACAAAGTCTGAATAACCACAGCAATTAAATGAAAAAATGGTTCATATGAACTGTTAAAACTTAATTTTTTGTAGTTCGGGTTGTCTCGCTGTGGTTATTCAGACCTTGTTGTATTGCTTATTGTACGGTCCTACCCACCAGACGGTCTTCGCCGGTTGACCTTTATACAAATGCGAAGTAATTCTACTACTTATAAATATTCTGTGCCTCTTCATCAACGAGGAGTTTATATTGTTAAGAATATTATATTTTCCATTACAGGATACAAGAAGAAAGGTCAGAGCGTCATAAATACAAGAATGTATTGCGTGAGCGCGGTGTGGTGGGTGTGGAGCCAGCCCTTGATATCATTCCTGATGTTGGATCTTATGACACGGGAGACCCTAACACTACTAATTTATACCTTGGCAATCTCAACCCTAAGGTAAGTCTAATAAGATTGCAGTTGTAATGTTGTTTTCTGAATTTTCAAGGCAATGAATTAACTCAGGTTATTACACTCTATTACTCGACAAAGCTTATTCAAACATATTGATGGCACCTAGCCAATGCAAATCGTGCTACAATAGTATAAAACACTAATTATTTCAAAAAATCTGTAAATTGTTTTTTTTTATTAACCTATATTGTCCCACTGCTGGGAAAAGGCCTCCCCCATAACCTTCCACTCTTCCCTCTGCGCGAATTGATTAAATATGGCACTTACTAATATTATAAAGCTGTACAGTTTGTTTGTTTTTTTGTACGTGCAAATCCCAGGAACTACTGCCTACTGGTTCGAAATGAAAAAATCTTTTTGTGTTGGACAGTCCATTTATTGAGGAAGGCTATAGGTCATATAACATCACGCCACTACCAATAGGAGCCAAGCAGTGGGGTATAAACTGTGTGGATGAGCTACTACTAAAATAAACCAAGTTGAAACTTAAAGATTTACCAACATAAATTTACGATTAAGTTTCCCAATTCTCAGAAACAGAATAATAGGGCGTAACCCCAATATACTATCCATCAGCATAATAATGTTTACTTCTTCCACTCGCCATTTTTCTTATAGTAAACCTCTTTTTTTTTTCAACAGATAACAGAACAGCAGTTAATGGAGATCTTCGGTCGGTACGGCCCTCTGGCCAGTATCAAGATCATGTGGCCGCGGTCTGATGAGGAGAAGGCGCGCGGCAGGAACTGTGGCTTTGTGGCCTTCATGTCGCGCAAGGACGGCGAGAGAGCACTCAGATGTATCAATGGTAAGAACATTAGAAAAGAAGAAAGAAAGAAAAAACATTTATTTGGCGCAAAGGGACCGCACTAGACACACACATTTGAAATAAAAATATACACAGAAAAGAAAAGGAAAAAAGAAAACCTTTATCTAACACAAAAAAAAAAAAAAGAATATTTTTTGGTGTGTCTCACAGCTGCGCCATTACATTTTTTACTTTTAATAGATAAACTCAAAAACTTCTGGAAATTTTAGAAAAATCTTTCATGATTACAAAGCTTTTTTATCAGCAATTAACAAATGCTATTGTGTTCCACGCGTGACGCGCGCGCCTCAAAGAGCGTCAGCATAATGACGGGGCTCCCTCTAGACAGCCAAGGCCTACCGGGGTCGCGGGACTTATCTCATTACCGTGACCCCGGAACATAAAGGTAAAGGACTATTGAAGGACACCGTGGCTTTTTAGATAGTACAAGTCTGACAGTTCCTCCCGCCGTGCCCGGGGTGGGAGGACTCATTTGATGATTTTACCACGCTAAAAACAAAGATAACAGATGCTATGTTTACTTTAAAATCGCCCTTATTCTACTACGTGGGCTACTTCTAGTAATGGGTATATAAAAATACCTCGAGGGATTTTCTATCTGACTTCAAAAATGAGGAGGTGTATAGTGATTTCGGGTTCGATTTCTGAGATTTCATTTTGTTTGAATCAGACTTCTCGAGCAATCTGTGTATGTTGATAAATGGTTCACTGCTCAAGCAGTTCGTACTCCGTGTGACCTGTGTGATGAGCAGTCAATCTGTCAGAGGAGTAAAAAAATACATTAAGTAACTACCTTACTGGTAGCAGATAATAATGCTATTGAAGTCAAATTATTCACATACCAATGTTTGATACCATTTTTCTAAAACCAGGCAAAGAAATAATGAGTTACGAGATGAAGCTGGGCTGGGGCAAGGCGGTGGTGATCCCGCCGGTGCCCATCTACATCCCTCCCGCGCTGCAGCAGCCCAGCAAGCCACCGCCGCCCTCCGGACTGCCCTTCAACGCACAGCCGCCCAAACATCTCGCTAATAAGGTAACATCTACATCCCTCCCGCGCTGCAGCAGCCCAGCAAGCCACCGCCGCTTTCCGGACTGCCCTTACGCACAGCCGCCCAAACATCTGCTAATAAAACATCTACAATCCCGCGCTGCAGCAGCCCAGCAAGCCACCGCCGCCCTCCGGATGCCCTTCAACGCACAGCCGCCCAAACATCTCGCTAATAAGGTAACATCTACATCCCTCCCGCGCTGCAGCAGCCCAGGTAGCCACCGCCGCCCTCCGGACTGCCCTTCAACGCACAGCCGCCCAAACATCTCGCTAATAAGGTAACATCTACATCCCTCCCGCGCTGCAAGCCCAGCAAGCCACCGCCGCCCTCCGGACTGCCCTTCAACGCACAGCCGCCCAAACATCTCGCTAATAAGGTAACATCTACATCCCTCCCGCGCTGCAGCAGCCCAGCAAGCCACCGCCGCCCTCCGGACTGCCCTTCAACGCACAGCCGCCCAAACATCTCGCTAATAAGGTAACATCTACATCCCTCCCGCGCTGCAGCAGCCCAGCAAGCCACCGCCGCCCTCCGGACTGCCCTTCAACGCACAGCCGCCCAAACATCTCGCTAATAAGGTAACATCTACATCCCTCCCGCGCTGCAGCAGCCCAGCAAGCCACCGCCGCCCTCCGGACTGCCCTTCAACGCACAGCCGCCCAAACATCTCGCTAATAAGGTAACATCTACATCCCTCCCGCGCTGCAGCAGCCCAGCAAGCCACCGCCGCCCTCCGGACTGCCCTTCAACGCACAGCCGCCCAAACATCTCGCTAATAAGGTAACATCTACATCCCTCCCGCGCTGCAGCAGCCCAGCAAGCCACCGCCGCCCTCCGGACTGCCCTTCAACGCACAGCCGCCCAAACATCTCGCTAATAAGGTAACATCTACATCCCTCCCGCGCTGCAGCAGCCCAGCAAGCCACCGCCGCCCTCCGGACTGCCCTTCAACGCACAGCCGCCCAAACATCTCGCTAATAAGGTAACATCTACATCCCTCCCGCGCTGCAGCAGCCCAGCAAGCCACCGCCGCCCTCCTGACTGCCCTTCAACGCACAGCCGCCCAAACATCTCGCTAATAAGGTAACATCTACATCCCTCCCGCGCTGCAGCAGCCCAGCAAGCCACCGCCGCCCTCCGGACTGCCCTTCAACGCACAGCCGCCCAAACATCTCGCTAATAAGGTAACATCTACATCCCTCCCGCGCTGCAGCAGCCCAGCAAGCCACCGCCGCCCTCCGGACTGCCCTTCAACGCACAGCCGCCCAAACATCTCGCTAATAAGGTAACATCTACATCCCTCCCGCGCTGCAGCAGCCCAGCAAGCCACCGCCGCCCTCCGGACTGCCCTTCAACGCACAGCCGCCCAAACATCTCGCTAATAAGGTAACATCTACATCCCTCCCGCGCTGCAGCAGCCCAGCAAGCCACCGCCGCCCTCCGGACTGCCCTTCAACGCACAGCCGCCCAAACATCTCGCTAATAAGGTAACATCTACATCCCTCCCGCGCTGCAGCAGCCCAGCAAGCCACCGCCGCCCTCCGGACTGCCCTTCAACGCACAGCCGCCCAAACATCTCGCTAATAAGGTGACATCATTCAACAGTTTTTATTATTGTAAGCCATACTGTTAGCCTAGTATGTCTAAATTATTGTTACATCGGAAGAGCGAGGCTTTCCCAACACAAGTATCTTCTGATTACTTCCTGGGAAGCCCCGGCAACGTACTTGTAAAGACTTATTGAAATAAATTCTTTTTTTTTTAAATAATCGTTTTTAGCTGGCGCAGTGAATAAGAATAACTTATTTGCGTAACGTATAGGTACTACTAGTTGTAACAATTGGTGGTTTAGACACAAACTATATTTTGCCTGTTTAGGGCATGCAAACTTCACATTATATAAAGGGTACGACGGCTGAGTCGTAGACTGCTGCGCTGCGTGTCACGGGTTCGATCCCCGCACGGAACAATTTGTGTCTGGGTGTTTGTGTATGTGAGTTTCTATATTTGTAAAAGCACTCACGATACAGGAAAAATGCTTAAGTGTGGCAATGTTTAAAAAACAAAGCAATTCAGGTCTAGTCGCAATCTCGTCGCAAAATACGGAAATGAGAAGTTATTTCATTCAGTTAGTTGCATTAATGTATGTGTTAAGTTATAGTTTAAACTTTTCCCAAGATATTAATCTTAAATTTATTTGTAGATTCCCCGAGTGCGGCCTGGAGAGTACTACCCGAGTGACCCTGATGATAGGAAAGATTATGAACAGGTAAATCACTATTGAATGATATTGATATTATTACAGGGTATTTCTTTTAAGTTGGCCAACAGGGGGTAATCCGTCCATAAGAGGTATGGAAAAACTTTGTAAGGAACCTTTTTTGAACCCAAAAGGCAATCCGATTTTATTTTCCTATACATTGAGATTATCCTTACATGAAACAAATTCGGTAGCTTTAAATAAATTTTGGTCTATTGCATTAATTTTTGTGGACAACTCGCACTTGACCAAAATATTTATCATCAAAAAAGAGCTAAAGCCGAGTTTTCACAGTAAGAGTTGGCTCGGATCGAGTGCACTCGTACGAGTCAGCTTCGTACGAGTGTACACGGATAGTGGTTTTGTCGCCATATTGTTCATAAAAATGATCCACAGAGTACATTCAAATGATCCGAGTGACTCGAAAAATAGAAGAGTCCGAGTCGCTCGGATAGACGTTGGCATCCGAGTGCGCTCGGATTACGTGTTTACATGATACGAGTAGCATCCGAGTAGACTCCGCACTCGGTCCTCTGTGAAAACCCGGCTTAAGTATTTTCGCATTTCTTGAAGATTCGGATTTCCCTCTGTTGGAAAACTTAAAAGAGTAAGCAGTATACATAGTACATGGATCTTACAGCCAAAATCGGGATTAACTCTGATATCAATAGCATCAGTTAAGCTTTATACATAAAAATTCTATGGCAAACTTACATTCGGTCTACTATTAAGGCGCCGCTAGTCGCGAGCTCGAACTCACTGGCAGGCATGGTCAAAAACCATGATATTTCACCGGAAATCGAGCCATATTGTTCATGTGTGCGCGAGCGTCATCCCCCCGTGAAGTGCAGGGGAAAACTTATTCAGTGAGATGCACGATCATTCAGAGTTAAAAGGCGCGCGTAAAAAAAACGAAAAAGCCTATGACTGTTGGGGTTTTATGAAAAAACCACTGCACCAATTAATTTCAAATAAAATTTCAATTCTTCGATAAATTTGCTGTGTCGGTACGGACTTCGTTTTGGAAAGAAGTAGTGGACCAAAATTGCCCCACGTCCTTACAAAGGACATACGTCAATAATAGGTAAAAAATTGAAAAAAATATATTCTAATTCTTAAGTTCATGTTTACACCTTCATATGGAAAAATTGCTTTAAAAAATTCCAGGCGCTGATAAGAAAAATTCGTTTGATGCGTATTTATAGACCGAGATTAAATTTTTTTTTAGGTTTGAAAGGGTTCCCCCATGGTAGTCCCACGGTGTAAAGTCAGGTTTTGGTCTCCAGGACCCCGGATGCCCATCTTAAAAATAAGCTCATTTTTGTACCCGATTGTTAGTTATTCACTCTCTTGTAGTTTCTTTTGACAGCACGTTTAGCGGGGTGGCTGAGCGGTTGGACTGCTGCGCTTCGTGTCGCGGGTTCGATTCCCGCACGGAGCAAAGATTTATACGATCTACAAGTATTTGTTTCGGGTAACTGGGCGTTTGTGTATGTAACTACATACACAAACTCCCTAGGTATTTGTGTGTGAGTTTCATGTTTGTAAACGCACCCATGATACAGGAGGAATTCCTGGTGTGAGCAATGTTAAAAAAAACTGTAACGTGACGCATTATGATGAGACAGAATCAAAGGTATCGCGAGGGAGTGGCAGAGGTTATCTATCTAATATCTTTAAACGAGCAATTCCAATATTTATTTATATATAATCAGGATCTCGGAAATTGCTCCAAGGATTAACATGAAAGTTACAGATTAGGGGTTTTTCTCTCAAGGAATCGCTGCATCAAGGTCCCAGGTTCGAGAAAAGCCCGGTTCCCGTTCCGAAAAAGCAGTGGTGGCCTAGTGGTATCTGCCCCGACTTACGAGTTGTAGGTCGTGGGTTCGAAGCAGTCAGGCGCATTACTTTGTGTTATTTATTTCATCGCACTGCTCTCAATACGGTGAAGTAAACATCGTGAGGAATCCGGCATAACCTAGCAAAAATTCGAGCAGCCATGTGACGTCCAGCCAATCCGTACTGGCCCTCCGGTGGTGGATTATGGCCCACTCCCTCTCACAGAGAGGAGGCCTGTGTCCCAGCAGTGGGAACAGAACATTAATAGGCTGGTAATGATGAAATAGCACTTCCCGCGACTTCGTCTGCTCGTGTTTCTAAGCGAACTCAGTGAATTTAAACGCCCGTCACCCTCCCGGATACAATAACTAAAATGCCCATATTTACAACGCACTCATAGCCGTACCAAGCTTCAAGTTTATAAATCCAAGGAATAAGATTTTAACAGGTTTTCATCTTTTCACCCCCTTACATGTAATCCACACAAAATCCTTTCTTAGTGCTGACCTACGCATAGCCAACTACCGTCCTTAATTCAGGTTACACGTTTAGATCCTTCCTTTCACTTGAATACTCCTTTTCACTAACTATGGGAATGATTTTCGAAAAATCCCAAACATCGTCGCTAATTATTTCTGAGGTATTAATTCACCTAATACTGACCTCAAATTCATCAACTCGCGTGTTATGATTTTCCCAGCAAACGTTATCCGTCTTAGATCCATTTTAAGTAAAAATATCTGGTTGACCGAGCTTCACTCGGTTTTTAAAATGTCTATATCTTGGGAACCGGGCTCTCGAACCTTCGGGACACGGGCTTTCGGGACCTTGATAAACGATTCCTTGAGCCGAAAACCCCTAATCTGTAACTTTCATGAAAATCCTTGGAGCAATTTCCGAGATCCTGCAGCATATAAAAGAACAGCTGACTCGGCCACGCGTTGCTGTGGCTAAAGTTTTTGTTATATTACAATAGTAAACAATATTGCGACTATACATTTGAGATTTAAACTATCCTAGGTAAATCTACATCAAACTACACCGGTGTGCGAATTTTATTATAATCGGCAAGTGACCGGAGTCCATTGAGGACAAACATTGTGACACGAATTTATATATATTAAGACATGCTCGTTTAAAACATTAGATAGATAACCTCTGGAGACCACTCCCTCGCGATACCTTTGATTCTGTCCCATCATAAGCCACCGCATTGCCTCACACCGGATTCCTCCTGTATCATGGGTGCGTTTACAAACATAGAAACTCACACACAAATACCTAGGGGTTTGTGCTATGTGAGTTACATACACAAACGCCCAGACAACCGAAACAAATACTTGTAGATCGTACAAATCTTTGCTCCGTGCGGGAATCGAACTCGCGACACGCAGCGCAGCAGTCCTACCGCTCAGCCACCCCGCTAAACGTGCTGTCAAAGAAACAACAAGAGAGTGAATAACCAAAATCTCGCTAATAAATGAGCTCATTTTTAAGATTTTTCTTTTATTTATTGAGACCGAAGACCTGACTTTAGCCTACTAATGGGGGAAATTATTTCAAACAAAAAAAGAATTTTTTAAATCGGTCTTTACGCATACAAACGAATTTTTCTTATCAGCGCCTGGACTATTTTTAAAGCAAACAATGAAGGTGTAAAAACTGAATTGAGTATAATATTTTTTTATACATTTTTATCTTTCTTTTGAGGTATTTCACTTTGTTATAGGACGTGGCGCATTTTCTATGGATTGTGATCCTTCTTCTTTGATGCTTCTTTAGCTTCTATTTACGTATAAAGTTGTGTTACTAGTTAGCAAAATCAAACGAATCTTTAGAAGCTCGTAACTTTTTAATAGATTCATATTTTACAATTCTGCTTCCGTACAGACAAAATTAATCTATATATATAAAAGCAAAAGGTCACTCACTCATAGGACACGAAAGCTCGGAAACTACCAGTGCTAAGGGTTCAAAATTTTGCACAGGGGTTCTTTTTAGGACGTAGGTACCCGCTAAGAACGGATTTTGCGATATTACGCCCCTAAGGGGTTGTTTTTGGGGTTGGCAGTTTGTATGAAACTTTTTTGCTACAAGTACTAGGATTTTTAAATTCTGTATGCGGGTTCTTTTTAAGACGTAGGTGCTACTTTAGAAAAGGGTTTTTCGAAATTCGACCCCTAAGGGGTTGTTTTTGGTGTTGAAAGTTTGTTTGAAAATTCGTTATTACACGTGCTAGGAGTCTCAAATTTTTCATGGAAATTGTTTTTAAGACGTACGCACTACCCTCAACGGGGTTTTTCGAAATTCAACCCCTAAAGGGTTGTTTTAGGTGTTGATAGATAGAGGTCTCAAATTTTGCATGGGGCTTCTTTTAAGGACGTAGGTGCTCACAAAGACAGGATTTTGCGAAATTTCACCTCTAAAGGGTTCTTTTTAGGGTTGATAGGTTGTATGAAACTTTTTTGCTACAAGTACTAGGAGTTTCAAATTTTGCATGCGGGTTCTTTTTAGGAAGTAAGTGCTACTTACGACAGGGGTTGTGAGAAATTCGATCCCTAAAGGGTTGTTTTTGGTGATGGTAGTTTGTATGAAACTTTCGTTACTACAAGTGCTAGGAAACTCAAATTTCGCAATGGGTTTGTTTCAGGACGTACGTACTACCTTAGACGGGGTTTCTCGAAATTCAACCCCTGTGGGGTTGTTTTAGGTGTTGATAGATAGAGATCTCAATTTTTGCATGGGGGTTCTTTTAAGGACGTAGGTTCTCACTAACACAGGATTTTGCAAAGTTTCACCCCTAAGGGGTTGTTTTTGGGGTTGATAAGTTGTATGAAACTTTCGTAACTACAAGTGCTAGGAATCGCAAATTTCGCATGGGAGTTGTTTTTAGGACGTAAGCACTACCCAAGACGGGGTTTTTCAAAATTCAACTCTTAATTGGTATGAATAACAGTATCAATCTTCATAACTACAAGCAAGAACTAGGAGTTTTAAATATTTCACAGGAGGGTTCTTTTGGCACGTAGGTGCTTCTTAAGACAGGATTTTGACGGAAAATTCTCTCTCGAAGGCGCAGTTTATAGCTTTGGGCACACCGCAATCGTGGCGGTAAGACCCCTCTTTGAGGAGTGGCTGGAGAGGCGTCACGGCGTCCTTATCTGCCGTCTGACGCAGGTCCTCACCGGGCACAGATGTTTCGGGAGGTTCCTGTGTCGTATGGTGAAGGAAGAAACGCCTGGGTGTCACCACTGCGAGGATCGCCCGGAGGATACGGTGGAGCATAGGTGCAGGATTGCCCCGCTTGGGCAGATCACCGCCGTGTCCTCATGCTGCGGGGCGTGACGGAATGGGAAGCGGAGGAGAAGGCTTGCAAAGGAGGAGGCTGAACACGTGAGGGAGAGGACAGCGTCCACCTCATGAACCAAGTGCCGCGGGAGACGTCGCAAGACGTTCTCCAGCCACCGTAGGCGCGGGCAATGTGGACGGCGAGTAATGGGTGACTCGCCGTCTGATCATGGACCATGCCCGGGTCGACGGTGAGTTGTGTTCCAAGGGCGCCTCAAGGAGCTGTCCTGTCAGCAATCGGACGGGGCCTCCCTAAGAGGGCCAGAGCCTGCCGAGATCGCGGGACTGTCTCACTCGGTAACCGTGACCCTGGTACATAAAAGGTTATTGAAGGAAGACCGTGGATTTTAGTCAGTACAAGTCTGACAGTCCCTCCTCTCTCGCCCTGGGCGGGAGGACTCATTTGATGATTTTACCACGATAAAAAAAAGTGGTCGTTTATACATTCATAGTTTGTATGAAACTTCGGTACTACAAGTGCTACGAGTCTCTTATTTTCCCTGGGGTATATGTCTTTAGGACGGATGCTTATTAAGATGGGATGTTGCGAAAACTGACTGTTAAAGGGTTGTTTGTTGGTCGATGGAATTTTAGTTGCATATTGATTTAGATTTTTGGCCGGAGAAGAAATTCACAGAAGCAAAGTTCGAAGTAAGCGCGGACGAAGTCGCGGGCGAAGTGCTAGTAATGAGACAAAACGATCCCATGTTTAATTTTGGATGTACTTTGTCAATTAATGGAGTAAAACCCCAACGAAGTTTCTATGGAAAAAATGTTGACTTGTTTGCTCTTAAGCCAAATTACTGGATTGCTATTAAATATTGATGTTTTTTCACAGATTCTATCGCAATCAATAGTTAAAGTTGTAGTTCCTACGGAGAGGTAAGCACTTATTATTTATAATATGATATATGAACGCAGTTTTCCAGAAATTGAAATACCTAACGATAGAATTGTTAGATTTGAAAGTAAAGTCGAAAATCGCGAGCGAAGTCGCGAACAACGGCCAGTTTAAAAATAAATAGATTAATGTAGCTTTCTACATAAAAAAAAAAACAGTTTTTACCGTGTTTTGCTATGCATGCGAAAATGTTTTTCATTTCTAAAAAAAAACACGTTACGTTTTTTTCCTATCTAGTTATGTCTAATCAATCACATAATCTTTTCCATTCTTCAGAAACATCCTTATGCTCATCCATCGTATGGTCGAGTTTGTCATTCGGGAAGGTCCGATGTTTGAAGCCATAATCATGAACAAAGAGATAAACAACCCATTCTTCCGGTTCCTGTTCGAGAATCAGTCGCCGGCGCACGTCTATTATCGATGGAAACTATTCTCTATGCTTCAAGGGGATTCCCCGAAACAGTGGTCGCTTGATGACTTTAGGATGTTTAAAGGTAAGTAAAAACGGCTTGTTGACATGTCTACAGAGTGCATCAGGATCGATGGGCTATTAGGGTCGTTACGCAGTGGGTTTGGAACGGGTGTCTTTGCCGAGGGAGGCCTAGGAAACAGTGGCTTGACGAACTAGACACTTTTATGACAGATAGGCCGGACAAAGCCACACACAGGGAAGAGTGGAAGGTTATGGGGGAGATCTTGCCCAGCCGTGGGACAACACAGATTTAAAAAAAAGAACGGCTTGTATTAAACTGATGCGTTTTTTAAATAAGTAGTTATTTATCTACACGCAACTTTTTAGTATTGTTGGTAAAACGTGTGAAAAACATATCAAAAATTTTGTTGGACATAGTGAACTGGCTTGTAAAGTAACCAATAAATCTTTCATATAATGCAGAAATTCTAATCTAATGAAGTTTGTTCAGTATTAATTACTTTTGGCAGAAAAATCCTAAACGGAGATATTTTTTGATATGATATATTCTGACTTAAAAATGTGCTTTTCTTTAGGTGGTTCTGTATGGCGACCTCCCGTCATGAACCTATATACGGCCGGCATGCCCGACGAACTGGTAGAGGAAGAAGATGCCAAAGAAAATATTAGAGGAACGCTGTCTAACAAGTAAGTACATCAAAATTTTTAGTAACACAAACGAGCTCCATACATCGTAAAATCATCGATAATTATTTTTGTTTACAAAAATGTATAAATGTGTAAAATGCGTACAAAAAATATAAAACTCGCTTTAGCGAGATTACAGGGACACCCCGAAGTTAGGTTTGGTTTGGTTTCTTTAAATCCTGCAAAAAAAAAAAAAAAAAAGAACCCCGTGACGCGGGGTTTGTCGTTCCTGCATAGGTTGATTTTTTTATTATTATTACAGAGGATAGGTTAATTTCTACAATACTTTATGATACACAATTTGGTGATTCTTGTTTATGGATAAAACTCTGGCAGGTATTTCGATATTTTGGTTTTAAAATACCTAGGTACTTTTCTGGTAGGCGTTTAAACACTAGCCATTAAAAATGTTAAAGCTGTTAAGCTAATCAAGTCAAGCATCTCTTTCACCTTAGTGACGTTTCTCGCCGGTTTGTCTATATTTCAGGGTGGGTAAAGCTTCGTGCGACAGAGATAGCGCTATACGAAGCCGAAACTAGCCGATTGTCTCTTTCTGAAAGGTCGATGTGCAATATTAAATTTTATTACGGATATCTGTAGGAGTGCGTTGCATCGCAGTGCGACCCTCTGGAGTATACCTCATTGTATTGGATTGGATACAACTAGAATATAGATTAATTTGAATATGAAATCTAGCTTTGCCAGTATGATTGTAAGTTGCGCGTAGCTTATTAATAATCAATAGTGTTTTAATAATAACCTCCTTCTTTTTGAAATTGGTTAAGGGTGCTCACACATCTATCGACGCGGAATCGGATTTTTCCGTCGCCCGAGACACGCATTATGCTTTCTGTCTCGATCTAGCAAATGGCAGTTCTAAGCGACAGAAAGAGAAAGGGCGACGCAAAAAGCTGATTCCGCGTCGGTAGATGTAGGAGCACCCTAAAAAGTATTCAAACACTATTGATTAGTGTTTCATAAATGCTACTCGATTGAACTGACATATTTTTGTTTGTACCTCAGTCAACGTGATCGTTTAGAAGAGCTGATCCGAGGTCTGACGCCGGCACGCTGTAGTATAGGTGCTGCCATGGCGTGGTGTTTGGAACATGCAGAAGCGGCGCCTGAGGTATTGTTTACAATTATTATTCTACTATATAAAAATAAGTCGGGTTTTCCTTCCTGACGCTATAACTCCCAAACGCACGAACCGATTTCCACGGTTTTGCATTCGTTGGAAAGGTCTCGGGCTCCGTGAGGTTTATAGCAAAGAAAAACGAAGCCATCTGGTGGCGAAACGGAGTTCGCCGGGTTTGCTAGTTATTAATATTTTATTTCAATATTGTAAATACAGAAATTAATGTTATCTGGTTCAAGACTGGTCGAAATTTTAACGTTCAATTAATATAATTTGTTAGCACAAAAATGCTCATAAAATAAAAACTAGTGAACCAAACTGAATGACTTTTCATGGGACCAATTGACAGATATACTGCATCGAATTAAAAAAAATATATGTATATATCAAAGTCGAATCACCCAGTCGTAAGTTATAAGCAACAAACATAAAAACATACAGTCGAATTGAGAACCTCCTCATTTTTTTGAAGTTGATCAAAAATGACGTGTAAGAATGATAAATCAATTAAATAGTGCATAACGCAATACATAGATAACATGTTAATCCCGAACCAATTTTCCCTCTCATCTATTCACCTAGTCATTAACTATTACTGTCACAATTTTACTATTATTATGAAGTTAATCCACACAATGTTCCTGTCCTAGGTGTCGACATGCCTGGCGGAGTCCCTGTCGGGCCCGCACACTCCTCCTCACCGGCGGGTCGCCCGTCTGTACCTGTTGTCCGACATCCTCCACAACGCGGGCGCCAAGCTTACCAACGCCAGCGCATACAGGAGCGCGTGAGTGTCTTTATTATATTAAGTCCGATCGAAAAGCCGGAGGAATATTTTAGTACATTGACCTATTATCGACGGATATGCAATGGTCGCCATCTATGCAGTGAGACTCATTATATTTACACGGGAGTGACAGAGACAGGTAATAATAGGTTAATGTACGAAATTCCTCCTGCTTTCCGACCGGTCTTTAGCTCAGTACTTTATCATTACGTGTCGTCTTACGTGGAACATGACGTATGTACACACGGCTACACATCAAGCTATGTGAAACTAGTATATGCTGACTGTTCAATGTGAGGAAAGATCATATAAAGCGAGTCCAAGACAAACTGGTTTTGTATAGCTTGACAAGATAAGTCTAGGCATTGTTTTATTAGCTTATAAAAAGCGACAGTCATCAATCGTATTGAACATTTACTTTACTATGAATAATAAATATATGTTCTTTCGTACTCGCTGTATCATGCACACGCAGGGCGATAAGCGGCCCACACAAAAATACGGCGATGTATACATAGAGCGTTCACTGAAAAACAGCTACAATAAGCGCCATGAAGCCCATGCCGTCTGACGCGCCGTTTGTCCTTAAACCAATGCACACCACGTTTTTTAAACGCGCCGGTGCAGCGTTTTTGACGCGATGCAGACGCGATACGCACGCAAGTCAGAAGCAGCCTAGAACAAACGACAACAAACTGATCTGATGAAAACGCGCTGTCGACGCGAGTTTCTAAAACGCGCTGAACCGGCGCTTTTAATATACGTGGTGTGCATAGGCTCTTAGAGGGCTTCCCTTATGACGCGATTGGTGCGATTAGCAATTTCTACTAAAAATGAAAATCGTCGTTGCTACTACGATATAATGACGCAATTATATTGTCTTGACGTCGTTGTGGCGAGCGTGTTTTGTTTTTTATCTTCCCGTGGACAACTGCACGTTTTATGTCACAATATCTGGTTGACCGAGCTTCGATCGGTTTTTAAAATGTCTATATCTTGGGAACCGAGCTTTTCTCGAACCTGGGACCTTGATAAATCGATTCCTTGAGCCGAAAAACCCCTAATTTGTAACTTTTATGAAAATCCTTGGAGCCGTTTCCGACGTCCTGATTATATATAAATAAATATACAAGAATTGCTCGTTTAAAGATATTAGATAAAGTCCGGTCGAAAAGCAGGAGGAATATTTTAGTGCATTAAACTGCCGCACGTTTTATGTCATTTATGTTAAGGATGATTTTTAGTGTATTTGAAATCGGATCGAATTGCTTCGCATCGTGTCATGGCGAAGCTCCCTTTTTATTTTAGCTGATACAAAAAACCATCAATAGAAACACATCGAAAGCCTCAAACCTTCACCCATAATTTGCCTGTTTGGCACAGCCATGAGGCACACGGTACCTACATTTAGTGTATTCTAGTAATTTTAACTGTAATTGTGTGCTTGAGGCGTGCCAAATAAACTTATTTTCTTTCTTTCTGCCAGTTTCCAACAACGCCTAACAGAGATAATGCGTAACTGTCACGTGGCGTACACCCGCATGCCGTCCCGCATCCAGCAGGAAGGGTTCCGTGCGCGAGTGACCCGCATCCTGCAGGCGTGGGCCGACTGGGCTGTGTACCCCACTGACTTCCTGCTGCACATCAACGATGTGTTCCTGGGACAAGATAAGGTGGGACACTGTTGATAGCTTGTTTATTGTCTCTCGCACCTGGCATTGGTTGCGGCCAGGCTGCGGGGCGAGACGGAGTGGGAAGCGGTCTCCTCCTCCTGCGAAGCAGTAATGCTCGTGAAGACGGGGGCGGGCCGCTAGAGAGAGAGGACAGCGTCCTCCCTCCGCCCCAACCGCAGTGGTAGGCGCCCACGGCGTCGGACGTCGCGAGACGATCTCCGGCCACCGTAGGCGCGGGCATGCGGACAGCGAGTAAAGGGCAACTCGCTGCCCGACCATGGACCATGCCCGGGTCGACGGCGGCGCGTCGTGTCCCACGCGCGCCTCAAAGATCGTCAGCATACTGAGGCGATACTGATCTGATACTCTCAGAGGGCCAAAGCCTGCCGGGGTCGCAGGATTATTTCCTTACCGTGACCCCGGAACATAAAGGGCTATTGAAGGACACCGTGGATTTTAGTCAGTAGAAGTCTGACAGTCCCTCCCGCCCTGGCCGCAGTGGGAGGACTCATTTGATGATTTTACCACGTTAAAAAAAGCTTGTTTATTGTATACAATTCTACCTTATGATATACTCGCGCCTTTTTCTCATAGTTGTAGGCATAAACTACAATATAATGCCACTTGCTGCAATCCTTAAATACTCTTTTTTGTCTTTTCTAGCACTGTCATATATATTGTCATACCCTTAACTGTGTCTCCTAGAAAAGTGGCAAACGATAGAAGAAATGCTCTTTAATGCAGCGTTTCCACTTAGTGCAGAACATAATATATTCTGCTCACGGTAAATGGAAACATCAGAGTGAGCAAACGAGTTCAAACGACGAAAGGAAACGATGTATATTTTTTTTTTCAATTTTATGCCCAGAGCATTTAACTTTCTGCGCGGATAATTCAATATTCAATATTTTTACATTTAAAGAACCTTTTTTTTTAAATCATACAAATGTTTGTTATACGCTGCAGTCAATTGCTTAGTCACTGCACCATCCTTACCGGCTTTTTAATTGATTCCGTTATCTTTATCACAGGAGACAGACGTAGTCCCAGGCATGGTGCCCGCGGAGGGCGAAGAGGGGAACGGCTCCTCGGCCGGCGGGTCCCCCGCGCGGTCCTCCGCGTCCGAGGAGGACTGGGACAACGCCGCAGGAGGACCACTGGACGGAGCTGCGCTTAGAAGATTGGCGGCTGAACGAGCTAACTTAATGACAGACCAGCACGCGCCACATGCGAGGCAGCCACTCACACCCAAAGCGAAGCCACATGCCATACACGATGATATTGATGGCATACCCGGTAAGTGAACTTACACTATCTCTACTGCTGAACAAGCCGGAAATTAATCGTTTAAAAAAAACTGACTTCTAGAAATTAAGATTTTTTTTTTTTTTTTTTATGTTTATTACCGCTTAACACAAAGACCTACCAAATATCAACATTTTGTATCTGTTGAATACATTTGGCAAATCGTGATAATTATGTAGGCATAATTCGTAATATCGCGATATACCTAATAAAAGCAAAGCCAGACGAGTCTATACAAGGCTCTACGAGAGCAACATATTTGTACCCCAACTAGAAAAAAAAAAACAAAGAATACTAAAATAGAGAATAAATATTTTTATTTATTTTTACAATATCGTTTTTAGGGTTCCGTAGACAACAAGGAACCCTTATAGTTTCGCCATGTCCGTCCGTCCGTCCGTCCCTCCGTCCGTCTGTCCGCAGTTTAGCTCAGAGACGCACAGTACTAGAGAGCTGTAATTTGGTGTAAATATACGGATTTGTTGTGCCGAAAAAGTGGTAAAATAAAATCTCGTAAAATATTTTTTTTTAGAGTACCTCCAGTACTTACACGTAAAGTGAGGATTTTTTTTTTCTCGCGTACCCCTTAGTGTGGGGTATCATTAAATAGGCCTTTAAAAAATAATGATAGTTTCCATTAACAATTTTTTGATAAAAAAATTCGTTTGTGAAATATTAAGGTTTAAAGTGCTAAATTTTTCTCGATTCGAATGTCCCCCCCCTCTACCAGCTAAACGGTTATGTTTGGGGGTGTGAAAAAATTCACAATAGTAGTACATATAACGAAATTTAAAAGAAAATTATCATGACTAAGTAGGCTTTACAACTTTACGAGTAATAGTCGACCATCTTATAAAATGTACTTGATATCATATTTTCTTAAACAAAATGTATCGGAGACAACTGCAAATGTAAGTTTGTAAACTTTATTTTTACAGCTTTTATAGGTATGTTTTTTGGGGATAAGGTAGGTTTTTATCGTCAACTATTTTTAACTAAATTCAAAAAAAGGAGGAGGTTCTAAATTCTTTGTAATCTTTTTTCTTATGTATTTTCCTCGATTTCTCTAAGACTCCTGGACCGTATTTGAAAATTCATCTTTTTAAAATTAAATTCAGCGAATCAGTTTAGTTAGTTCGCATAAGTATTTTGATGGGCAACTACGGAACCCTACACTGTGCGTGGCCCGACACGCACTTGGCCGGTTTTATAAATAATGAGACGGCATCCTTCGTGCGCGAATCCGACTCGCACGAGCCCGTTTTATTTTTATAAACCGCCTTCATTAGGTTTTTATTCACAGGGATAAGCAAATTCCGTAGATCGAATATTATAAAACAGTTTTAAAACATCATATAATATTCCAGTGGATGAAGACATAGACGGCGTCCCCCTGGACGTGGACAGTGAGGCCGGTCGTGCGCGCGCGGGCGGGACCTTCGTGCCCTCGCGGTGGGAGAGTGTGGACACGGACACTGTGGACGACGGGACACGAGCGACCAGCGACGACGACACACCCGCACCCACCACGCCCGCATCGCAGCTACAACATGATAGGTGAGGGCTTGAAGATCCCTTCCGGGATTTATTTTACTAGGTTTCCGGTCACAGCGGTCAGTCGCGGCTTATTTTGGGCTTATAAAACTGTTTTTTAGTCAGTCAAGTTTGATACCTACCGTTTTAACTTCTTTCCTTTTAGTCTACTCAAGACAAAATAATAAAACTGAGATGATTTTCTTTAAAAAAATCTCCCAAACCGTCCCCGAGAAAATAGATAATATTGTTATCCTCACTAAAACCCGTTATTTATTAAAGGTGTTAAAAGTTTACTTTCTAAACTGGGCTGTCGCGGCTAGACTAAAATTGACCAAACCCAAGTTGACCGACGTAAGAGTGAGGTGGAGTTTTAATTGAAAAGTCTGTCCTTGGCTGCAAATGAACTGATTACGCCACAAACTATGGGGCAGATAATATAGCGTTTCATTGATTAAAATAATAAAATTTATAATGATAATCAAGGGCCAGATTCAGAAGGCAGTACTTCTTGATACGGCTCGTATTGTGAGGAGGTTCCTGTCTCTGGAACCCTAACCACCGGTAGCTTGGACCCTGCTCCCACACCGGCGGACTACTATTTTTAAATTTTTTTTTTACGGTTTTGTTTTTTAAAATATTTAAATATGTAATAATATGAGTATAGTAAAGGAATAAACGAAATTTATAATAATCAAGATAATCCATATTTTTACAAACCTATATGTTATTACAGTGAGGAGCAAGCTTTAAAACGTGAAACACTACGCGACATCGAGGTGCGCGTGTTGAAGTACGCGGACGAACTGGAGGCGGGCGTGAGAGCCAAGCGGACCGGGCTCACTGCCACGCAACAGATACATCACTACCGTAGGAAACTTATCAAGAAGGTGCGTATCACAAGGATCTTGAATGTTCGGAGTGGGAGGCGGTCGCCTCCTTCTGCGAAGCAGTCATGCTCACGAAGGAGGAGGCGGGCCGCTTGAGGGAGAGGATACCGTCCTCCCTCCGCCCGAGACGCAGTGGTAGACGCCCACGCGCGCCTCAAAGAGCGTCAGCATAGTGACAGGGCCCCCCTATAGAGGGCGACAGTCCTGCCGGGGTTGCGGGACATACGTATACCGCGACCCCGGCACACAAAGGGCTACCGAAGGACACCGTGGATTTTAGTCAGTACAAGTCTGACAGTCCCTCCCGCCCTGCCCGGGGTTGGAGGACTCATTTGATGATTTTGCCACGTAAAAATAAAATAAAAAAATAAAAAGGATCTTGAATGTGAACATGATACCTCCTTGAATGCAAAGGACTACTGAAGAAACTAGCCTGTAGCCAAACGGCAATCGACAATCGCTAACGTTGAGCAGTCGCTAAGTAATTATCAACTTTATACCGTATTGCATAAAGTTGAATATCTATTAAAGGTTACAGATTGTTTTCGTTTGTTTCGTTCGCTATCGCTCAGCAGTCTTTACTAGATTTCCATCTTTGTACGATGGGATATAAAGTTGAAAATGTATTAGCGACTGCTGAACGTTAACGGTTGTCGCTTGCCGTTTGGCTACAGGCCACTGTGTGGTTTTTAGTCACTTAGTAGAATCTGGTTTCCATACTAGACTAGACTACATTGTCTCATACTACGAATTTCTCCTGTTATTTTCCTATTGTGAGCGTGAATAAGCATTTAAATTCACGTGTATGACAATAGTTATTTGTTATCCAAGGCTGCAAAGTTGATTTTTGGCGCGAGTACTTGAATTGAAAACTGAGCGAGTGAAGGATTCTAAGATTGAAGCGCAAGAGAAAGGAGCGGTTCAAATATAGAATCCTGAGCGTAGCAAAGTTTTCAAAGGTACGAGACGCAGAAAAACTTTGTTGCCGAGTGCAACAACACACAACTTTTCATCTCACACAGCGAGGAAATGTAGTGGGGGCGGCTCGACTGGTAGTGAAGAAAACAATTGAATACAAGACGTGTTCGAATATTGCACAACACTTTGTGCTCTAGAACACAAAATAGAGTTTTGCACTCAGCTTTTGAATGAGAAATAGAATCTTACCGAGCGGGTGATGTGAAAAAGTAATTGTAAATTATACAATTATTTGTCCCGTGCGGGAATCGAACACGCATCACTGCAGTCGATCGCTCAAACTCTGCTCCAGTCGTACCGGCTGGTCATTACTTTATGATTCTTTTATATCAGAAGTGAAATGTGGTCTTAAAAAAGTAAACTATTTTTCTAGGCGTCCCGAGAAGCCAAAGAAGCTGTAGAGGAAGTGAGAGAATCTCCAGAACCAAGGCGGAGATCACCAGTCGAGGACGACACTTACTCCACGTAAGTATACAATACAATTCATTTAACTATACATTCAATTGTACATATATCTCTCGTGATACACACCAATAATGGGCGCTTTTATATTAATCGACACGATATATCGGTAGTTTCATACAGTTTCAGGGAAAATGAAGGAGAGAGGACGATATTTCAGTGTCGAGTAGATATCGTCTAATGTGAAAACGCTCTACAAATAATGTTCGACAAGAGGCGAAAATGTCTTTCGGCAGTTTACATCTGTTCTAAAGTTTTATGATCGTAGTATACATCTGTATCTTATTAACAGTAGGTCTTAAAAATTAGGCGAGTCTTCCCCCCGTTTAAAGTAATAAAATCCTAGACTATAATTGTCAATTTTCTAACAGAAAAACCCAACAAGCTTTGCTCGGGCTGGGCCTCACACCCAGGACCTCAAGATACTCAGCCGCGCTTGCTACGGAGAGGTGATTTTTGAATACATAACCAAATGTTTATGACCACTGACTCTTATAGGCGTCCAGTCACTACTTACTACAATATTAATCCATTGACAGGCGTAGTAAACATTGATGGGGGTTAAAGGGGCATAATGGATTTTTTAGCTCGAAACTTCGTTCGCAGGAAAGTGTGTTTGTCATTGTCAAAGTCATTCACATCTTAGGAAAACGATAATAAAGTCTGTACTGCAATATTAGGGCTAAAATACTAATAAAAGTACAGTAGAATGAAAAGCGACCAATCGCGATCAATCAGATATATCCCTTTTTTCAAACTGATAGCTAAATAATGAATAATGGTAAGCGTCCACAGGTCCGCATCGTACGTATCGGACGCATCGCATCAAACGGATTTCTGTGTCGGCAGCGGTCGGATTGCCGACGCGAGTATCAGCAATCGGATTGCCGATGTCACCTTCATCGCTTCCACTGATCGGCATTCCGTATGACGTCATCGGTACGCGTCGCATTAAGGCATTGCCGATGAGCCGTTCGTACGATCCGGATCAGTGGACGCAGTTGTATGAATTTTCATACAAGGCAAATTAAAATCCGTTACGTCCGATACGTGCGATGCCGACATGTGGACGCACACCTTAAAAAGGCATTATTATTAATATGTATGTATTCTTTAGAATGTCGTTTAGCTGTATTTAAAACGAGTATTGTATTTAGGAGTACGGAGACTTTTATTGATAAACTTAGAAAATAAGCTAATTTAAGGATATTTGCTTTGCAGAGCATCTTCTAAGAAGTCGAAGAAATCACGAGAGCCGTCATTATCACCACCGCTACCGAAGAGATCACGGTATAGGTGACAACACATTTTTTTTACCTTAAAAGCGGTTAGGAAGGTTAAATAACAGAATCGATTGTTGCCTTTCTTTTTGTCAGAAACTATTGAGATATTGGGGCCAACCTCTGCCACAATTGTTTATATTCGTCCAGCCCCTTACTAATAATAAACTTTGTACTGTTTCCGGCAATGTGAAGGTGACAGAGACTCATTAGTTATTATGTTCTAAATGATTTTTTTTTTCGTGTCAAATCATCAAATGAGTCCTCTCCCACCTATATTGTCAGACTTGTACTGACGAATACACGGTGATCCTTCAATAGCCCTTTACGTTCCAGGGTCACGGTAATTAGATGAGACAGTGCTTTTTAATTAGTTTTGGTACAATAAAGATTTTTTACCTATTATTATTGTTTTTGGTCTGTCAATAATGAAAACAAATAAATCTGCTATAATTTCCCTTCTTTATTTCCACAGTGATCGCAAATCAAGATCACGTTCAAGATCGCGAGAAAGGGAAAGAGAACGTGAACGCTCCCGCGAGAGAGAGCGGGAAAGAGAAAGAGAGAGAGATCGAGACAGAGATAGAGACAGGCGCCGCCCCCGGTCGCCGGCCACGCCCCCTCACCATCACAGGAAACATAGCAAACATGCTAAGTATAAGTACTGAACGAGTAAAATGTACTGAATTACGTATTTAAGCAAATAAATTTACTTATTAAAATCTATTATTTTATTTCATTTACTTATTATATTTCGTGTATGTATTTATTTATTTATTTATTAACAAAGGTACACCAACAGCTTCTGTATATAAATTTATAAATAGTGTAAACGTTTATGACTACAAGGCTTATACAGTTGCCAATAATAGGTGAACCAACATTCACATAGTTATATGTATAGGTGGTAACTTAAGCTAAAATCTAAATTTAATTACTAAACAATAGGTGAAAAAAACGAAAATAAACTATACATTTAAAATATAGAGTAAAATAATCATGGGATCAAGATTAAGTTAACTGAAAGTTAACGTTTATAACATAATTAAGAAGGGGTTGCAAGATATTTACATATGAGTAACAAGGCAAAAACGGTTCATTTTATATTCAATTTTCAATTAATCCTTTGGAAGTTTATGATTAATAATATGGGTTTTAAAAATATTCATAGAATTATGGAATATTATTATTATAACGCAAAGTATTCTCACACAACTGATTCATATAATTATCTAAACAAACACAGTCCAATCTAATAAATTTATTAACGTTTACTAATTACTAGCTGTTCTAATCCAACCGAATTAGTGCTCTCCAAATCAACTCTAGCTATAAAATATTTACTTAGTATAAAAAAAAATCCACAATAGATAATTTCTTACTACCGTAAAATTAGTCGTTTTGATTAAAATAATTATTACTGATTTGTTTGTCAAAATCATACTAAAATATTTTAGTAGTATTTAGTCAAAAACATAGTTTATTAAATATTTAAGTTGGCAGCACTGGTGTCGCGCTGCTATTGGTCCGTTGTAAACTTCCGGACAATGGTGGGGCTACACGTCACTTGAATAAACGAAGAGATCAAATCGGTCAGTTGATTCCACAGGTTGATTCGCGAACATGGTGCAAGTAACACCTCTCTAATAGTTGTGAAAAGTAAATTAAAGTAAAAGTTGTGGTATTCGTGTTCAAACAGTGGCTACTTTATTTTATTAAATAGATATTTAGTGTATACTCTGTGTGTATTGTGATGATCCTTTTACCCCGAAAACGTGATACATAAGAACGATCAACTTTATAGTGTCTAGGCTGTGGAACGAACGACGGGAGCCGCATAGTGCGTTGACAACACGTCGGCGCTACCAATGGCAACGAACAATTTCAAATACCTGTGTTTTTTATTCGTCTACTCACATAAAACGTAAATAAATATAAACAGCTAAACTTTCTATTCAAATTGTCATAATCACAAATTAATCTTTAAAAACGTTGTTCGCTGAAATTCGCGTGGATTCACGAAACAATGCAATGAACAATATCAAATACCTATGTTTTATATATCTACCCACATTAACCGCAAATAAATGTAAACAGCTAAATTTTCTATTGAAATTGTCATAATTACAAATCAGTTTAAAACGTCGTTCGCTGAAATTCGCGTGGATTCAACGTTATCAAATACCCGAACGAAGGTACATCTACATCTCACACGTGTCTATCACCTGTACAGACTGCATGTGGAGCGATTCCGAAGGGTCTATAATTCTATATCGCCAATTCCACGCGTGTAGAGCGATAGTTATGCGTTATTTTTTTGTGTATTTGTATTGGTACTCATTTTCTCACCAATGCGTGAATGTTTTTTTGCGAGCGAGCTCTGATGACCGTCTTGCGCAGTAGAGTGACGGTTATTTTGAGTAATTTCCTAAAAAAAAACTTGAACTCAAATCGGTGAAGATAAACACTAATATTTGACTACTGAGTGTGGGTGTACCAGGTATACTTTGGCGCTTAAATCATGTAATGTGGGCCATTTGGAATTGTATCAAAAAACCGGTTTTAAACGCCCAAATGGTCGGTTCAACATTGCCCAGGCGTTAGACGTTATGGGTGTGAGGTTTTTTTTTTAAATTTTGTTTTCGTAAAGATTTTGGACGTAGTTATTCCTGCTGCTGAATAGTTACGCAGATTTGTTTCACACTAACTTAACTTTTTTAATACCCACGAGGCGTGCGTCGTAAAAATGGTAAGACGCTTCGAAGCCTCGCTTCGAAGCGTCTTACATCTAAGTAGAACAGTGCCATCTTAGGGGCAGTTAAATATACCGATCTCACGTTGCGAAGTATTCAAATAAGAAAAAATATATCGCTCAAATGGGTAGGTATCCTTATCCCTAGAGAATTGCCGTAACAGGCGTTGCATAGATCGCCACGAAGATGATGATGAAAAATCCCCCATACCCCGGTCTTTTCCCCAAAGAACAGTAGCCTTTTGAAGGTTATCCTTGTGATAAGATTCAAGAAAAGACATTTTATTAGTATTGTATAATTTTATTTATTAAACATTTCATTCATATCGAAATAAAATTATAATAAAAATCATAAAACACCTAATATCATTGTCTAAACAGTACAAAACATTCTGATACAAATAAATTGAGAACACAAATTATAATTTATTTTGAATAATAATAATCTCATAATATTTTATTACACCTTGATGCAATAGTAACTAAAGTGGATCATTATAAAAGTGATATAAAAGATTCATACAATGTCAACGAAAATTGATTTTGTGGAATGGAATTGTAGATGTTTGTAAACTGTGAGTCGATTTTGCTGAATTCATTTATTTATTTAATACATTTAGTACAGCTACAAAATGCCATTAATACTAAATGAAATTTATTCTCTCTCCTCACAGAATCGCAGACATTCTAACATTATCATCTTCCATTCATCAGCAAACAAGTCCAATTCAGGGTTGGTCTCCACGAGCGCGTTGTTATGTCAACTTGTTACTAGATAACGCTTGCACGAATATTCCAAGGGCTAAACCATTTATTTTCAACCAATTTTTTATTCATGTAACATCTACTTTAAATGACCGCCCCTTAGATGATCCACCCCAATGCGGCCTTGCTGATAGGATTTCATAATTTTATGACGTAAAACAAAAAGATGACCACTGACCAAATTGACTATTTTAAACGTTCAGAAGAGAAGTCCACCAAAACATAGTTTTAAAAAAGTAGGGTAGATGATAATTTTATTTTGCCCTTACTTTGTATCGGTCATACTTTCCTCGACTTAAAGAGACAAATTAATATTTTATATTTTAATAAGTACTTCAGTTTACAAACATCCCAACAAATTAATTTTACATTGACACTACACATAAGACGCGTACCCTACATGACTAGCTGGTAGCTGGATCAAGCCACCAGAACAGTTCTAACGCAGACTTCACTTGGTAACTAAAACGATTACATGTTCATAGTTTTATCTCTTACAAATAATATTTTAATGTTTTACTATAGGGGCGTTAAAATGCGTAATTTACGCCGCTGAATATGAGTCGCTGAAATTACGTAGTTATCCAATTAATCGTATTATAGTTTCCGCCAGATAAGTGTGGAATAAATACGTTGACCAATATATTGCAATATTTCAAAACCATTCGAAAAAATGTAAAGAAAATGTCGTTGAACGACCAAAAGCAGCGTATCGTGGTAAGAGGCGATCTTGACCTTAGGGTGCGTCCACATCTGGCGAATGCGCCGCAAATGCGCAGCTCGCACGCCGCTTCCGAGCTGCGCGCGAGCCGCGCGCGCGCATTTTCGGCAATGAGAATGAGAATTTAGTATGCCAAAAGGCGGGCTAGAAGCGCGCGCACGGCTCGCGATCTGCACGCGTGCAGCTTGCAAACGGCGCGCAAGCTGCGCATTTGCGGCGCATTCGCCAGATGTGGACGCACCCTTATGTTTTATTTTGAAATTCGAACGATGGTGTTATGAAATTCGAACGATGCATTATTAGGATCAATGACCTTTATTCCAGACTTATTTGGCGCGAACTATAGGATATGGTGTGGCTTTTTGACCAATTCATATCGTTTTCGCATCGATAAGAAAGTATTATTAATTTTTTAGCCAGGAAACTTAGGCGAACACAAACTAGACTCATTTTAAGCGACGACGAAAATTGTGGCCCATTTAGACGATGCAAGAAGTCGCAGGTTTGACTACATTACGTACTATTAATGAACAATGAATTTAGTTGAACAAACAAATACCGCAATATAGTTAAACATGCAAGTCGCAATAATCTTGCATCATGTAAATAAGGCTTTACAGATAACACATGTATTATTCCTGCCCTTAATAGTAGTTATAATAAACGAAATGGTCGAAACATGATTGTCACGTTATAAGTGTTCATAGAACGCATAATACAACTTTTTAAAGTAATTATTGCAAGGATTTTCATAAGGCATACATTATTCTATTCAGATATAACATGATAATATATCTTTGTATGTTAATAAAGCTCCTAGCATTACATATAGCCTCGCAAGCATTCCACTGCATTTCATAAAAATTATATACCTACCTACTTAATAACTTTGATTATTCCATTTAAATTCAATGATTTGTGATTCTTATTAAATACTAATTAAAATTATAAACACCAGGCTTTCGCCTTTAAAATATAATACTGAAAAACGCATTGAGGAGAGATAACACAAAATAAACCTTCAACTGTTGTAAATAAAAAAGATATTTGTTTGAAAAAAATCATAGCCTTTAGTGTACTTAAGATAAGGTTTAATATATTTGGACAGTATACAATGTTAAAAACGTTACTTCTACTTAATTTGACGTCGACCTATTTGTCTAATAAGTGTGATTACATGGTTATGTTTTCTATTGCCCTAAATTAATATTGTATCTCGATACAAATCCTGATCAGTTTTCTTTGACGTTTGTTCCTGAGAAGACAAAAAAAATTACAGATTTATGCCTACATTATTTTAAGATTCTCGGGGTCTCGTTACTGACGAATATCGGGATCAAGATTGCGACAGAGATACATTATTAATTTCCAGCGTTTTGTACCCGTAGCACAGGAATGTACAAAAATATAATTATTCGATTAATCACAGACTATCATAATTGATGCATCAGTTCTAGATTGAGTAGTGGAGACTAATATTATAGTTTTATTATCTCAACAGACTTTAGATAAGACTTTAGCTTTTCAAAAGTTGGCAACATTGTAAAGAACTGTCAAAACAGAACTTTTTTTTTTAAGGTGATTGCTTCGATGTAGCCCGCGAAATTCAATTTTTTTTACGTTTTTTGCAATTTGCAGGCCAGTGACATGTTGTAACTTTATAAATATATGTTGCCAACTTATAAAAGCTTGGCCTTAAAGACTAGTTCCCACAGGTTATGTATTTTACTATAAACTCAAGCTTAAATAATGTGTGTGTATCTAATACTACCCCTACGATGTGATTGTGGACGTGTTGAATCAAGTATATAGTTAGAACATAACCCGATGAGAACTGGCTGTATTTGGCGACGGAAGTCTAATTCTGCAAGAATTTTATAATGAGTCATGTTTTTATTGAAATAGTTCAGTAAAATGATTAATTTAGTAAGTTTCAAAAAGAGCTACACAAAAGATTTGGTCCCTCGTTCCAAAAAACAAAACTAAGTGCAATTTTTCGAAGGGCTATTCAAAATTGGTCGAAGTGAGAGAAATGTCTAAGTTTATCATTGTTAAACCATACATAATTAGACTTCAGTCGGTTATGTAGTTAAGTTGGCTAAATTGGGCTAAAATTGTTGGCTTCCATAATAATGGCCAGGGATTGTGCGTACAATTTGGCATGCATTGGCTATTAAATTATAATATAATAGAATCATTTACGAAAATTTCAGACTACTCGTTAATCTCTATTAGACAACGTTTATTTAAGATGGATTGGCTCTTGACTATAGTCTAAGTCAGGGATGAAGCAGACAAAGATGTTTCTATAAGGTTTTTTGAATACTTTAAGTTTATTAAAAAAAAAACTTTAAAATCTATTCACTTCTCATTTAAAGGTAAAGTATTTTTTTTCGGCCAGAGTTTACATCAAACGTGTCATTTTTTTTTAGTTGTGTTTTTTAGGGTTCCATAGTCAACAAGGAAACGATAGTTTCGCCATGTCCGTCCGCTGTCCGAATCCGTCCGTCCGTCCGTCTGTCCGCAGTACAATTACTCAGATGACGCACAGTACTAGAGAGCTGTAATTTAGCGACGGTGTAAATACTACTTTTAATGCATTTATTTGAAATTAAGATAAGCTAATGATTAATTTAGATTTGTTGTGCCGAAAAAGTGGTAAAATAAAATCTCGTAAAATATTTTTTTTAGGGTACCTCAAGAAACTTACGTCGTAAAGTGAAATATTTTTTTGATTAATTCGCGTACCCCTTAGTGTGGGGTATCATTAAATAGGTCTTTAAAAAATAATGTGAGTTTCCCTTAACAATTTTGTTGATAAAAAATTCGTTTCTGAAATATTAATGCATTTTTGAAGTGCTAAAATTTTGCTCGATTCGAGTGTCCCCCCCGATCTACCAGCTAAATTCGGTTATCAATTTTTGGGGGTGTAAAGCCATTCACAATATTAGTATATACAACGAAGTTTAAAAGAAAATTATATGACTAAGTAGGCTTTATAACTTTACGGTAAAAGTCGACCAAGCTTACATAAAATGTACTTGATATCATATTTTCTTAAACAAAATTGTATCGGATGCAACTGGCAAATGTAAGTTTGTCAACTTTCATTTACAGCTTCTATATGTATGTTAAGCTATTCCTTACTAATTGGGGATAGGTAGGTTTTTATCGTCAACTATTTTTAACTAAATTCAAAAATAGGAGTCAGGTTCTAAATTCGAAGCAGACAAATCTTTTTTCTATATGTATTATCCCCGATTTCTCAAAGACGACCGATTCCTTACCGATTATTGAAAAATTCTTTTTAAAATTAAATTCAGCGAATTCAGTTTAGTTAGTTCGCATAAGTATTTGGATGGGCAACTACTACGGAACCCTACACTGTGCGTGGGCCGACACGCACTTGGCCGGTTTTTTTTTTTAACATTACATTAGTAGGTACATTGTCTGAAAGTCGTATTAACGAGTAGTTCACACTCCTTGGCAAGCTGAGGGGATACCTTATCTTGCTAACATTCCACTAAAATCCCATACAATTACTTAAAATTGTCTATGTTATCCCCGTATACAAACTTTTTCTACACGCGTGAAACTACTAAATAGTTAGGTACGGCTTTTAATGATTTATATGAATTTAAGATAAGCTAAGGCTGCTCCTATTAAGAATAAAATATCTAAGAGAAGCTTACGTGATGAAACGTGGACTTAATTTGCTAATCTCCAACTAGTTACGTTGATTGGATATTAAGTTGATAGAAAATTAGAGATTTAGATAGAAAATCAGTAGCAAAGTCAATGTTGCAAGGGTGATAATGATTTTAAAAACATGTTAAACAATGCTATTTGAACATGATTTAAGGAAAAAGAAAGGGGGTTATAGAAATACGGGGTAGCGTGACTATATAAACGGGTAACCGTGACCTGGAACGTAATGGGCTAGAATCCGTACTGAGGGACAAATGGGGCTGTCCCTTTCGCTCCAGCTAGCATTAGAGACATTATTAGATCAAATTGACACGTAAAAAGCGAAAAAGTATAGAAAGATAATCATCTAGAGACATCCACTGTGTTTGGATTTATTATGAGCAAATAAAATCCCCGTCTCATCACATAAACATTGAAATAAATTCGGTTACAACAATAACAACTGTTATTTTAAGAAGGCCATCTTCTAGCAGTATACTCGCACTATCACTCAACTTATCGTATTTATTTATTTATTACCATTACGGTTATTTAACCTCTGAGAGTAACAACTCAAAAGCAACCTTATTTTAATAAGAAGAGAAGCTAAATCAGAGGTAAAATATTTATCTGAAACGATTGTATGGCGCTAGTGAGCTAAATCGTCAACATTATTTTGTAAAGCTGCCAAGCTATTTGAACAAAAGTGACCTAAAGTGACCAGAAGAGTATAATAAAACTAAGGTTCAAATCTAATTTTCTTCAAGAAAATAATTACATAATAGAAAAAATCCGATCGAATTAGGTCACTTCAGAAAAAAACCGTCCACACTTAGTCTCACTAGCGCCACTTTAACACCTACCGATGACTTCCCGAACTAAATCACTTAAAACTTCGTGAAGCTACACACTACGTGTCTTTTACGATAAAATCTATAATGTTTTTTATTACTTAATACTTCATAATCATTGCATAAGATGAGTGATTTTTATAATTATTTATAACTACTTACTTAAGATATGAACTACAGGCCTACTGTTTAACTGAGAGGGTTGCTGAGGTAGCTACGCACTGCGGAAAGGTGTAGTAATATTCTTAATTTGTTTGACTTAAATAGCCTATACGTTACGAAAAGTCGGCTTCGATATGAAATACGTCTTCAAGACATATCGCCTATCTACGGAAGTAGAAACTCCGTATGTTTCAACCCCTCGACTATTATTTTCTGATTGATTTTGTTGCAAGGACAGTTAAATTCTTTCTCTGGGTGGGACACTTCGAGCTTCATTGTCTCGGCGCTTTTTTTGTGGTCGCCACTGTTAATTCTGGCTTTCAGGAGTTGTAGTGATTTGGGAATAGTGCCGTGGGATTTTAAGCCTACCCATACCCGGAAATGTGCGCCCACAATCCCGACGCAATGTTTTAGCGGAAAACCGACCCTAATGCTCATATTAAGAAGAATTATTATCGGATTATTTTAAAAAGTGATTTGGAACCCCCCCTCCTGCATCGCTCATCTACTTCGGACACCAACTCAGTCATAGAGTAGTTTCTAGGCCTGTAGGACCTATACATTTGTTAGGCCTGCCTGGGGGCTTAATACAACGTCTTAAAACTAAGTTTGTTCCGGCGAGTGAAAGTGACAGAGCTATACAAGTCGTCTAGCGCCATCTCGTTCACTCACTGGAACAAGCCTGGGTAAGACGTTGTAATACCTCCATGTTCTGTAGAAGTTCATTGTTATCGTCTTTTGGATTTATTAATGGAATGTCCATGTTATAAATTCCAGTCACATTTCTCATAATTAAAATAATCCAGGTACAATATTTAGGTCGTAATTTATAAAGTAATTTGATTCGAAAATAATAAAAAATATTTAACATAATTATAATAATAATATTCAAGAAAAATAAATCCTATAATAATGCTGCCATGTTTCGTTTTCGTGAAGAGTCGTTGTATGATTAATTAATATCTTAAACAATTTTTTCTTTTCTGTATATTTAGTAAATTTTAGAGATCAAACATTCGCTAACTAGCTACTATCGAGATGCAAGTTGTCATTTATAAATGTATTTTTGTATTTTTGATGCTTCCTTCCACTTGACCCCACCAAAACGACACCACCGGTGGTGTCGTATGGAATTTCTAGTCCATATGACACCACCCTAATGATGTCCAGAAACGTGTGTTTTGACAAACAGCTCCCAATTCATTCCCATTAAGTTATCTATAGTTCAACGATAGTTAATAACCACCATTTGAGTGACAGACAAATATAAACTTTGTCAATGACGTACCTCATTAATGAAACTTCTTGAACTTAATTGGAGTTTTCAGCTGTTTTTATATCAAGAACTTTGTATGTAACCTCACTAATAGTCGGTGGTGTCATATGGACTAGATTCATATGTCATATGGATGAGATTCCATGCGACACTACCGGTGGTGTCGTTTTGGTGGTGTCAAGTGGAAGGAAGGTTTTTCATTCCCTTTGCAGTCACTTAGGCCAACTTTGCAACAATCTACGTCCAAATATCTACTTGAAAGGACGACAAAATAGATTCATGGCTCCGTTGTCCCTACGAATCTTCTTACCTACGCTAAAATTCAACTGTTTTTTACTATCATGACGACAACAGTCAATAATTTGACAAATAATCGAGTTTATGCTTTACAAGGATATTTTGGCGCGTGCCCAAAATGTGAACTAACGCCGCTTCCACATAATTTTTAATACGATTTTACAAACGGCACATTAATCAAGGGCCAAAATTTCTTGTAGTATGTACTGCAACATCTAAGCATGTATACTGTAACTGTATAATTTGAGTCCCTTAGTAAACATCTGCATTCGAGGGTGGTTGTGGTTTTAAAATGTGAGAACGAGATGGCTATACTTAATTCCAAGTTTTTTTTTTATCTAATAGCTACCTTCGCTCTCGCACGGTTTGTGACCACGAGCCTTGGCGTATCTTTTCTTAAATATTTGAAGAGGTCTCAAATTATATAGGTTATGCATATAATAAAATACCGTATGTCCCTGAATACTACATCGATTTTTCCATGTCCGTTTAAAATTGTACCTTCACACTAAGCCTATGTCACCTACAAGCATGCATCCGGCGATGGTATGTCCGCAGTCACCTCCAAGCCCTGCGCTGTTGTCGCAGGGAGGGGGAGGGGGGCGTGCGCGGCGCGGGGGGCCCGGCCGGGCACGCGGGGGGAGGTCATCTCTTGCGGATGACCCAGCACCGGAGACGACCGTCACTGCGGAGGGGAGGGGGGGTTGAAAATAGTGTTTCGTGATTGGTTGATTTTCATTTTTAGTAAGAATAAGCTAGTGACGTCACTTTTCGTTGCTATATCGGCTTGGGCCCAAAAGGACCTTTTGTCTATGCATTAAAAGCTAAAATTGTTTATCTTATTTTTAATGTTCGGACAACGCGACCAAACATTTAGGGGACCCATTCTGTTTATTCATCATCATCAGCCTATAATGTTCCCACTGCTGGGACACAGGCCTCCTCTCTTGTGAGAGGGAGTGGGCCATAATCCATCACGCGGGCCCATTAGCGGGTTGGCGTTCCGTTTATTGCATAGACAAAAAGTTTTGTTCCGAATTGAAACGTGTAGTCACTCTATATAACAATGACAATGAAAGCACAATATGGTTGATATGGTATTAAGTGCAAATGAAATAATAATACTTGCAAAATTTACAAATATTTCATTGTGAAGTCTTTGATAGTGAGAAAACAAGAAATGTAAATTGCATTAGTGCGATATTGTGCCTCCACATCCATTTAACCTTTCTTGCCAAAAGTTGGAAAATTGTAATTATGTATTTGTATTGCAATAAATTTTTTTTTAGTAATGGGGTAAAATACAGGATGAAAACATCTAAGTAAACAACTCACAACATTTAAAGCACTGGGTTAGTTTATGGTATAATAATTATTTAATAGACGTTACAGATCAACATACCATAATCTGACAAATTTTCCCAATATAACATGAACCTTCTGTTTTTGTTATAAAGTTGAAAATCTATGGAAGAATTTCGACAGATTGGGATTGGTTGATGTGATTGTACTAATTACATGGTATTAACATCAGGGTTGGTTGAAAATAGATTAGTAACTAAAAGGAAAGCTGTAGAAAAAAAGATCAAGGTTAGAACATGGGTTCGCTCACAGGAAAAACATCGAAATTTTAATGGTAAGAATATACACTTATTGGCAGCGTAAAACTGCTACATATGCGCCTTTATAAATGTTTGCTATGAAATAGATTAATTATAAAATGTTTTCTTGTTACATTATAAGATGGAGCCAAAAAAATATCTGATATTAAATTATGAATGAGGCTCTATTATCTCGCATAATTATAGAAAAAAGTCGGCATAGTGAAGTGCCCGCATTAATAGATTATCAGAATCGGCAAATGTAAGAAGTCTTTCTGATAAATCGGTCTATTTAAATAAATTACTTTGCTTTTGTATTCAGTTGGTCAGATAGTGTTTTAAGTGCAACTGATGCGTAATCTGTTGGAATTAAAACCTAATACTACCATCATACTTTAAGGCCCGTATAAACAACGTCATTCAATACTCAAGCATTACTAAAAACTAGATTCAAGGCATTTGATTGGTTGAAACTAGTTTTAAGTAACGCTTGAGTATTGAGGTGTGTTCTGTACCCTAAGCACGAATTTTCACTCTTTTACTTAACAGTATCTTTCCAGTATTTACAGTGTTCCTTGTTTGAAAAATGGAACAGCGCCTCTGGTGTGCGAAGAAGGAACTAATTTTTTCCTTGAAAATTGTCAATTTTATATTGTCAAAGTTCCAGTTTACTTTACGTCTCAAATAGTGAAAACTCGTGCTAAGGGTACTGTAATGCGGGCCTAAGTCACTCTCGAAAGCCATACTTAAAAGACAAGAAAAGCAAGACATTTATAAAGGCACAAGTGTCAATGTTCAAGAGCGAAGCGCAGTTTTGCCGTGTGAGTGGGGGTGAAGCGGCGGCGCGTGCGCAAGCGGACGGTGCGACACACCATACATCGCAATATTTTGATAGTGCGTTGCTTGAATCTGCTTTATTCTGCTTCCAAATGTTGAATGAGATCTAAGATGATGTTTTTTTAAATGGATGAAACTTGCTAACTATGGAAACGACAGCTGAAAAGACTAGAATAATTCCTAAACAAAATTAGAACTATATTTCTATTGTCTACACCTATATTATTGGCTAGGTAACACCACTTGGTGGTCTCAAACTTTCTAGCACTACTACTAAGTATATACTTTTTACCTAGTACCACATACATAAAAACACTCTATTTTTCCTTGAGCCTCTCATAAAACTATACAAGTAAACAACGCCACCTTCCCAGTACTACCAAATTTCAAAGACAATATACCCATTTACAGTGTGAATTTTCCAACTGGGCGTAGATAGCCAAATCCAAAACCATGAAGAATAGTAGAAAATATTATGAGAAATCTCGAGGCCGACTTAAATGAAAAATTAAAACTTTATCATTGGATAAACATATTTTTTAAAGAAACGAAAAATTCAGTTGCGAGCAGGGTTCGATCCTGCGTCTTCTGGATAGGTACTCCAGACGCCTTAACCACTAGGCCATCGCAACCACTACTCACAAAGCTGAATTTCTCGTTCCATTGTCCTTTTTCGTTTCTTAAAAAATATATTTGCGAAGACGCGACGCAGGCGTTATTGCGTATGAAAATATAACTTTATCATTGGATTTTTGAAAACTCAATATTCATGCTTATGAGTAATCTAAACAGAATATTTTTAAAAAAGAACACGTTTTATTATTAAACTATCCGAAAGTGTCGCTAACAAGGATCAAATTCTGGAAAGTAATGATATACGGCATACTTCATTGAGCCATCTTTCAGTACCTTTAGCACGAATTTTCAGTGTTTAAGACGTAAACTGGAACTATGACAATTTAAATTGACAATTTTCAAGGAAAAAATTAGTTCTGTCTTCGCACACCAGAGGCGCTGTTCCATTTTTTCATTCAAAAACGCTGTAAATACATACTGGAAAGATGCTGTAAAGTAAAAGAGTGGAAATTCGTGCTAAGGGTACTGTATATTTCGCTATTCTTTCTAATTTTGGTTTTAGCAATCTAAACCCAGTCGGAAAATTCATCATGTATTTATAAATCTTGAGCCATACTAACTAAAATGTATCGTACGAGTATTTCCTATTAATTTCTGAAGATAGACTCGCATAGCACTGATGAATGAGTTTCAAAACTACTTGATCAAGCTAAGTATATTAGTTGCCTTTCAGTCTAACGCCGGCTCCACATGTTGGCTGTGTTTGCCAAACAGAAGGAGACGGCGCTATACTAAGAAACGAGATAGAATTATTTGCGTCTTGCTTTCTGGTATAGCGCCGTCTCCTTCTGTTTGGCAAACACGGCCAACATGTGGAGCGGCGCGGCGTAAGAGATCATAATTAATTGATACCTAACTAGCATTTAAGATGAAATGATAACAAAATTAAGTGAATATGAAGTTTGATACATAAAATACGTAAATGTAACAAGTATTACATTCGGGTTTGCTCTGGTTAGTGATAATTTAGCGACATCTAAAGCTATGGTACAAATTGTGGGGTGTGGGAGTGTGTGTGTGTGTGCTGGGTTGTGTTGGTAATTGTGTCAGAGTGGGATGGAATATATTTTGCACTCTTTCTAAGTGTTAAAGGGTTTTTCAATAGATAATTAGGTGAATATTCATTTCTGTACAAAAACAGTGTATATTCTAAAGTCCTTGTTTTTAATTGATCATTATTATCTTCAATTATTAAATATTAACTTTGCGATCGTTAAAGTTAATTTCAAATGGAAATCATTGAAAATTTAGAGAAGTTTTTGAACTTGTGAATTTTATTACGTGTGGTAATTAAACTGAGAACACAGTACAGAGATGTTTTCTGGGCAAGAGTACTTCCTTTCTGTGTGGAATGGTCTGCCAACCATTGTGTGTATTTTTTTTAGTGTACGTTTAAGTTTCACAAAAATGTATGTTTTTTTATATGTGTGTATGTATGTATGCACCTGTAGTCGCTCACTGCTCGACGGTGATCCGCCAGGCGCGCACTTCGCCGCCGCTGCAACACACTCACGGGTTACCAACATACTATAGTTGTACAAGGATCTTTAGGCGCGCGGTCAACATCGGTACTAACACCGATTTCTTGTTTTTTCAATATATTTCATAGTAACTTGTTATAGGCTAGCTAATTTAATTTATATTGCAATCTATATGCAATAGAAGAAGAATATATTGCCAAGTTTTAACCAACCCCGCCCTTTGGTAAACGAGATTCAATGGCCAAAAGATCCTTGTCCACATTTACTCTTAAAGTTATGAACATAAAGACATTTGTCCGAACGTTTTCTACAGTTACGAGAATGGTAAACCTAAACCGTGTCATTACAAAACGAGTTCTTACTATAAACCCAGGTTTAAAACAAAAATCAATTTTTGAATTTTGAACTTATTCCAACTGCTATAAAATTCTAAAATGCACATTGACAACTTAGACCGGGATCTAAACTCGATTTTTGTATTAATAGCTGTACGGCAGTAGAAATAAAGTTCGAAATTCAAAAATTAATTTTTGATTTAAAGCTTGGTCTAAGTTAAACCACGTTTTGTAATAAAGCCGAAAAAGATTATATTCTAAACGATGTTAAGGAACAACACATTATAAATTACTTGTTTCAATGTAAGAAATCCCAGTTATAACTAAAATAAACATGGATTATTATTTATTATTAATGATTTAGTGTTTCTATGCGAAATATTTATTATAAAATTAAATGTAGGTTGAGTTTCCTCACATGAAACTGAAAGCGATCAGTTTATCTAAACCATTTTAAGGAGTTGTCAGTGTCTTAATGAGGTAGAAGACGACATAAATCAATAATTTCAAGAAGAAACTTCGTCTAAATAAACACTTTATTTAAACCCTGAACATCCGCTTTGAGGACAAGATAATTTATTGAGTTATTCATGCGTGACATCACATATCAATGGGCATTTACGTTTTGATAGCTTACAAATACCAACTGATTGTAGAGTTCCATTGCTAGGGTTTTTCTTTTTTCTTAATGTTGTCCCACCACTGTAATTTTTTCTTGTAACGTGGATGTGTGTGTACACATTGACAGCTTCTTTAAAGCCGCTTAGATTGCCTGGTGGTCAACCATGACGTCTTAAAGCGAGAGTAATTCTAGTGTGGGAATGAGGTGACGCTAGTGGACTTGTATAGCTTTCTCTTTCCCTCAGCGGAACTACTCTCGCTTTAAGATGTTATGGTAAGCCACCAGATTGGTGAGTTCCATTGCTAAGGTTTTTCTTTTTGCAAATGTAGTCCTACTACTACAAACTTCTCTTGTTACGAGAAAGTCTTCAAAAATATTGTAAACTTGCATAGACAACTGACGCTACCCTACTACCTACACAACTGATTAGACATCCTGATCGCACAGTTTCATTAGTGAAACTAGCTGAAAATGAAATAAGCGTCAGTTCACACCGAGACGCGACGTGACGCAACGATACTTCAAATTTGTATCTTTTATTGTAGTAAACAAAGTCAGTCAGTCTGCGCAGCGCGGCGTCGAGCTGCGTTGCGAAAGGTGTATCTTTTGTTTTTTAAAATAGAGTTACATTTTGAATAACTCTATTGAAAAGTGCGTGCAGCGTCACGTCTCGATCTGAGCTGACCGTAATGTGAGGAATCCTTGAATCTTCCTCCCCCAGTATACTCACTTGCCGGCGGTGTACAGCGCCCGGAGGTTGGGGTCGGGATGTGCCCGCAGTGCGTGCGGCAGGTCGGGTAGCTGCGCGGGCGGCGCGGCGGGTCGCAGCGCGCCGCTCCACACGCGCAGCGCCGCGTCCCGCCCGCAGCTGGCCACCAGCGTGTTCTGACCCGTGCCCACCACACACACGCCCGTCACCCAGCCCTTGTGCGCGTTCATTACACCCTGGGTGCAAAAAGAATAAGCATTAGGAGATTAAACATTTCTCAGTGCAAAGTAACACAGCAAAAGTAAAATTTGCAGTGTGTAAATATGGGTCACAGTTCACACACTCGTTTTAAACACAGTTTAATTGATTTAACTTTCCTTTTTTCGCAGTCATGGTGTAAGTATAGTATGCAACCTTTGAATAAAACGGATTTACATCTAGGGCCATAAATTACTCCCGCCACTCAGGATTCAAACACTTGAATAACTTGCTACCCTCATGATTCAATCATAATAAATCCATCATCCCTACGTTTGTGATTCAGTCGTAAGGTATCCTTCACTTGATCGAAATTCATATATGACTCTCGCTTTAGATCGGTCGTTTATTCACTAGTTAAATATTAAAACATAGTGTGAAAACTCTCCAAAATTCATAATAATAACATAAAACAATAACACGTATAAAGAGCTTCTGAAACCAAAAATTTGTTTTAAAGTAAATATGAAATAAAAATGTGACCTCCTTCAAAAACAACCACAAAAAAGTGTAAAATAACCTAAAAAACTTTTCTTTCGGAAGTCGGTGACTTTTTTTATTAATTTAATTGTCTCATTTGCCAAAGAGTAAAATAAAAACTTTTTCCAAAAAAATGTGACCTCCTTCAAAAACAACCACAAAAAAGTGTAAAATAACCTAAAAAACTTTTCTTTCGGAAGTCGGTGACTTTTTTTATTAATTTAATTGTCTCATTTGCCACCGACTTCCGAAAGAAAAGTTTGTTAGGTTATTTTACACTTTTTGTGGTTGTTTTTGAAGGCGGTACACATTTTTTGGAAAAAGTTTTTATTTTACTCTTTTTAGTTTAAATATTCAACCAAAATTCTTGAATACATCATTTTCTTACATGAGCACTAGAATTTTGTAATCCGTAGCGCCGGTAATAATATCGTTAACATCTCTTTCATTCCCTATCTCAAAAACTACTGAACCGAATTTGATGAAACTTGCAGTATTCCCTAAGTTGAACGATACCCAGTACAACAAAAAAAGAATTACTTAAATCGGACTTGTAGTTCCGGAGATATGCGATTGACAAACAAAATTTTCTTACTTGAGGAGTTGTACCTTCCATCATCAGCTCAGCTACATGAGATGATGATTTCCATACGCAAGTACTTGAATTACTTCATAAGATTTGCGAAAAACTATGTGTCAGCCAATAAAATTTGAGGGTTGCCCTCGATTTATCCAAGATCCAATCATCAGATCTTGAAATGGTGACAATGGGACCACACGGGAAGCACCAGCTTTCGAATGAAAAAATAATCATGAAAATCGGTTCACCCAGTCGCAACTTATGAGGTAACAAACATAAAAAAAAAAAAAATACAGTCGAATTGATAACCTCCTCCTTTTTTTGTTAAAAAGAACTAGAACTATTATAATCTTATTTTTATTTTTTTGTTACTTACATGAGTGAGCGTGTGGTCTGTAAGACTCCAGCGCTTGAGGCTGGTGTCTCGTGAAGCGCTGTACAGCGCTGCGTCGTCGTGGCACAGCGCTAGAGCTTGCACTCCGTCGTAGTGTGGCGGTTCTAGCAGCCAACGATTACTGGCTTCCCAAGTACCTGAGATTAGAAGGTATGCGTTTATAATCAGTGAGCTGTAAAAATTTCCTCTCAAAAATTAGGATTACTACGAAAAATTGAGTCTTGCCGGTTGTAAACCAAGCCGAATTACAAGACCTCGCGCGTACTTTTTGATCAAGGAGAAAGATCGATGGAATCTTTATTCATTGTGGCTTAGATGAGAAATAGAAAGACTAAAGCTCCAGAATCGCGTGTGGGTCCACGTGTATAGTTAAGTACAAATCAACTCGAATTACATTCCATAATGTTTTATGTTTTTTAGAACAACTTTTACAATGGTTAAAGAACGTGACGGCATATTTTGGGCAGTGAACAACAACGAGCATAGCTTATACTTTCGCGACTTTGTACTAGATTTTGATTTTGTATTAACTTTGGTGGAACCACTCGCGTGTTCTGAGCGCTCTATCTGCCTATTTTTTTTATCTGAGGTGGGTTACAAAATTTAAATAGCATCTAGGTCATGCCTACCGGTGTCCTGTGGCATCATGTCCAGTGTCCTCACGTAGTGGTCCTTGGAGCCGGTGGCCACCAGGTCCCCGCCCGCCGCGCGGCCCACACTCAGACACATCACGGCCGCCGCGTGGCCCGTCCACAACTTGCACACGCACTCCATCCTGTTATACAAAACAGATAGTTAAGATTTCTGTCTCAATAATTGTAATTATGATTTCTGTCTCAATAATTGTAATTAAGATTTCTGTCTACTAATCACGTGATGTTTTTATTTGGCATTTTTAACCGATTCGTTGCGGAGGGCACGTTTCAGTGCCCTTTCTTTTGCGTGTGGCGTTACGCACGGATGTGTGTCATTTTAAAATCGATGTATCACGTTAATTTTAACCGACTTCAAAAAAAGGAGGAAGTTATCAATTCGACTGTATTTTTTTTTTGTTCGACGTCACAGGTAAAGTTAGCGAAATTAGACATCACAACAAATCGGTTAACGCCCCTCCCTCTTAATGATACATGCTGAGGTTTATGACTACCCTCCCCCCCACCCCCTCTCCCTATATCACGTGTATTTTGAAGTATTCACAATGACTTTTAATCATTTTTAAATACATTTTATATTAATAATAATAGTTTATTTAATTCAGACATTGGAGTCCATACATTTCGGAAAACATACAACCAATAAATTAAATTAAATTAAAATTAAGAGCGTGTGAAATATTTCGGTGGATGTAGTGAACATAAAAGGAGAGTTCTTATAGTGGCCCATCTTAGCACTGTAAAAGTTGCAACTGTGAGCAATTCACTCGTAGTAGAAGCGAATCTTTAAAACTTTTTGGCTTCAAAATATTATATGATACTTCCTATTTAATTTTCTCCCACATTAAATCTTTTGACTTTGAGTGTCTGTCTCTTTTTCGGTTCACCAACTTTCAAATCACAACGAAGCTAAAGAAGTTTTCACTTACATTCTTAGATCCCACAGCCTCAGTTTGTCTCCCGCAGCGGTGTACAGTCGATGGTTCTCGGTGAGTTGCAGCGCTGTGACGGCGACCTCCCCGCCCACGCCGCGGTTAGCGGGACAGGGACCCGTCGCGCCAGATGACCTGGTTTACAAAATAAATAATTAATAAATAAATATTCCACAAATATCACACAACGCCATCTAGTCCCAAGCTAAGCAGAGCTTGTGTTATGGGTACTAGACAACTGATAAACATACTTATACACCGTGACTTTTTAGTCGTCTTACAAAAGCAGCCCAGTTCATGTACCCAATTACTAGAACACGTTTATAATAAAAAAATTGGTATCTAAGAGATTTGAATTTTTTTAAAATAAAATTTTAATTCGTTAATATGACGCAAGGTTTAGATACAAACACCCTTGTCTCATAGAAAATGGAGATGGAATGATCTGCCCGACTATTGCACTGGGTAGGTATACTTTACAGCTTGATACGTAAACATTTTAACAGGATGTTTCAGATTTCTAATGAACCTATTTATTAAAAATAAAAATTATTATTAACGATAAAAAAAAAAATAACTTGCCTAGAGGTATTTTAGGTCGGATACATTAAGTGGACCCTTTTTGTAAGACGACTAAAAAGTCACGGTGTATATTTCTAAATACGTAAACAGATAAATGACACCCAGACACAACAACTGATCGTGCTCGTCAGACAAACGTTTATCCTGGGTGGGAATCGAACCAATGAGCAGTGGTAGCCCGGTGGTATCGGTCCCGACTTACGAGTTGTAGGTCGTGGGTTCGAACCCCGCCAGGCGCATTACTTTGTGTAATTATTTATTTCATCACCACTGCTCTCAAAACGGTGAAGGAAAACATCGTGAGGAAACCGGCATGTCCTAGAACCAAAAAATTCGAAGACATGTGACATCCACCAACCCGCACTGGGCCCGCGTGGTGGATAATGGCCCATTCCCTCTCACAGAGAGGAGGCCTGTGTCCCAGCAGTGGGAACAGTATAGGCTGATGATGAATGATGAATTTAGGTTCATTGATCGCAAACATTGATGTTAATATGGATATTCCACAGGATCGAGATGCGTAATGTCGCCGCATTATCGACACAAAGGAAAACAACAGCGGAATGTTTCTGTCGCTAGAGTGACGCACCTGCTATTCTCTCTTTCTGCGCCACTATAGTTCAATTCTAACTAACAGTAACTTGTTTTCTTAATCCCGGGACTCGGGGAATATCCGTATTATTCTTACCTATGGTAAGTACAATCGACCAAGCGGAATTATGACCCACCATAAGCCTATTTTCCCAGAGACATTCAAATACAATTAGGTCCACATTCGCGTAAACATACATATCCATGGTAACAACTCTGATCTTTGTCAATTTGACAGATTCAAACGATTTATTGTCAAAATGGGTCATGATTCCACTTTGTCGACTGTACATAAAACAGGTCTACCTATTCTGATCTATGGTTTTAACTGTTAGAAGTCTTTATATCTGTCTTTTATTTCAATGATAAAAATTGACAGGCTTGTTGGTCTAGTGGTTAGTGACCCTGACTGCTATGCTGGAGGTCGTGGGTTCGATTCCACCCAGGACAAATGTTTGTGTGATGAGCACGATCATTAGTTCTGGGTCTGGGTGTAATTTATCTATAATATTTTTAACCGACTTCATTTGTGTTAAGAAATATAAAAGTATGCTTATCAGTTGTCTAATACCCATAACACAAGCTCTGCTTAGCTTGGGGCTAGATGGCGTTGTGTGATGTGATAGTTGTGGAATATTATTATTACTAATTTGAAACAAGTTAAGATTCTACTTACCACAGCGTAGTAACAGGCGTCCTGGACCGGGTATCAAACATCCTCACAGCAGCCCCGGCGGCCGCCAGCACTAGTCTGGAGTCCCTCGCGTCAGGCTCACCAGCTGCTAGGGCTCCCACACTGCCGCCACACCAGCCGCGCCACGCTTCAGTACCGGCTGTGAAGTCCCAGCCACGGACTGTACGGTCTAAAGGGAGAGAAATTATTACAGGTATGTTACTTTAAGCTAGGTTTAAAATCAAATTATTTATTTCAAGCAGGCCAGTTACAGGCACTTTTGAATTGTTACCCAGTCAGTAGAGCAGTGGTGGCCCAGTGGTATCGGTTCCGACTTACGAGTTGTAGGTCGTGGGTTCGAACCCCGCCAGGCGGCATTACTTTGTGTAATTTATTTCATCACCACTGCTCTCAAAACGGTGAAGGAAAACATCGTGAGATAATCGGCATGTCCCAGAACCAAAAATTCGAGGACATGTGACATCTACCAACCCGCACTGGGTGGGCCCGTGGTGGATTATGGCCCGTTCCCTCTCACTGAGAGGAGGCCTGTGTCCCAGCAGTGAGCAAATTATAGACTGATGATGTTGATAGTCCTAGTCACAAGAAATAATAACTGAAAGTACTGTAATACTCGTAACGGTATTTTTATAAGCTTCTTTGTGGAAAGAAAAATTCGACTGTTAGCAGGAATTGAGACTGTGACTTTTTGATTTACGACATTATTTTTGCCTACTGTTTTATGTTTATTTCAATGGTAATCGGTATTCAAGTAATTAAATGGAATGGAAAAAAAAAATGTAATGGTTGTATTTGTGATAAACCATAGTAATGGAACTATGTAGGTACATACAACAGTTCAAAGTTCAGGAAATCAAATGGTTTTTTTTCCACTTTTCTTATCTCTTTACTTTAGCAAGTAGGCAACAAAAAAACGGAAGGGAAATAAAACAGAGACGTTTACAACGGTGATAAACCTTACAAATGTGATATTTGATTTTTAGCTAAAACTAAAAAGTTATTTTCATTTATGTGATTTTTTTTATGTCAGTACCTTTCTTTAAAAAAATGATTTATATTATGATACAGCAGAATCGTTTCAAGCAAGGCTACCACTTACCCACTCCGCCGCTATACAGCATGTGCGAGGTGGCAGCTAGCGCGAGTGCCGCGCCCGCGTGTCCCTCAGCCACGTGCGTGCACTGCAGCCACGCGCCTGTGTTGTTACCGCCACTGCCGCTGACCCGCTAAACAAGGTATTGAGTACAATTTAATTTTGTTTACCGGCCGTATTATGACAATACGGCCGGTAAACACGGTTTTAAAACTAGGCTTGTTCCAGTGAGTAAAAGAAACAGTTATACAAGTCATCTAGCGTCACCTCGTTCAATGGAACAAGCCTGGTTTTAAGACGTCATAATACGACCCATCAAATGCCACATCAAATTCTTGCCCAAATACAAATTACCCAGGAAAAGTATGCGCATTGACAATAAATTATTATTTTATATTAAAATAGGAACGATACTGGATAAGATCGTAGGTTAAAGAGCTTTTATACATTTTAGAATGCATTTTTAGATTTATATTTTTATGCAATTCAAAAAAATACATGAAGTATCTCATTTCGGGTCGCGGGGCTAACGAATACCGTGACCCCAGAACGTAAAGGGCTATTGAAGGACACCGTGGATTTTAGCCAGTACAAGTCTCACAGTCCCTCCTGCCCTGCCCAGTGGGAGGACTCATTTCTAGTAGTAGCATCTACATTTTTGTGAGACACGGGAGTAAATTAAGCGCGGGTGTACCGTTGTGGGCACGATGAGCTTGCCCACAACTCAGTTGGACTTATAACATTGCATTTTCATGATCTATTGGCTTACTCGTCACTTAATACTAGACTGGTTGCGGCCCAAAAATTTTTGTAGAAAGGTCAGTCTCCGCGGTTGTTACCACGTCGGAAACAAAAACGCTGTTGAACAACTCGCTGAAACGAACACGTTGGCAGCAATACGTGGGAAAACCAACCGACTGCCCTACGTATTACAAGTGTAAATCCTCTGCATAGCAAGATAATGTCTCTTGGTACGTAGGGCGGCGGCTGGGAACAAACGTTGCCCGATAACGTGGGATACGTAAGCGATGGAAACGTAGCGATGGGAACGTAAGACGTGAGTAACAAACTTGGCAGAGCCTTATAGCTTACAAAGCTCAATTATTATGTAGAGACGAGCCGATAGACGATGAAATTGTAACATCAAAAATGTCCGATAATTCATAATAAACCTTAGGGTGGTAATAGTAAAGCACGGGCACGCCGAAATTGCGGCGGTAAGACCCCTCTTGCGGCGGTAAGACTCTCTCTCAGGAGAGCCTGGAGAGGCGTCGCTGCGCCCTCACCTTCTACTTGGCGCAGGTCCTCACCGGACACGGGTGTTTCGGGAGGGTTCCTGTGTCCCATTGGGCGGGAAGAAACGCCTGGGTGTCCTCACTGTGAGGGTCATTTGGAGGACACGGTGGGGCATACGCTGCAGGTTTGCCCCGCTCGGGTAGAGCACCACCGTGTCCTCAGGGATAGGTGGAACCCTCTCGCGCCCGGCATTGGTCGCAGCCATGCTGCGGGGCGAGACGCAGTGGGCAGCGGTCGCCTCCTTCTGCGAAGCAGTCATGCTTGCGAAAGAGGAGGCGGGCCGAGTGAGGGCGAGGATAGCGTCCTCCCTCCACCCCAGTCGCAGTGCACCACGGCGGTGGCCCATTTCGTCGGACGTCAGCAGACGATCTCCGGCCACCGTAGACGCGGGCGGCGAGTAATGGGCGACTCGCTGTCCGACCATGGACCATGCCTGAGTCGACGGCGCGTTGTGTTCCACGCGCGCCGTCGACCCAGTCGGCCGTATAGAGTGTCAGCATGATGACGGGGCCCCGCTCTAGAGGGCCAAAGCCTGCCAGTGTCGAGGGACTTATCCCATTACTGTGACCCCGGAACATAAAGGCCTATTAAAGGACACCGTGGATTTTAGTCAGTACGAGTCTGACAGTCCCCTCCGCCCTGCCCTGGGTGGGAGGACTCATTTGATGATTTTACCATGTAAAAAAAAGAAGAGGTGGCAATGCACGGACACACCGCAATTGCGGCGGTAAGACCCCTTTTTGAAGAATGGCTGGAGAGGCGCCACGGCGTCCTTTCCTTCCACTTGACGTCAAGATAGGGAAGGAAGAAACGCCTGGGTGTGACCACTGTGAGGATCGTCCGGAGGACACAGTGGAGCATACGTTGGAGGTAGTGGCCTGCTTGGGCAGAGCCGCCGTGTCCTCACGGAGGCGATAGGCGGCGGCAAGTGGTGGTGACTTCTTCCGCCCGTGATTGTTCGAATCCAGGCGAGACGGCTTAGGAAGCAGTTGCCTCTTTCTGCGAAGCACTCATGCTAGTGAAGGAGGAGGCGGGTGTCGTGAGTGACGGGACTGCGTCCACCTCACGACCAGACGCCGCTGGACACGCCTACAGCAATGGACATCGCGAGGCGACAATGGACATCCCAGCCAACGTAGGCGCAGGCATGTGGACGAAGCGTAATAGGTGACTCTCTGTCCTATCATGGACCATGCCCGGATCTACGCCGCGTTGTGTTCCACACGTGCCTCAAAGAGCTGTCTGCAATCTGTCGACTGACGTCCATAGGGCCAAACCCAGGCCGGGGTCGTGGCCCTGGATTACCCAGTGGCGGCTAGCTAGTGATGTGGAGGATGTCCTGCCGCAAGAGGTAACTGCTTCACTTTCCTCTTCGAACCGCAACATGGTCTCAACCAATGCCGGGCGCGAACGGTTGCCACCACCTACCGCCTCCGTGAGGACATGTGGGGCAGATCTCCACCGTGTCTTCCATGCGATCTGCGCCGTGGTGATCCAACTCGCACATGACCCATTTTCGGTTGGCTGTGCCCGCAACCTATTCGCTGCAGCTGGATCCGCGCTTGGAGTAAATAGACCAACCAGACTGAGATTATCAAGGGCATATACCTTTTTAGATTTTACTGTAACCAGAAATTAATCATCATCATCGTCTCATCAGCCTATAATTTTCCTACTGCTGGGACACAGACTTCCTCTGTCAGAGGAAGTGGGCCATAATCCACCACGCGGGCCTAGTGCGGATTAGTGGATGTCACATGTCTTCGAATTTTTGGTTGTAGAACATGCCGGTTTCCTCACGATGTTTTCCTTCACCATTTTGAGAGCAGTGGTGATGAAATAAATTACACATAGTAATGCGCCTGGCGGGGTTCGAACCCACGACTTACAACTTGCAAGTCTGGACCGATACCACTGGGCCACCACTGCTCACCAGAATTGCCCTCGATTCAGAAATGAATGTAGGAGCAGAAAAAGATTTGATAGATGTAATGGAAATACAATATTATCATCATTAATAAAAGAAAATTCGCGCTATCATTACGCCGAATACAACTATAGATAAGACTAAAAAGAGAGATGATGGTAGGATAAGCTTCAGATAAAATCTCACCCCCTTTGTTAGTGACATCTCTACTAAAGGGGGTGAGTTTTATCTGAAGCTTACCATCCGTAGAAAACTTCCACGCACCTTAAGAACAATTTCCTTGACAACTCCTTGCGGCGTATTATCATGCCCAGCTCCAGCCAGTCGTAGGAACACGTCGTCATCCCGTGCTCGTCGAGAAGCGCCCGGAGACGCGGGCGGCGTGCCGACTGTCGTGTTCGGCTCTCTGCGTTAGTCAACCAGTTAGCAAGCGGGATTAGGGAACATTAGACAACATGAAAAAGCTGATGCTTTCTTAAACTGTGGAGAAGTTAGTACCTGTGAGAGGTGGAGTCCCAATTTACAGGCAGGCAACAAATATTGGAACATCGACCATTAGAAAGAGATGTCGGCTAATTTCGGCTTTGTAGAGCGTTATCTCTGTCGTACGCAGCACTAGGCAATCAAACCAGTAACTAGTAATGTAAAGCCTCATTTAGATGTTAGTTTGACTACATTGCGGTATTTGTTTGATTAACTGAATTTATTGTTCATCAATAATAAGTGCTCATGTACACGACGCCACGCCGCCACCGCACCACTTTTATGTGTATACGATGCCGCTACCGGCCCGCGGCCGCGCCGCCGTGGCATCGCCATTTGCTATTGTTCGATTTTTGGCGGCGGCGGCGCAGTCGCAATGGTATACACAGCATTGCGGTGCGGTGGAGGCGGCGGCGTCATGTACATGAGCCCTAACGCAACTCTAATGGTACTCGTTGTATCGTCTATACGAGGCTAAAAGATCGTAGTGCAATATTTAATGCCGATACCTGTATCATTTTTGTTTCTTAGAAAATTTGAAATGCCTTACCGTCTTACCAAAAGAAAGATAAACCCTGTTGGACACTTGTCTAAAAAACTGTCATCGTCAAAACGACATTTCACGTTGATTTAAGGGTCGTTTTGCAGTTGCACTTTTTTAGACAAACGTTCAACGGACGGTTATCTTTTGTTGTAAGGCGGTTAAAGTTCAAAATTCAATAACAAGCTCAATTTTAGATAGAGCATTTCAAATTTCAGTGTCAGTATGTAATTGGCACGCTTGTGCCAATTTTAATTTAAATGGAAGTCAGGTCGAGTTGGTCATTCGTTTAGTTATTGATTTGCATATTTATTATTTTCTGTTTTAAAGTTATGATGATGATCTTCAGTTTATTAAGATGTTTTATTTGGTTTTAATGATATGGGTATTTAAGTATAGCTGAATATTATTGTGTCACATTGGAACTGAGCTAATTAATAAAAAGATGAAATTTTGATTATCCCCTACGAAAAAATTAGACTTTCGTTAAAGTAATTTCAAAAGCTTGGTCTTCTAAGCTATTATTAGGACGTCACAACATCAAAAATAGCAACAAAACTAATGGATCAATGGGCCATGATGGGGCACAATGGTAGCCATGCCATGGAGATGGTTTACAAAAATGAGAACATGGACCACAACACAAAAAAAATACTTACAATGTCTTTGGTTTGAAGCGCAAACTATTCTTGATCTATATCATCTATTTGTTACTCTAAATCTTGATTTCCATGTGTTTTTCTACTGGTATTTTTAGGATAAAATAAAAAAGGGTATTTCACACTACCAATTAATAGGGGTTTCACTGCGAGTCTTAGCCGTGAGTGGCGCTACAAGAGCATAACGTAAACAACGTTCAAGTGTAGCTTCGAGTGTGTAGTTGTATTATCTGTGGTGTAGTGTACGTCAAGTTAATCCTGTAAATGACATCATGCACTGGTAGCGCCATCTGAGCCAAGTTTTGCGTGAAACCTGCTATTGACATAATTATTTACTTTCTGTAAGTTGTCAAAACATCTCCTAGATTTTACGGTAATAGCAAACTGACGTCACTTACTAGACAAATCAATGCTATTTGAATTTTTATTAATTATTTTAGAATTTCTAATTTTTATTTTAAATCAATGAGGTTTCCTAAAATATGATAAATTATTTAGAAAAATTGCACAATAAGTGCACTTATTGGTTAATAGTGTCAAAAACCAAATTGCTATTATTTTCAAAACAACTCCGGTGCATGTGAATCGTGTAGGTACTAAAATTCTTTGCTAGTGTAACTTAGAAGAAATGGTGTGCAAACAAAAACTAAGTTTGTCTATCAAGTCTTAAGATTGAAATTAGTTTTTATGTGGACTGTATTTTTAGTAGCACAAAATATACTTGAAGTGTAGAGTGATTAAAACCATGCACATCAGGAGATAGGTAATAAGTATTTTCTGTAGATCGTTTATAGTTCTGTTCGTTTAAAAAAGAAAGAAATAAAATAGGAATACTCAAGTACGATTTGTTCATTGGCCATTCAATTATAAAGAGTCATTCTTTCAAGTTGGCCAGCAGGGGAAAATTCGAATTCATAAGAAATATGGAAAGCTATTTTAGGCAACTTAGGATTTCTCCCTGTTTGACAACTCAGAGAATGACAGATTTTTGAAAAACTTTTAAACTGTTGTATAATATAATACACAGTGGAAGCAAAATTTTGACACTAACTTTTACCATAAAATCGAGTACATACATTCATAATACAAAAGTCCTAAAGATATCCCTTAAAGAGAAGGGGCAGTATCCCAGCAGTGATGAAAATAAATATAGGTTAATGCTGTATCCTACACGATCAAAATAAAGCTGTTTAAATGCCAGGTACTGCCTCAAGGAACTATCAGCATACGTCCCTATAGAGCACTACACCTGCCAGGTCCGATACCGTGGCCCTAGAACGCAAAAGTCAACCAAAGGAACAGGATGGATTTTAGTCAGTTGCAGTTTGAAAGTCCATTCCGTTCAAAATACAAGCTGAGAAGACTCTTTTGATTATCATAGCAGTAAAAAAAATCATTTAGATAATCTATGGTACATGTTTGTGTCAAAATGTCTCTTCCACCGTGTATTTAGAATACTTCATCATGCAGTACATAGCGGGGGTGCGTCATGCCGGTAGCAAACAAAACACAAGCTGTATTGCATCTATTTATTGTGCCTACATAATATACATATACTTAGTACATACATTGTACTTACAGATTACATACTATACGAATACTTTATCATAAGGCCGTTTCTTTTGCTAAATATATGTAAAGTCACAGAATAAAATGCATAAAAGATCGTTTAATAAATTAATTATAAGTTGATATGACTTATTTTAGTTTTTAGTTGTCGACAAGAAAAGTTTAATTTAGAAAGGTGAATCCAAATACTTGAGCTGCTAAAAATTAGTTCTCCAAATAGGAAAAAAATCTACCAAGAATAGACTTTTTTTCCTATACAATTCGCCCTCGTTGGTCTAGTGGTTAGTGACCCTGACTGCTATGCCGGAGGTCGTGGGTTCGATTCCCACCCAGAACAAATGTTTGTGTGATGAGCACGATCATTTGTTCTGCGTCTGGGTGTAATTTATCTATAATTTGTATGTATTTAGAAATATATAAGTATGTTTATCAGTTGTCTAGTACCCATAACACAAGCTCTGCTGCTTAGCTTGGGACTAGATGGCGTTGTGTGATAGTTGTGGAATATTATTATTATTATTTTGTCCCTCGATAATGGCACGACCCGTAGCTGACTGAAGAATTTTTTTTACAATTCAAGACCAACATGCTAAAGAAGATAGAAATCTTTCTATATTCTTTCATTCTATGTATTCTCCTTTCGATAAAACCCGAAGTTGACACCGTTAAAGTTACGCATTCGAGGATTCACCTATTTGAAAGTAATACAAACTGATTTTGGACTTACCGTTTATGGAGTATGGAGGAGATATCTCGTAAACATTTTTAAGTCTGAGACTGTATGCGAACACTTTTCATGAATATTATCAAATTAGGTATTTGTATAGTATGTAATATGTATTTTATTTTAACCAACTGCCGAGTTAAAGCTTACGTTACACTTGTGACGATATTCTTACAAACTACCTCAATATATTACAGTAAAATGCGTGAAGCTAAACAATTCCTTTGTATTAGTATTATTAATTAACATTTTATGCACTTCTTAAATGCAATAGTTCCCTTAAAACTACACTGAAGCTTGGAAGATAATTTAGTTATACAAAATAAGATCATAAGATCATCACAGTAAAGTTCAAATAGCAAATAGAAAAATCTTAGCGGTATCAAGCGTCTTCAGACATTTTTTGGTTCGATACCCGTACCTAAGTTTAGTGCCTAAATATTGTTTTTACATTTCAAAGTTTCGAGTCAAAACAGTTAATATTTTAGCTTAAATCTAGCGTTTATATACATAGTTATATAACTTTTTTAGCGTAAATATGGGCGTGTTAGTACGTATAATACGAGCGCGCCCGTTAATAATTGCACCGTACTTTTTATATTGACTTTTTATTAGTGAAAATACAACCATTATTTTTCATGATTTTAGAAATGTTGCGTCCAATAATATCACAAGCGTTATTTCGAGACTTGTTAATAATATAAATAATTGACATAAAAACACCTCACTTTTCAAGTCTCAAATAACTCTAGAAAACCCAAAATTCATTAAAAAACCATGAAAAGAGTCGTCGATATAGAGTTATAAATACGTAGAAAAAGCAATAAATAACAAGTAAGCATGCAGAGCGTCGTATGAGTTGCGCGGGCGCGGCGGGGGCCCGTCAGTCCTCCACTATGGACAGCTCGGTCAGCAGGCTGCGACAGAAACCAGCGTCAGTCGCACGCCCGGCCCACACACCGAGCGCCAGCACCCATTGAACCCATTTAGGGAACTTACTAATGACGCAACGCGATACAGAATTGCATCGACTAACGATATCGCTCAGTACCCATACCACAGAAAATCATGTGCATTGTCATTAGCACGTACATGCAAATCGAGCAGATGTGTAAGCAATATCGTGAATACGTGCGACTCCATTAGCAAACACTAGCGACTGTCCATACATTTTGTTCGGCCGGACGATTCTGCGATATCAGTACCATGAGTTGTCATTGCGATACTCGATCATCGATATCGACCGCGTTTTGCGCTCTCATTGGCCCGCTCCAAAGTTATATGAACTCTCAACCAATGAGAGCGCAAAACGCGGTCGATATCGATGATCGAGTATCGTAATGACAACTCATGTTATGGGTACTGATATCACAGAAACGTCCGGCCGAACAAAATGTATGGACAATCGCTAGTGTTTGCTAATGGAGTCGCACACATCTGCTCGATAACGATTTGCATGTACGCGCTAATGACAATGCATATATGATTTTCTGTTCGAATTTCGATTGCGCAACTAATCGCGACATATTTTATATTTTGTTTCCAGCGCCTTTATGTCGTAGTAGTAAGGTGGATTTTCGTAGGTCACCGTAGAATTGCGTCACATCACACTATTAGCAAATACGTGCGACATAAATCGGCAATCGACTCGATATCGCACAAGTCGCGTCGGGTCATGGGTAAGCTCCCTTACATGTGCAAACTGATTTTCTACTTTCTTTTGCTGGCTTTAAGAGTCATTTTAGCAGATCTTGAATGAACGGGTGTTATTTTTTTTTAATAAGTATATGCTTTATCAATACTTGAATATGCACATGTTTTAAGAGTGTACCAACTACTACAGGTTTTCTTAAAAAGACTGGCGGTACAAACGCCATTTATCGTAACGTGGTCATAAAATGTAGAAGAGAGACAGTACTCATAACATTTGTCGTCTTTATCGCACGTTTTATGACCGTTAATGTTACATCGTTGTTAAATTTGACATCTGTCATTCACTCGAGAAAAGTGCGAGCGAAAGAGAGATGCAAATATCAGTTTTTTTTTAAGCAAACCTGTTTTCAATAATAATATCTACTAACATACATAAACACATATATCCCAGTTCTAAATAAAACTACGGAAATGTCTACCATACACCAACTATCTAGCACAATTAACCCAAGCAGTGTACCATGCAGAAAGAGACGGCGGTATCGCATATAAACCCAGAGTGAAAGAGACAGATATATTTTTCTAACTACTCAAGCTTTCATTTGGTTGTTAAATAGTTCAGTTAAGGCTGATTTTTCAACGCATTTTTGACAGGTAGTCCTCCAACCCCGGGCAGGGCGGTAGACTTTTTTTAAATCCACGGTTCTTGAATATCATAGGGAATAAAAAAATTATGCTGAAAAAAAAGTTGTTGCCAGATAAATGTTAAAAAAACAGTCTTAACCTTATAAATAAAATAAAAAAAGATAAGTAATTCCCAATCAATAAAATATTTATCTGATTCTATAAAAAACAAAACCGCTTAACAGAAAATTGATTCAGACAAAAACACATATAAAACGTTTACAATGGACGGCTAAATATTTCAGTGAAAAATGTCGAAATATTGCGATGATCAATAAATCCTAAGCTATTTTTTCAATTATATCAAATGAAAAATAATATACTAATAATACGTCACTTATACAGTCGCAGAATGAAAAGGTTTACATAGAAATAGATTTGATTTTATATATTATAACTATTTAAACTGCGTTCTCAGATTACATGCAAATTATATTCACTTTGTGTACATATTTGACGTCATGGTTAGCGCAGTCGTTTAGTGTTTGACCGTTCCGGGGTCGCGGTTCTTACAAGCTACCGTCGCCGTAAAATGCTATTGAAGGATACTGTGGATTTTAGTCAATACAAGTCTGACAGTCCCTCCTGCCATGCGTGCGAAAATTCGTTTGATGATTTTACCACGCTAAAAAAAAGTGATTGACTGTTGCACTGCGTGTTGCGTGTCCCACACGGAACAAATATTTTTTGTATGATCTACTTTCCAAGTATGGGTCTTTGTGTATGTGAGTTTCAAATCTTTGCAGAGACACCTCCTATATTGTATAGGAGAAATTCATAGTTGTACTTCGATATAGGAGTAATTAATTACTATGGTTTTTCTCTTTAAATGCTGCTCGCTTTAAAAAAGAAAAACCATAGCGATGGAATATCGGACTCGTCAATCAATTGACATACCATTTATGAATTTTCAAAATGTGTGTCTCCCATAGATTTTGTACGGCAATACTCAAATTATTCTCACGAATTTACCAATTCAATACCCAATTATAAAACTATTCATTAATTCAATAAATAAAGTTAATCAATTTCTCAAATCTTAATGAAAATTCAAAGCTAATCAGGTTGCAGGTAATACAAGAATTAAGTGTGATGCAGATATAAAGCCAATTTTTAATAAAAAATTTGCCTACCACTAGGACGTATTACTCCTGGATCGAGGGTCTGTCTACAAAACAAAAAAAAAAACCATACACAAACACCCAGACCGGTAACACTTACATTCAGATCATACAAAAATTAGATCCTCTCATGAAGGATCGAATCCGCGACAAGCTGCGCAGGAGTCGATCGCTTAGCCAATGCGCCGACCATGCTAAACCTATTAGTTAACCTTTTCATTCTGCGTGTTTTTATAGTAATTCCCTATGGTATGTAGAGCGGGGTGTTATATACGTACAGGGAGGCGGGCTTGGACAGGTGTCGGCGGGGAGGGCGCGGGGACTCGGGCGGCGCGGGGGGGCGGCGGCCCGCCACCGGGGACGACAGCACGCCCGCCGTGCTGCCCAGCGGCTGGAGACCTCTGTGGGGGGAATGGAGACACATTGAAATACAACCAATGACAATTTAATAAAAGGTAGACAGAACAACACGATCAACATCGCAATTATGATTTATTTACACTTTCGATGTCGGAGATTACGACGATGCTTCTCTAATCATTAAAAAAACAGTCTACAGGGAGAAATCCAAATCCATGGCAGATAAGTCCTTCCACCCGGGCAGGGCGGGAGAGTCTGTCACACTCGTACTGACTAAAATCTTCCTACTAAAGCCCTTTATGTTCCGGGGTCATATGATAAGTCCCGCGACCATCGGTGACAGAAATGGAAAAACTTTTGGTCGTTCTACGACATTTTCTTTACTACACTACATTACTATTGGTACACGGGGATCAACTTATTTTTCATCCCACCTATTCGAAAAGGACGACTTGGTTCGCCTTTAAGTGCGCCCAAAACTGGTGTTTTCTATAGGGAACGTTTAGCGGGCAGAAATGAGTTTTTAATCCTCTTTATAAGTGCGCCGGAAAGAACATTGCCGCGCACTTTTTGAATTTGGAACATCTAAGTGCGCCGCAAAGAACATTGCCGCGCACTTTTTGAATTTGGAACATCTTAGTGCTCTGCACCAAAGAAATCAAACGCAAATAGTGTTTGAATAAAGACTGGCTGGAATGACGACCCATAGTCACGCCACGTCGCTGGCTGAATAAAAATTATAGATTGTTTTTTTTTTCGGACAGTGGCATGGATGTATTAACTGTAGGTTGTTTAATGTTTTCCACGATGCGTTCACATGTTTTCGCCTCGTTCTCCATGGAATCTTCTATATAATTTTCATAATTGCGAAAATGTCTCAAATGTAAATATGTATAAGTTTTTAGTTGTTTTAATATTAGATAATTTCAAGTTAGTTGTTGCATTTTTTTTAACCCGTATAATAATATTACAATAAAATACGAGGCGCTTTTTATTTTCTCATAGTGGGTGATGAAAAGTAGAGTGTATCACTCGGGCGCAAAATATATTTTTGGCTCGGGCGGCGTACTTTGAATCCCTCGCTACGTTCGGGATTCTACCAAAGAATCCCTCGCTACGCTCAGGATTCTACAGTAGAATCCCTCACTTCGCTCTGGATTCAAAAAAGCGCCCTCGCCGTAAAAATATTACTTTGCTCCCTTGTCATACAATCTACTATTTCATCCCACCTATTCGAAAAGGACGACTTGGTTCGCCTTTAAGTGCGCCCAAAACTGGTGTTTTCTATAGGGAACTTTTAGCGGGCAGAAATGAGTTTTTAATCCTCTTTATAAGTGCGCCGCAAAGAACATTGCCGCGCACTTTTTGAATTTGGAACATTATAAGTGCGCCGCAAAGAACATTGCCACGCACTTTTTGAATTTGGAACATCTTAGTGCTCGGCGCAAAGAAATCGGACGCAAATAGTGTTTGAATAAAGACTGGCTGGAATGACGGCCCATAATCACGCCGCGTCCCTGGCTGAATAAAAATTGTAGATTGTTTTTTTTCGGACAGTGGCATGGATGTATTTTATGTTTTCCACGATGCGTTCACATGTTTTCGTCTTGTTCTCAATGGAATCTTTAAAATTTTCATAATTGCGAGCGAAAATGTCTCAAATGATAACTTTTTAGTACCTAGTTATATTATTAGATACTATTTAATTTCAATTTAGTTGTTACTCTTTGTTTTATTAAATAATAATACTACAATAAAATTTGAGGCGCTTTTTATTTTCTCATAGTGGGTGATGAAAAGTAGAGTGTATCACTCGGGCGCAAAATATATTTTTGGCTCGGGCGACGTACTTTGAATCCCTCGCTACGTTCAGGATTCTAATAAAGAATCCCTCGTTAGGCTCGGGATTCTACAGTAGAATCCCTCACTTCGCTCTGGATTCAAAAAAGCGCCCTCGCCGTAAAAATATCATTTTGATTGTATTATATATTATATATTGTATAATAGTAGATTGTATGACAAGTCTTACAATCTACTATTATGCCACACTTATCTGGCGGAAACTATAGTATAATTTGTACGTACAGTCGAATTCCAAAATCCTTCTTCAATTTCTGAAAGCAATAGCCTGACGCTTCGCTGTGACTTACGCCCTTTTGTTATAAGTTGTTTCTATACAAATCAAAGCATCTTATGGTATACTTCATAATTTCAACCAATTTCCTACAAGTAATGTTGGCGCAGCGGTAAACTGTACCGCTCAGATAGTGCCTTCACTGACGAGCTATGGCGTGAGTTCAAATCTCGTAGTATTCTGTTTTTTTTTACCATTCATAATTTCATTTTCTTGATTTTTAATAGTTACTTTATACTTTTTGTTATTTTTAATACATTTTTAAAAGCATTTTGATAGTTAAAATTCGTTTTTTTTTAATAATTACTAATGTTAGTTCGATGATCATAGTGTTGTGTGTAGTTCGTTATGTTCTCATTTACGTAATAAAGTTTTGTCGGTAGATCTCAGAAAACAAAAGTAAATTAAGTATTTCAATTTGTGGGGTAGACGCAAATATGTTAATTCGTTTCGAGTCACCTATAATTATAGAACATGGTTGATTCCTGGTTATTGTGTGTGACGAGTGTTTGAATCCGATAACACTTGTTAAGATTACCGATTTGTAGTGAAAAAATATAAACAATGGGAATTTTTGCATATAAACATTGGGGGCGAATATTATAGCCCTGCATAAATGTGGATAAAACATAACACTAATATCAAATGAAACCAGACTAAGTGTGAGTATTAACATTTAGTTTTAATTATTTCACATGTTAATATTCTTATTGATTATATAAGATTCCGTATTCAAGTGTTTAAAATCAGTTTGTTTAAAAGTATCTGTTATTTACAGATTTCTCTTAAAAGTAAACAGCTGTATTTTTCTATAAAGATAATAATAGTATTCCGTGTTTTGTTCTAGTGTTGAAATACTGTGAGTCTGTGGTATGAGAAAAAAATATAAATCTTGTCGAGAGCGAAGTGGAGCACTTGGATAATGTTGTTGTTAAGCTGTTAAACATGGACATCAACATATGGTGAATGAATATGAAGGATAAGGTTTCCTCCAATGAGTAACTGAAACTCAACACGAAATTAATAACCGTTCACCGTGTCAACACTGAAGGCTTCCATCACCAAATATCAGCTAAAACCCGTTTGTTTTACAAGAATAAAAAAAACGTTTAAGATTTGCACGAGTATGTTTTTGTTATGGTTTCTGTTGTTTTCATTGTAAATAGACTGTAAACATAAACTTAATTTTATTCGTAGTTATTTGAGGCTAAGTTTCAATCATCTTTTCGTAAAGAAAACGAATATTAAACTTTGACCTCAACAGACAATTTTTTTACACAGTGCGGTTATTTTTGCGTGCGGTTCTATTTCACTAATAGAATAGAGGTTTTTTTTTGGTAAATCCACTTGGTGGAGCGCAAGTTACTTGCTTTGTTAAAATCAACCTTCATTAGCACCGCGGTCCTGAAATGCAAAGAGCACCTGGCCCTTTGCGTTCCAGGAGCACGGTGCCATAAGAAGTTTATTTTGAAACAGTAACAAGGCACCGTGGTCCTGGAACGCAAAAGGAAACTGGCCTGCTGCTGTTACTGTTTAAAAATGTATGGCTTTAATAGTGATAACTATGATATTTCTTTTGTTAAAATAAAGAAATACTAAAAATTTACATATTGGAATAACTTACTAAAATGCCCGCACTTTATAAAAAAATACCCTGTATTTTCTAAAATATTAATAAACGTAAATTAGTCTTAAAATCTTATTTAAATTTAAAGTGGATATTTTTTTACATTCATTTCGAATTGTTTAATTTACTTATTTATTGCTTAATTACTTCGAATGTCCGTTTAAATTTTGATTACTTTCTTAACATAATAAAAACTGCATCTTATTCATAAATATGTTATAAGATAATCGTGTTTATTAACAATGTATTCCTGCTTATTATTTATTATTAAACTTAGTTAAGTATTATTTATCCTTTCATGAATTTACGTTATTTTTTGGTATTGGAAGGTGGAAATAAAAAAGTTGTCTGAATTAAAATGTTTATTTGTTTCTTTTAAATTATGTAATTTATAACTGCATATTTGTGATATCATATTCCTACGAATCTGTCAGTCCCTCAGTCGACAGTCGACTCATTTGGAGTAATTACCAGAGTTAAAAAAAAAATACCCTTTTGAAACCAAAATATATATTAATACTTAAGATAGATAGATTAGCAGATAGATAATAAATTTTGTTACACCAATGTTTCACAACTATTGTATAAAAAATGCTAATTCTATGGTTATAAGGGCGGTCTTAACGCTAATAGTGATATCTTCCAAACAACCTTTGGATGGACTGAATTTAAAATGAAAAGGTGGAGGTAGGCAGGCGAAACATAAAAAAAAACATATGTTAGAATTAATATAGGTAATATAATTATACTATATATATATCATTATTAATATTTTGTGTAACCTCCATTATTTTCAATACAGTCCAGCAGACGTTTGCGCATAGACCCAACAATGTTACCACATGTATCAGTTCCTCGTAAATTTTCCCACACCTCCATGCAATGAGTGGTTAATTGTTCTGTGGACCTCTCATCCCGTGACTGCCACCTCTGCACCATCAAACCCCATATATTTTCAATAGGGTTTAAGTCAGGTGATCTCGCAGGCCACGGAATAATAATTACCTCTGGGTGGTTCTGAAACCACTCACGCACAGAGCTAGCCCGGTGAATAGGACAGTTGTCCTGGACAAATGTGAATTGCGTCACCTCAGCACTTGGATAAATGTTGCGCACAGTAGGTAGCATCACATCGTCCAATACTTCGACATATGTTGAACTGTTGGCTCGGGGAGGAATAAAAGCCAGTTCGCCTGGCCCTGCTGCACTCATCCATCCCCACATATTAATTGTTATTCGACCCGATTCTGTATTCGGGATAACGTTTCTATCATTCCAGCGACTGTTATCCCTACGCCATAAATGAAGCCTACCCTTTTGACTCGATTTGAAAGTCTTTTCATCCGAAAACACAGTTGTCTTCCAGTCAAAATCTAAATAATCCCGTGCGAAACTTTTTAGCTGGCCTTCTGTGATGCAAGCCTTCAGCATGGAGGGCACGACGAACAGTTAATAATGACGTGTCGAACAAATCCGCAAAGTGTCTGGTAGGTGTGAAACCATTTGTTTCATACTCGGCCACCATTTGTTGTCGCTGCTCCGCGCTAATAAGCTTTGGCCTTCCACTTCGCTGTCGACTAGCAAGGCTTCCCTCTTCCTCATATCTTTTGATCCAGAAACTTACAGTACTTCTCTAAAACAAAAAATTGGAATATAAGACAACTTTAACAAAATAAATAAATTAAGTATTTTATATTTTTATCATTATTCACTAAATTTTAACAAACAATAATTATTTATGTTTTAGGACTCATGATGAACTTTAAATACGGGAATGAAATTCTATCTCTTCAAATAATCTAATAAAGAATTTTCAAATAAAAGTTAATTTACAATAATTAAAAATAATACTCACATTCAGTCCGGTCTCATCAGATATTTGGGTTCTATTCAGACCACTTTTATACAAAGCAATAATATTAATTTTTGCCTCAATATTAATATTCGCCGGCATTTTCAGAATACTTCAATACAATATCGCTATCTATAAAATCACACGTCACTAACCAACAACCACAACCAAACGACAACTTGATTTAGATCATGTTAAATGTTCCAAAAACTTATGCCTACCTCACAGAAATTGTAAACGAGCGCGTTTCTGACCCATTAAAATATTTAACAATTGAGTAAAACTTACAAAAAGATTATCACTTCGTGAGGTTTGAACTCGCGACTTTAAGATTGCAGTAATTTAGTAGTCTTAACGCTTAACCACTAAGTCAACTGAACATGCTTCAAAACGTTGAAATAAATGAATCCTATGCAATCAGTAGTTGATGATACATATGTCTTTTGAAAGTAGAAGGTCATAAGTCAAACTAAACGTTAAGCTATTGCCTTGTAAGTGCGATTAACGACTTTTGATCGCCTACTGTACCTGAGACTGCCAGGCGCGCTAGGCACTCTGCTCAGCGGTATGGGTCGCGGGGAGGTGGGCTCCACCATGGACTGGGTCATGGGGTCCTCCTCGCGACCGATCACGCCCAGGTCGCGCAGACGGACCGAACCACGACGGGGACTGCAAGATAAAATACAATAAGGGAACTTCCTCATAGCACGATGTGACGCAATCCGAACCAATGGAAGGCAAGTCAAAGCTAATTGTAGATGGCGCCACCATAGCTTAGTCCTAATCCGATCAATGACGTAGTACTATTTTGAAGTACCTTTAAGATTTGCACTGATTTCAACCAATGACGATGCTTGGAACAAGCTATACTAGCGCCATTAGTTCCCCAGTTGCCATCTCCATTCGACCGATTCCAACTACAAGTGAAAATCAACCTTACCACTACGACATGTGACATAAAACACGATATTATCTACGGGTAAATGAAAAACAAAACACGGTTGCCACAACGTCGTCAAGTCAATCGAATTGCTTCGTTACATCGTAGTAATCATCGGTAGTCCGCTCAGGGAACGAGATGGCGCTAGACGACTTGTATAGTTCTGTCTCTTTCCCTCAACCTAACTACTCATGCTTTGAAAAACGTCCTTAGAAAAATGCTCCAAATTCACATATTGTATCTTTTTTTCTTTGTTCCACCGGTGGATCATAAGGACGTCATCAACGACGATATAATACTAGACTCCTAATAACAGGCGACCGATGTCTGCCAACACATTAGGCAAAAAAGTCTTATATTCGTCTCATTTCGACCAATCCTGTGAGCCGTAAACATACGTTGAGACCGAACAGACCTTGAGTTAGCCAATCACAACGCAGTACCCCGTCCCCCTCGCTTACGTAGTACCTCAGCGAGTTGGCAGAATAATTTTTGTTCCTTAGATCGTACATGCGGAGTCTAGTATTATATCGTCGTTGGACGTCATAGTAGGCCACTAGATAGTCTAGTTCTATACATAACGTAAGTACACTCACGTGTTCCTCTGGAAGGGCGAAGGAGTGTTGTCGTCAGGCGGCGAGGTTGGTGCGGTGCAGGACTCTCTCGCGCCGTTGGTGCGGGGCTCGTGAGCACTGTGCCAATAACTGAGCGTGGGTAAACACAACTATTACTTATACGAAGTCAGGGAAATATAGCCTACATTGGGTATAAAGATCTGAGGAGCTCGTGGCTATATAATTACAGCCATACAGGCCGAGGTTGTTCTGTGGATGGGTGACCATCTGTCATAGCGAGTTTTCTCCGTGTCTCGAAAAGCACGTAAAGCCGTTGCTCCCGGCTGGCATTTGTAGATCTTTGACAGTCGTTACTGTTAGTCAGAAGTTCAGTTTTCATGAAAAAAAAACTGGATATAAGTAGAACGAAATCAAGACAGTATAAGATTTCAACAAAACTGAATCCATTTGTTTATCGAAAATGAAATTTACTCTTGTATTCCATAAATTCATCTATAAAAATACCGTAGGAAGTTGGAAACAATAATGTCCACTCTGAGATAGACTATAAACGATGTGATTTCCTTTCCATTCTATTAAAACCGTCGTGAAGAAGTCTCCGTGGCATTTGTTACCTGTCCACAGGCGACACAGATCGTGTGGATGTCCCAGAGGACACGTGTGCCAGCAGCGCGTGCAGCGCGGCCGGCACTCCCCAGGGGTTCAGGTTCTGATCCTCCGTGCCTGCCATGCGGAGGGCACTCGCTGTGCGCTCTGTACTTTCTTCTAGCTGTGGACGAAATTTAGAGTATTAGGAAAAGGGTTAAGGGTCAGCGTAGAACGAGACGTGACGTATGCACACATATTTTAATAGAGCTACGAAAATCAAACTCTATTTTCTGCAGCAAAAGGTCCTTTCGCAACGGTGCGTTTTAATAGCAACTCAAATTCTGACTTTATTTACTAAAAGAAAAGATACACAATTGAAGCATCGTTTCGTCACGTCGCGCTGCGTCGCATCTCGATGTGAACTGACCGTAAAGGTAAGCGTCCACAGATCGGCATCGTACGTATCGGACGCATCGCATCAAACGGATTTCTGTATCGGCAGCGATCGGATTGCCGATGCGAGTATCAGCAATCAGATTGCCGATGCTACCTTCATCGCGTCCACTGATCGGCATTCCGTATGACGTCATCAGCACGCATCGCATGTAGGCATTGCCAATGAGCCGTCCATACGATGCGGATCAGTGGACGCACTTGTATGAGTTTTAATACAAGGCAAACTAAAATTCGTCCGATACGTGCGATGCCGACCGGTGGACGCTTACCATTATGGTCACATAGACAAGTCCGTCAGCCATATTTGCAGTTTGTTCAACAAACTTCTCTAAAAAAGCACCCATATTCAATATTGTCAGTCAACAAAACCAAAAGAGAACATGTTTTAGCAACACAGCTTTACAGAACAGGTGGTGCTAGACAACTTATATAGCTATCTCTTTCCCACACTGGAACTACTTTGGGTTTAACATGGCCTATGTATGCCACCTGGTGATCAAGCTTAAGTAGCCATATGTGCAAGCAAGACTCATTATGTTTACGCGGGAGTGACAGAGACAGGTGACAGGTCAATGAACGAAATTCCTCCTGTTTTGCGACTGGACTTTAGTTACCTCTTTAAGTTGCGCGCGCGTGTCCTGCAACATCTTCAGGTTGCGTGCTGCGTCCTGCGCGTGTTGCAGCGTCAGCGCGGCCAGTCGCTCCAGCGAGTACCGGCCGGCCTCCACTGAGTCGATCTGGTCTAGTAGACGAGGGAGCATGTTCTCATCGTTCTCTTCCTGTGGAAGAAAGAGAAAGGTTGAGTATGAAAAGGAAGGAGAAACAACGGCTTGTCTTTACTGAATTTTAACTTTATTATCTAAAGAATAGAGTTGAAAGTCTAAAAACAATTTATTTCGTTGTTTAGATACTGAGATAGTTCGTCTTTAGAGGATTTTAAACTTTATTTTATGAAAGGATAGAGTTGGAAGTTTATTAATAGCAAACTAGTGTCGTCCTCCTCGTTGAGATAATTTGTCTTATTTGAACTTTATGTTTTAGTACATAAAGTGAATAATTAAAAATCTATTACAAGCTCGTCGTTATCTTTTAGATAATAACATAACAAGGCAGAGATATTAGCTTTTGAACTTTGACGGTCACTCGGAAGTTAGTGATTTTGTTTTTCATCCCCTACTTAAAATTTTGCACTGAGTTCGGCGATGTACACACAAAAAGCGACCTTATAGATATAGACAGATACTACTACCACATACTACTACGATAGCCGGTCACTCCAATCAGCATGATTTACACGTATGTAATAAAAACAACAAAAGCAAATATTTACAACCAAGACAGATATCAAAAAGCGACTTTATATCCACAAACATACATTCTAATTTCCATTACCTCAATCTGCATGATCTGCGCCTGTGTGTCAGCTATGGAGTCCCTGAGGTACCGCAGCAGATGCTTGGCGTCAGGGTCCTGGTCGGTGTTCCTGGCCTTCTCCCTCTGCTGCAGCAGCCTCTCGAGCGCGGCCTCCAGCTCGCCCAGCGTGCAGCGTGCGGCGCAGGCGCGGGACACCCAGCACTCCAGGCGGGACCACGCTTCACGATACGACGTGCTCTTACGGGACCGGGTACGGTCTGTGATCAATAAAGATATAGCACATTATGATTGTCATCCCCGAAACAGACATTAGAGGAGTACTTTTTGCGGTACTGTCTTATTAAGTAACCGTGACCCTAGAACGTAAAGGACTATTGAATGAAGTGTAATTTATGGATTGTAGTCAGTACAAGTCTGACAGTCCGGTAGACATCAATGATTAAAAAAGAGGAGTATCTTCAATACACCCACATAATGTTTTCTTGTTTTCATTGATAAGTTACACACTTTTAATAATTTATTAAGAAAAGCCTATCAACTTATAAAAATCACCCCTGCACGCTCCTATAAAAACAGTAATCATATGAAAATATAATTAACAAGATAATACTATGGACAACAATACAGGTAGGGTCTATATATTATAATATAATTATTATTTCTCTAGAAATACTTCTTTTTTTTATTGCACCTACTATGTTTTATCTCTGCACCACCCCAAGGTAGACTGGTAGAAAATGCCTACGGCATTAAGTCCGCCGTTGTACAGTGTTGTGCAAAAGTTTAATAAATAAAAGGATATTTTTTTCCTGCGGGATGCAGAACAGGATATTCATTCAACCGACCAACACAAGGTCGAGTATCGGAAGACCACAACAGAAAAAAAAATTGGAGAAACATTTTTTTTAATACACGTCATTTTCAATAAACAGTTAACAGACAGAATCCATTGACAATTTTATTTCAATATTATCATAGCCGCATAGTATTTTTAAAATTGATAAAATTTTACTCACCATGGAGTCTCCCAGCAGCTCGACTGCTAAGTTTATCGCGATGACCTCGCCGTAATAATGACACTTCTTCTTGTTTACGCCGTAATACCTACACAAAAAAAAAATACGACATATAATTAGGGTTCCGTAGTCAACAAGGAACCCTTATAGTTTCGCCATGTCCGTCCGTCCGTCCGTCCGTCCGTCCGTCCGTCCGTCCGTCTGTCCCCAGTTTAGCTCAGAGACGCACAGTACTAGAGAGCTGTAATTTGGTGTGAATATACGGATTTGTTGTGCCGAAAAAGTGGTAAAATAAAATCTCGTAAAATATTTTTTTTTAGGGTACCTCCAGTACTTACACGTAAAGTGAGGATTTTTTTTTTCTCGCGTACCCCTTAGTGTGGGGTATCATTAAATAGGCCTTTAAAAAATAATGATAGTTTCCATTAACAGTTTTTTGATAAAAAAATTCGTTTGTGAAATATTAAGCTTTAAAGTGCTAAATTTTGCTCGATTCGAGTGTCCCCCCCCTGTACCAGCTAAACGGTTATGTATGGGGGTGTGAAAAAATTCACAATAGTAGTATATATAACGAAGTTTAAAAGAAAATTATCGTGACTACGTAGGCTTTACAACTTTACGAGTAATAGTCGACCAACTTATAAAATGTACTTGAATATTATATTTTCTTAAACAAAATGTATCGGAGACAACTGCAAATGTAAGTTTGTCAACTTTATTTTTACAGCTTTTATAGGTATGTTTTTTGGGGATAGGTAGGTTTATATCGTCAACTATTTTTAACTAAATTCAAAAAAAGGAGGAGGTTCTAAATTCGTTGTAATCTTTTTTCTTATGTATTTTCCCCGATTTCTCAAAGACTCCTGGACCGATTTTGAAAATTCTTCTTTTTAAAATTAAATTCAGCGAATCAGTTTAGTTAGTTCGCATAAGTATTTTGATGGGCAACTACGGAACCCTACACTGTGCGTGGCCCGACACGCACTTGGCCGGTTTTCAATTAATAATTTCGTGTAATTTAATGGAAAATAATTTATTTAAGTAGTAAACTTACTGCTTCTTTCATTTTGGTTTCAGCTTCTAGTGACCGTATCAAGTTGGCGTTCTTTCGAGATTCCTTACGCAGTTGTGCCACCTAAAAGAAATTGGTTTTATTAGATCCCTTCCTGGGTTGACTTGCCTTCACACTTGAGATTACATAAACATCATTTCTGGTGTAGAAACAGTTTTACACAAATGTACAGGATTAATTTCCAAATACCAGGCAAAGTTTAAAATTAAGATAAATCCCAAATTCAATAAAATACAGTCATTTATTTGAAATGCATTTATAAACTGATGCACCTGTGTGCGAGCTGCTCCAAATAAATGTGTGTGCCAACTAGAGATGTGCCGTTGCCTGGAATATTGCCCAAGGTGGGAATATAGGTGGAAATATTGCCGCGAGTGGAAATATTTGGGAATATTGCTTAATTTTAAGTCGATGTGAGTGCGAAAACTATTTAACACACTTAAAATTAGCATTTACGGACCATGACCTACATTAAATACAAAAAAACATTGCTTTGGAAAAAATTGCCAAAATTGCCGGCAATTTTTGGCAATATTCCCGGTATTTTACCGGCAATATTGCCCATTGTTGCCGCACACGTCAGTGAATATAAGAAATTACACATACATTTTAAGATAAGACGATGACGATCATTGTATATTTAATAAATATTGAACAAAAAGGCATAAATTCGAATAATTTCTTTTATGTTGAAGTTTAATCTAGTCAACGAATGCTCAAAGCATAGAGGGTAATGCTAGGAACTCATTTTTTACTACGTAACTTTGTTTTTTGTTTGGACTAGTTAGAGGTGAACATATCAAAAGCCCTCCGGTCCAAGTCCAAGATGTAAGCAAAAAACCAAAAAATGGAACCTTTAAACCCCCCTACCCCACAGCTCAAGGGGTAGTGGCGGCGACTTTAGATAATTATATTCACCTCCTAACTAGCTCAAACAAAGTAACGTAGTCCAAAATCGTGTTTTAACAATTTCTCTCTATAACTGTTCGTTGAGTGGGCTACTAGTTTTTCATGTAAAATCACATAGCTAAAACAACGAGTATAAGAACCTATACAATATGGAAATAAAAAATCTAAATCTATATCAAAACTACAAATAATCAACAAAATTAACATTATTTTAATACACTTGTTTCGGGAATTCTTACATAATTAGTAAATCACCGTTTAGAGTAACAACTTACTAGTTTTATAAGGCGGACTTGATGTCGCAACGCATTATCTACAGTTATATAATAATAATATAATAATAATAATACTGGTGTTATTTGACTGGCAACATTGGCAATATTGCCAAAGTTGCCGGCAATTTTGGTATTTTACCGGCAGTGGCAATATTGGGAATGTTGCCGGCAGTGGGAATATTGCCATCAGGCACATCACTAGTGCCAACTAAGCTGAATCGTGATGTAGTAATATCCGCATTTATGCTATTTAGAGGTGGACAAAATATTAATTGTTGTAACAATACAGACCTCTTTAGCCCGTGCAGCTTCAGCTTGCGCGTGTCGTTTGGCCTCCTCGCGCATACGTTGTACTAACTTCACCTGTTTACAAATTATTCATTAATGTTTAAAATAATGTTTAAACAAGCAAAGCTTTTGCAATTGCAGCTCTATGACTACTCGTTCTTATCCCCGAAGATACACGATTATTCCCGAAGTGCAAAGGGCGTGTTGACAGAATAAAAAAAATCTAATTGTAGATGGCGCCACCATAGCTTAGTCCTAATCCGACCAATCACGTAGGACTATTTTGAAGTACCTTTAAGATTTGAACCAATGACGATGCTTGGAACAAGCTATACTAGCGCCATTTAGTTCCCCAGTTGCCATCCCCATTTCATGAATTTTAATTTGGAACAATGGGGAAAGCCGGTCAAAGCTAATTGTAGATGGCGCCACCAGAGCTAGGTAAAAAAAATTGGCGAATGCCGAGTTGCATAGGCCGAGACAGCTGTCAAAATGCTTCACTCTCGTCTGAACTCAGCATGGTTGCAGCCGATAATTTAATCAGCATAGGTTTAATGCTATTCAATATTGTCGATTTCTGTCCAGATTTTGTATCGGCTAACCGTATCCTTTGTTTATTTTGGTTTAAGTAACAAAAGAAACAATACGGGTCAAATCTCTAGCTTCAAATATTGTAATTTTAGAGGGATTATCTATCTCTTGGCTAAAATTTTAATGCGCATCAATAATTCTTTTTGTATACCAAAATGGATAAATGGTCACCAAATCTAAAACTCGCTTTAGCAAGATTTCACGGACACCCTGAAGTTGGGTTTGGTTAGGTTCCTTTAAACCTTGTACATAGAAATAGAAGCCCCGCGAAGCAGGGCTTCGTCGACCCTGCTTAGGTAGATTTTTTTTATTACACATAATAGATTTATTTCTTTTTTACTTAGGAAACGTTATTTGGTGACCATTTATCCATTTTGGTAACCGTTTAGAATTTTTTTGGTAGTATAATAGGATATTTTTTGGTGGTGTTTAAACACAAGCCTATCCTCTTTCCGTCCCTAAAATTCCTCTCGTACCTTATCCCTCTTCATGTTCTGCAGCTCCGACCGCAGCGTGTTGATCTGCTGCGCGGTCTGTTGCTGCGAGCGCTGCAGCCGCGTGTGTTCCCGCTGCGCCGCTTGCAGCCGCTTCAGTTCGCGAGACATGCCCGCTACACGACGCTCGTAGTCTTCTTTAACGCGCTTTAGCTTCTCGCTGGGAGGAGATGCTTGAGTTGCTGGAAGGTAGAAGATGGTGGTTTATACAACGAGTAACGTTCATAGCGCAAAACCTCTCGTGGGGTAACTCGGCCCATTTCACTGAACAATGTTTGTTCTAAGACTTTTGGAAATTCGCAAAAAAAAAAATAGATTTTTCATACAGATGGGCCCGATCAATTACTTATTTTTCACGAAATTCCATTTTTTTTTTCGTTCGAGAGGACTCATTTGGTTATTTAAACCTCAAAAAAGATTGGTACCATATCAAATCCTACTAATATTATAAATGGTTTGTGAGGATGTATGTATGTAAATGTAGGTATGTTTGTTACTCTTTCACGCAAAAACCACTGAACGGATTTGGCTAAAATTTGGTACACAGATAGTGTATAACCTGTTTTATCACATACCATAATTTTTTTTAATGTTCCCATGGGAAAATTTTCGAGTTGTAGCGGATGAAGCCGCTGGCAACAACTAGTACTTTAGAACGCTAGTTAAGGCAGCTTTACTTACCAAGTGAAGCCAGCACTTTATCCTTCTCATCATTGGTGGCTTTAATCTGATGATGCAGAGTATCCAGCCGCTGTTCGTAGTGTGACTTCAGCGCTGCGAGGCGACGTTGTGACAGCTCCAGCTGCTCGATCAGACGGGCTTTAGTGTCGATGTCCTCGCTTAAAGCTGCTAGTTGTGCTGATAAGATACGTTGACCTGGGGAGTTGGAGGAAAAGATAGAAGATAGAATACTCTTTATTATGCAGACCATACAAATTACGGTTATTTGCTGAAATATCGTGCAGTGGTGGCCGAGTGGTTTCGGCCCCGACTTACGAGTTGTAAGTCGCAGTTTCGAACCCAGCCAGGCGCATTACATTATTCTGTAATTTATTTCATCACCACTACTCTCAAAATGGTGAAGGAAAACATCGCGAGGAAACCGGCATGTTCTAGAACCAAAAATTCGAAGACATGTGACATCCACCAACCCACACTGGGCCCGCGTGGTGGATTACGGATGGCCCACTCTCTCTCACAGAGAGGAGGCCTGTGTCCCAGCAGTGGGAACATTCATAGGCTGATGTTGACAGAAATATCGATTGCAATATAGATACATTATTAGGGTGACACAATGGGCGGTCTAATCGCTAAAAACGATTTTTTCAACAGAATGAAAACTTATTACTTTCAAGCGATAAGGAGCCTTATGTATATTATGCATACATCGAGGGACCGTCTTAACAGGCTACTGACGAAGATCAGGGTGGACTTTTACTCAGTCTGATACTCATTTCGCTACACCCAGGCCTGCCAGGGGGGATTCATTGGACGATAGAATAAAAAAGATTATTAGACATGATTTTACCTTTGAAATATAAAACGGTACTCATCAAGCAAGTCATATTATTGGTATAGGTATTTTTTATGCTTGTAAATTTTGTACAAAACAATCACAGTCCACAAAACTGTCACGTAAAAGTGTAGTGCCCTGGGCACTAGGCCACTTTGGTAGAGGGCCCTTCTGAATCAAACGCTTGCCAATTGAGAGCCTCCTAAGATGTTGGTCGAGGTACATAAATGGGGATGGCAACTGGGGAACTAATGGCGCTAGTATAGCTTGTCCCAAGCATCGTCATTGGTTCAAATCAGTTCAAATCTTAAAGGTACTTCAAAATAGCACTACGTCATTGGTCGGATTACTACTCTATGGTGGTGCCATCTACAATATCTTTGCGTTGCCAACTCCATTGTCAGTATTCATTAATGATTCCAAGTCTCCCTACCTTTAGCTTCAGAGTCCTCTTCGTCGGAGTCACTAGGCTCCACCTCAGCGTCTCCATCGGAGGGCTCGGAGTCCTCAGCACTCTCTCCCTCGGCCCGTTCCCTCTCTCCGATGTGCGTGTCGTCCACAGCGCTCGTTATACTCTCACTCATGTTCAGTTTGCGTTGGAATTCCAGCTCACCCATACTGCGTGCCAGGAGTTCTTTTTCCTGAACATCAAGATTTTTTTTAGTACAAAGTACTGGTTATTTCTACAGAAATTTCTGCGAGAAGACTCGCAAAAGGAGGAATGAAAAAGAAAATGTGGACTAGTGTGGGAGAAGAGGAGTAAAAAACCGTAAATAAGTGAATACTTAACCTATTACATCAAAAAACTACTACAAGAGAAAACTAAAAAAAAATACTAATAGAGAAATACTTCCCTCTTACAAAAGAGGAAGCCTGTGTCACAACTGTGGGAACATTATAGGCCGATAGTGATGAGTACTAATAGACTTAAATATTACTATATGGCCGCAGAGACCCGTTTTCTGTTCAAAAATAATCTCCCTGAGACAAATTATGTCTAATCGAAAAGATTATGTATGGGTGTTGCAGTATGCGAATTAAAATATTGGGAATGCAGCCACGATACAGGAGCTTTTTATATAAGTAAAAACTAAAGTACAAAAAAAAGCCCAATTATGTGGAAACCAGGCCTAAAAGACCTCGCAACAAAAGATATCAGTAGTGGCGCGGACTTTATATGAAAAGGATAATAAATTCAGTGGATAAGGCTTAAAGAGTTAACAAATTGACTAGTGAACATACCTTATACAGCTCTCGTTTAGCATCGTCGATGATAAGTGAAGGGTCTTGAACGGAATCGTGTCGTGTTCTTGCCACTGTCGCCTCGCGCTTGCGACTTGCTTCGTACATCGCGTTGGATTCGAGTAGTTGAGCTCGCAGATCTTCTATCTCGCTTACATATCCCTGGAAAATGATAAAAAATAAAATCTAAAATTATATTAAATAGTTAAGTTTACTGATTTCTGTTATTTGCCAGAAGTTCTTTATGTAATTCTTCCGTGTTTCCTTGCGGGTGCACTCCGTGTGTTTTATTACAGAGGCCATGAATTTATCTTGTATCCAAATCCGTTAAGCTAATGAGACTTTATAACCACAAAACAGGCAGCTAAAGTTAATTTCGCTTTTATAACAAAAGTATGGATTTCGGTAACGTTATTTTAAGTCCAGTACTTTCCAACAAATGGGTAACCATTTTGGTTTACATTAAAGTATAATATTCTATTTCCAATAATCTGTGAATTGCCTAAAATAGAGAGGTTTGGAAGGAAAAAGGGGAGGGCTTTTTTCTGCAGTGGGACACATACTAGGCTATTAAAAATACTCATTTTCGATCAGGGTCACGTGACCCTGACGCGAGTTTTGGTCACGTGACCCTGACGCGAGTTTTAAATTTTTTACCCATTACAGAAAAAGTGTACAACGCCGCTAAAGAAGTTTTCACTTCAAAATGATCTGTGATAGTTTTTCAAGAAAGAGTCATATATTATGCCCTCACCTGTACAAGTGCCGTCAAGGAACAATCATTAGTATCAGGACTGCCATCCTTCGGTCCCCAGTTCCCGAGCGCCTTCTCCGCGATGAGCTCACTGTTCCTCGCAGACAGCTGCTCTATGGTGCCCTGCATGGCCTTCACTCTCCGTCGGAGGGACTCCACTTCTCCCGTGAGGATCGCGTTCTCTTGGACCACGTCGCTCCAGCCCTCCTCGCCGTTTTCTGATATTACGCGTTTACCCTGGAATGTTGGGGGAGATGTTTTAGACTCGTTCAAAAATATCGTCATGTTATTGGGAGCCTTTTTGAAAAATTTTAGTTCTGCATAAATGGTTCATAAGGTAGTGTCAACTAAATAGTTAAAACTAAAGAGCTTTGCAACATGTTACTTTTTGGTCATTAGCGTTATTGTCGTGGCGGGACCAGAAACAAATCCGTAAAGTTTTGAGACTGTTCTTGCAATTTTTCGGCGACTAGCAAGTATACGGCCCGCCTGATGGTTTAAGATCACCGTAGCCTATGTACGCCTGCAAAACGAGAGGTATCGCTTGCGCGTTACCGACCTTCTAACTTTTCACGTCCTTTTTGAGAATGTGAAGAAAGAAATAATGAATTTTAAAAGGACAATACCACTATTTTTTCATTTAATTCTACTTTTCTAGATTTCTGAAGATTCAAGTTATACAAACGGTATAGCAATCACAAGGACTATAGTGATGGGCTATAAAATTGAGTGATTAAATGCGACTCTTTTCAAAACCTCACCTGTTTATACTCAGCAAGTTCAAGCTGCAACCTGGCAACCTCCTGCCTCAACTGATGAATAGTCCTTGAAGTCAGATCCTGGTTCACCACACACCTGTTCTTAATATTCCTCGCTCGATTCGCATACTTCAGCGTATTCAGGGTCTCCATAAAATCCCTATCACTTGGAGACACGCAGGCTATCATGACAGTGTTACTGTTCCCTCCGAGAGAGTCCTGGAGTAACCTGGTGAGTTTGGAGTCTCGGTATGGAACGTGTAGTACTTTCCGTGATCGATCTCCGAGAGCTGATATCACGTTGCCTAATGCTAGGAGTCCACAGTTTATTGATATGCCTTCTTTGGCTCGTTCGCCGGTTGCACCTGGGTGAAAAGAATAAAGATTATATTTGCAGGAGAATTGTACCTGGTGGTAGATGTAAGGAACGAGCATTGGTGTAAGTCGGTCAAATCACCTTTATGGCTGTGCAATAAAGGCAAAAAAGTTTGCATTTGTACGACGCGATACCACGATAATTTAAATGTAATGATGCGTTATCGATTTAAGTGGATTCCACGACGGGAAATGTGATCTTCAACTTTTCTAGGAGTCTAATAAACTTAGCAATTAAATCAAAAAGTCTGAATACGATGATTGATGTTGTATAATTATCAACATGTTGTTATTTTGAAAGTTCGGAATTCGCAACGATATTAAATGAGTTAAAACAATTCTAAAATGCTCACCTGTTCGTTTTAACCTCTCCGATCCAGCAAGATCAACAAAATGGAACTTCGCAGTAAGAGTCTCATACTGCTCCGGCGCTTCTGTATCTGCTTCCCTTTCTATCGTAGCGTCCTGGTCTGGTGCTAGCCTTCTCTGTCGTAGTAGCAAGGTGAATACTGCATGTGATCGAGAGGAGGACGAGTTCATGTTGGTGGCAGCGGTTGTTCTTGCTAGGGCTCCGGCGCGTAGGGCTCCTAGGGCTTCTTGGGCGCCTCTGACTGCTCGCATTGAAGCCCCTACTATTCTAACGCCGCCGCAGCCGTCTTCTGTTATTCTGAGGGCGCCCTAAAAATGATGCAGTTGTAAGAATGCGTTTGTACCAACTAGAATTTGGAACTTGTGTCCCGTTAATTCTAGAATCAAAATCACTTAAGTCAAATAGCTTTGCACAAAATTTTACTCTGTTTCCTGTAGTTTTCTTTCATGCAAAAGTTTATGCCTTAAGAGCTTATGTTTGTGTGCGACTGAATGAAGAGACGGTATGTAGCTTACAAACTACTACTTTTGAGTGCCGCGCGCCGCGTCTAAATATAATCAAGATAATTATTTAATTCAAAGGGATATATTTGTTACTCAGTGACTGTGCTGTGGAGGCTAGATGCTAGATGGATAGCTCATTGTGCATATGAGAAAGCAAATTTATTTGCATCTCTCTTTGCAGGCAACTCACGTCTGGAAACTGGGTCCAAACAACCACCGACTATACCTAGTTGTGACTCTTCGATGCCGGAGGTCACAGTTCATATTAAAGAGGTACGAAGAGTGTTGCGCAATCTAGACGTGAACAAGGCCAGCGGGCCGGACTGCATATCAGCAAGAGTGTTGAGGCAGTGTGCGCCTGAACTGTCTCCTGTGTTGACACGCTTGTACCGCCTCTCTCTTGAGAAGAAAATAGTGCCAAAATCCTGGAAGCTTGCGAATGTACAACCTGTGCCGAAAAAGGGCGACCGTGCTGACCCTGCTAATTACCGACCGATCGCCATTACCTCCATTCTCTGTAAGGTTATGGAAAAGGTACTGAACAATAAGCTGCTGACCTACCTTGAAGACAATGATCTCCTGAGTGACCGTCAATATGGCTTTCGTCGGAGATAACGGCCAACTGGTGATCTTCTTGTGTATGTCACGCACTGCTGGGGCGAAGCGATCGAGAAACACGGTGAGGCACTTGCGGTTTCGCTTGATATCTCGAAGGCATTTGATAGGGTCTGGCACGCTGGTCTACTTAGCAAGCTTCCTGCTTATGGCATCCCAGGTGATTTTTGTAGCTGGATATCGGACTTCCTTAGTGGGCGGTCGATCCGAGTTGTCATCGATGGCTGCTCCTCTGACCTCATGGCTATTGATGCCGGTGTCCCTCAGGGGTCCGTTCTCTCTGCAACTCTTTTCCTGCTGCACATCAATGACCTACTTCAATCTGGTATTGTTGGGTACGCAGATGACAGTACAGTTTCAGAGAGATACTTGTCCAGCGCAAAAACCACCAGGGATGAAGTTTGTACCTTGAGAGAGGCCATGGTTGAGCGGACAAATTATGCCTTAAACCTTGTTGCCCAGTGGGGTGACGATAATTTGGTCTCTTTTAACGCCACCAAAACACAGGCTTGTCTTTTTACCGCTAAAAAGAGTCATTTGGACCTAACTCCTACTTTCCGGGGTGCATCTGTACCTGTGAATGACCGACTCGAGCTCCTGGGCATGGAGTTGACCTCTTGTCTCAATTTTGGCGCCACCATTGAGTTCAAAGCCCACCTTCGGCCAAAAAGCTGGGCATCCTAAATAGAGTGAAGCGGTACTTCACGCCTGGACAGCTATTAACTCTTTACAAAGCACAAGTCCGATCCTGCATGGAGTACTGTAGCCACCTTTGGGATGGCTCAGCTAAATATCAACTTGCCGCTCTTGACTCAGTGGAACGCAGAGCTAAGAGGCTCGTTGGCGACATAAAATTGGTGAGTGCCAAGCTCCATAGCTTGACTCATCGCCGCAAAGTTGCCTGCCTGTCGGTTTTCTACAGATTGTACTTCGGAGAGTGTGCCCAAGAACTCCACGATCTCATCCCACCAGCCCCTTTCTATCATCGAACATCTAGACGCACGGCAAATTACCATCCTTACCTTATTGCTATACCGCCAATTCGCACTAAGCGTTTCCAGACGTCTTTTATAATGCGGACAGCGAAGGAGTGGAACTCTCTGCCTGCGTCTGTTTTTCCGAACGCATACAACCCAAATCTCTTCAAAGTTAGAGTGAACAGGCTTCTTCTGGGTAAGCTCGCTCCATCGTCGACCTTGTCTTAGTCTTTCCTGACCTAGACTAAGGTCAAGAGCAAACCCATAACACAATAAAAAAAAAAAAAAAGATAGGCAGTCAATATCCGTCCAATATTGGTGTTCACCTGCATCCGTTCAGACTAGAATTGATCCGACCGATACCACCATAGTTGCGAAAAGGATAGGCAAATAATGATATTTAAACGTATTGAACTAATAATGATCAAATTATTTGGGTTGAACACATATTAAGCAGAAGGGTAGCCGCTATCAATAGGACACAAGATTTCGGGTATAATCCCGGAAAATTAAACTATAACACATCAATGGAGAGATAGTTTTCCAATTATCGATTCCCGTACTTTCTATTTCCACACATTTATAAAGCCAAGTACCCACGTGCCTGATAACTGAATATGAAATACATACGGGCGTGTATAGATAGCACGCTTGAGTGCGCTTCAGGGAAACAATTAGATTATACCTTTATTAGTTCTGGTAGGCACTGATTTGTCACACTTTCGATATGGTTCAGTAGTTCGGGAGCTTTTCGAGGTTATATAAGATTCATTAGAAGTTTCTACCATCATCTACCAACTCGCACTGGATCCGCGTGGTAGATTATGGGCCATTCCCTATCACAGAGAGGAGGCCAGTGTCCCAGCAGTGGGGACATTATAGGCTGATGATGAGATGTTTTGAATCAGACGAGTCCTGGAGGTGAGTCCACGTACCGACAAGTGTAGTGTTGGATGCCCTACTAGCTAGATGCACCGATGATCTTAAGAAGGAGGCTGGGAGAGAATAGATTCGGAAAGCAGATGACATGATGATGTAGCGTAGACTGGGAGAGACATTTGTCGAGCAGTGCACTGCGATAGGCTGTTTATTGATGCATAACAGGGCAATTTATATCTGCAAGCAAGTATAGACGACTTGGAGGCGTTTCTGCGAGATAGTCTTGGAGAAAACTTCACAGAGGAAAGATTTGAAGGCCTTGGGGACACTTTTGCGAAACTGGGATAGTAAAGAATAAATTATATAGAGAATAAAAAGTTCGGTCTTTCACATAACGAATCTATAGAACCGTATTAGTTTCGTTTAGTGACCGTAATATCGGCATTAAATCTTTCGAAAGTTTTGCAAGTTCCTGTAAACTGAGGAAATACAACTTTCGCGGTTAGAAGCAAGAAAAGGTGTAAGGAAAAAAAAATGCTTATACATATTTATTGCGCACTTGATGGAAAAACAAGAGAGTTTAATAGACTCATTATTTGTCTAGCCTTTTATTAACTATGTCGGGGTCCTACTAGCAGCTGAATAAAAAGCAAACAGGGACATTTGCAAATTCCATTAATTATTAGTAGAATGTCATTAAAATAAAATAAACAATAATTTCGTAAAACCGCGTAACCTTTAACAGGTGGTGGCAAGGTGCTAATATTTGTACAGTGCAATGAAGCCGAAAGCAAAGTGTGAATAAATAAAGCGGGTTTCTGTAATTTTTTGCACAAATATCCAAATGCTTCCGTAATCGAGGCGACGAAGCAAGTAAGTGACATGCACTGTTCTGACTTGCAACATTTATGTCAAAAATCTAATGGCATACATTGCTGTAGGATTTTGAACCTGAGCCTATGTCGCAAAAGTTGAAAGTCTGTTGGGCACATTAATGTCAAAAATCTAATGGCATACTTTGCTGTGGGATTTTGAACGCTGAGCCTATGTCCCAAAAGTTGAAAGTCCAATAGCGTGTTTTTATTTAGTCATTTATTCAAATGTTGTCGAATGTTAGTGAAAATCAAGTATTAGTAATTCGTACTTCTTTGATTTGATCAGAAGCTGATTTACCAATACTTACTAATGTTGAGTAGATTTGAAGTGTTTGCTTAATTAAATGAGCCTTAAAATTTATCAAGTGCATATTTCTTCACTTATTTCTCAACGCAAATATTGCTCAAAAGTGTGTTTAACTCTAAATTAATCGTGGAAGTTAACTTGTTTATTATATAGTTTGTAATTTTGCAATCACAGTAATGTAATCAATCATAAGAATGGGTAGGTAGATAGTGAAAGATTTACCTACTTACCTCTTATTTTTCTATACCTCTTATTTCTCTATAGAGAAATAAGAGAGAAAGGGAGAGAGAAAAATGGATATTTCATTCGCTTTTTTGAAATCGAGTGGCAAAACTAGATTATCCAAATAACTGTCTGGTTACTATTTGCTGTTGAAACTATATCATCAGATGTTATCTTTTATTTTTATAAACTACTTGAAATGGTTTTAAATTTTATGAGAGCAACTGTATGTAGTTAACACAGAAAGCAACACCTTTTTGCTCTTTTCTGGAGTGAATATACCTATTTCATGGATGAAGACTATATCCAGTTTTATGCGAAGAAGAACTCCAAATACCTACAATACAGTATTATTATACTGTTCCCACTGCGGGGACTCAGGCCTCCTCTCTATAAGATTGTGCTGTTATCCATCACGCAAGCCCAGTGCGGATTGGCAGATGACTTATGACACATCTTCCAATTTTTGGTTCTAGGACAAGCCGTTTCTGAGAGCAAGGGTAACGAAATAGATAAGGTACACAAGTAATGATTTTATAAATATTAAACGCATTAATTAACGCATGCGTAGCGAATTTTCAAAGATTTACTTTGGCAAGAAAAAATCGAATACTGCCCGTAGTTCGAATTTTTCTTTCCAAAGAAAGTCTTTGACGAAGTAATGAGTCTGGCTGGGTACAGACCCACGATCTACAACTCGTATGTCGGGGGCTACTACTGCTGTATACCGTATGTAAACATGTAAAAAACAAACCTTAGCGAAAGGATCTTTAGCAGGATCAAGCAGATCCACAATATCTTCATTGTACAGCTCTATAAACTGCGCCTGCACAGAGAACTCGGGCGGCAGCTGGCCCTGCGCACGCGCTTCATCCGCGCGTGCTTCTGCGCCAGCGAAGAGATCCCGGATCGCGCGGGGGATGATCCCGCGTCGTTCTTCATCCCCATCCCCCTCCCCCTCCCAGCCACTGCCCATTGTGTAGGTCTTGCCGGAGCCAGTCTGGAAAAGAAAGAAAGAAATAAGTGATTTGAAACTTCATAGAAGAAAGCTCTAGTTTTTGATATTCTAATAGAGGTGATGCTACCTCAAATACATTGGGATGATGATGATGCAAAACATAATACAAGTTTTCAAAAAGTTTAGTTCTACTAGTTTACACGTAGGAGTGGAACTAACAAATTGAAGACATGGTCAGCAAATGAAGTTATACTCAGTATATTATACTTCTAGAACGATTTTTTCGATTCAAGACGAAGGTGTAATTTAATATTCGGGTTCGCGGACCGCCCTAAAAGGATCAGAACAGGAAAAGAAAAGAACGGAACAGAGTGATTTTTAGTCCGTTTCAGTCTGATCGTTCATTCCGCTCTACGCAGGTCTCATTTGATAATTTGTCCACCCCAAAAAAGAAGTCTTCTTAGAATCTATCTACTGGATAAATGAATCTGTATAGCAATTTAAATAGTAGTTACGTAGGTGTTGATAAAGTTATAAAGCGTTATCATCAAATGGTGGATTATGCTATGGCCGGAAACAACCTGACCTCGAACGCTAATAAATCTCTAATAGGCGTTAAAGGCCAACGAATGAATGACACAGCTTTGAGATCATGAATGACACAGATATCTAAACTATGTAATAAAGTTATCACCTACTCAAAAGTTCCATAAAAGATATTGACTGTGAGACTGTGAGATAAGGTAGGCAGTTGTATTAGGTAAGGTAGAAGCAAAGATGATACCTAAGATGGTGCAGGCCCAACCATCTAAAAGGAACGGGAACTCTTGCGCATCGACGGAACAAAGTCCAAAATTATAATTAGGCTCCGGACTGCGACAGGACGATATTCGCGAGACAGGCGACCATTTTGCTGCTAAGGTTTACTACTAGCTGGCACTGGGATCACTCAGTTGTCACCGCGGATTAAATATATCCTGTGGTTCCTTTAACCGGAGTGGTCCGCTAGGAAGTGGATCCCATTGTCAGAAGTTCAAATGCTTGTCAAACTAGTCTTACTAAGAGATGCAATAACTATACCCAGTTACTAGTTTGTAGGAAAGCAGTTGCATTAGTTTAATCACGAATAGAAGTTTACCACAAGTTAGAACCTCAAGACCTCAACCTAGGCAGAAAGATGATGAAATTATAACATCAGAAAAAGAAAGATACAAAAATATGTAAGGGACCAGATGCGTCTACAGCTGTCTATTAAAACCATACCCCGGAAATATAAACGGACGGAACAGTTGCCGCCGGGTTAGTTAATTACTGCACAAACGGATGGTCGTCGTACCCATATCAAGTTCCCACGGTCACGGTCTACGGACACCGAATTCACTTTCTAAACTCTTGACTTGAAGTACTCTACAGAATCTTGTATTCGTTTAGCTGGGGATGTGGTCTATGAGAATCGTTTGTCAGTATTCAGCTGTATTATACTTATACAAAGTGATAAGTATTCTCGTTTTTATTCGTGAAGATTTTCTTAGGAAAGGAAAATTTCGATCCGCGGGCAGGATTCGAACCTACGGCCTGCGGATTCAGTACATCGGACGCTCATTTCCAACCGAGCCACCGAGGATCTTACCTGCCACGGTGAATTCTTCCTTCTATTTCTAACGTCTCATGGTGACGTTATTCGTGAAGTTTCTTTTCACAGTTACCACTTTTGGAACCCCACAGGCTTCTGGTAAGTACGCATCACGATGTAATAAGCTCCCATGGAAGCATCTACGATCGTTACTGGGTTAGCCAATAGATAAAGCCCTTCGTACTTTACCGGTTTTGATCACAACCTCCTCTATATTTGCACTTTCTTGGACACAGGAGAGTTTCGGTAGGTCGATTATGATCTACAAAGTATGTCTTCGTTCGTTCGTATGTTTTAGGGGCTAGACTTTATAAATACGGCAAGGTTATTTTAGTTAGGCGTGTACTTTATAGTGTACATAAGGACGAAAATAACAGGGTCAAGGGCGGGTGTGTCGAAAGAACTGTCTAGTGTATTTTCGGCGTTCAGAAACTACTATTTTGAATACCTGAATTTTAATTTTGATTGCCTAGTCTGGTCATTCAATTGCTTAGGTGTAGGAAGGTAGTCATATTTCCTGATACCTATAAAAGTAAGTTTCATAAAAGTTGTTCACAAAAATAAACACTATTGTGACACCAGTATATTAGTTCAACAGTAAAGTAAATTACATATTCATTCCGAGTACACACGAAGCTGGCAAGCGTATGAGTGTTTGTAAAACAGAAATCGAAAGTATGATTATCGCTGCGTTTTGATTATTCATTCATGGAAAGTCGGATAAGGTAAACATAGTTTCCTTTCAATTAACATGGTATCTTTAATTAGAGAAGTATTCAAATTCAAGCGTAGGAAAACGTAGGGTGGGATGCCCCCCAGCGAGATGGACAAAAATGACCTGAAGAAGGAAGATGGCAGTGGCTGGATGAAAAATTGAGACAAAGTGAGCTGTGGCGCGTGTGGAGGGGGGAGGCCTATGTCCAGCAGTGGACTGCAATAGGCTGAAATGATGATGATGATTCAAGATTCTAGAGCTTTGTATGAGAAAAGAAAAAGATTATCACTTGGAATAATATCTACATGCATGCATACACGTTCGTACACTCGAAAAAATAATCCTCCTTCTGAAGTAGTCGGGTAAAAAGAGCTTAAAGCATGTGGCAATAAAAGCGAAAATGACAACATTCTCTTTTCACTGTTTTTTACTTGGTCATTAAGCTCATTTTGATGGACGTAAGGCGATTACATATCGACTATTGCGGTCACACCCTTAGGCGGATGTAAGTGAATTAAATAGAGATGCCAATCAAATCATTGAATGACATATAAGTAAGACATTAATAGCCATTGTTACATATGTTTTGCGGTGCGCACGCGGCGTCAACATGTCTACCGCGGCCTGTGACACTCGTGACAAGAATACAGAGGGAATAGTACGAACGAGAGGTGTAAACGTAATAAAGATTAGTAGACAGATTCGTAAATCTATGAAAATAGAACCATTTTACAATAAAACTTTGATAACTCCGTGTTCTGATGATTTTTTTCCGTCAATTTCGAGGAATTAGTTGCTGAACAGTTAGAGGCATTGGTGGCCGATTTTGACCACTCGACCACAGAATATATAATAGTACCTAAAGACTCGACAGAAGACCCGTGCTCAAAGAAAGAAAGAAAGAAGGGATTTATTGACACACACAGGACCGAACAAACAAAACTATACAGAAGGAAAAGAAATAAAAAGTAATACATAATAACATAAAAAAAAAGATAACAAACGGAACAAAAATAACATAAAATAGTCCTGTGCGAGGTAGGGTTGCCAGATCGATTCTTCCTGTTATCGGGATCAATAACCGATTTTTCGGGATTTTAGGGCTCTGGTAGGGAGAAATAAAAAAATATCAAATAATCGTTGATTTTGCAAGTAGGTTTTGTGTCAGCTGATTTTGTTACCAAAAAAAAAAAACAGAATTTAAGAGTAATAAGAGGTAGTAGTAGTAGTTACAAGTAAAGTACAAAGCTAACGCGATGACCAAACGATCGTCCAATTTTCTTACTACTGCGTAGAAAACCTTTGTAATTTATAACGTTCCACGCGGTAGTCCAAATTGCAGTCCAAACTCTTGAAATCACATTTACACGCACAGTTAGGAACGTTTGTCTAGATATGAAAGGTTCGTCCGCATTCCAAACCGTGAATGCATTTTTAATCGTATTTAGCACAACAGTTTGATCCACAGTCCAAACTGTACAGATCTAACCGCGATTTAGAACGTAGTCCAAGATGCGCGGTCCGGCCGGCTCGACTCGACTCAGACGGAGGGCATAGCAATGTGTTTTCGCTTTGCGCCAAGCGCCCAAGTGGTTTGCAAGTTTCGTTTGACGAAAATGTGAACTTAAAATTATCGAACTTGTTTTCCGGGAGATTATTTGCTTTGTCGGGAGTCGGGAGGTCATACAAAAATGAAAGAGGCCAAAAGGCTCCTTTCTCAGCATGTGCTGCGACATTTTGGTTTCTATTTTTATATTATTTTTACCAAGCACAATTCATTTCAGCCATTAATTTGAAAGTCTTAAAATTAAGGAATATATAAGAGAATTTTCGGTTTTAAAATCGTTGGAAGTGACGTAACGTTTGACCCGCGCGTTCGTGGTACACCCACAAATCCGATGCCGTGACTACATAAGATTATTCGACAATATAGCTTAACAATTATACAATCTATCGAAAAAATCTCTTTTACGTGACAGAGAATAGTTAGCTCAATCAGATAACTTGAGATGAGGTGTAACAGAGAGAGAAAGTGCGCGGTGATGCGTCTCTAATCACTTAAACGCTGATAATCGTGAGATAAAACGCTGTAAATGGACCCCAGTAGTTAGAGGGTGGGACGATTTCTTGGCAGGCATTCGGTAAGTGGCAGACAATGGACATGCTAATCCCAGGCTGGTAGAATTTTCCTTTTCTATCGCATTGTTTGCGATATCTACCGGTCGCGATTTGTAAATCTCTTCCTTGTTATTGCTTTTGTTTGAACGATATCTATGGACTATGGGAAAGGTTTCTGTATATTGTGGGAAAAAACGTATGTATTTTTTTATGACAATAAAGGAATTTCTATCGAAAATATTCTCCACACTTACCTAAAGCAGATTTACAAATCCAGCAGAACTCTTAATTTTCCAAAAAAGTTTTGCTCATTTTCAAGTGGCGAATCAGACAGAAACCTGATTTTTCTAAACTAGCAAATATAATGAATTTGCCTGTGGTCGCTTCGGCGCTGCAATATCATCCCGTGGCTCAAGAAGGATAAGGGCAACTGAAAGGAACTGGGTTTACTTAGCTAATAAGAGCCTGAGAGTCTTTTACGATTCACGCAGGGCCGGAGCCAAGCAAATGGCTTTTGGTCGCTAAAATTAGGCAACACTTGAATGACCTGAGAAGTAATAAGTCCAATAAAATTAAGGCGTTCATTTCATAGTCATATGATGCTAGTAACACCGTGCATTACACACCTCAACAATGGTACAAAGGATTCCAGTACCGAAGTCTTATTGTTTCTCTCTTGGATATAGGTATCTCCACTCAATTGCGTCATACAGCCAGGTTAGGATGGAGCATTGTCGTGACGCGGTCTTAAATTGGCACCGCTCTAATACGAGCAAGGTTCGATGAAAAAGGTTTTACTATTTCATCCAGACGGCTTTTTTTAACTTTGACCTTTTTGGCAGAATAACTTTAGTCTTGAGTTGTAGACATTGCCTGCATGGATCTCGTATAAACTGTTCTACATTTATGATGTCTGGACTTCAAAAGAGACTGTGACCTCTGAGTTTGTTTCGGATGTTTCTTCTCAGAGTAGTCAGGTACGAAACACCGGCCTCTTCTAGTTTTATGAAAAGACGTGTAAAAGTGTTGATTTAACCTTTTATTTCATATGGGTAATGTCCCGAATTCCTAATGTAAAAGAAAATATCCAGCTTTTGGTAGAAGGTGACCTTAAGGGTGTGACTATTTTTAATGACGTGGTATCGGCCATTTATCACTTTATTGTCGTATTCAGTTCGCCTCGCCCGAAATGACGAGAATGACGACCTTTTTGCTGTTGTTATATGGCCACACTAGACGACATACTATACGACAATGTTACGGAACACGTGAACATGACAATGATCTTTGAAACGCTTTGAGCAATTTTTTTTTCAATAATGTTATTCTGGTATAACTGTTTATTTAAGAGCGTGTATGACGTCACAATACCACAATTGCAATGTTGTCGCATAGTACAGCTTTTGAAGGCGCAGCGTTGCTTAGTATAAACAACTATATTGTATCTACATCGGCAATCATCGAACTACCAGAGCAATGAGCTTGAAGCGAAATCTAGCCACCTTTCCCTTTCACCGGTTCTTTGTAACGATCTGAAGGGAAACTCGCTGGAATAGGAAATCTACTACCTTTGCCACTTTTTCTGAGTTAACGCGGGATTATTCCCTTACCGTAACCCCGGAACGTAACAGGCTATGAAGGACACTGTGGATGTTAGTCAGTAGAAGTCTGACAGTCCCTCCCGCCCTGCCCGGGGTTGGAGGACTCATTTGATGATTTTACCACGCTAAAAAAAAAAAAAAAAAAAAAAAAAATATTAGGATGCGAAAGCGAGGAAGGTGTTTTGGAAGGATCTATTAAACTAATAGTATGATGCTCGAAAACAGCTGATGTCATGAATGGTCTGTATAAGTCCGCGACACGATTCAAGTACTTTTGACGTTTCTATGTCATTACATCATAATTATTGCATTTATTTAAAAAAATAGTATTTCGAATCTTCCGCAGGCAACGAGTCGTTGTCCGCAGGTGAGTGTTGGCGCCCGAACTAAATATGTCCTTGTAATAGTTCTTCAGACGGACTGGACCAGCCGTTTATCTCACCTAAAATTAATGAATTTTTAAGATGAGTATCTTAAAAATTCATTAATTCAGGAGATCCATAAAATGGAGTATCAGATTGCATTATCCTCCTAAATAACACAAAAAGTATGTCCCAGAATGTCTTCTAAACCTAAAGCAATGTTTTTGACATCACTTCTAAGAAACTACCAACACCGTTCATAGCGAAGTTAAGTAACTCTATTGTGTCGGTTTAACGACTTGAGCAAACGGTTTCCGTACCTATGTTTGCTAAACAATTATCAAATGTATGTGAATACGCGTAAAAGTGACGTTTCCAAGGACGAAAGAGGTATTGACATGTTGCGTTAGGACTAAATATCAAAAGCTGCACGTCCGTGAATGAGGGACTCATAGATATACTATACATATATCATACTTCTATGGAGGGATCTTACATATTGAGGCTCTTCTGTAATCCGGAAAGCACAACTCAGTAACTGGATATTACGATACCTAATACGACATTAAGCTGTTAATTCGGGTTTGGGGGAAGGGGAAGCTGTCTCAAGCTTTTGGTGGAGCGAAAGGGTCATCATCATAAGCCAGAAGACGTGCACTGCTGGACATAGCCCTCCCTCTTAGACCGCCACGCCACTTGCATCCATCGTTTGCCCGCGATCCTCACGATTTCGTCGGTCCACCTAGTGGGATGGCTGCCTACACTGCGTGTTCCGGTCCGTGGTCGCCACTCAAAAACTTTTCTTCCCCATCGGTTATCAGTTCTACTAGCGATGTGTCCTTCCGTTAAACAAGTTGAAACCATTAACTACCATTATTTTTTTAAATAATGGCATCGGCTTCAACTGGTCAGACTAGAAGCCCAACATGCTGGGAGAAAGGGTAGGCGATGATAATGATGTTGCAAAAACACAAAATAAACACAGGTCATGAAGCAAGTGCCGTTTTGAAAACAAGGCGCGGCTGTATGTAGGCGTTGTGAACGTTCGGTTCTTGTCATAAATACGCCTTTTATGACAAAATTTGTATAGCTAACATTTTCATAGAGTTCTATTTATGAAGCGCTTACAGTCCGTTATAGGTCAAACGGTTTTTGCATGCGTTTTTTTTGGCACTACTTACGTGTACGAGTATAAGGCAATTGATGGCTGTATTAAACAATATCTATGTATTTTTTTTAATAGTTCTTGACTAAGTCCATGTCAAAGATGACTGAGACAAACCCTAAGATACAGCGAGCGCAAAAGAAGGCTGTTCACTTTTTCGAAGAATTTCGGTATGTATGCGTTCGGAAACACCGACACATGATGTGAGTTCCATATTACTGCTGTGGGCATTATAAAGGAAGATTGAAAGCATTTAGTGCGGCGTGTATTCATCAAAGAAATAATACTCAACAATATTCTAATTTTGCCATGATTGCCAAATTGGTAAAGGTGCCAACCGATATTTTTTGTATGTTCTAAATTAATCTGTCTTTTTGAAGAAATAAACTAATTTGTCTCGCAAAGCACGTAAATCGTAGGTGCGTATTTCATTGATTGGTTTATCACTTCAAGGTATAAATCAACATTTTTAATAACCTGTTTCTGGCAATTCCTTTTAAGGCGCTCTTATATAATTTTGTATATTGTACAAGTTCTAAGCGTTGAGCGAGTAAATTGTTGGGTATTTTTATATACATTAATTTAACGTAAAGATGTGTAAAGATTGTTATAGTGTAGATGTACCAGTAATAGTAGATACAATTTTCGTGAATGCAAAAAGTGAAGCTGAAAAAAATGCTATCACCATAAGTGTGATAGCATTTTTTTCAGCTTGGAGGTAACGTTATTTAAGATTCGATTTTATTTAAAAATAAGCAACTTATGTTATGACATAAGTAGTACAAATTGTAACGTTACAAGTTGCGCACTGTAATGTTCGATACGAATCACTCACGCACGATGTAATGTTCGATTGTTAGCATCTGAACTGTTACATAACAAGCTTTATTACAAGCATTTTTCTAGTGTAGTTTTCCACAAATTTTACCTACATTCGCAGCGGGGAGCGCTGTACATTAGCTTCAGACTCGTAATCTGAGTCCTTTGGAGTAAATCGCTCTAGCCTATAACTTCTACCAAACGCTTTAATAAATCGAACGGCTCACTCACGACACGAGCGTGTTTACTCTGATGTCACCTGTGCGAAACAAGCCTTTATGATGCGGAAACTTAGGTACATGTTCCTATATACTTACTTACCTTAATTATACGGAGTAACGCGGCAATTATACATATTTACTTAAGCACACGACTTACAATAATATGGACATAGCGAATGTCCATACAGTACTGGTGTTTAATATTATAATTACATTTACTTTATTCTATGTGGTACTTGGAGCACTTGGGTTTATATTGTTTGCATATAAATATGTAGTTTGTTTTTGTCACGTGTCATGATCTACACAACGAGACGCAAGTTTCTGATACATTACGACTTTGTTATCCAGGCGACTTTCGCAATACAAATGCCTAGAGGTCCGCACACAGGCATGAGTCAATGGAGAGTCGAGAGTCGATGAGGGTTGAAAAGAAGATTTAGAGCAATCATCATCAGCCAGAAGACATCCACTGCTGAACATAAGGGGGAGGCGTGTGTTCAGCAGTGGACGTCTTCTGGCTGATGATGATGATGACACATTGAGCGCTTCCAAACGTGGGATATTTAGTACAACATTGCAAATAAAACCTATAACAAAACATTATTGTCGCACGAATCGTAGACGATAGGAGAATAGAAATATTGATTTTCAATGCTATAGGTACATAAGACGTTAAAAATCTACATACATTAAGTATCTCATTTTGTGTTTTCTTACAACGATAAAAAGTTTCACCGGCATCATCATCAATAATGATTTTCCCTATTTAAATCATTCAACATTCAGTTATTCCAAGTTTTCCGAGGCCAGGCTTTGCATATCGGCTTTCAAATTCAAATAATTGAATTCAAGTGTTTCAAGTGTGTACTTAGAACATTCTGTAATCGCTGTTTCTGAGTTTCTAAGATTGTATTGATAAGGTAAAGTAGGACGATATTCAATCGGCTGCCGTTGAGATTGCATTCAGATGATTTTCTTGATTAAATTACAATATGCGTATTAAGAGGATCGTCTACGGTCTCTACGGAGCGCTCGTCCATACTAAAAGAGAAAACGTTTTCCTACCCCTAAATGTTTTCCTATCTCAATGATTTTTAGAATGCTTCTGACACAGTAAACAACTAGGTTTATCGGTTTTCTTTTTTTCAAAAGTAACTCTTTGGCGCTTGTAAGTTTCAAACTATTATTAATTTTGAAAAAAAAGAAAACCTATAAACCTAGTTTTTTACTGTGTAGGAAGCTCATTGAGATAGGATAACATTTAGGGATAGGAAAACGTTTTCTCTTTTAGTATGGACGAGCGATCGGTAGACGATCCTCTTAATGTAATGCACCTTGATGAAAGATATTTATATACGCACTTGGTATGAGAGATATCTATGGAAATGCTGATTGTTATGTCCTTATTGACAATTTGCTGAGAAAAAAGTTAAAATAATAATAAGTAGAGCACATCAATTTATATTTCACTGCAATATCGTACACAGATACAAGTCAGTAATTGACTGGAAACTAATAAGCGGTCTTTTTAAACCCAGTTTGGAACTCTGTTCTTCTTTACGCGTCGCGAAGATACGGCATTTTCCTCTTCAGAGGAATCCTACCTTCATATTAACACAATTTATTGGGTCCAATGATCAGTCATTTGGCTATTTCATCATATTACCTATGGATTCCATTAAATTCTGAGTCCCTTTAATTTAACCAATTTTGCCAACCCTAATCCACAGCTCTCAAAAAGTTCTCGCTAAAAGCCCCATCAACTAACAAGCATGAAACGAACAATTAAGCAGTAACTTAAAACCCAAGTTCCACAAAGCAAATACATTACTAACAAGTATTTGGTCAGGTGTAGCCCATGAGTCTCCCGCTAACGGTCCTCGAGAAACAAACACGGAAATGTGAACTTTATCACCTTGAGCTAAAAGCTATTCCTATCGTTATCATGCTCTTATCTGGCAGGATTACAGGCTGTGCTGACGAAAATTTGATGTTATCTATTTGGCGCCTACAGTGAGTCATGTAGTTGTTTTGATTATGATCGTAGACCAAGTGTGTTTGTGTTCGTTAATACTTATGTAAACTGTTATGATGTCTAGTACTGAGTTAAGAATAACCGACCTAGTCTTCTGCTGGTGATGTAATGGAGGAGTTAATGAGTATGCAAGGTGGATGGGTAACTAGAAGTCAATTGCATTATTGACAGTATCACATCGTGTTAATTTTCCGAACAGCTATGGTTTACTACACTGAAGTCTCTCTAAAGAGTCAAATCTCGCCATCTGAGCAAGGGCCAGTCCTGAGTCGACGGCGGCGGCGCCAAAGCCAAGTGCACGGTGGGAACGCGGTACTATCCTAAAAGGTTACCGCTAAAGGAACTGGATCAACAAACTGATGTTTAGTTAGTCATGTCTGACAATCCATTCTCCGCTCAACCTAGGGCAAAAAAAAAAACATAAGTTTCCTACCAACAGAAAAATTTAATAACAGAAGGTAGAGTCCAGTTCAGCTCAATCCAGAGGGCTCCTTTTCGATTTCCTAACGTTAGTTATCAATGACAACAACGAAAATAATTATCAGGGAGATTTTCGATAGTCTCTTCCGAGTAAAATTAAACGATAATGATAAATTGGCAGCAGCATTATCTTTATGACACTGTAATAAATGCACGAATAGTAGCAGCAATCGTATCCTGATTACTAGAACACAGAAAAATAAAAAGAACAGAAGCGGTCAACATTAACGATGGTAATCTTTGAAAGACTACAAATAAAATATTACAGGAAGAATGAACTGACGAAAATTGAAGAAATTAGGTACGTAGTTTGTCCAGATCTATAGCCAAATGAAAGAAAAATAGTTAAGTTGTAGTTTTGTCTTTTATTAAACGCGTGATTTCCTAACAAGTGGGAATACCGCAAAAACGTTAGATCCGATACGGCAAGACAGTGAATGCCCAGCGTGGATAATGACAGTGGCATTTACCATCCGTTGCCTATTCAGGCCGTCTGTAATCTATCTATTGGCTTTATCACAAATATTATGGTGTGAATATTGATCGAACTTTCATTTTTGTGGGTGAATCCTTCCAGAAGGGACTGTTAGGTTCGTATTGAGATTGACCCACCTCGTCCTTTCAATTGCCCTTTGCGTTTGCGTCAAGATATCGGTAACTTGTTTAAGCACTCCGAAACACATGCTAAATGAACATTTGATTACCAAGTTACTTATAAGGGTGTCAAATAAGGCACGGTACTGCATTTTTGAAATCTAATGCCATGCGCCAAGCGATTATCATTTGAATACGAATGTATATATTTCGTCACAAAGGTATTTCTCGGTAGCGCCCACAACAAAAAAAAAATAACAAGACAATGCCACATTTCTATACAATAACAGCACACTTCAAGGTCGACATCTCTTCAATCATTACTCAATTTGTACTGATTACTGAATAAATTGAGCTATAAGTGGCGTTAACTAGCTCATTATGCTAACAGCCGGAGCATTTTTCTCCCTATTACGTGCAATAGAAGACAAAGAGCGCGATACTGTAGAAGGCATGAAATGGGGACCACCATGGCATATACATATTTAGAGAATGAATCAACAATAAGGTAGACCACACACATACAGCATGTAAAGGTATGGTAGGGTAATACATAAGCAATGAATGAGTGTAAAAACATAATAATAGAAGAAAGAGTCAAGCCGTTAACAACACTAAAACTTCCGCTGAAGAAGATCGGAATGCAATTTAAGAACATCTCACGAGACAAGAAAACGTTACACAACAGCGGTAATAACATGAAAGAGTTATTTAAAAATGATTCTGAAGCGTCGAATCAAGACATTAGTACTGCGTAGTCTGTGCTAGAATCCTACATGGTTAAACTGATGGACTGGATTTCTTTTTGTTAGCCCGTTACAGATAGGCTTCTACAATCTACTTGTGAGCAACGGTAGAAGTATCTAGCAACAAGTGTGTTGCCGTCCTAACGCTTTATATGTAGGAAACGGCATGGTATGCGCGGACGCACAGATATAGATCACAGGCGTGTGCCGCCCGCCCATTTACGGCACAGGCGCTAGTGTCGTCACCCGCTGCCCTTAAACGTTTGATACTGTTTTCAATAGACCTTGTTTCTTACCACACAAAGGGAACTGAAGAAATATCCGTTTAGAGCTAAAAGAAGTCGAAATTTTATCTTGGTAAAGCTTTTAAAACTATAATAGATATGATTTTGATGTGTTTTTAGACAAATCAGCCTGGAGTTCGCTAGGGAGTATTCTTTGCCCACCACTGAACCCTGATAAACCGAGGAAGTGTGATGATTAATAGCGAAAATTATTGATGATAATTATAGGGAATTTATTTGCAATTAAACAAGTCGTAAAGCTCGAAATATAAATTATGTAGCTTCTTTATCAATCTGTATAATTAAATGAGCCAGAGGTTATTATCATAACTCAGACTCCTAGTGGCTGATGAGTTGTTTGAACTGTTCCAAAGTTACAATAAATTATACTTTACATCCGTTTATAGAATAACTTTGTAGCATAAATCTGTTGAGACTTCTTTGTAAAAAGCTAACAAGCCCGGTAAAACTTACAAACTTGGTCTGAGCTTTTGAATATTTAAAATAAAGATCCGCTTCTAGGTTATCACGGTTTCCACTCTACTGATTCATGTGGATAATTTTATCTACTTACTTTATAATTTAAGCTTTACCGACAGTTTGATTATTTCATTTTCATCTACAATGATGAGACATAGCGTGTTAGTTTTTGTTTCATCTGCAATACGCAACTTCTTAGTTATTGCTCAAATTATGTTCAAGGATTACCAAATCCGCAAATCTAAGCTTAAATTTATTTTTGTGAATTTCCTTTTACATCAATAAATCATCTAACACCATTTTCCAAGTACGTCCAAGGATAAAATATATCTTTGCGAAACGACGCCTAACCCAAAAAATATCCAAATACAGAAAGCAGTAGGCGAAAAACCGCAAACAGCAATCGCGAAACGGAAATTGTTTCACCGACACCTGTCTTGGTTCCATTCATATTTGACGCTACCAAATTGAGAACGCCTTGAAAACAAAATTCTTACACTACTCGGTCCATCGATTAGATAATAGCTTGAACTCCGAACTGGTTTGTCGTTTGTATGGACGGTTGGAGGCCAGTATCATATTCGACCTTTCTAGGCATATTATGGCCGCCGGTCAATAGCACCACGCATTTTATGGTCCATTAGAAAAAAAAACTGTGATCGACAGTTATAGTATCTTTAAAGCTTATTCGAATAAAGTTGTTTTGCGTCTTTACATTCGGGTTTTCCGGACATGTTTATCACCAGAAGGATGTTTTTGATGCTATTCATATTCATTTAATTAGCTACTTTGAGTAGGGTTGCCAACATTTTTTTGTGTGAATATAGTATTTTTTTTTTTAAACCATAAAAGTATAGTACGCTTCAAAATAATATAGTATTTTAGTAGTGAAGTTATATTTCACCTATTTATTTTTTATAAATACTGTATTTCATTGCACTTCTTCCATTTTTAACCGACGAAAAAAAAAGGAGGAGGTTCTCAATTCGACATGTATATTTTTTTTTTTTTTTTATGTATGATTTAAAGACATATTCGGAAATTGCAGGGAGTTTTTTTTTATTTTACTAATTTAATAATGAAATGGAAACGCAAAACATAAACATTGAGCTATTGTACTGAAATATAGTATTTTCGCGTACTATATATTTCTTCAACAGTATATAATACTTAGACCCTAAATATAGTACAATACTATATATTATAGTACGGTTGGCAACCCTAACTTTGAGTGGCATTCCTGCTACTTAATAGATCAGGTTTTCGGGCGCTAATTATTGCTTATTAATTAATAAATTCAATTTATTACGTTTTTTTTCTGCGCACGTTTGTAGTGTCTCGTTAATTCTATTTGCCTAGCTAGACTATTTTGTTCTTTGGGTTTTATGGAGCAAAATTGTATCCAGTCAAGCCCATATGTATCCACTGTACTATTATTATTAAATCTGGGTCACTACCCACGGTTGAATATCATTTCTGTTTTGCGACACCTTTTCATCCTGATTTAGTCTATAATGTTATTTTATGAATGGTATTTCATTCAAAATGTCACTCATACCCAGCCTCGTCGTTTGAATGAATTCATTGATTAATTGATTCAATAGGGCCAACTTTTACTTTATCGCTGCTTTCAACCCCAAAAGTTCCTACACCTTTCACCCTTTTCATTCATAGATTAGATATTTCATTCAATAGGTAATTTGTGAAGTGTGTCAGCCCTTTATCAGTATAAAAGGGCCCTGTCAAAGACCCGGATATCCGTCGATAACAGCTAGACAAAGACAACAAGGAACCGATGTTCTATTTGAAGGAGTATACATCACACATGTCCGTGGAAAATGGTTTCACCGTCATCGTTATGTGGAATTGTGAAATCATCGTGCGTAGTATTTGTTAAATCATTATTAACATTAGCAATTTGTGTTTGTTTTTGAGAAGGTACTTCGATATAATTGATGTTGTAATCTTGAGAATAATCACGATTTTTTGTTGAGAAGATCTTGACCCAAGTTTGTAATTGGTTTTTATTTATTGGACTGTTGTTGCCTGCTAAAGTAAGATTTAAGATTTCTAAGCGAACAACGAGTTTGTTGTGTCTACGTTATCTGATTCTTCATCAATTTATCACAACATCTTAATTACAATAATTCCGCCACCTCCTAACACCAATTCCTTGTCTAACGGTTTAATAACGCTCCTAAAAACCTTCACCAATGCCAATAAATTTAAAGAAACAGGTTTATAATAGCAATTACAAACAGTTTTACGTCGAGATAAGATAACCTAGTTGTTACATCTCTATTCAAGTTCAAGTACAAGGTCGACGTTCTCATCTTTGAGTTGATGGTTAATCCGCTCAATTGACGAGCTGGCTTCACTCATGGTGAGTAAGCTTTAGTTTGCATGAAACATTTGTTTGTCTACTGGAATTTGAACTCTGAGACTATTTGGTCGAAGCGTGAGAATCCTACAGACCACATGTCAACGTAGTAACAGACCACAGTGTTTTGAAAATCAAGTGCTCGATAAAAATCGTCCGTGCGTCACAGTAAACAAAAAACTTAATATTTAAAAAAAAAGTTGCCCCATTAGGAATTGCTCCTGTATCCACCGACTAAAAAAAACACACCGACCGAATTGAGAACCTCCTCCTTTTTATGAAGTCGGTTAAAAACAGACCAGTCCTAACTAAATACAATCACGTCAGAACAGATTTTGCTGGGCAATAAGGTGGATTACTTATAGTTTGGATTAACATATGGGATATCCCTGCAAAGACCTTCCGTAGGATTCATTTTCAACGTTCACGCGGGCAAATCCGATGGCAACAGCTAGTCAAGAATATTTCAGGTACAGCCAAGCGAAAATTGTTTCGGAAACGCATGCTTATGAATTAAAGTAGGTTAAGTGACAATTCACATCAGGTGAAGCTGAATCATCTACTGTACGTTTTCAGTTTATTTCTGGAATAAATGAACCGAGTAACGAGCGACTCTTTAGAAGTCTACAGTTACCTTCGTTTGATCGTTCTGGCTTAATGCTTTTGAAGATAAAACAGGATGAGAAAATTAAAATTAGAGCTGAATACCTGTAGTCTTGCTGGGTATATACGGCTATAATTTTATTCGAATCTTCATAACAGATATTTATAGAATAGACATCAAAAGGTTTAAAGGACATGCATACAAATCAGGAAGTCGTATAGCTAAAAGTAACACGAACAATACTCTGGGTGGTACTGCAAGAAGCGTAGACCAAAACTGTTCCAAGCCAGGATAAATATTTGTTCCGGCGGTCGATGGGCACCCCGGAACAAAAGGGGAACCGTATGAGCGGCCATCTTGTCTAAACAAATCAATACCACAACTGATTGGTTTAATGCTCTTCAAAGAGACTTAAAAGTACTTTCCGTAATTGCATTGCAGTAGCTTCAGGTGAATGACTGTTTGTAACTAATGAAAGTTAAACTGTTGAGTTTAAACAAGACCCATTATTGACACAGCCATAATACTGCGACAAACGACGTCCAATTATTTTTGAGTGAAAGATATAATCTGTACTGTAAAGTGGACAATTATGAATTGCCTTATTTAGACATTTTTATCGGATAAGTGCTTAATATAAAGCAATAATGTTCAGCTCAGGCACATAATTAGCGGTGTTGCTCATTGCATAGCAAGGAGGTCGCCGTGGGCGGGCTGAGGCGGCAAGGACCGCCGCCTGCGCAACTCTGCGTAGGGATGCACGATCCAATTTCGATTCTTGATAGTGTCGATACAACCACATACGGTATATTACGGATTAATGCTTGGATGACGATAAATGCTTTTGATTCAAAAGAATCGATTGAAGCATTTACTGATATGGGGATTAAAAGATCGTGTCGTATCACTTTATCATAAGCTGCATGATCAACCAATGCATAACAGTACAGGCAGCGTAAGAACACAAAAGGTTATTAAAGATTCCACGAATTTTATCTACACTATAGAAGGATAGCTACGACAAGAATGCAAGTACCGTTCATCTCAAAGGACGACATCATGCGATTCAATATTTGGCAAAACTGATCGATCTCTGGCGATACAAGGATTAAACATAGCTGCGATGTGAACCGTTCAAAAATGTATCGATACAAATGCGTCAAAGTATCGGGCATCCCTACTGCTTAAACTTTTATTGTTAACACGGCATGCAAATCATAAATATGTTCTGTCATTGAGTTTTTGTAACGTAACTTTATTAGTGGACGCACGTGGGCTGTCAGTCGAGGAGTTACTACGAGCATATTATGGTGAGACCACTTTACACGCTAGATAAAGACCACATTGAACGTAAATCTGATCTGTTTTGCTTTTGATCGTGTATGTGACGTCATTTGTAAAGATTTTATAGATCTCACTGTTTTACTTTATCGTTACGTCATGACTTGGAATTTGGATTTGATCGTCTCTTAGAATGGCTGCAGTGTTTACTGAAGTGAAGCAAATAGAGCTGACGAAAAATGTTCTAATTAGACAGTGCGATGCTTAAATATTTGGATCTTTAGTAAGTTTTGTAAAGACTTTTTGGAATGGGATAGGATAGGCTATGTCGCCATAGTCATCATAACATTTGCTTGGCATAATCAGCTGGTAATATTCACATTTTTGGTACAAGAGCCTCAAACTGTGAGAGAGAGAGAGCTGTAAGCCACCACGTGGCCTCAGTGTGAGGTGGTAGGTGACATGATACGTCTGTGCAGACGTGAATGTCATTGTTGGTTTTATGACATGCAGGTTTAATTTGAAATGATTCATAAGCAAATAGCCGATGACTAGATAAAACTCTCACTGCTAAGCGACAATATTTCCCAACAGGCTGAACCAATAAATTATAAGCAAAGCCCTTTCCCCTCAGCGCTTTTACGCAAACTTCCTGTCAATTTATCCCTATGAATGTTGGCGTTACAAGTAATATATTGGAAGGGGCAGTGTAATTTATGCTGTCCAAGTGTGGGAGTACAATCGAGCGATATTAACATGTGTGCTGGTTTAACACCGTCAGTGTTTAGGCGATATTTATCGGAACGGGTACAAATTGACCGTGGTGCAGCGATGGGCCTGCTAACTTGGCTTGAAATGATGTTGCAAATCTCAGCCGTGCAATTTGACTCTACAGAAGAGCTTGTTCCAAAACCTATCTGCTGACCCTGAAACTACTAGGTAACAGCAGCGAAGCTTCCTAACATGCCGATTCCTATCGGCTTTACTTACGAAATATAGCAATATAAGTATCAATGATTTTCATTTATCATTAAAAAAATATATTTACGAAGCTACATTACTTGTAAAAATAACAATCAAAGAAAAACACTCTAAAACTAAAATTAACAATCAAAGAAATAATAAACAATTTCAACTCCCGCAAAACAGAAAGGTTTGTAAGCCGCACGGCAAATCAGGAATCCCGATCATAGTTCCTCTAGTAGCGATCGTGAGCTTGACGCTACATAACACCGCTGAATTAAGGACGCTGGTAAGCCGAATGTCTCCGGCTTATGATAAGGACAGAGATATGAAATGCTTACGCCAGAACGAGATGGAATGATACTGGACTTCGTAATATGTTTAGATAGTTTTATTTGGATTCACATTAGTTTTGGCCCGCTTATATTTTTATAGTTTTGAATAACATTGTTTTCAACTGTCCATTTGTTTTTGATTTTGTATTATTTTTGAAATTGATAAGTTTTGCGTAGTTAGCGCAGTAAAAACATGGTTCGTTCAGTTCAATGATAATGTTTGGTAATGTTCACTGCAAAACAGTGTACGTTAGTTACAAGTTTTCAACTAGATGGCGTTGTGCAATTTCGTCACATTTTTGAATCGCGGTGTTAAGATCTGTAGGCGATTAGTATAAGGTTTTGTGAACATAGAATTTTTCAGAATTAGGAACACTAACAATGTTCGTTGTTCAATATTTATGATGGTAATGTAATTGTAATAATTGGATAACCGACTACAGAAAAGGTGGACATTGTGGACAAGGAGGTTACTCAAATACTCAATTCGTCCGTACCGTATCCATTGGACGAAGTATCCAGAAAATTAAATATTACAATGTTTTTGTTTTTTGTTCGCGGGATAACTTTGTCGTTTAAGAACCGATTTTGATGATTCTTTTTTTGTTGAAAAGTAGATATTTTAAAGGTGGTCACATGATAAGAAAATCAGGGTTTGATGATAGAAGACTAGAGAAGTCGAGTGGAACTTTCAAAAATCTTACGGTCGACTAGTGTGTTTGTAACTTTTTTTCATTATGTATTTCAAATAAAGGTCTGGAGTATAATATCTTGATGATGGAGCTGAGAGACATTGAGAGAACTCCTCAACGATTCACAGCAGCTACCTTGTGTTTGAGCTTCATTAATTTGTATTGATGAGAACTTTTCACCTAGACGGGTTGCAATTGTCATTAGGGGTCTGACGACGAAAACGAAGATGGTTCAGAGAACTCCTGAACGGTTTATAGCAGCTATCTTGTATGTGGACTTAATTAATTTATGGTGATGGGAACTTTGCACCTATATGGGTTATATTATTCGATGCCTCGATACCTGCCATTTTTTCCCATAAAAATTGATTTGGTTTGTTTCAGTAGTTTTTATTTTAATGAACATTTTTAGCTTATTATGTAAGTACATGGGCGATGTTATAACCGGTGCTACGGATATTACAATTCTAGTGCCCCAAATTGTTGTTGAATGTTTAAACTAAAAAGGCTAAAATTAGCCCAAAGCTATAGTTACTAGAATTCACGTTTTGGTCCGGGTTCCCCTTCAAAATTTTCTGACCTTCGCCACTGCTAGGTAATAAACCTAAAGTGGTGACTTTTGGGAGAAGTCTGATGAGTCTAATGAGGCTAATATAAATAAGTAGTTCAAGCGGTTATGACATTGTCATGTCTTGTTAGTAAACAGTTTTGAAACTCCGAGACACTGAATTAAAAAAGTAATGTTGTGTTGAGCTTCTTGAGCTATGAGTCGAGCTTCACGATAACTGACAAATGCTTGCACTGACTGGACAGGTCCACTTAAATTTGTATGGCTTTTCTTCAAAAGACCATCTCGGACACAAACCTACAGGGTCCTCGCTTGACTTAACCAATTTAATGTCTGGACTTTAAAAGAGACGATGACCTCTGAGTTTGTTTCGGATGTTTCTTCTCACAGTAGTCAGGTACGAAACACCGGCCTCATCTAGCTATAAAAAAAGTGTTTTTAAAAGTGTTTGTGAAAACCTTTTTGCAAAATAAATATCATTTATCATTTATAATGTTGTCACTATTCAAGAAATGTTCTAATACTAATAAATACTACCAAACAAAGCTAACCACCTACGGCCTACCGATTAGTGCCTCGTAGGTTTGTCCAAAAAACACTAACAAAACGTGCTCTAAATGTTTTGGCTAAATATTTTACGGATCGACAACTTCTGTAGACGGTTCTTGACAATTATCTTTTGGACATAGCTTTTGAAAGTATTCCTTGATTGAACTTAATAACTCCATATCAAGATCATCAACAGAAATAAATATAGAAGTATCTAGAAAACGGCTCTGAACCGAGAAGTATCGTAGAACTCTTCTATTATTGTGAATGCCTGATAATGTTTAAGTAACAATTCTACGTAAAGTTTTTATTGATGCAAACTTTTCGATTCTTATTCCTGCATACGCAGGAATAAGAATCGAAAAGTTAGTAGATGATTCCGTAGATTTAGATCGCAGGCGTATTGTACAAGTTTTAATGTGCAATTTGGCTACTGTGGCTCAGCAAATTGGGGTTACACACGCAACATGAGGTGGGTTTTTTGCGATTGTACCTACACGGTTTTTAGGGTTCCGTAGTCAACAAGGAACCCTTATAGTTTCGCCATGTCCGTCCGTCCGTCCGTCCGTCTGTCCGCAGTTTAGCTCAGAGACGCACAGTACTAGAGAGCTGTAATTTGGTGTAAATATATGGATTTGTTGTGCCGAAAAAGTGGTAAAATAAAATCTCGTAAAATATTTTTTTTTAGGGTACCTCCTGTACTTACACGTAAAGTGAGGATTTTTTTTTTCTCGCGTACCCCTTAGTGTGGGGTATCATTAAATAGGCCTTTTTTTTTTTTTTTTTTTTAGCGTGGTAAAATCATCAAATGAGTCCTCCAACCCCGGGCAGGGCGGGAGGGACTGTCAGACTTCTACTGACTAAAATCCACGGTGTCCTTCATAGCCTGTTAAGTTCCGGGGTTACGGTTAGGGAATAATCCCGCGACCCCGGCAGGCTTTGGCCCTCTGAGAGGGGGGCCCCGTCATTATGCTGACGCTCTTTGAGGCGCGCGTGGGACACAACGCGCCGTCGACCCGGGCATGGTCCTTGGTCGGGCAGCGAGTTGCCCTTTACTCGCTGCCCGCATGCCCGCGCCTACGGTGGCCGGAGATCATCTAGCGACGTCCGTCGCCGTGGGCGCCTACCACTGCGGCTGGGGCGGAGGGAGGACGCTGTCCTCTCTCGCTCGCGGCCTGCCTCCTCCTTTACGAGCATTACTGCCTCGCAGAAGGAGCTGACCGCTTCCAACTCCGTCTCACCCCGCAGCATGGCCGCAACCAATGCCGGGCGCGAGAGGTCTCCGCCTAATCATTAAATAGGCCTTTAAAAAATAATGATAGTTTCCATTAACAATTTTTTGATAAAAAAATTCGTTTGTGAAATATTAAGCTTTAAAGTGCTAAATTTTGCTCGATTCGAGTGTCCCCCCCCTCTACCAGCTAAACGGTTATGTTTGGGGATGTGAAAAAATTCACAATAGTAGTACATATAACGAAGTTTAAAAGAAAATTATCATGACTAAGTAGGCTTTACAACTTTACGAGTAATAGTCGACCAACTTATAAAATGTAGTTGATATCATATTTTCTTAAACAAAATGTATCGGAGACAACTGCAAATGTAAGTTTGTCAACTTTATTTTTACAGCTTTTATAGGTATGTTTTTTGGGGATAGGTAGGTTTTTATCGACAACTATTTTTAACTAAATTCAAAAAAGGAGGAGGTTCTAAATTCGTTGTAATCTTTTTTCTTATGTATTTTCCCCGATTTCTCAAAGACTCCTGGACCGATTCTGAAAATTCTTCTTTTTTAAATTAAATTCAGCGAATCAGTTTAGTTAGTTCGCATAAGTATTTTGATCTGCAACTACGGAACCCTACACTGTGCGTGGCCCGACACGCACTTGGCCGGTTTTTATTCAGGTTAGAATAGTATCAATTACATACTGACATTAGATCCAGTTGAGTGTGTTTTTTTGTGTATTGCGTTCATGGGAAGTTTAAAAGACTGAGATTTAAGCTAAATGGGAGCACAATAATGTGTGGTACTTTTGGTATGACCTGTTATCGCGTTTTTGCTGTTGCAATTGGCATTCTGGGGTTTGTTTCAGAATTATTTCTTCAACGACAGATCAAGTTTGCGGTTTATAGACTAGAGAATAAAATCTTCTGCAAAGTAAGCTTCTGCTAACATACTTTACACTTGTACACACGGCGACATATCAAGATACACAAAACAGTTTATCATAGTCTCGCTTTCTGCACATTCAACAGTCAGATTACACTGGTTTTGCATAAATTGATGTGTAGCCGTCTGTACTCATTTTAAAAGCCTATAGAAAACGTTATTTCAATAGGAGTATTCCACGGGGACAGAGACATTCAGACAAAGGAACAGTCATCAGCCATTGAGGTTAACTGATTAACAAAACCATAGTCTGACTTGATGGACTGCGTTTGAAATGAATGGGCAACAGAAATCATAGTGAAGTTCAGAGTCAATAGTATGACAGGTGACAGGTTGGCAAGCATTGTCTGTTTATTTTGCAGGAAGAAACAAGGTACTTTTGTTTTTTGTATTTCTTGGAAATAGGGAAGTAGGACAGTAGATATAACTCACATTGACGTCCTAGAACCGTTTTCACCTCACACATTGGAATAAGATCATTCAGGCAGTAATGAAACCACGGATTTGTCGTTCAGTGATATGTAGATGCTTTAGACCTAGAGCATACAATTGAAAATCTATTACAAGCTCGACGTAGAATCGTTTAGAGCGAATAGCATACATAGCAATAGCTGGAAAGCATTGTTGGAAGAGTTGATGACTTCTTTTCGGAAAACCATGACATCACTTGCCTGCCGTCAAAGAATATCCAAGAAAGTAAAGTACATACTTAGAAAATTAAGAGTGAGTCTTGGCGAAACATAAGCTTCAGAAATATCTAGAATAGATCTAAAATTATGTCCAGTTCCACCTCAAAAGAGGTCATATAATATCGGGGTATAATTGGGCATCCTATATTCGATGAATATTATAATTAACTTTCAGAACAATGTATACCACCCACGCTGTCCTCGATTTTCCTGAGCGTAACCTTTCAGTAAGTATTTACGTACTTGACCTAATAATCTCTAATTATAATATTGGTTGCGTAAAAATGTTAGCCTGAATTATGTCACCGTGCAATTAATGATGGCCTTAGTAGGGCAAATGTTTCGGATAATATTGTAGGTCAATCGGCTTTATAAAGCATTAGTAAATAGAAAAGTAATAAGAAGATGGGCTTCGGACGGGCTGTTGGCATGACCAAAATAGGACATTCTACCATAGGAACGTACAACGACGATATAGTAGTAGACTCCTAATAACAGGCGACCGATGTCTGCCAACACATTAGGCAAAAAAATCTTATATTCGTCTCATTTCGACCAATCCTGTGAGCCGTAAACATACGTAGAGACAGCACAGACCTTGAGTTAGCCAATCACAACGCAGTACCCCGTCCCCTTCGCTTACGTAGTACCTCAGCTAGTTGGCAGAATAGTTTTTGTTCTTTAGATCGTGTATGCGGAGTCTAGTATTATATCGTCGTTGGGAACGTATTACAGGTACAGAAAGTCAATCAACGAAATCCAAAAATTTACCTAGTTACAGAAAGTGAACTGACATTTGTTCTTTGAGAAAATAAACGTCTTTAAACCGAAAGTCCTAAAACCCAGGCCAGGCCTGGGTGCCGAATTTCATATAAATCCGTTATTCTATCAATGTGAAATATAACAGACGGACGATAAGACCAACAAATTTTTGCATTTATAATATTAACTTAGTATGTATTTAAGTGCAATATGATATTGCACTTTTAACCCGAGAATTCCTCAGTGCTACAGTTTCTGTTTACATAACAAAGGATCTAAGACAGCTTACCACTCGATCGCTACAAATCAGGCTTACTTCGTTTCAATATGGCTTCTTTTCCTGTTGTGCACCCCAAGCATGGTGTGGTCATTAAATACAAGTCTACTAAAGTTTATTATTGCCATACATGTGACTTTTAAGATTCTTAGTTTATTTTGCTATTTTATAATAGGTTATAGTGCAGGCACAGCTAAAGTCTGATCGCGGGAAGGGACTGTCTCATCAGATAACTTGTGACCCTACTTGGATTTTAGTCATTACGAGTCTGATAGTACAGCATTTGATGATATAACCACGATAAAAAAGGTCTAAAGCCGCTTAATCACGAACTGCAGCAGTCAGCCAGTAAGAAACATACTCGAACTGCTCTGGTCCTCTAGAGCCCTGTGGCACAACTTTGTGCCACCAAACCCTGACCGGTCTTAAGAGTAATTTTTCCAAAATTAATGTTTAAAATCGGTCGGGGTTTGGTGGCACAAAATTGTGGCATTGGAGCCCTAGAGGTAGACCGCTAGAAGCATGTAACTGCTCCAGCGGATCCATGTATGGTGTGTATGAAGAAGACTGTAGATTGATATGCAGTTGCATTTTGAAACAATCAATACTGCCTGCTTCAAGCAATTCGTCTATGGCCGGTTTAAATTCTACCGAATCTAGCCGTATTAACTGTATACCTTGGTCCCAAAGTCCAAACGCACTACTAAAGATAACTAACAAACTTTTTAACAAAATAGCGATAAATAACACGTTTGGGAAAAGCCTCATGAAAGTTCTAAAAACTACCGCGAAAACAAGGTAACTAATGGAGCTCCAGAAACACATTAATTTTCGTCAGTAGAAGAGGAGGAAAAGTAATGTGTTAAAATAGTGGTTTCGGCCTATAATGGTTCCTCTTCTGGAACATAAGGTCCCTTTCTGTGTGAAGTGGTGGGTCTTAATCTACTACAAAGGTTTATCTGGGATTCACACGTATTAGTACGAAAGAGTGCACATGTCTCGTGTTTTGTATCGCGTTAGATAGAATTATTAAACTGTAACCATACAAATTGTACTTGTTCGGAATCAGCGAATGTAATGTTTTTCGAACCTATGGAAATATTTTTCATAGTGGTGAATATCTTTTTTTCATCATCAAGTCCACTCCGTCCTCTAAAATGTGAAACCAATGACCTTATAATTCGTTTGTTGTCACCAATAGCGCCGAGCCCTCTAGTACCTTATTTTTTTCAAAAGTAGCACAAAATCGTGGTGCTCATATTGTGGTGGTATATAAAATGATAAGTCACAATTGTGGTTTCTGTATGTGTGTCGAGTAATTAAATGTGAGGTGTCGCGACCTTCACGGTGTTTTAATTGAATTGTGTTGGACTGGTGGTAACTTTATATGGGTATGCCCTGAGCGGCCTACTTATCTAGCTAAGGCCCAAGTTGTAGGGATAAGTGGCCATGATAGTACATGGATGCTAATGATATTAATTGTAGAAGTGCTTCATTATTTATCGTATAAAAGAAGTCTATTCTGGAAAGAACTTCGAGATTTTGAACGAATGCATGTTTGGAAATGTAGAAAATATTTTAAATAATTGTGGCTAATTGATTTATGCATGCAGCATGAATAAATTTTGAATCTATGGGATCTCGTATAAAACAGCACTACAGCACAGACGAAAAATGTTGAGAACATACTAAAACTAGCCATACCTTCCTTCATTCTCGACATTTACGACCTATTCGATAATAAAAATAATGAATTTATTTCTTATCAACGTCACTGTACTACCACCTTGAACTCTCTCAGTAACATTACATCTATTGTCTTCGGACACATTTTTAACACGTCTTAATGAAACCATGTCTCTTTTAATCACTTTCTTTAGTCTAAATGTGGTCAGATAACTTAGGGCTACGACCCAAGCCCTGCGGAAAATTCGTGATACTAGATTTTTTATGCAATTTGATGTAATGATAGAGACCAACGACCATACAGCCTCAAGGTCGGTGATAGAGACACTGGCAGTAGTGCCGCGTCAAAAAGACTTCTATCATGGCGTGGACTTACATTACATTTTTCTATAGCCCTTTCTAGTACAATGCGGTCAAGGAGCATCAGTGCAACTTCCCACATTTTTCCTAGTACTGCATTTGGCACAATAGAAGTACATTGCAGTGGTCTCAAGGCATGTGGTGTTGGTCCAATTAGGATAACTCTAGTCGTGGGCGATGTAAAAAGTGACAGAGGTATTCCGTGGGAGGATAAGGTAGTAGCAACATTATATTCTATTATCGAATGATATGGTATATGTTGAATATAATAGTATAGCTCATAAGGTGTCGGAATAGATTAAATACACAACATACCAAACAACATACTTTCAGTAGCTGATCTTAAAGAATTGCATTGTATACTGTGCCTGTAAACGTGCGTTGTAGTATACAATCTCATAGAAAAACCTCGAATGGTTTGAATTGTGTGTGTGTGTTTGAGTGTTTTGTGCTTAAAAATGTGAATGCTAATAAGCACAACGATATTTCACAACTATCCGAAGCTTTCAACTTACTAACGGATGTCATATTGATGGCAGATGTCCAAATAAAAGCCATATTAATTACGGGCCGCTTAGTTCGACATTTGAAAGTCTCGTTACTAATTGCATTCTACAAATATGTTCTGGTCAATTAATTGTTTGTAATGTCAAATGTCTACAGAGAAGACAGCATTATTAGGACAACATTTTAGCTGCGTTTGAGTTCAGGCGAGTCCTGACACTGCCAAGCCCACTACCAATGATTCATGGGGTTAACCCATGGTAATTTAAATGTGAGTAGCCTGTGGGCTTTTTAATGGGGAGTGGCATTTTTCACTAAATTATTAGTTTAATGGAATTATTCCACGAAACTGGGCACTCGAGCAGTGCAGCCTGATTTATTTGTTGAATAGATTCATAATATCATCAGCTTAAACGTCATTAACCAAAGCATGGAGTCAAGAGACTTGTATGTGTTTTTAATACAAAGCAAAATCAGCAGAATTGGCTATTCCTTACTGCAGTGACATACTAAAAGCAATACCCAGTCTTGACTCTTGAAATCACGAGAAGATTACGATCTTGTTCGTGATGTTGCTTCTATAGTAAATATATTGGTTGATGATGGATAAAAACTATGCGAATGAAAAGAGCGTGATTACAAAACAAGAACTAAAGTCGCCATCAACATAGGACTACTAGAAACTTTCAGGCAACCTAGCCACTAGACAACACAATGCTCCCGAAGCGGAACCGACGACACGCGAACACATTCGTGAAATGCAAAAATTGCACTACACTCTGCATACTCGAGTGTTCTTTGCCATATTTTTAGCTAAACTAGGTCAATAGCCAACCGTGGAAGAGTTTCACGAAACAGCGAGCTTACAGACTGAAAGTTCGCATGATTTTTATACATTTTTGGATGACACGAACAAATTGAATGGCAACTTTCTTTTGCTGTTAGTTTTCAGGTCGTCGCACTTTCAGAATTGAATTTTATTTCGCTGTCGCTTAAAATTTAAAAATGTTTCTTTAAAGTGGTTTTTTGCGTTCCCAGACGATTTATAGAAATCGACAGTTTATTGCTGTCAATGATCTTAGAAGATTGTCCGGAGGAAATTAATTTCAGGGTACACAACAGCATCGTAAACGATTATAATTTCTAAACGATAGACATCGCGGCGCAATGCCCTTTTACAGAAAGGTTAATAGGTACTATTCAGCCAAGTAGACTTTCTCTATCAATATCTATAGGAAGATTGCTTACTAAGTATACTTTTCATTTGGAAAACAATGGAGAACCACATAGCTGTTAGTCGCTCTGCCATCCTGCCATTGAATCCATAAAATTTACAAAATTGTTAACAATTATTATCTTATGGTACCGCAACAGTCATTGAAGATTGGCCAGGAACTCCAAATATTGTTCTTTTTGGAGAACAATGTACCTCTACTTTAGCAAATTCCTTCATATAAACTAGTGCTAGTGGTGTCCCAATAAATGACACGAATAAAAAATTCTGACTCACCTGTCCATATGCTAGTACGGTAGCATTATATCCATCCAAGGCTGCTTCTACCAGCTTTCTGACGCAGGTATCATAGACGATCTGCTGACACGAAGAAGGCTCGAAGGCGTAGTCGAAGGTGAATGCGCGCTCCGAACCCAGGGCGACCCCGCCTTCGCCCGCGGCGCCACCTGCGCGTGCGCATATGCCACATCCTTCTACCACCTCGCCTGGGGTCTGTGGACGGATTCTGGAAAGATGGAAAACAAAAAAACATCAGATAAGGAGTTTTAAAGGTGATCGCTTGGAATACAAACGACAACCCATGTTGCTCACTTAGATATTTAATGTAATCGTATTAATTTCAGTCGAAAGATATTCACTGCTGGATTTGTAACATAGATCGGTCCTAAAAGTGAAGACTTTAAATAAATTATGACAGCGTCGCAGAAATAAATAACTAATGAAGAATGTAGATCAGATATATTCCGTGTGAAAGCAAAGTCTGGAACCGTCTTCATGAAAATAAAACACTGTAAAATGAAACAATCCGGACTGAATTTAGAAAACAACTATCTTTACGATCGCGTGTGAACCAAAGTGGCGCAATTGGCGCACTTGTTTAGGTTTTCGCACTTGATACTAAAAACGTGATGTTTATTGTAGCAGAAGATAACAGGTGTCTACTATCGAAGGCTGACATTTTAACAAAGGTTGACTGAGATTATTTTAAAACGGTTCCTTAAATTATTTCAGACCATCAGACACATGATAGAAATCTTGAAATAAAAGATGCCTGAAATCAAATAAATGACGTGAGAATTAAAGAGCATAATTATACTATACTAATGTTGAATCGTTTATCAGATACCGCCGATTAAGAGTATGTTCGACAGCCAATTTTTGCTAGTGATTTGCAATAACTGAAGATTTGGAGCTTGGCAAGAGAGTGGGTAAATTCTGGCTGTAGATGATGATGATAAAGTGTGAAAAGCAGATAGGCAACCGCATGTTGAAAGATGAGAGGCTACTAGCAAAAGGAATTTATAAGGCATAATTATTTGATATGGCAATGCCGAGAAAGACCTACTTTGATCTATTGGTGAGGATCTTCAGAAAGTTCGTACTGCTAGTAAAGTGCGTGCTTGTTTGACCAAATGTATGAACGTGGACGAGGATAAAGGTGTATGAAAGGAAGTGTAGCAGATTTGCAGTCGGCGTTCTGTGGTCTTTGTTTCTCCCACGGTTGGATAATTATCATCATTTTAGACAAGAAACCGAACAACACATACTTGGTAAAAGACTAGGCTGATGATGATGAGAATATTAAAAATCATTCGGACAATCTAGGTCATATAAACATACGTATAATTCTGTAGCCATCAACTTATCTAGTTGCAAGATCGCGTGTGAAATCAAAGGCACACTTGTTTGGACACTTGATACTACGAACGTGCAGTTCGCACTCGACGATGAGACAAGTGGCGCTTCTTATCGAAGGCGTGGCTTTTTGAATGATTTACTATTGTTTTGCTTTGCCTTGAAAGGACGTGCATAAGATCATCGCAAGATAATAGCAAAATCTTTCAATTGAAACAAGAGGACGAGGGATCAGTTCTGGGCTATTGGATGTTAATTGGCTTTATAGCAATATCAGCCTGTAATTTTCTTACAGTTGCGACGCAGGCCACTTTTTGGAGAGAGAAAAGGCTGAGATGGTTATGGTGATGGCCTGTGTGGTGGATTACAGAATCCACAACACGGGCCTAGTATGGGTTGGTAGGTGTCACAAATGTCTTCAAATTATTAGGTTCTAAAACATATTGTTTGCTCACGTTTTTGGTGCTGAAATAAATAACACAAAATAAGGCAACTGGTCGGATTTGAATTCAAACCCACGACCTAAAACTCGTAAATCGGGGCTATTATCACTGTTTCTTCATCTTGATTGGCTTAAATCATTGTTACTTCATAATGCTCTACATTAAATACAACATTTGTTCTTTTTCTTTTCGGCGTTTCAAGATTAAGGACGTTTGACACATTTATTCGACCAAAATTCTCAAGATCAATTTGATAGCCTTTACTGCAATTGTTTCTAGGCAAAAACGTACCATCAAGGTCTTGTCGAACAAAATCTAGACGAGCAGACATATTGGCAAAACTATAAAACCACTCGTGTTATGCCCATCAATTCAGAATCGTCCTCAAACTTAACATATCGGTCACGTACAATTGATTGTTTTACATCAACAAGCAAACGTGAACAACGTTACAATATTTTTAGAAGAATTATATGTGTGACTTGGATTTACTTATTTATTACCAGTACTAGTACCTAATGCCGGACTCAAATCTGTATCCGCCATTTCCACGAATAAAACGTGAGGTCATGTAGAAGAAAAACAACCTTAATGTGAAAACCAACGAAGCCTCTTTAAGTCTATTTTGCGTTGGCTTTTTATTTATTCTATTTTAATCAATACGACCCACCCATAGAATTCAGTTTGCTCTGTATCATTATTTCAATAGAAGGTAGGATTTGTAGTACGACTCTCTAAGCCTCAGCGTCGCGGTATTTAATTTTGGTAGCGCTGGAAATAACGTGTATACAGTAGTCTTACAACTTCAAACTGTTTTGATCTTCAACATTGAGATAGTTTGTCCATTATAGATTTTCAACTTTATTCCCTAGAGCATTGAGTATAAAATCTCTTACAAGTTCGTCGAAGAGTCTTGTGTGAATTGGCAAAGATGGTCATTTTAAAATCAACTTTACAGCCATAACGATGAAAAGTTTACCAAAAGTAAAACCTACAGAAGACATATCAATAGACCTTACAAATCGTAAAAAGCCCATTCGATAAAACGAAATCTGCATAGAACCTCAACTAACATCATAAAATGCAAATTCAGAAACGCAACTACATCATTTTAAGGTGCGTCTCATCAAGGCTGGTCATAGAGAAATAAACTGGATCTCTTGAAGGTCTAGTCATATCGTTCAAGGTTATCTATGTTTGTTTGTGCTCTCCAGCTGACTGCTGATCGATGGTGGAGATAAGGTTGAAGGAAAATATTTTAAATGGGAGATTTAAATTTTGGATGCTGAGTTGCCATGCTGAAGTGGGCTAAATAATAACAGCTGGGTAAGTTGACCTTCAAACAGTAACGTTTGATGAAGTTGGTCTGTTGATGGGCGATCATTCGTGAATTTAAGATAAGCTGGTGGTCTCATCTGTTGTCGTTCGTATATTTCTGAGAGTCCTTTTACCTATACAGAGAAACTGCAGGCGAAGCATCTTCCGACCAGTTTTTCTCAGGTGTTTCGTAATACCCCGTAACTGTGTCGTTGAGGTCAGAAAGGCAGACGGTCCATGTAAGATCCTGGTATGCAGGCGAAGCCGATCAGACAGGATGACGACCTCTACATTCTTAGTAAAGGCTTTGAATGCAGGACTCTGTTTGTCGCATTCATTATGGTATATTGACACATGAATAGATGGACTGCCCACGCCTTGCTTATTGTTGTGTTGTGTTAATTAGCAAGCTAGAGTATTTCTTCATTAGTAAGCCAAAGCGTTTTCTGCAATTGAAGAACTCTGTTGTTACGTGAAGCAAAATGCACTTCAGCTAAATCAACATCAAAATTAGCAAGATTTATTCTGGATTTCCTTATCCAAAGAGCAAAGTTAAAATTATCTATAACACAATACACCCCTTATATACTTATATTAAAGACGATTTACTACACTACATCTGTCGTCACAATATTACTCAGAGTCGTAAAGCTAAATTAACTAACTGCAGTTTCCATTATTCCACAATGTCCGTTGAGGATACTGGGCGTAATATCGAGTCGACAGCTTATTACGTTATTACACTCTGTTAATGCACCGCTGCATTGCAGCTAGATCACCACATTTCAATGAGGGACGGAAGTACCAATTAACAGTTCAAAAGGGAACATTACCGGCCGACGACTGAACGGATGGTCAACGCGTGCGCATTGTTACAGTTATACTATAAAAATTGAAAGCGTCATTTTATTCATATTGGCTTTTGTCAGCTACTTCACCCGTTGTGGTCGAAAATAATCCAAAGGGAATGTTGTACTGGGATAAATAGTAGGTATATTTTACTTTACGTTGTACTGTCACTACTGACAGCTTTCGCGTTATCGAGCTTTAAACATCCATCCATGCATCCCCACAATTTTTTGGATTAATATTTGTAGGATTTAGAACATGAATCACTTTTTTTTCGGCCGGCGTGTCACTTGCCAAGATAATTATGATGATGAGCCGTAATTAGGATCAAATTAGTCATGCTGATTCTTTTCATTGTAATCGCCGACATTTGCTGTCGAATTCAGGACACGAGACATCCTGCGAAGAACTTTCATCTTTGTGTTTGTTCCAAATTCTGTTTAATTTAGATTTCGTTTGAAGATTAAAATTTTAAGACATGTTGCATTTGCTTTTCATTCTTTGTCTTCAGCTAAAACACATCAAAAACACAGATCAGCTTTGTTTTGAAGGTCAATTCTTCGAAAACATTCAATGAATCGAAGGTGTAGAAACTTCTTTAGCTGTAGGACATAAATTTACTCATTTGCCTTTACCATAGAGTCTATATTGCAAGAGCCCAATGCATCCATTTCAAATGCACCTTCTAATTCCGTACCTATACCTTCGAGTGCAAAATTCCATGCACTTATATTGTGTGTGCAGCACACAGAGGCTATTGTACTTCGTTACACAATGGGGCACGCGAGCGTCCGAGTGGAACACCGACGTCGCGGGCACGCGGCACGCCATCTTCCTAATACTTTGTTGTCAGACTTTCAACACCTACTTTTACATGCTTTACTGCATAAAAGGCTTGAACTCTATTGCTTGGAACATAAATATTACTAGGGAAATGAGGGAGTATTTTCGGAACACCTTTGAGTAACCCTTCAGGGATTAACAATGACTTCTTCATACACTCTTGTACTGCATAATAGGCACGCTCGCAATGTAACTTGGGATTTAAACATAACCGGGGAAATGTGACTGTACTATACCACGATTTTGAAGGAGATCTTATAATTTCTGGAGTATTATAGGTTCCATGAGGTGAACGACTCTTAATAACCTAGTCTTTAGTACGAGTATTACATGGAGTTGCCGTTTTGTTTATCCTGCAATGGGTATTGCAGTTGCTATGCAGTGTTTCTTGGTTTTAGTATTCCATTTTTGTTCGTAGATGTTTATGTTTTGTTCAAGACTGAAGCAGTTTGCTTTTGTTGCTATTCAAGTCTGATTGAGTGAATTCTTGAGAGAAGTAAAAAAAGGATAACAAAACATTGAAGATAATGAAACAAATAAGATGGACAAAGTTAGATGGAAGCGAGCCCGTGAACAATGAATTGCTTTTGTAACTAGATTAGATGCTGAAAGAAAAACATTTCAATCTACTCCGAAAACACGGTAGTAAACTCTGATCCCAAAGCCAATGCAAATCTACATAAAACATTGCATTACTGACATCACGACTCATTTCATCTACTTTCCGGCCAAGTAACTCAAACACTACTTCTCAACTAAGAAGCACTTAAAGCAGAGAAAGCTGTTAAGTGCAAAGATGAAAGTACTAAGTGGATAATCAAAGACTACTTAGCAGATGAAACATCAACCCCGAACACGCAAATACGCAGACTAGAGGCACTAGACGAACAGCAATCAGTCGCAGTAGTTGTTCTAAGAAAACATCGCTATTTACGGGTAGGTGTGTAAGACTTCTATTGTCCACAGCTCCATTATACTTTATGCGGTACCACAATGGCACTCGCTGTTATTAAACCTCCGTTCAGTATATAAACGGATATCACTACACATTGTGGTATCAGCCTTTTTGTATGGCAATTTGTCGTATGAGTCAGCCGGTTTTTCACAAAGGCTGGTAACTGTTATGTTAAACAAACGGGAAATGAGTTTAATCAAGACGTTATTGCGTTTCCCACGAGTTCATTGTGTCAGTTTTCGTCAAGGTTTGACGGATGTTCTGTCTCTTTGTTTTGTTTGTAGTTGATTGATTGTTCTTGTGCAATTTGTAAATTGAAATCAATGAAGACTTGTGAATTGTGTCTAGGTTTTTAGGTGTTCAGAAAAGTACGGTTTAGTTTCAGTTTGTGGGTACTGTCTTTTATCCATGCTGGGTGAATTATAGCGTTTTGAGACTTTGTGGTGGATTATGTCGTTCTTGGCCCGTGAGTTTGATTATGGCAAGAGCCCCATTACAGGGCTATACAGTTGCTATTAGGGACAATTCACTCACACACTTGAGTGGCAGGGAAATCACTGCAGTTTGATCTTGTCAACAACATTAAAATCTGCCTTCTATGTCATAATTATATCATATTGCAAGAAGTTATTGAAAACAAACTTGTTTGGCAAAACACATGCAACATTTGGATTTAAGGCCAAGTCGCAAAATTAAGTTGTTATTTCACACATAATAACTATTACAGCTTTGGGTGTATGACCATACAAGTCGGGAAGACTATGATACAATAAAATATTTCCATAAATATAATCTATCTGCGAATATTTGCAAAGTGCATAAGGCATTGTAGAACGACCGTGGGTTGATAAGAACCCAAATATTTAGCTAGTATCGCCCACTTCCCATTGGTGGGACGTGGGCAGATAGAAAACTATAACCTTTGAATACATTAGTAATTTAGTACTTCATAATGATATTCAATGTGTTGCAATAGAGTTAAAGTAAGAGGAAACTACGGAATAATTTAGTTGTTAGTCTCTTAATTTTGAAGAGAGTTAATCGAATTATGTTTTTTGTCGGAACTAACTACTACTAGAGTGATCTGCAACGCTATTCCAGTTTTTATAGATTCAGAGAGTGTTTTCTTTTATAATATCCTGTCAAAATATAATCAGCTAGCAACTCGCACTGGCTTTACACATTGTTCAATTTAAAAATATATTGTTACACTAGCTGATAATATAGCTTTCAACAGGTGGAAGAATTTTAAAAATCGGTTCAGTAGTTTTAGAGTTCAAAACATTTATAAAATTAAACAAAACATTTTAAGAAACAATTGTATGATTTAAATTCAAATTAACAGCATGCTAAAATTAGGTCAGTAAGTTCCAATATAAAAGGGGACATAATTATCGCGATAGGAGAATTATTGAAATATCTGCCGTATCAATATTGTTTTTGATGATACGATACGACTCGACCGATGAATTTATTGATACTGACATTACATTATAATGCAAACAATTACGACATAATTAATCTATCGACGAAAGTACCTAATTAATTTCTGCAATAAAAATATAAACAATCACCGTGATCCGACAATACAGAACCATAGAGTTCCGTGTCAAATTGACATTTGCGCGCCAAATCTGACAGGTTGTTAAAACCACATTCCTGTCAGTGCGTGGGTGGCACTCATTTGCATCAATGCAATCTTAGCTAATACTAATACAAAAGTGAGATTGTTTGTTTGTGTTTTGCGCGTCAAAATAGTTGAACCGATTTTAGATTCAGACTAGCAAACCCGGCGAACTCCGTTTCGCCACCAGATGGTTATAAACCTCACGGAACCAGAGACCTTTCCAACGAATGCAAAACCGTGGAAATCGGTTCGTGCGTTCTGGAGTTATAGCGTCAGGAAGGAAAACCCGACTTATTTTTATAAAGTAGATGTGATTTTTGAGACACTGAAGATGGTAATACTTGCTGGAGGAGAAATGAAGCCGAAGAGCAAGTGTCACCGCGGTCAACTGCTAGTGGCAACACATTCAAAATTAGTATGAGCGCAGTTATAGCATTATAGGTCATATCACCTCGAAACAAGGAGTCATTTAAATGTAACGGTTTTATTTTTCAAATCAGAACACGCACTGCATGCATAATAAACCAAATAAATACTTAACGGCACCAAATTAAGGTACGCTCAAATTGGTACGTTTCGATGTAATTGTATAAATCTTTTAGGGCTTCGTGTGGCAAAAAGTGGCGCCTGTCCGTCTGGTTTTTCCGCCTATGTAGATAGCGCAGCGCAGTCATTTAACGCAAAGGGCCAGTGGAGTTGATATAACAATATCACTTCGTTGACAATTGGAGACGACTTAGAAGACTTCTTTGAGGATTTGAAGAAAATAGCGCACAATCGTGATCTTTGGAAGGAATGGAGGGAGGCCTTTGCCCAGCAGTGGTGTAATACAGGTTAGGAAAAATTATAAAAAGAGTAGGTAACATGACTGAAGAGAAAGTGAATCTTCTGCACAGAAGCTATGAAAATCAAAGTTAAAATAACTGTATTTTTCATGATATAATTATGACGTATTAAAATAATACTAACTTAGTTTTAGGTACTTAAAAACAATACGTTAATAAACTACGGAGCGCTTCACTCTTCTACGCGGCAGGTTTTCGAATGCATGAATTTGTGGGATGCAGGCAGCGGAAAAAACAATAAACATGTCGGTTTTATCGTTCAAACAACACGCTGTATAACAATAGACGGATATACAGATGCGTCGTACACACAAATGGACATATTAACGAACATTCTTTACAGTTTGGAGACAGGCTATTGAATATTTAACACGTTATCTAAGGTTGTATAACGCCTACATAATAATCAATTATTTTCTTCACTTGCCCTAGTGTAAGTTCAGATAAGAATAATAGAAACACTTGTAACTGGATATTATGGACACTTCTATACTAAAATTGAGTTTTTAGGTTAAATCGGTATTGTGGACTAGTTGCGTCTTGCGGACACCTCCTTTTTTTATGCGGTAAAGTCATCAAATGAGTCCTCCCACCCCGGGCAGGGCGGGAGGGACTGCTGGACATCCTTACAGACATCAAACACAGCTGAGTAATAAAACTGAATGTATGCTGTATATAGAGGTAAACGTGACACTGGAACGTAAAGGGAAATTAAAGGAACACTGGATTTTAGTCAGTTCGAGTCTGAAAGTCCCTTCCGCTCAACCCAGGGCGGGTGAACTCATTTGATAATAATTCTACCAAAACAAAGGTAAGATTCTTTATTGTGAACAGGTCGAGGGTGCACCTCAACCACTGTCCATAATAACGAAACTTGAATTGACTGGAATTTTACCAAAAGTGGCAAAGCAATTACTTCGTCTACAGTCTAAACCTAACGGTAACTGTAATGTTTAGTATTTTCTTGTATCTCGTTGCGATATAGAAAGGTAATATCTGGTTGCGTCAGCTGGCGAGACAATGATGTTCGCAATAGAAAGTAATGTTCGGTTTGATGTCAACAACCACTTCCACAACATTATTACAGAATAACAGTTCACTGATGGACATTGATCTTTGTTGATCGCGCAATTCCGAAAGTTCGAGTAAAATGATTTTGACGCCCAAAACACCACAAAAGAGTCTGCATCAACTAAAATAGAATAAAATACTCGTAGAATAATGTTAATGAGAAGATAAGGTAAAGTTTGATCTTCTTATTCATAACGTGTCGATGGCAAATCATTTTATACATTTTGTTTGTATTGATGATAGGACTATATAAGTATGGGTAACATAACAGAAAAATCGATCAATCAACTCAACCAGTCATAGTGCAATGCTGGACACGGGCTTTTTCCAAATAGAGCTCCAAACTTTTCTCTCGCATACAGTCGGTCTCAGAAAACTTTTAAGGTCGTTGGTCCATCTACCTGAAAGAATATAACACTAAATAATGAAAACAGAGCTACAAAATTCCCTGAACCATCATCCATGCATCCCCATAACTTTTGGATTAATATTTGTAGGATTTAGAACATGAATCACTTTTTTTCGGCAGGCGTGTCACTTGCCAAGATAATTATGATGATGAGCCGTAATTAGGATCAAATTAGTCATGCTGCTTCTTTTCATTGTAATCGCCGACATTTGCTGTCGAATCCAGGACACGAGACATCCTGCGAAGTACTTTCATCTTTGTGTTTGTTCCAAATTCTGTTTAATTTAGATTTCGTTTGAAGATTAAAATTTTAAGATATGTTGCATTTGCTTTTCGTTCTTTGTCTTCAGCTAAAACACAACAAAAACACAGATCAGCTTTGTTTTAAAGGTCAATTCTTCGAAAACATTCAATGAATCGAAGGCGTAGACGAACTTCTTTAGCTGTAGGACTTCTTACTCATTTGCCTGTACCATAGAGTTTATATTGCAAGAGCCCAATGCATCCTAAATGCATCCATTTTCAATGCACCTTCTAATTCCGTACCTATACCTTGGAGTGCAAAATTCCATGCACTTATATTGTGTGTGCAGCACACAGAGGCTATTGTACTTCGTTACACAATGGGGCACGCGAGCGTCCGAGTGGAACACCGACGTCGCGGACTCGCGGCACGCCATCTTCCTAATACTTTGTTGTTAGACTTTCAACACCTACTTTTACATGCTTTACTGCATAATAGGCTCGAACTCTATTGCTTGGAACATCAATACTACTGGGGAAGTGAGGGAGTATTTTTAGAACACCTTTGAGTAACCTTTCAGGGATTTTAACAATGACTTCTTCATAGGTACTCTTGTACTGCCTAATAGGCACGTTCCAATGTAACTTGGGATTTAATCATAACCGGGGAAATGTGAATGTACTATATACCACGATTTTGAAGATCTTATCATTTCTGGAGTATTATAGGTTCCATGAGGTGAACGACTCTTAATAACCTAGTCCTTGTACGAGTATTACATGGAGTTGCCGTTTTGTTTATCCTGCAATGGGTATTGCAGTTGTTATGCAGTGTTTCTTGGTTTTAGTATTCCATTTATGTTCGTAGACGTTTATGTTTTGTTCAAGACTGAAGCAGATTGCTTTTGTTGCTATTCAACGCTGATTGAGTGAATTCTAGAGCGTTTCAGAGAGAAGTAAGAATAGGATAACAAAACATTGAAGAAAATGAAACAAATAAGATGAACAAAGTTAGATAGAAGCGAGCCCGTGAACAATGTATTGCTTTTGTAACTAGATTAGATGCTTAAAGGAAAACATTTCAGACTACTACGACGAAAACATGGTAATAAACTCTGATCCAAATACGATGGCCAATGCAAATCTAAATGAAATAAACGACTCATTTCATCTACTTTCCGGCCAAGTAACTCAAACACCACTTCTCAACTAAGAAGCACTTAGAGCAGAGAAAACTGTTAAGTGCAAAGATGAAAGTACTAAGTGGATAATCAAAGACTACTTAGCAGATGAAACATCAACCCCGAACACGCAAATACGCAGACTAGAGGCACTAGACGAACAGCAATCAGTCGCAGCAGTTGTTCTAAGTAAACATCGCTATTTACGGGTAGGTGTGTAAGACTTCTATTGTCCACAGCTCCATTATACTTTATGCGGTACCACAATGGCACTCGCTGTTATTAAACCTCCGTTCAGTATATAAACGGATATCACTACACATTGTGGTATCAGCCTTTTTGTATGGCAATTTGTCGTATGAGTCAGCCGGTTTTTCACAAAGGCTGGTAACTGTTATGTTAAACAAACGGGAAATGAGTTTAATCAAGACGTTATTGCATTTCCCACGAGTTCATTGTGTCAGTTTTCGTCAAGGTTTGACGGATGTTCTGTTTCTTTGTTTTGTTTGTAGTTGATTGATTGTTCTTGTGCAATTTGCTAATTGAAATCAATGAAGACTTGTGAATTGTGTCTAGGTTTTTTGGTGTTCAGGAAAATACGGTTTAGTTTCAGTTTGTGGGTACTGTCTTTTATCCATGCTGGGTGAATTATAGCGATTTGAGACTTTGTGGTGGATTATGGCATTCTTGGCCCGTGAGTTTGATTATGGCAAGAGCCCCATTACAGGGCTGCAGTTGCTATTAGGAACAGCTCACTCAAACTTCATTGGCAGGGATATCTTTGTAGTTTGATCTTCTAAACAATATTAAAAACTGCCTTTTAAGTCATATATCATATTGCAAGAAGTTATTGAAAACAAACTTGTTTGGCAAAACACATGCAACATTTGGATTTAAGGCCAAGTCGCAAAATAAAGTTGTTATTTCACACATAATAACTATTACAGCTTTGGGTGTATGACCATACAAGTCGGGAAGACTATGATACAATAAAATATCTCCATAAATACAATCTATCTGCGAATATTTGCAAAGTGCATAAGGCAATGTAGAACGACCGTGGGATGATAAGAGCCCAAATATTTAGCTAGTATCGCCCACTTCCCATTGGTGGGACGTGGGTAGAGAGAAAACTATAACCTTTGAATACATTAGTAATTTAGTACTTCATAATGATATTCAATGTGTTGCAATAGAGTTAAAGTAAGAGGAAACTGCGTAATAATTAAGTAGGTAGTTAGTCTTTTAATTTTGAAGAGAGTTAATCAAATTATGTTTGTAGTCAAATCTTATAACTACTGGAGTGTTCTGCAACGTTATTCCAGTTTTTATAGATTCAGAGGGTGTTTTTTTTTATAATATCCTGTCAAAATATAAACCACTCGCACTGGATTTACACATTTAGTTCATTTGAAAATATATTGTTACACTAGCTGATAATATAGCTTTCAACAGGTGAAAGAATTTTGAAAATGGGTTCAATCGTTTTAGAGTTTAGAACCTCAGGTCAAAGAAATAGGCAGATAGAGCGCTCAGAACACGCGAGTGGGTCCACAAAAGTTAATACGACATCAAATCGAATTACATTCCATAATGTTTTCTGTGTTTTTGGGAACAACTTTTACAATGGTTAAAGACACATACACGTGACGGCATATTTTGGCAAACAACAACAACGACGCGCAGCTTGGTACGACGCGTAGCTTGGTACTGACTTGTCGCGACTTTGTACTAGAATTTGATTTCTATCTGCCTATTTCTTTGATCTGAGTTTAGAACATTGAAAAAAATTAAAGAAAACATTATAAGAAAACATTGTATGATTTAAATTCAAATTAACAGCATGCTAAAATTAGGTCAGTAAGTTCCAATATAAAAGGGAACTCATAGTGATAATAGGATTCCATTATTGAAATATCTGCCATATCAATATTGTTTTGATGATACGACTCGAGCGATGAATTTATTGATATGGACATTCCAATAAAATGCAAAAAATTAAATACGACAACGACATAATCTATCGACGAAAGTACGTAATTAATTTCTGCAATAAAAATTTAAACAATCACCGTGATCCGACATTATCCATAGAGTTCCGTGTCAAATTGGCATTTGAGCGCCAAATCTGACAGGTTGTTAGAACCACATTCCTGTCAGTGCGTGGGCGGCACTCATTTGCATCAATGCAATCTTAGCTAATACTAATACAATAGTGAGATTGTTTGTTTGTGTTTTGAGCTTCAAAATAGCTGAACCGATTTTCAATTTTGATGAGGTTTGATACGAGATTTTTGAGACACTGGAGATGGTAAAACTTGCTAGAGGAGAAATGAAGCGAGGAGCAAGTGTCACCGCGGTCAATAGTTAGTGGCAACACATTCAAAATTGATACGAGCGCAGTTATAGCATTATAGGTCATACCACCTCGAAATAAGGACTGGGTCATTTAAATGTAACGGTTTTATTTTTTAAATCAGAACACGCACTGCATGCATAATTAACCTAATAAATACTTAACGGCACCAAATTAAGGAACGCTCAAATTGGTACGTTTCGATGTGAATTTATGTGGTTGTATATCTTTTAGGGCTTCGTATGTGGCAAAAAGTGGCGCCTGTCCGTCTGGTTTTTCCGCCTCTGTTGATAGCGCAGCCATTCGCAAAGGGCCAGTGGAATTGATATAACAATATCGCGTCGTTGACAATTGGAGACGGATTACATGACTTCTTTGAGAATTTAAAGGAAATAGCGCACAATCGTGATCTTTGGAAGGAATGGAGGGAGGCCTTTGCCCAGCAGTGGTGTAATACAGGTTAGGAAAAATTATAAAAAGAGTAGGTAACATGACTGAAGAGAAAGTGAATCTTCTGCACAGAAGCTATGAAAATCAAAGTTAAAATAACTGTGAACGACGTATTAAAATTATACTAACTTAGTTTTAGGTACTAAAAAACAATACGTTAATAAACTACGGATCCCTTCACTCTCCTACACGGCAGGTTTTCAAATGCATTCGAATTTGTGGGATGCAGACAGCGGAAAAAACAATAAACATGTCGGTTTTATCGCTCAAACAACACGCTGTATAACAATAGACGGATATACAGATACGTCGTACACACAAATGGACATATTAACGAACATTCTTTATAGTCGGAGACAGGCTATTGAATATTTAACACATTATCTAAGGTTGTATAACGCCTACATAATAATCAATTATTTTCTTCACTTGCCCGAATAGTTTAAGTTCAGATAAGAATAATAGAAACACTTGTAACTGGACATTATGGACACTTCTATACTAAAAGGACAATGCCCAAAACGTCCCCACCCTTGTAGCACCTTAAAACCTATGTCAATCGAAAGATCATAACCATCTTATCATTTTATTGTTCTACGGCGAAACTGAAATGTGCATCCGAAAAAAGTTATATCGACATGAAGGAACTGGATTCAGTCACTCACAATACTACGAGTATGTTCCCGATCACGATGGTTTTCTCTTTAATTATTACCGTAGAATGATTTTGTTCGTTCGTGGCTAATTGAGAAGCTCGCGGCTATATAATTACAGCCGCACCGGCCGATCATTCAGGTTAAGCCGCGCTTACCGAGGTCGGTCTGTGGATGGGTAACAATCTGTCATTATAGTTTCCTCCGTGCCTCGGAAAGCACGTAAAGCCGTTGGTTCCGGCCATCATTGTAGATCTTTGACAGTCTTCACAATCAGAATCTCTAAAGTCTGGCCACCAGTCTTACCATGGGGTATCGTATTAACCAGTTACTGGGTTGTGGAGGTCCGATAGGCAGTCACTCTATGTAAAATACTGATATCCAGTTGTATCTGGTTCAACTGGAAGCCGACCCCAATATAGTTGTGAAAAGGCTAGGAAGGTGGTGGATGATTTTGTTCGGAGGTTTCAAACAACTCTTTTTAACTAAATGGTGACATCCGCACGGAAACAAACTAACGAAGCAGAAAAAAGTTCAATGGAGAATTCTAATGAATATCGTTATTGTGAAGTAACCATTGACCGTTTTTTAAGAGTATTCAAATAAAAATATCTTTTTAAATACAAATAAAATCTTTAACTTTTTATCACAACAAATACATTATTTGGTGTTTTCAGTGTCTATTGCAATATTGTCCCAGGCACTGGCTAGCCCAACGAAATTCTCTTAATGCCTTCCAACCCTACAGTACCAAACGAAACTGACTGATTGAATGTCGAGAACCGGTTAGTCAAGAAAGTCACGAGACCTTAAATTCCCCACAATTGTTCAGTTCATGAAACGCCTTTCCAAGCGTTTCTTTGAATTCTGCTGTAAACCCCTAATCGCATCGGCCGCCCGATACGACCCATCGCGTATTAGTACAAGTTCCTGGCCCAGGCATACCCTCATAACTCCGGGCACGCCGCAAGCGCGGCGGTAAGACCCTTTTTAAGGAATGGCTGGAGAGGCACCACGGGCGGCGGCCTCACCTTCCGCTTGACGCAGGTCTTCACCGGATACATAAGTTTCGAGAGGTTCCTGTTTCTGATAGGGAAGGAACAATTGACTGGGTGCCGTCACTACGAGGTTCGCTCGGAGGATATACGGTGCAGGTCTACCCCGCTTGGGTAGAACATCACCGTGTCCTCACGACGGCGATATGCGTGCTAGCGAAGGAGGAGGCAGGCGCCGTGAGGGACAGGACAGCTCGATATCACAACCGGAAAATGTATTTGTAGCGATAAAAAGTTAAAGATTTTATTTGTATTTAAAAAGATATTTTTATTTGAATACTCTTAAAAAACGGTCAATGGTTACTTCACAATAACGATATTCATTAGAATTCTCCATTGAACTTTTTTCTGCTTCGTTAGTTTGTTTCCGTGCGGATGTCACCATTTAGTTAAAAAGAGTTGTTTGAAACCTCCGAACAAAATCATCCACCACCTTCCTAGCCTTTTCACAACTATATTGGGGTCGGCTTCCAGTTGAACCAGATACAACTGGATATCAGTATTTTACATAGAGTGACTGCCTATCGGACCTCCACAACCCAGTAACTGGTTAATACGATACCCCATGGTAAGACTGGTGGCCAGACTTTAGAGATTCTGATTGTGAAGACTGTCAAAGATCTACAATGATGGCCGGAACCAACGGCTTTACGTGCTTTCCGAGGCACGGAGGAAACTATAATGACAGATTGTTACCCATCCACAGACCGACCTCGGTAAGCGCGGCTTAACCTGAATGATCGGCCGGTGCGGCTGTAATTATATAGCCGCGAGCTTCTCAATTAGCCACGAACGAACAAAATCATTCTACGGTAATAATTAAAGAGAAAACCATCGTGATCGGGAACATACTCGTAGTATTGTGAGTGACTGAATCCAGTTCCTTCATGTCGATATAACTTTTTTCGGATGCACATTTCAGTTTCGCCGTAGAACAATAAAATGATGAGACGGTTATGATCCTTCGATTGACATAGGTTTTAAGGTGCTACAAGGGTGGGGACGGTGTCCATACATTTTTGAACCTTGTTCTTTAGTTTTAGGTTAAATCGATATTGCGGACACCTCTTTTTTTTTAGCGTGTTAAAGACATATAATGAGTTCTCCCACCCCGGGCAGGGCGGAAGGGACTGCTGGACATCCTTAAAAACACAGCCGAGGAATAAAACTGAATGTATGCTGTATATAGAGGTTAACGTGACACTGAAACGTAAAGGGAAATTAAAGGAACACTGGATTTTAGTCAGTTCGAGTCTGAAAGTCCCTTCCGCTCAACCCAGGGTGGGTGAACACATTTGATGATAGTTCTACCAAAACAAAGGTAAGATTCTATATTGTGAACAGGTCGAGGGTGCAGCTCAACCACTTGACTGTCCACAATAACGAAATTTGAATTGACTGGAATTTTATCAAAAGTGGCAAAGCAATTACTTCGTCTACAGTCTAAACCTAACGGTAACTGTGATGTTTAGTATTTTCTTGTATCTCGTTGCGATATAGAAAGGTAATAACTGGTTGCGTCAGCTGGCGAGACAATGATGTTCACAATAGAAAGTAATCTTCAGTTTGATGTCAACAACCACTTCCACAACATTATTACAGAACAACAGTTCACTGATGGACATTGATCTTTGTTGATTGCGCAATTCCGCAAGTTCGAGTAAAATGATTTTGACGCCCAAAACACCACTAAAGTGTCCGCATCAACTAAAATAGAATAAAATACTCGTAGAATAAAGCAATGTTAATCAGGAGGTAAGGTAAAGTTTGATCTTCTTCTTTTTAGCGTGTCGATGGCAAATCATTTTATACATTGTTTGTATTGATGATAAGACCAGAAAAGTATGGGTAACATTGCAGTAAAATCAATCAACCAACTCAACCAGTCACAGTGCAATGCTGGACACGGGCTTTTTCCAAATAGAGCCCCAAACATTTCTCTGGCATACAGTCGCTCCCAGAAAACTTTTAAGGTCATCATTCCATCTAACTGGAAGCATAATACACTACGGTATAAAAACAGAGCTAAAGAATAGGCTAGTTGCCTAAAAAAATGTAATTAGTCCGTCTTTTAGATTATTCAAAAATAAGGGACACGTATTTTTTTATTTGTAAATTAGACCAAAAATGACAAAGATATAGCCTATTAAAGTTACGTGTGACGTCACGATGCGTGGCATTTTTCGCGCAGAGTGACGTCACAGGTCCTCTAATACGTGTCCAATATTTTTTTATAATCTAAAATACGGACTAAATAGAATGTAATTATTTTGACCCTGGAAACTACCCTATTCCCTAAACATAAATCCTTGCAGAATTCTTACCAAGAAAGGAACATAAGCTAGGGTGAACGCACTAGTTATCATCCTACACCATCAACTGAAGCAAGTGGGTCAGTGAGGTGTTGGTGAAGGGCCAACAACCCGACGTTAACATAATGCAATTGCGCTTTTCGCCATTATCTCTACGGAAAAGCGTGAGCAACATGTAATCGTAAATTTCTGCGCTGAAATGTTAATAGCGCACACTTAATTTCGTGTTGGGTTTGGCAATTAGTGCATGCAACTTGAAATCCTTTTAGTTTATGCAAACTTGGTTTAAGTTGTGGCAGAATTTTCACATTCAAGTTACAGGTTTTATTTTTTTACGATTAAAGCATAAGCTTACAAGAGCTTGGTAAGCTTTGCTATAAACCAGATTGGACAAAATCCAGTTCAAGGCATCCGCAAAATGCTTAATTCGATTCTGCTGACAATTCCATAACAGCAACTCCTTATAAAGCAAAACCGTCATAACATACGAAAACTGGAGCAATAATAGACAATTTAGCCATGTAGACTTGTCGAATTTATGACGTTTAATCGATACGACACATGTTTCAATTGACATTCAACTCCCACGTCTGAGCAAACTAATAAAATATTTAAAATAACTGACTGGACGCAAGTAGGTGTCGCGACCTTACAAGATCCCGGTATCGATCGTCAAGTAAATAAATAAATACTTTGATTGGTTTCAACAGAAGCAATTATTACTTTTGTATCCCTATCCTTGACATCATTGTCATTTGTCCGAAATGTAGAACAGAAAATGAAAAAATACGGAAAAACACTTCGATTATTTCTGGCCGAAAAGAGCACACATCCAACAAAAATATTCTCACGTTTTCCAAGTTATTAAGTTTTCGGATACCAAGTGACCTCTTCTAGAACATTTAACTATGGAATATGCAATTATTGAAGTACATGAAGAAGATAGCTGGAATAGAAAAACGGCGGAAGGCCTTGGAACGGATTAGGAGTACTACTATGATATACTGAGTTAAATAAATGAGTAGACACACAAAAAAAAAGAAAGCAAAACTGTCATAAAAACAAAGCTTGAAAACAAGCTGGTGTACCCAAACCAGTAGCAAGATTAATTTTGTCGCCTCGCCAAGCTACTTCCGCGAGTTTTAATGTAAAGATCACAATTCCTCTTAATTAGCAGAGATTTGCTTGACGCTAACGAGATAAACAACAACCGGTTTGACTGTTTGAGTCAAGAACTCACTCGTAACGAAGGAATGACGGACTAATGCGGCCTTTGAAATATTGTGACACTAGTTACCATGGTTAGAATATACGAAAATATTTAGGTATTGAAGGACGGCCCTAAAGCTAACAAGGTGATTCCAATCATTAGGACAATACCTAGGCATCGTTTATTTACTATTACTATAGGCACCTATCACACACGCAATAAATAATCGATCGCCACAGGGCTTATCTCATCAACTAGTCTGGATGTCAACTATGAAAATAAGAAAGGTTAAAGTGACACAATACTTTAGCCGAGGAAAATACTGGTTAGTTTTTAACTAATGTTAAACAGTTTTCACAACGAACATTAAACGCTATTAATCTAAGTGAAATTCGGAGCGAAAACTTGGCAATGAAATATGATGCCGGTCGTGACTTTCCAAAGTAACAGCTGATTTTAATCCCATTTTGGCAAAGGGACAACCCAAACTAGACGGAATTTATGCAAGGCATAACAACATTAACGGTGAAGAAACACATCAAGAGGAAACCAGCATAAATTCGAAGCGCCCAATTCTTCTCATAGAGAGGAGGTCTGACTCCCAGCAGTGGAACCAATAAAGGCTGATATAATATGCTAAAATATCAAGTGTAATTATTCTATTGATGATTAATGTTGATCATTTGATTGCTGGAATGTTTATAAACTATGTTGAACATAGAATATGTTGATTGATAGTCTAGTTGACCTAGGTTAGGAATGACGACGATGTAGGGCTTAATACGCTCGTCAAAGGATCGTCTCTTTGAAGTGCAATAACGATAGGTAATAATGATCGTGTGCTAAATTCTTAGTTCCAGATATTGAAGCAGAGTAGAGAAGAGCTACGAAGGAATGGCCTTCTATTACTTCTTAGCTGTATGAAAATTTGATAAAAGGGTTAGCATCCTGTTGGGGTTAGGGTAAAAGGGATGAATGGAGAGTGCATATGCCGATAACGATACCAATAATAAAGACAAAGTCAGCCAGGAAGTAACTATCGAAATTTCATTGATACAGTCAGATTTGCCTGAGGCAATCACTTCGTAAGTTTAATGTAAATTCTTTGTATAATACAACGATTAATATATTCCTACAAGTCGGAATAGGAAACGGTATCCGGAACTACAAATCGCTAGTCTACAAATTGGGCAGTTGATTGCGGTCAGCGTTCCAGTGTAACAGGTCTCTAAGGGCTTGGGGACCAATAATATATAATGGGCACTCTGTTGGGGCTGGATTCCGATATGCTCTTTAGTTGAGACCCGTTGTATTGTCTTTAAAATTTTTGAAGAAAATCTTGATCAACATAGGGCCTACCCCAGAGGTTTTCAAAACGTTTCGTATTTTTTTTAAAGGATTTACAGTTATCCATCCGTTTCCATCATCTGATATGGACATGGTTCTAAGTTCGTATCTTGTATTTGAGAAGCGTTTCGCCTTAGACTAAAGAATTCTTAGTGTCCTTAGCCTGAATAACCAGAATTTATAGTTAAGTTAGCTATTAAAAAACTACTTTGAGACTAGATCCAGCTGTTCATACGACCTGGTTCAGCCATCAACAATGACTCACTGGAGGTAATTGAAACGCGTGTAATTAATATTTGCTCAGCCAAGCGTCACTTCTTTTATCTCAATGCGTATTGCGGTCAACGAATGCATCTACATAGTTATCTTAGGTAACAGATGTGTTATCGTGAACGATAAAAATCTGTTCGAATGGATTTATTTTGTAACAGGTGCGTTTGTTCTCATACAAGGAGGTTTATGTTTGGAAGTTTTGATTAACCCTTGGAATTATCTGATGCCCTTGACTTTATTACTTAGGGTAGTAATCATTCAAAAATATGTTCGACCTAGTTCACAACTTACAGCTAAGCCCAACAATAACAAAACTATAGGTATAGATGGAGAATTGGAGACAAAACATATATCCGTGATCATGACACTTCCCATAATGACAAATACATAAAATCCCAATAATCAATTCATCGATCGATACTTCTTCTAAGTAATACATATTAAAAGCAAGATTACACTTATTTGTAGGTACAGCATCAGCATTCTCAGGATGAGGATGATCTAATCTGCAGATCGGTTCCTGACGAAGTAAAAAACAGGCAATCAACTGTAAACTGTTCTTCTTGGCAAAAAATGTCTTGGAATGTTAGACTGTATCTGGCGGATACTTAGGCCCAGTTTACAGAAATAATTATCTCCGAGAGTCCAAGACTAGCACACCTTCTAAGATGTAAGTAAAAAATAAATTGATTTGGTAAAAACTTAGTGGACAAGGTGTGCCCGGTAATAGTGTACCGTAGTACGACAGGGTGCCGTTATGTGCCGTATACAGATGCTAGTGTGTACTCGTACTATAAATTGTAATGGAACGGCTGCACGGACTACGAGTACCGTGTAGGAGTATGTTGATGATTTGATTGACGTCTTTTGTAGGAGTAGTGGGTGTTTGAATTTAGTGTTAATGCAAGTTGAGAGCACAATAATAAGCCACATATATTCCAAAAGCTGCAGTAGATGATCTATTCTCTGTTTGTCAGGGGGTTGACGATATATATTTGATAGCTGGAATGTCACCTATCTTCAAAGTATATTTGGAGATGTCGGTTTCCTGTCATGCGCCGTTGCAAAAGCAGTGGTGATGGAACAAATTACACGAAGCAAAGTGACTTTCCGGGTTCCAATTCTTACTCACGACCTACGACACGTAGAACATCAAGGAGAAAATAATGAGCTTTTCAACTCATTCAATTTTCTAACACCAAATAAAGATCTGAATTCACACACATAAATACAGAAGCTAGAATCAGGTCAGCTCACTAGCGACGACTTGAAAAACAATAGATACAAGATAAAGACTATTACAGTAACAAGCTGTGAGACGGGAGAACAATTTAATGACTATAAACTGATTATCTTTGGCCGCCTGTCAGACAGTTGCGTAACATATCGTCCTAGGTGGGCCTAGGCAGAGATAGGATAATGTTGAGACTAGCTCTCATTAATGAGATAGCGATAATCTTCCACACAGTTGCTTGTGAACGTAATTTTGTATGGTATGGTAACACTGCTCAAAGAAATCTTACAATGACAGCTGGTGATAGCCGTTTTCTTATTTCTAGCTAAAACTCAGTAGCAGAAAAATAGTTTATATACGTATACTTTTACTTCTGTATCTGAAATCGGTCCTTGTCTTGTTATTTTCTAGACTTTTATATTGCTATTGTCTGTCTACGTAGGTAGATGGGAATATCTGACTGTAGCTTTTCAGTACGAACTAGGTTTATATTATATCAACCTGAATTTTTGTACGCAGTGCGACAGAGTGCGAAATCTGTTTGCTTTATTCTGTCACTCGCCCGTTGCGTAATTTTACGCAGGATCTAATTTGTCTCTTTAGTGATTTATTTTGGGTGTTCCTGCCATGTTCCTATTCGTAGATTTGATAGGTTGTTATGGTCAATCATGGTCCAAAATATCTCCCGTAGCATCTTTCGTAAAATTGTTTACGAGATTTTTTGCTTGACTAGCAAGTCAGACAGATTTCTTTCCCATTTCATTCGGTTTTTGTAGGTCACTTCAAGGGCCTTTATTTGACCTGGATAACCTAATTCAGACAACCTTGGAAAAATAAAAAATAAATCTTAATTATTCAAATGTATTAAAACGAAGTCGTAAGAAAAATACTTTTATTGTTTATGGTTTCCAACTAAAATATTTATAGAAGACATTAAGATATAAACAACATTCGTTTATTTTAAGTGAATCCTTAACTTAAAAATCCTCCATCCATGGTAGAAATGACAAACATTATCGTTTTTATTGTAGACATGACCCCCGATTTGTATAGCAAAATATTGTACGAGGGCTAGGGCAGGGTTCCTAGGGGAAGTAAAATCGATGTGCTTTACCAAGAAGCAGTGTTCCACCCTCATGCCTACTCCCAACCCTCGCCCTTTCGACTATTTAATTGTTTGACACTAATGACTTATAGTACAGGAAAAATATTCTGTTGAAAACCTCACAGCATGTTAACATTTGGGAGACGTCTATGATTGATTCAAATTGGAAAAGAATAGCAAAAGTTTCAAGGTTCGGCAAGACCCATTTATAAGAAGTTGTTTGGAATATTGGGGATATTCTGTTAATTTGGATATTTTTAAGAAGCCAAGAAAACACGGCTCCGTTATTTTTTTACGGATAGGTTCCTTTTCCACAAAATGAGGGTTCACGGAAGGCTCAGTTTTCAAGTGCGTATGCGGCGTTTTCGACCATAATTGCCCACCTTCCATCTTGCATATCGATCTTCTTCTCACTTCTTCCGACGTTATTGGCTGAATTAGCCAGCGCAACTCGTGCGGCTGAATTATGGGCCATGGGCCATGGACACATTTAAAGTTTCTGATAGGGATACTAGAAAGAGGCTTCCACTTTTTCTAAGATTTCAAAATACTATGAAAGACTTATCAGGAAATCATAGCAGGATTTAACTGACCAATCCAGTTTTATGACAGCAGTGACATTACAAATGCAATCAAAAGCGTAGGACACTATAAACCGACTCACGACTCTTGAAGACACGCTGCGGTGTGATAGACATCTCAAATCAAGTCGAGGATAGGTCGTGGCTTGTCCTCAAAGGCGATTGTCTTAGATTTGACATGACACAGTTCAAGGAGTTGTTTTTGCTGTCAGTTACCTCATACGGTAGAGGTGGACGGTGATTTTGACAATTAAGACGGTCAAATTAATATTATTTGAGATTTTGGCAAATCTGTGTATTTTGCCGTTCCCCGAATTAACTATAATATCGTCCCTTAACTCATAAACAAGACAGGTTTCCTATAAGTCAAGCCTTTTTGTTCGTGACCTTCTCAAAGACCAGGTGAAGAGGAACGCGGGTCTAAGATTTGACTTGCCACAGTTCTAGGAAACGGTTTATTTGATCAACAGCGTTTTTGTTGTCAGTTATCTCATACGGAGGATTAGGAGTGGACGGTGATTGTAGCAATGAAGACGATTGACGGTCAAACAGGTACCTACACTAAAGAGGGTTGAGTTTCAATATTATAGTTTTTTACTTAATTGTAAGTGTCGTATGGCAGAGTGGGAATTTATTTCTACGATGTATTTATTTGTTTGTGGCGTATTCGCCTTGATAGCGTTAATATGATACTCGTCTTCATGTATGGCTTTTGTGAAAGAGTAGAAGCTACAAAATTGATTATTTTTTAATATTTTTCTCCCACATAAATACTTTTATCTCTTTTCTCTAACCAAGCATGTTCTAAATATAGAGAATCAAAAGTTCATCGCCTATCAATTAGTGTAACCTTTCACCTCCACTAATATAATTCACGACTAGCGCGTTTGATAAACCGCTGATTCACTTCATATTGTTCCAAAATTAATTCATCTAGAGAACTGGGCCAGCGGTGTTTTTAATTCATTCATGCTATAAAAAATACGAAACACGTGTAGATCTCGAAAGAGTAGGTGTATCCACCATTTTCAAATTATGTTATCAAAGTGTGAACTATAATGCTGTTCATCATCATCATCATCTCAGCCATAGGACGTCCACTGCTGAACATAGGCCTCCCCTTTTGATCTCCTCATATACCGGTTGGAGGCGACCTGCAACCAGCGTTTTCGGCGACCTTTATAAGGTCATCTGTCCACCTTGCTTTTGAATGCTGTTAAAATTTGGAGTTCCAAATACTGAATTCTGAGCTGCTGCTAAAGAATTTCAAAATGGAGTAACCCAATAACACTGCCAGAGGTGGAAATAAAATCCTGGACTTCAGGGATTAGAAGCAGCTGAAGGAACTGGGTCGATTTTCCCAGGATCGAGTAGGAGTCTGAATTCTGATAGTGCGTTCCGATCGACTCAAAACGAGAGGACTCATTTGATTATTTTACCACAAAAAAGGCCGTCAGACTCAACAGAGATGCTTGCGAGCTCCAAACAAGGCAGTCAAAACACTAGACGTTTACAACAACAATAAAACTAAATCTGACACTAATAAGTAACGCAGCAGGAGTCCTGTTCAACTAAAATTAATTGATAACCTACTCCAACTAAGCGATCATAAAAACTATGACAGTAATCACGGATGGCTCATCAATCATGTAATCATGTCTCTATAAGATGAGATCCGGTAGAATACAAAAAGTACCAATCTAAAGTCTGTTTAAAACAGTGTTACCAAATGATGTTATTTCTACAGTAATATAAACTTGGTCTCGTACTACTTACCTATAGGCTTCATTAGTAAGCTCAGGATAGCCCAACGAGCTATCTATGGAGAAGGCTATGCTTGGAGTGTCACTGCGTGGTCAAATCAAAAAAAAGAAATTTACTCAAAAATGCATGTAATGTGGTCATTATTTTGACAACCTTGTTTGAGCAAAGTCGACTTTGCCGGAGTGTTTCAAGGAGCGGCCAGCAATGTTTTTGCTGGCCGCTCTAACAGGCCTGCAAAACATTGCCGGCCGCTATTTTGACGTTTCAACGTTTTAAAAAAACAAATGCAAAAAGATTTTATTTAAAACACAGTTGTTTGTATACAGTGTGTCCGGGCACGAGTTAGCGATATTTGAAGGGGATATTCTAGGCTCTTTTTCATCGACAAAAATGCTTAAAAAAAAATTCTTACTCCAAAACTTCGCGAATGGCAGCCATTTTAATTTTTTGATTTGTGTGTACAATAAAATGCAAATATCTTTGAATCCAAGAGACTTACATTCATGCAAATGACTTTATTGCAAAGTTAAACGTTGAGGCTTATCAAAAACTTACGAAAGTTTTTTAAATAATATGTAAAAATAACCAAAAAACATGGGCAAACACGAAATTGGACACAAAAATTACTGAATAATTTCACATTTTTAACTCTAGCTCGATAAGTACCCCTGAATTTTGCTACGGTTTTTGCATTAAATTAAAAGTATTTGAGTCAGGCTATAAAATTATGTCAAAATTATCACTCTACATTAAGTATCTTAGGAGTTATTCTCACTTGAACATCACCCTTCCTTAGCGCATGTACCCCAATATTGCAGGTGTCGCATTCTTTGGGTGAGCTAAATCGTTCCAAAGAATATTTATGAGCTGGCATTATTGACCACCGCGTGAATGATCCCCAAGTAACCATCCTCAAACTGAAATAGTACAGTTTCATGGATTTATTGCTGCGGGGCGAGACGGAAGGGTGATATTCAATTGAGAATAACTCCTAAGATACTTAACGTAGAGTGATAATTTTGATATCATTTTATAGCCTGACTCAAACACTTTTAAATTAATCCAAAAACCATAGCACAATTCAGGGGTACTCATCGAGCTAGAGTTAAAAATGTGAAATGATTTAGTAATTTTTGTGTACAATTTCATGTTTGCCCATGTTTTTGGCTAATTTGACATAATATTTAGAAAACATTCGTAAGTTTTTGATAAGCCTCAACATTTAACTTTACAGTAAAGTCATTTGCATGAATCTAGGTCTCTTGGATTCAAAGATATTTGCATTTTATTGTACACACCCCAGTTCGACAGATCAAAAATTTGAAATGGCTGCCATTCGCAAAGTTTTGGAGTAAGAATTTTTTTTAAAGCATTTTTGTCGATGAAAATGAGCCTAGAATATCCTCTTCAAATATCGCTAACTCGTGCCCGGACACACTGTATAAAGAGGTAGGCACAAAAAGATTGCATTCCATATTTTAAAAAAAATCAAAGAAGGAACAAAAGCGCGGTTAAGCGAATTTTTTATTTTTATTTAGTGACTTTTTTGCTTTATGTAAATGAAGTAATAAATGAAGAAAATATAGCAGTCAAACATCGCATTAAAATTATCGCAAACTATTAGTAAGTAATATGAAACCGGGAAAGTCGATGTTGAATTTTAGTTACTGTATTTTTCATAATTGTTATTTTAATTAAATTTCTAGTTTATTAATATTTATTTTATTTAAATCACTTGCTGGTTTTATGTAGGTTAGGTACTTGCATTTTTGAGTAAAGCACTATACAAGCCTTGGCCCACTATGTCTGCTTCGCTGGTCACGCTATGATTGCCTCGAGCTAGCTTAGCTACGCTCTAGGCCTTCCAGCTTGGCCATCATGCAGCTCTTGCTGTCCTCACTGTAAAGGCCTCGGCCTACGGCCTCGGCCTTTATCTCAGCTCGTCCATCAAGTGCTGCATGCTGACCGCGCTGTGTCGGCCTGGAGCTGCGCTAGGCTGCGCTGTCGGCCATCATCAGTGCGACCAGCAAAGTAGCCATTATAGGCCGCGGCAGTAATGTACTATAGGAGGTTCATAGACGAAGCAAAGTTACCCTTAAAGCCCGACGAATTAGCACGTTGAAGTGGCAGTGGGCAGGCCACATAACACGCAGAACAGATGGCCGATGGGACCGTAACTAATGGAGACCACTCACCGGCAAGCGTAGCTTTGACATTCTTATGAAGACCAAATGATCGCACTGGATAGAATCAGCTTGCAACCAGTCCTATTGGAAATCTATGGAGGACGCCTAAACATAGGCGTCCTCCATAGATTAGCTTAGCAGTGGACAGACGTGATATGACGATGATGATGAATAAAAACTTAAGTATAGGTTAGTTTTAGAACGAGTAGCTGTAGACCTCCAGGGTTTAGGTAATGGTGTACTTAGGTGCTTTACTAGTAATTGTAACTTAAATTTATTTCATGTAATAGACCTGTTGCCATCATCCGGGGAGTAAACACAATTATTAAAATCGTTTTCAGAAAAGCGCAGAATGTTTATTTATACATTTGGAAACCAAACCGCGAACATAATTTACTCAAGTACCTGACGTTGTTCATTGATGTCGAGGACTCGTATGATTACAGTGCTTCGTCAATATTGCGGTTTATTGCGGACATTACGCATCTTTGTCTATATTTGTTTTGATTTCATCTACGGCATTAATTCGTTTTTGATCACTACTTGTGTATCTTGCACTATCTACATTTGCTTTCGTAACTTCTTCATATATTTGTGATGTCAGTTTGTGGTTCCTTTCTATTTGAGCAATATTACTGTTTATTGAACAACTGTCTGAATTTAGCTTTCTAATAGTGAAGCTCTATAAATATCTAGATATTCTCAGTTAGTCACCTGAGTGATTCTTCCCAAAAATAAATACTTTTTCAAAATTAGCTGGTCCAACGAACTTAGCATTTATTCTGTCATCTCCCAGATTTAGCTAACGAACGCTAGTAACAGAATTTGAGTCTGATTGTGCCGAGGATGATTACGACGATATTTTTAAAGCCAGTTGAGGCCGTGATGTCATAGATAGAGCTCCATGTCATGTAATAGCAGCACACATTACGAACACTTTAAATATACGATCACGAATTTAACTCCTCACTATGTATCAACGAGCATATTTGTCAAAAGATTTGGGTTATCAGAATATTTGATATTCCATCATATTTTCGCTGTCATCTCGCCGTCACCCTTAATTTTCTAAGCCAACATGATTCACAAAACACAGTCTAACAGTGGAAATGAATGAGTAGAGAATTGAACTTTTTTTCATGCTCGTTAGTGTAAGGTCATAAATCAAATGGCGTCGACGCAGTTTCGTCTATATCTTTGTGCGTCACGCAATATTGGTATAAAAGGGCTTGCGTGCGAGCCTTCGATAATCAAGACAGTTTATGGAAAATACGATGTAATATAATAGGTACGTGAGGTGCATTTCGAATGCAATGAAATTTTTAGAGGCGACACCGTCTGACTAAGAATTGTCTGTGAATGCAGTTCCTTCGTTTTGTCCGAGTTTATTATAATGAGGCGCTTCGATTATATATGACACCTATTGTCATCGGATTTGTATTGCAGCCCGTTAAGTCGTAAAGGACCTCTGTGAAGATAAACTAAAGATACATATAAAATGTATAACGACGTGCTAAAACCATCATAAGCCCGATTTAGACGGCTATGATGTGATGAGTGATTTATAACGAACATCTTAATTTTTATGAAAGCCCGGTGTTTTTGTTTACGGAGTTATTACCGGCAGTTAATCATAAATAAAATTAAGATGTTTATTTCAATATTTATGCTTCAAAGCGTTTAGATTTAGGAGCTTATTTTCTAAAGGAAAGATTTTTCTTGGAAGATCTTGTCCAAGTTATCGTATTACATATCAATCGCAATTCAGACACTAAGCCAGATGGACTACTCAACACTAGTGATCAACCAAATGAAGTGTGTGATTGGTCTTTGGGCGCCAATACACGGATTGCTCGACGGTCAGTGTTTCCTTGGCGACTGCTTTACCGCACCTTATGCCCAAGGCAGTATGACTGCTTGAGCTGTTCCGTGTATATGTGTAGCTGTAGGTAGAAAACTGTAGTTTGCTATGCAGTGGCAGCTTAAGGCAGCCGATACTCACTGCTCCAAACGGTCCGTGCATACACGAACTTTTATTGATTCTAGCTATGAGGTAATGCTCAAAGAAAGATTGCCCATTTAGTTATTTTTTAGTGATCTCGGTTTGGGGACTTTCCAGGCAGTTTAGGCGCGTTCAGACGATTTTCTGCAAACAAGCATTCAGATTCTTCGTTCTAATGTGTTTTTCTTTCCGGATTAGTAGTTGATTACCCTTTACCATCAAGCAGAAATGCGTAACCAGGCCTAATCAGATTTTGTATCAGATAAAAAGTGCTCCGTCTTTTTGGTATTCATACAGTACCGCCTGAGCACCCACGAGAGTCTTTCGACCATGGCAGATGGACCTGAGATACGTGCATGAAGTAATACATTTATATGTAACTCAGGTAATGTAACACTTTCAAGTCAGTTATCGCAATCATTACAGCACCGTAGCGTAAAATTGTATGTCAGTTTTTCATCTTGTCTATTGTTCCAAAAACTGCCAATATTTTGGCAGAGACAATTCTATTTCAGTACAGATTTCTTTATAGCTCTGTTCGAGGATCGTTTAAGTCATATAGAAAGGGTTGAGCGAGGGTATCTAGCTCTACAAAGGTTTAAAAGGGTGCACTTCATCCGACCGGCGTCGTTCGGGGAGTAGGTTTCGGTACCTAGGGTCTCATTATTAATATTCATATGCGCCCTAGTGCCCACTTCATTCTGAAATCAAGGGACTAGCGCTTGCTACTTGACTTAAAGTTAGGCTCGGCTGGGGTTGAAATTACGAGCATTTCAATTCAGCACCGTATCTGAATCTGAGCCCTAAAACCTTATATTTCTATGACGTAGTAGTGGAATTTCGTGTGGAAATCTATGACTGGCTGTTGCCATGTTCAGAAATCAATCACAACGGCGAATGGTCGATGGTGCTAATGCGTGTGTGGCGCTTCCCAGCTAGATGGACAAATGACCGTTAAAATGTAGCTTTTCGTTTTGGGTTTCAAAAACATCTGCTCTTTGTGGAGAGAAACGGACGTTCAGACTCTTATTCACTGAAAATCACCCTATTTCTTCATAAGCACTTTGCGTTGTAGGGTCGCGGCATCCAGCTTAGACAATTTCGGAAGAAGAAAGGTAGCCGGGACAGTTGAAGGATGCGGAAGTCTACAGAAATCTTTGCCACAACCCTGGTCATTATACAGTTATAGGTCAAGAAGTAAAATGAGCAGTTGAATCTTCTAACAAAATAAAAAAGATTTATCAGCAAGGTCAGGTTTTCAGTATATGGGGGCACGTCTTTGAAAAAACACAATGCAAGGATACTACAGACTTCTGTGTCACAATGCCCAAACACTAACTATTACGTAGGAAAGTGTCAAAACCATGTTATATTTGAATACACAATGTCTTGTAGTAGCAAACCTATTGTGTACGCACACAATGAAATATTCTGTGTACTTATGTACTTACAATCACATACATTATGTATTAGTTAATACTTCACACTTCAGCTGGGTCTTTAGGTCAGATATTTGCATAAATTATTGTATTTTCAGTCACGTTTAGTTACTGTAATGTTGCGAATGATTGACGCGTGCAACTTTGAGAGCTATTAGTAATATTTACGCGAGAATAATTACTACTATTATTACGATATGTAAATAAGATAATATATGCATTCACGGTTGATTTTTAGTAATTTAATTTTGCATCATAGAAAAATATGTAAAACTAAAAATCAAACTACTTGAAGATGAAGAGTTCCTACCCAAATGTCGTGGCCTCGTTTACATTTTACAGTAACTTATGATGACACGTCTGCCGGATGCAAGAGGACCGCTGGGCGAAGATCTCCACCCAATGGGTGCCGGGAGATGGACGGCGCCGCCGAGGCCGGCCCAGAAAAAGATGGCGAGACGAACTAGACGCTCACCATGAGAACTGGTTCGAAGTGGCCCATGAAAAGAATTCCTGGAAGGAATTGGGGGAGGCCTTTGCTCAGCAGTGGGACAGTATAGGCTAATTAAAAAAAAAAAAAATTATGTCATGAATGTGTTCTATTTTTAGTCAAAATCTGTTTCTATTCCGTAACGTTCACGACCTCACTACACCCAAGTGAGCGCACAATCGAAGTTTTTTTTTAATAAATCATTGCATTTGGATTTGTGGAATTTATTCTATGGTGTCGTTCAGAAACTGAAGAAATATCTCTACTGTTCTATTACTTGGTTGAAGTGAGCCCTTGAAGATTGGAGAAAAACATTGATTGAACGACTCTAATAAACCATCGACGAGTTTTAAGATTTAAAATTCTATAGTCCGGGGAATCGAGGAAAGTTTTTTTAAACTTGTGTGGCCTGGTAGTTTTAAAATTTTCCCTTTACACAGATAGTTAGGTCTGTTTCCGTTGGGAAGCAATATGTGGATAGACCGTGGTTTCCGTTGTTTACACTTCAACTATTTCAAGGAGTACGGAGCTTGTAATATTTTGGATTTTTCTCACATGTATATCAAAATATATAATCTTTCTCTATCCGGTCTATTAATGTAGTGGCAAAGAAATAGGCTTCTACTATGGTCGCACGTAAAAAAGGTCGGAAAATATTATTCATTTTTCCTACTGAAAAAGAGGAAGAGTATTCAGGTTAGATTTATTTCTGGAAAGCTAGAAAGTGACATGATATTTATTTTTATTAATGATAGGTTCGCGTTAGACCACTATCTCGCCTGATGGTAAGCGAAGATGTGGTCGGCGATGAAGCACGCTTGCCTAGAAGTAACCTGTTCACTCTTGACTTGAAGACCCCAAGGTTATAGCTAATTTCTTTGCAATCTACGATGGACTGATATTTCTATAGGTCCAGTCGAGTAAACGTTATTTTTTTGAATGTAGACTTACCTGACAGCAACTCGCACGCTGGACTCGTCAGCCATGACTGCGCGGTATACCTGCGCAAAGAGAACATTGTAATTTTTTATTTCCATTGTAGTAAAATAATTTTACAAAACGTTAGAAAGGGGGAGGGGGGGTGTAGGGTAGACTTATTTTTATAACAGTCTGGTGCCCACCCCAGCATTTACTAATAAAAAATTAAGGCAGAAAAATAAAAGAAAAACCTGGACAAAAACATCTTAATAAAATGCTTTTCCTTTTTTTTAAATCAGGAGGCCATGGCCCTGGATAATACCTGACCTAATAAGGAATCCTATAGATAAGATTCATAAGGAATTTGTTTATGAGAATTTATAAACGTTTTCTTCAATGAGATCAGCATAATTCGCGTATTTACTCAAACTAAGCAGAGATTTTGACGCTTCACTTTGAGACTCTAATTTCGGACACTCACTTTGTATATCGTAATTTATGGACTCAGTTACGTTCGTCTAGCCGTCTAGTCCCACTTTTAACCATTTATATTCCAACAACTTTTGGGTATCTCAGAGCGATTTTAGACTAGCGTTTTTTTACCGCGTATAAGATCGGCTCGTATCGACTACGAGCTTATACACGCTATAAATCGCCTGGCTGGAGGCCTTAGAGTCATCTTCGGCAATCACAGGAAAGTCCGGTTAAGCAGCTCATAACCTCTTAAAGGTTGACATGCTTAATAATCTCGTCTAGCCTACTCATGGGGGTAGTCAGAAAGTCAGAAACTATGGAGCGCCACCTGCTACAATCCTTACATTTACCAATCATTTGTACTTTTTTAGCGTGTTAAAATCATCAAATGAGTCCTCCCACCCAGTGCAGAGCGGGGTCCTGGGACTGTCAGACTTATACTGACTAAAATCCACGGTGTCCTTCAATAGCCCTTTACGTTCGAGGGTCACGGTAATGAAATAAGTCCCGCGACCCCGGCCGACTTTGGCCTTCTAAAGGGGGCGCCCCGTCATCATGCTGAAGCTCTTTTAGGCGTGTGTGGAACACAACGCGCCGTCGACCCGGGCAAGGTCGGCAAGGTGACATTTTTGCTTAAGTGGTAGTACAAGTTAGTGGAATAAACTATTTAAATTTTTACAAAAAATACAGAATTCATTTTAATCTATTGTGGGCATCTGATCACTTCCTAAGCTCATAAATTATAATTTTATGACTTTATTTAATTTAAATCAGGCTGCTTATTATGATCTTGTCATCACACTATATTCTAAATTCAAATTAGTAACAGCCAATCAATGTACCTAGTATGGTGGCCAGTAATAAATTAAAGCTTTTTTTTTTAATTATGCTGACATTTTACAATACAATGTATTGAATGAAACTTTTTAAATAATACAATGTTGAATCAAATGTGGTTTTTGTAAACTAAATGATTTAATGGACAAAGGTAGAGAGGAATAATAACAAAATTGATTGATTCTTCAAGTAACAAAGGAACTGCAAAGTATGCTTGTTTATTATTTATTGAGTTTTTGTTAGTTACAATAACAATATACTTACTGGAATTCTTTGTACCTATTGATATGTTTGTGAACAAAGTTATCCATTTTGTTATTGGAATCGAAGTTGAATATTCGGTTTTGATATTATTACTTTATTTCACTTAATTACATACACTTAACCATTTTCCCGGCATACCTCGCAGAAGATGGCGGGATGAGCTGGACAAAACTAACAACCAGTGGCTCACACTAGCCCTAGATCGAAATAGCTGGAAGTCATGGGGAGAGGCTTTTGCCCAGCAGTGGGATGATACAGGCTGACTGTAGCCATTTTCCCATGGGGTTAGGCAGCTTGCCAAAAATCCTCAATCCTCTCTTGCCTCATTTATAACATGGTTATGAGTACCTACTTTGTCTGGTTATGACATTGGTTATGAGTAATTTGACTTGTCTAATGTTTTCACCAATAAGTTTAGTGTGATCTACACTTCCTACTAGAGTATACCCTAACAATGCCTTGTTTAATTATTTGTTGCTTCGTTTTTCATAACAATTAACAATCGAATTGAGTTTTTTTCACCTTATAGGCTTACTTCAACTTTTTCTTAATGATAGGTAATCTGTTTTATTCATTATTGTTTTGATAATGTTATCTAATCTTATTTTTTTTTATGAAATACATCCTCTACACTATAATCTCGTAGTATTTTAGAGTACTATGGTTAGCCTGATAACTTTAGTTATATAATCTTACAACAAGAGAAACAAGAATAGATAATCTTCTTAGTATCAACACTATTTCCATATTTTTATGGAGTTTACATAGCTACAGGATACATTTACCTTATATGAACTATCTCAACTGATAATGGCTTGTAAACAGATTTATCTCATTAGAAAAACAATGGAGGCCATTATTGAATTGTCTCTAACAGCATTGTTTATGGTCTAATTAGGAATAAATAAATATTTAAACATGCACCTGCAAGAAATAGAACCTTTTTGCATAAATTTAAAAGATAAACAGACATGACAACTGTATAAAATTGTTACTCTATGACTAGTCTTATCTTTATTTTATTTTACCTCACTAATCTCAAGAACAATTGAACCAGATTTGATAAAAAACTATGTTTCCGGCTTGTTTTAAAAATGATAATAAACAGTGTATGTTCCCCTGCATTGCAATGTAAACATGCAAACATTTGTGCATTTATTTACATAATAACAAACACAGTATTAACATATCAGGCTGAATACATCCTGCCTTTGCTTGTGTTATGATTAAACTGTACAGATTTTGAATTGAGAACATTACAAAATAGCCTAATAGGGTGCTATTGTAAAAATATTAATCATAATACACGATAAGTAAATAACTTATTTGTGGAAAACCTTAATGTTTTCATATATTTTATAAATAATGGCAGAGTATCTATAACTAGGTATTTATACATTACAAATACACAAATAACGGTTTATTAATTATTATTTCACGCATTTAAACCCACCTAGATCCATTCATCGACTATCTTAGAGAGAAAGGTGATAAGAAATCACATTATATCTGTAACTAAACGCAATGTAATAAAAAGATAATACCAAGCTATACTCACTGCGGTTTAAAAAATCCTTAATTTCCGTTGCACTAGATCACATTTCATAGAGCGTCGGCGTCAAAACGACAAGCTAGAACGACAACGACCGATATTTACGTCCATCTTTCACGATTGTCGATAGATTAAACCGATTTTATTGTTATGTTCACTTACTTCTTAAGTTTAGTAGCTTACGAGCGATGTTTTCATTACTTTCCAGCGCACTATTTATACGCGTGCCTAGCAAATAAGTTAAAAACAATCGTATTTTAATTAAAACGGTAATTATGAAGCAGCACCGTTTGCCACTCGCGGTCGCTCACAAAAATACATTTGACAACTGATTCGAGTGCTTGACAAAACAAACGAAACGGAACGTATGGTGAAATGTCATTTTGACATCAAGGAACTGTGTTGCCACAAGAATTTTCTTTTTCTACTAAATCAGGATTTGGAACTCGTTAGAAGTTTTGTATGATTGTTGCGTACTTCAAGGATATTTTGGTGTGGCAAAATCACATACTTTTTTGTTCTTTATTTCTTCTTCTCTTATGTTAAAACAATTTAAGGAAACAAAAATTATATACAAAGTGTTTATCGTACATCAAATATCAAAGATTTTAAAACGTTGTCAGAAACAAAAAGATTAGTTCCGTTTCAATCCGTTCTGGCCAAGCTGTACGTATTTCAAGGATATTTTGAAAATTAGATATTTCGCGGTGTGGCAAATTCCATAATTTCTTCAAGAACATTCTATAATGAAAATAAAAAAACAAAAGTCTATACTTCGGCACGGTGTTTGATAACGAAGTTCCTAATCGCGCATAAAAGTGAAATATGGTCTAGATAGAGCTTCTTTTTATAAAACTTTGCACGGGCTCTGAGCGCGGCAACCAAATTTAACCGAATCAAGAAATTCTGACGACAATAAGACTCACATCGTCAAACGTCGTTTCAGTTCGGTAGACTTCGGTACGGTGTTTGACAAAGTTTTTTTTATTAAAATATGTCAATCGATACGCATTAATGCCATCAGATGATGGCCCTCTTAGTAACAATTGCAGGGACGTGACGCTCCAGTATAGTGACATTCAGCAGCGATTCTTAATACCTAACTTCTTCGCAAACAGACGACAACACGAACAGCGCTGACAAACTTATTGTCCTATTTTAGGCATTTCGTTTGTCTTTGTCGTTGTCTTATTTTAATTATAATTGTTTAAATTGCAATATGTAGGTACCTAGTGCAAGCTTCTCCATGCTTGGAAATATTTTTGGAACATTTAAAACATTCTATTTGTTTTTCCAATAAATGTAATTTCTTAAAAAAAAAAAATACAGTCGAGTTGATAACCTCCTCCTTTTTTTGAAGTCGGTTAAAAATAAGTACTGGCTTTGGCTTCGGCTCAGAAAAGGATAAGCAACTGAACATTGAATTAATAACTGCGTCAGTTAGATATTATTATCAATAAACAATTATGACCTACATTTTTCATTTTGTTATTACAAAAAATAATGAAGCTCCCGAGTTTTGCACGTATATTATTATCGAATATAATACTGGATACCATAAACGAAAAGAGCCAAAACGACGGGATTGAGTTTCAAGGGTTTATTTAGTTTAGGTATTTGTGAACGTCTTGCTAACTTCTACTATGGTAGATAATTTAAAACCTGGCAACACGTTTTTGTGCGCTACTAGCGCCACATCAATCCAATAACATTACTGTAGAAAAGAGAACTAACTCGAACAATAGCTTTGTACGTAATACTTGGTTTTCATAACAGATGGCGGTTTTTAAAATATGAAACTTTGAAACTGACTTCAAACAGATGGCAGCACATTTCTTCATACTTCGTACATAATATTATTTTACCTTTGAATCACAGTCATGCACAATCATAATTTATTGCACTACCTATTTTTAATAAAAAATGTATCTGCAGAACTGATAATAATGTTGAATACAGTCAGGTCAATCTGTGGTAGGACATTGAACCGACAGAAAAGACATTTTTTTGGTAACAGTTCCTGTAAATTAAGTTTTATAAATAATTAATTATAATACAAAAATTAATAAAAAACGTAATTACAAAAACCGTGTCTAGTGTCTATTCTTTTTTGCTACCTAACAATTTTAATGACATAATTATTAGTTAAACAGCACGAAGCTATGTTTTCTGCGTGTGATATACAAAGAGACGTGCAATTCAAATTATTGTGAGACTGCTAAGAGGTTGTTAAAAGGCTCTGGTCTCACCGCTATAAGCGAGCGATTTACCTACCTAAGAGGTAACATTACGTCTTATAAACAAAGTAATGAAAATTAAGATCGTATACTTAGCATTTTTTTTTAAAAAGCTTTGCCCTACACTTGGAATTTCTTCTGTGTTCTTGCCACGTTTGTGCATTTATAAACACTGTCTCATAGACAAACAGCCAGACCCGGAAACTACCTATCAACAATGAAAGAAAACGTCGTGATGATGACATCACGACGTTTTCTTTCATCGTTGTGAAAACAGTAGTGATGAAATAAATTACCTACACAAAGCAATGCGCCTGCCTGAGTTCGAAACTCACGACTTACAACTCGCAAGTCGGCGCCGATACCACTGAGCCACCACTGCTCACCAGAACTACTAGGTACTCGTGAGAAAATAGAGACCGCGACACGCAGCACAGTAGTCAATAGCTAGCCACTGCACCAGCCGCGTCGTACGTGTCTAGTTTCACCCGCTTTCTGCTAATCGCCATCAGTAGGACTGGTGCCCAAGGCCCAGGTGGACGGTATCCGTGACTCATTGATTTGAGTGGAGCCCGCGGCGTCTTCTAATGACAGTTGTCTGTTTGTTCTATCTGTATACTTAGGGCTCTATGAAGACGGAGCGGGAAGCGTTTTAATTTGTGTAATTGGATGTCGAAGTGGGGACGTTAGTCGCTAAATATAGGTACCTAGGTACGGTACTGAAAAAACGAAATATTAAGTGGTCCTATACACCGTGACTTTTTAGTCGTCTTACAAAAGCAGCCCAGTTCATGTACCCAATGACTAGAACACGTTTATAATAAAAAAAAAGGTATTTAAGAGATTTGAATTTTTTTAAAATAAAATTTTAATTCGTTACTAGCACTTCGCCCGCGACTTCGTCCGCGCTTACTTCGAACTTTGCTTCTGTGAATTTCTTCTCCGACCAAAAATCTAAATCAATATGCAACTAAAATCCTATCGACCACCAAATAACACTTTAACTGTCGGTTTTCGCAACATCCCATCTTAATAAGCATCTACGTCCTAAAGACATACCCCAGGGAAAATAAGAGACTCGTAGCACTTGTAGTACCGAAGTTTCATACAAACCATGAATGTATAAATGACCACTTTTTTTATCGTGGCATAATCATCGAATGAGTCCTCCCGCCCAGGGCGAGACAGGAGGGACTGTCAGACTTGTACTGACTAAAATCCACGGTGATCCTTCAATAGCCTTTTATGTACCAGGGTCACGGTTACCGAGTGAGACAGTCCCGCGATCTCGGCAGGCTCTGGCCCTCTTAGGGAGGCCCCGTCCGATTGCTGACAGGACAGCTCCTTGAGGCGCGCGTGGAACACAACTCGCCGTCGACCCGGGCATGGTCCATGATCAGACGGCGAGTCACCCATTACTCGCCGTCCACATGCCCGCGCCTACGGTGGCCGGAGATCGTCTTGCGACGTCTCCCGCGGCACTTGGTTCATGAGGTGGACGCTGTCCTCTCCTCACGTATTCAGCCTCCTCCTTTGCAAGCTTGCTCCTTCGCAGAAGGAGGCGACCGCTTCCCATTCCGTATCGCCCCGCAGCATGAGGACACGGCGGTGATCTGCCCAAGCGGGGCAATCCTGCACCTATGCTCCACCGTATCCTCCGGGCAATCCTCGCAGTGGTGACACCCAGGCGTTTCTTCCTTCCCCATACGACAAAGGAACCTCCTGAAACATCCGTGCCCGGTGAGGACCTTCGTCAGACGGAAGATAAGGACGCCGTGACGCCTCTCCAGCCACTCCTCAAAGAGGGGTCTTACCGCCACGATTGCGGTGTGCCCAAAGCTATAAACTATACCTTCGGGAGAGAATTTTCAAAATCCTGCCTTAAAAAGCACCTACGTGCCAAAAGAACCCTCCTGTGAAACATTTAAAACTTACTGTATACTGTTATTCATACCAATTAGGGGTTGAATTTTGAAAAACCCCGTCTTGGGTAGTGCTTACGTCCTAAAAACAACCCCCATGCAAAGTTTCATACAACTTATCAACCCCAAAAACAACCCCTTAGGGGTGAAACTTCGCAAAATCCTGTGTTAGTGAGCACCAACGTCCTTAAAAGAACCCCCATGCAAAATTTGAGATTTCTATCTATCAACACCTAAAACAAACACTTTAAAGGTTGAATTTCGAAAAACCCCGTTGAGGGTAGTGCGTACGTCTTAAAAACAACCCCCATGAAAAGTTTGAGTCTCCTAGCACGTGTAATAACGAAGTTTCAAACAAACTTTCAACACCAAAAACAACCCCTTAGGGGTCGAATTTTCTTAAAACCCTTTTCTAAAGTAGCACCTACGTCTTAAAAAGAACCCGCATGCAAAATTTGAAACTCCTAGTACTTGTAGCAAAAAAGTTTCATACAACCTATCAACCCTAAAAACAACCCCTTAGAGGTGAAATTTCGCAAAATCCTGTCTTAGTGAGCACCTACGTCCTTAAAAGAAGCCCCATGCAAAATTTGAGACCTCTATCTATCAACACCTAAAACAACCCTTTAGGGGTTGAATTTCGAAAAACCCCGTTGAGGGTAGTGCGTACGTCTTAAAAACAATTCCCATGAAAAATTTGAGACTCCTAGCACGTGTAATAACGAAGTTTCAAACAAACTTTCAACACCAAAAACAACCCCTTAGGGGTCGAATTTCGAAAAACCCTTTTCTAAAGTAGCACCTATGTCTTAAAAAGAACCCGCATGCAAAATTTGAAACTCCTAGTACTTGTAGCAAAAAAGTTTCATACAAACTGTCAACCCCAAAAACAACCCCTTAGGGGCGTAATATCGCAAAATCCGTTCTTAGCGGGTACCTACGTCCTAAAAAGAACCCCTGTGCAAAATTTTGAACCCTTAGCACTGGTAGTTTCCGAGCTTTCGTGTCCTATGAGTGAGTGACCTTTTGCTTTTATATATATAGATTATGACGCAAGGTGTAGTTAGAAACACCCTTGTCTCATAGAAAATGGAGATAGAATGATCTGCCCGACTATTGCGCTGGGTAGGTATACTTTACAGCTAGATACGTAAACATTTAACAGGGTGTTTCATATTTCTAATGCACCTATTTATTAAAAATAAAAAATATTATTAACGATAAAAAAAAAATTACTTGCCTAGAGGTATTTTAGGTCGGATACATTAAGTGGACCCTTTTTGTAAGACGACTAAAAAGTCACGGTGTATACTTACATCTTCATAAATTGCCTCCTATTTTGTTTTTCGCTATGAACCTACAGCGGATTTAGACGGCACAGTTGGCGCTGTGGAGGAGGGTTTCGGCTGTTGCCCAATTTGTCGCGGTTTCGATACCCGCACGGAACAAATAGAATATGTGTATGGTATGGCCTCCAAGAAGGTTTTTCGGGTCTAGGTGTTTGTGTATGTAAGTATCACGGTACAGGAAAAAATTCTAGTGTGGGGCATAGTTTTTTTTGTAATAGCTCCTTGTCCTTAGGTATCAAAGTGGAGGCATATACTTTGGGGTTGCGGAACTGAGACAGTAAGCGGTATTCGTAGCGGTATTCGTAGCGGTATTCTGCTTAGTAGCAGGATACCGCGACTCTGGAACGCAAAGACATGTGTAGGAACATAATGATTTTAAACCTGCAGGCGTAACATTGCGCCGTAGAAAGGGGGGACGCAAGAATAGACAAAATTAATGACAGAACGTAGAAATATTTTTAGCGTTTCAAGCATGTTTATGTAAAAATATGGAAAATAAACGTTCTTTTCTTCAATAGTGTAAGAATGGTGTCATATTTGTGCAAAAAACAATCGATTTGTGAAGAAATAACGATGAAATAACTTTGTCTTTTCTTGGTAGAATAGAGATAGAATCGCCATACTACGCGTGCTGTAAGAGTCTGATTCGGGATTCCCATTCACTCCACCAAGGGTTGGAGCTATTTGATGATTTTACAAATCAAAAATACGTAGACTGCCAAATTCATTAATTACCCTTCCTTTTGGCTTTGCCGTAGTCGGGTACAAAAAACGATGCACAGTTTCAACTTTCCAAATCTTTTTTTATTCGACACAAGGTTAAGGTTTGTTGAATTACAAAGGTATTACGCACATACCAATCATCTGATCCTAGATTTGCCATTAGAAAATAGATAGAAAGTATGAAAACCGAGATAGGCTACCAAAAGAACATAATCTCTAAAAATAAGATATTTTTTACCCGACTGCGCGACGCAAAGGAGGGTAATGTGTTTATCAGTCTATGTATGTATGTATGTAAGTATGTATGTATGTATGTATGTATGTATGTATGTTTGTTTCTATGTGGCGTTCTAGAGACCAAATGCGTAGGCCGATTTTGATAATTTTTACGTCAATCGATTCGTCTTAATCTCGCGAGTGTCACTAAAGACATGACAGTAATCAAAATTCACCACAGCGACAACCAGACGCCATATTGTCAAAATGAAAAAAAAAAATCTTGATGAACTATATCATGTGGGGTATCGTTGAATAGGTATTTTAAAATCATCATTAGGTTCCCTTTATCATTTTTCATTTTAAATAATAGTTTAGGATATATAACGATTTAAAGTTGTTTAGCAAAAAAATAATTCTCTGAATAGTAACTAAAAAGTATGAAATAAAAAAAGTATTAAACAAAAAACAAAACACCCGACTGCGTTAAAAAAACAAAAAAGGTAGAAACAAGTCCAGTAGTTAAGAATTCACTCATTCACACTCACAGTCGGGGCCCATTCAAATTATACTAATCAAATCATCCCAACGGGCCCCGACTGTGAGTGTGAATGAGTGAATTCTTAACTACTGGACTTGTTTCTACCTTTTTAGTTTTTTTAACGCAGTCGGGTGTTTTGTTTTTTGTTTAATACTTTTTTTTTTAGGCACACCTACCAATCTATTAGACATCTATTTTCTTTCGATACCAAATCTAAAACCTCTCTTACAGCCAATCTTTCTAAGTAGGTAAGCACGTTAACGTTTTTCTAGCTTCTATCTTACACTTTTCTTTTTCTTTTGTAATTACAGAAGTGGTACAGACGTACACAGTAGGTCGAGTAACTACGGAAATCGCATGATGCGTTCGTGGAACACAACTTGCTCTCGGACCCTTGCGTTGCATATTCACACTATAATTCATCATCAAACCCACCACACTTTTCCCAAACCACTGCAACTCCTGAGAGCCAGAATCAACAGTGTGCAACCACCAGAAAAGCGCCGAGACAATGAATGTCTCGGTTCGACGTGTCCCAGAGAATGAATTTACCTATCTAGTATCCTGCAACGAAATTAATCAGAAAAGAATAATGGAGGAGTATAATTCATCATCAGCTGGAATATGTTCACTGCTCATCAAAGGCCCCTTAGACCACTACGCCGAACCAGAATCCGCCACTTGCATCTATCGGTTACCCGCGATCCTCACGATGTTTTCGGTCCACCTCGTGGGAGGCCAGCCTACGTTGCGTCTCCCGGTCCGTGGTTGCCACTCGAGAACTTTTCTTCCCCATCGGTTATAACTTCTACGAGCGATGCCTACGTTGTGTTTACCACTTCGTGGTCGCCACCCGAGGACATATTCTCTTCCCATTAATGCCCCTGAAAAAAAAACCAAAACTCAAATAAAACATAATAAAGTCCCATGATCACGGCTAAGCCATTTGTCGTCACTAAGTAGGCATTTGTCGTCACCATTTGATTACGGTAATCGAGAGAGCTCGTTCAAGTTAACGCTACGTGGGGAAAAATTAATTTACTTAGTAGGACAAACACCGTCGCTTGCTCTTCTACGGAAAATAAACAGTTTTTGTAAATGAAGTGTCGCTGGCGGAAGTGCACGTAGGTTAGTTAATAAACGGTTTAACGAACTTCTTATGTGTTTTATTATAGTTATTTAGTTTTTTTTTTAAATTACAAATGGACCATTTGTAATGGTTATTTTTTTTTACAGTGACTTTTTGTTTTTCTAAAGTAGCTGACTCCGCAAACGTTGTTTTGCCATATAAATTATAACTAGTGCCATATTATTAAAAAAAATATGCTAGGGGTGAACCCTTATCACTTAGGGGTATGAAAAATAGATAGTGGCCGATTCTCAGACCTACTGAATATGCATGTAAAATTTTATAAAAATCGGTCAATTCGTTTTAGAGGAGTGTGGTAACTAACACTGTGACACGAGAATTAGTAATAAATTCACATTACCTAAATAACCATTTTTAGTTGTTTTTGGAATGTTACTTACTTAAATTTTCTTCACCCTTGTGTGTAGCGGAACTCGGAAGGGATCCTGGCTAAAGGAATCTTTTCCTTCAGTTGCTCTTTGACTTTCCGGGCCGTGCAGTCCCGAGAGATCAACAGGCATCAGAATGTCTCAGGTGCGATGTGTCTCTTTATAAAAATCTGGTTCAAAATCAATCTCGTGAGTGACTATAAAATCTGTTTCTAAAACATAATTTATAGTAAGTAAATGATTTTATAACTAAGGATGTATCTTTTCTATCTTCTTCGGGCAATAATGTCTTTCAGCTTACTTATCTGAAGCTTTTACTAAGTTTATTAGCTTAATTTTATGAGTGATTTATTCCAGAAACTGAACCTGTAGACGACATTGAATATTACCCAATTAGAAGTAATTTAAAGGTCCTAATTAGATGACCTTTTTAAATAATAGAGTGAGATTTTGATCATACTTAATAAAGAGTGGCGTCACAACTATTTGATGTACTTAATGATGTGATGATATTAAAGACACGTAAAAAGGACTTCAATCGTAGCGCGGACTCTATTAAAAAGCTAGACTCAGAATGAGTGACCAGATACTAGTGTAGATTATAAAAAGTTCCTGGGCAATTCGCAGCCCAAATCGATCAATTCAAAAAGAGCTTTTGGGCGATTTTCACTGCGGTCTGAACTGCGAAACGACTGGTCCCTTACTTGAATGTGAAGAGTATACTGTGTTTTGATCAAGAAACTGTCCAAACGGAGTGTAGTCATTATGAGTATTTTTTTTACAAGTCTGACAGTCCCTAACGTCCTGCTCTGGGTTCCACGACTCATTTGATGATTTTAACAGCTAAAAAAGACTGTAATGTTTTTAATTATAATTACATTTTAAACACATTACCATCCTATTTACTAAATAGGTAGTAATCTAATTCTAATCTAATTTTTTGCATGGCAGCTCCGGGGAGAGTCGTCAAGTCTCCCACCCACAAATAACTAGGTACCTACTATGGTAGTCTAGTCCCCATGCTACCCCTTATTGCATGGCAACTCCGGGGAGTGTCGTGAAGTCTCCTACAAATAACTAGGTACCTACTATGGTAGTCTACTCCCCCGGTCCCCCCTTAAATTAGCCAGACAACTGTGACAGTTGTAACCCGATTACAACTATGGCAAGAAGTAAGAACTAAGATTGTAATGTATTTACTCGAAGCCAGGGAAGACATGGCTAACTCTTTTCCCTGCCTCGCCTCGTACTAAACGATTAAGTATTGAGTATTTTAGCAAGCTCACTGTAAAAAAAAAGAAGTGTAATGTATTTACCCTGTTAGCCTTGTCCCCCTGTCCCTACTAAACGTTCCTAAGTGTATTCTATCATTCACTACTTAGTAAATAAGATGAAATGGATCGGGAGAGGAGTCTGAAATTGATTACGTGTCGCGCATTGCTAATAGCGATCCGATGAGCATCAATGATTGATTCAGATAGTTTATTGCATTTCTTGAAATTAAGAAGAAAGAAAGAAAAAACGTTTATTTGAGACATGGATATTTTTTCACTATTGACGTTAAATGATACGTGTAAGTCAATTAAGGCTTCGTCTGTGTTCAGTTGGTACTTTATCTGCCAATTTACTTTTCATTTGGCTGTAAATGTTGCTGAAACGTATGATACAGTGTAGTAGGTTTTGTAATAAGGACAGAGTATGTATTGTGAAAGAACCCTTTCTATGGTCCAATAAAATAAAAACTGAAAATTTCACGACCATGCCGCTGTGAGCGATCACTAAGTGCGGAGCGGCGAATTGTTAACAAGAATTCGCCGAGCTCAGATCAAAGAAATAGGCAGATAGAGCGCTCAGAACACGCGAGTGGGTCCACCAAAGTTAATACAAAATCAAAATCGATTACAAAGTCGCGACAGTAGCAGTACCAAGCTGCGCGTCGTTGTTGTTTTTTGCCAAAATATGCCGTCTCGTGTCATTAACCGTCGTAAAAGTTGATCTCAAAAACAAAGAAAACATTATGGAATGTAATTCTATTTGATTTTGTATTAACTTTGGTGGAGACACTCGCGTGTTCTGAGCGTTCTATCTGCCTATTCCTTTGATCTGAGTCGCCGAGTTCCTAAAAATTAAGTAAGTAAGTACTACGACTATTGCCTTCACTTTTTGGGATGAAATAGACCAGTGTTTATCACGTCATAATATTGAAGCCATTGATTCTAATAGAATATGAGGGTTTCCTAAAGATGTTTTCCTCCAACATCGCAGTAGCGATGAAATTATTAACACAAAGTACAAGACACGCGCACAAGCTTCACCACAGTTCTACCTGCGCAAGCATCTAGCATGAAAGGCAATACCCAGTCAGCACTCGGCAATACTGAATGCCCAACCAGTAACCACACACGCAGGCAAGTACGCGCAGGCCGGGGCTTGCGCAGGCAAAACTGTGGTGAAGTTTGCTAAGCTTCACCATAGGGCCTTTGTTCCTTATGTGCCACCATAAGGAATAAAGGCCCTATCATAACTTTTCCCGTTTTTATGACGCAAATTAAACTTTGTGGTTCCTTGTTCGTTCACTAGAGGCTTTCATTCAATTTTCCATTCACTTAACACACAATATAATTATAGTAAAAACAGTTCAACATCAGTTAGTTCATTCACAAATAATTCATTACAGTAGCGTGTGATAGCCATATAAAAACTTTTTCTAAAAAAATGTGACCGCCTTCAAAAACAACCACAAAAAAGGGTAAAATAACCTACAAAACTTTTCTTTCGGAAGTCGGTGACTTTTTTAATTAATTTCATTGTCTTTTTTGCCACCGACTTCCGAAAGAAAAGTTTTGTAGGTTATTTTACCCTTTTTTGTGGTTGTTTTTGAAGGCGGTCACATTTTTTTAGAAAAAGTTTTTATTTTACTCTTTTTAGTTTAAACATTCAACCAACATTTTTTTTAAATACATAATTTTCTTACATGTCCACTAGAATTTCGTAATCCGTAGCACCGGTAATAACATCGTTAACATCTCTTGCATTCATTCTATCTCAAAAACTACTGAACCGATTTTGATGAAATTTGCAGTATTCCCTAAGTTGAACGATACCTAGTACAACAAAAAAAGAATTACTTAAATCGGACTTGTAGTTCCGGAGATATGCGAACACGAACATAATTTTCTTACTTGAGGAGTTGTACCTTCCATCATCAGCTCAGCTACATGAGATGATGATTTCTATACGCAAGTACTTGAATTACTTCATAAGATTTGCGAAAAACTATGTGTCAGCTAATAAAATTTGAGGGTTGCCCTCGATTTCTCCAAGATCCAATCATCAGATCCTAAAATGGTGACAATGGGACCACACGGGAAGCACCAGCTTTCGATTGAAAAAAGAATTATGAAAATCGGTTCACCCAGTCGCAAGTTATGAGGTAACAAACATAAAAAAAAAAAAAAAAAAAAAAAAAAAAAAAAAAAATACAGTCGAATTGATAACCTCCTCCTTTTTTTGAAGTCGGTTAAAAACTAAATAGGTACCCGAGGCCGAGAAATACTGAGAATTATCAAGTTTTACGCCGTCGTCGTAGAACTAAGTAGGTTGCAACCCGTGAGTGTCCTAATGCCGCAAATGGCATTTTGACACCGGACCTAAAGCCGGCTCGAGACGTGTGCGATTAAGATTCTAATAGATAGCGATTTGTCTATGGTTTATAGGTAATTGAGTATACTCTGTGGTGCTTATTTTATTAGTTTCATTCTTGCATATTTAATGCGTTAATTACTAAAGTTCTTATTATTTATTGAAACTTTTCTTCTTGACTTGGTCTTACATAGTCTTGCTGTTACTTGTGTTTTCTTTTCTTTTAAATAACTCTGTATTAGTGAGACCGCATATAATAAGACAAAAAAATTGAAACTCGACGGAAGGCACTTACTGCATTTGCATACATTTTGTATTACATACCTTTCGCACACTGATAGAAATATTCTAATGGATCGTCCTTTCTGATGTTGGAAACACAATTTGTGTTGAATAAAAGTTGCCGGATCATGAATTCTGATGATATGCGAGGTGCAACCCGTGCCTTCAAAATTTTTCTGACTGATTTCCACCTAGCGCGATCACATAACGCGCACTGTTGCGCAGTATGTAGTTAAATTCAATATAACATAAGCTAAACAAAACAAAAAAACAGACCCAGTAGAACGTAAACCATCATTACGTAAAACATGCAAAATCAGAATGAATGGAACGCGTCCCGAACGAAGGACCATTTTTTTCATGAGGTGTCTTATCTACGTCTGTTTAACATATTTTATTTTACCAAGATTGTGAGCTGTTCTCCGCCTAATCAATAACTTATCTCCTTATGTATATAATGTTGTCGACCAACCGTTGAATTAGCCATATTATGAAAAGCTTAGGGCCTAGGCATATAATATGTTGAAAGTTAGGTTAACGACTCGTGTAAACTATTTGGGACATTTCTGACTTTATACTGGGCTCATCACAAAATGCTGGCGTGTCATTATGTGCCTGGGCGTATCCCAAAGTAGCCAAATCAACGACCGGCCTACGACATTTACAAGAGAGCCTTTCGATTCACACGTCAACATAGATCGACGGTTCACCTGCAATTCTCACGTACCAATTTTTCCTCTCATTCAATTCCACTTTCAAAGTGCAATAAATACTGCAAGCTATATGGAAAATTTCCAATAAAGGTACCAGGAATGTATATTTTCTAAGAGCTATAGTTAGTGGAAGCGTTTGAAGCAATTTCTATTGTTAGTTTGGACGTACGGCGACCGGCGACCCAAGGCGTTGGTCGCACGGTGCGCAGTAACGCGTGTCGGGGCGAACGCACTACAGCGACAAACAATAAACCTTTTATTATTTCAACTTCACTTTGACCTGAGAACGTAACCATAGACGTTAGGTTAGGCGTGTTCTATTTCTGTTCACAACGTCAATAGAAACGAACTCAAAAGTTCTGTTTTGTTTTCTGTTTTCTCGTCAAAAGCTCACAGGCTAAGTTATTATTATAATGTTATCTGATATTTCTAAGTTCTACAAAGTTAAAATAATGTTGTTGGAGCTATTTTGGTTTCTTGTTCACTAACAATAATAGCCTCCACTGTATAATTTCTTTATCTTCAGGAATTATTCAGAAGGGCTCTAAAATTACATTTTCGAAATGTCATTTGCCTGAAAGGTAAACTTTTCGCTTTACAAACGTAAAATTTTGACAGTCAGCACGCACGAGTGCCGAGCGGTGGAAAATTTCCTTGTTTCTATGGAAAAATTGTTCACCCTTACACCAAAGTTAGAGGGAAATTGTGCTGATGGGTAATCAAAATTCTGCGCTTGTTTCAGTTCGGATTGGCACGTGAAATGTGGGGTACTGGCAGGCGAGGAAACTCAACGAAATAAGAAAACCTTTGTGTTATTTCTTGTGTTAAATGATTGTCTGTACTGTTCCTGTAAACTGCTAGTACCTTAAATAAAAAGTGAAGAGGTGAATTAGCACGTTTTGTCAATAAACTGCAGCTCCAACAAATGTGTACTTATTTTTTGTACATGTACTTACTTATTATTTAGTACCTAGAATTTTGTTCTTTTATTTTCTTCCTTCTTTTACTAAAATGTAGTTGTATCAAGAAACAATAACAACAAATTGCTACTTCAATTAAAGAGGCCAGTATTATAGCAAGAAAACAAAACGCTATTCGTTATTCTCGCGACTCTGGCAGGCTTTGACCCCGAGGGCCAAAGCCTGCCTGAAACGTTTTCAAAGAGTCAAAATAATGTCAACCAAGTTCGACGTTCCGAGACACGTAGAAAAATCGGTAGTTATGTAATTTGATGAACAAGATCAGGCCGAACTAAGCAAGTATCCAGTGCCATAGCTAGCCTTTTATGCGGCCAGTGTGAGCTTCTGTTATTGCCCTGGCCTGGCCAATTGTGGTCCTGGTTTAGCCATTTCTACGACCCTGGGTTCTGCACCATGTGCCTGGGCACTGCTGGCACTGCAAGCAACACCTAATATACCTAATAACCTTGTAGACTTGCTCGTGCAGCTATTATTATTGACCCACGTGTCTCCTAATGGTAGGCTTTAAATAGCAGTTCTCTGGATGAATTAATTAGGGATCTTATTAATATGCAAAAGGCGTGGCGGCACCCTTTTTAGGAACGTTTATCTTTGGAAGGTTAGGTACTTGATCGTGCCTTTTATTGGTCCCTGAAAAGATTCTGGCTGAAAGCACATGTGCCTTTAAATGAAGCGTGAAAGTTTTTTTTTTATAATAGCAATTTTTTGATAAAGTCATCTTCATCTGCCTAGACTTTTTCCAGCTCTACATGGAGCGACATATGACAGCAAGGACAGGATAGTTTGTTTTGATAGAATTGTTCATCCATTCACAGATCAACTTCGGCAAGTGCCATTTAACCTAGACGTTCATGAGCTACGACATCAGAGTTTAAAGTTCAAGTAAGACAATACAAAAAATAAATCAGTGTCAACGAGTTGTTAAGAAAAATTTAGAAAAAGTAAACCGCGAAAGAAAATTCAGTTAAAAGATAGGCTATTTCTGTACCACACTGTCTAAATACTTCTTAAGAGCCTAATTTTATACACAAAAACACTTTTAAGCCAATTATTTGTCCGGTACAAATTCATTATGCTCCAAAAGAAAATCCTGGAACAAAATTTAAAAACAGAAAACAATCCGCCATCTTTATTTATAAGTTTCAATGAAGCACCCTCGTCAAGATTGTCGCATATTTTTTCTTTATTAAATTCGATCACGAAGTACAAGTTTTTATGTAAAAAGGCTAACTTCGTACCTTCTTAAATTTAATGTGAAGCGATTACTTCTGCCCGATTGGGCAGCACTTGACACAAAAATGGAAAGCTTTTAGGAAGCTTGTACTTTTGACGCTGTATTGACATTCCTGAGTGATGTTGGAGTATCGAGGGCGGTTACACAATGGCCCATGCTGGCTTTATTGCTTTATAGGAAAATCACTATTCATCCTTCATTTAGATCCATGACAATGATGGAACTGTTGGTATTCATTTTCGGTTTTACCTAAATGAATTGTAATTACCGCCAGTCTGTGTTCAGGCAGAAAATGTTACCCTAAACCGACATTTGAAAGAAGAAAAAGCATTTTTTTCAATCTCTGGATCTTGGCCAGAAGCAAAGATTAGATTGGTTTGACGTTCATATAAATGTATTCTGTGGCGCCGTTGTCCGGGGTAGACTGCGAGAAGATGGATCACATCCACTCCATTTAGTAGATAGATAGATGGATTACATTTTATTGTTCATCAAAACTATGACACAACTGTTTTACAACACACATTAAAAAATGAATTATTAACTACATTTTTTTTTACTTAAAAAAATTAAGCGTCAAAAAAAAAGAAAACAATAAGAAAAATCTCTCGTAATTTATTCAGTTAATTAAAGGTCCTTGAACTCAAGTGTCCACACCACAATAACTGAAATGACCACTCATCAGTACTCGAGACGTTCTCAAAACCATTTGACAGTCGTCCTAAGTCCTAAACTCGCCAAAGTGTCTCTTCCACCAGTCCTTGTGCACGGAAGCCATACAAAATGGACTTTAACGTGGATATAAAGTCGCTCTAGAATAGGTAACGAGTCCTAAAGTTGGTGTTTTATTCCTGAGCCCCGGTTCAGTTCCCTGGGGAACGCTGTGCAGTATTTGGAAAACAAGTAAGAGCCAGAATATGACCGTGCACATTAATTTTTGTTTTCTTTGAACTAGTATTGCCATGGGGCCCGAGAACTCACCTTGTAATCCATAGATTTGTTATTATTTAGCCTTTTTCTCTAATTCATTCAACGGTTCTCTTGCAGTTTTTTTTTAGCTTGATTAGTCATCAAATGAGTCCTCCCAGGACAGGGCAGTAGAGACTGTCAGACTCTTACTGGCTAAAATCCACGGTGTCCTTCAATATCCCTTTACGTTCTGGGGTCACGGTAATTCTTTAGTTCCACGGCAGGCTTTGGCCCTCTAAAGGGGTGCCTCGTAATTCTCTTGCAGAGTTAGCCTAATTTTATGGTGTAATATTTTCCTATTCTGTTCAGTCTTCCATGAGGACATCGCCAGGCAGGCGATTGGTCAACTCTTGGTGTAACCAGAGGGCCTTTGTTTGGGTCCTCTCACCCTTGATGTGAAGCGGAAAGGACTATTACTATCACACTCTTACTTATACAAAACCACCCTGATTCTACACTTGCCCTTTGCGACTATCAATAGTCCCGCGAATAACCAGATCTGGACATTTTTTTCCAAAGAATCAGCATTGCCATTCAGTGTGGCAATGTTGCCAACTTTCGAAGCACTTTTACCGTTGAAAACGATGCGGGTGACTTTTTATTATGAGTTTTCCTCTATAGACTTGTTTCATATCTCGATTATAAGTCTATTTATAAATTCTTAATATTATTTTCCTTGTCACCTGTACAGATGATACATTAGGTAAACCTCTTTTGAATCTTCTCATACGTATAGTGAAAGAAGATCGATCGAGCTTCGGATAAAGGAATGAGTAGGTGGGAACGTCGCTTTAGAATGAGTTTAGAATGTTGAAGATTTTTTCAAAGCTGTTTAATTTGAATGGCTTTTATGTTGTAGAATTCATGATATTAAATTCATCTAACTAAATATTGTGCGAATATTCATGAAAATGGATGGATGGATGTAACTGTTTTCATAAAAACCACTTCAAAAGAATTGGAAGAGTTTCTGTACACAGATATAGTTTATAACCTGGAATGAGTAATACATAGGATACTTACTTACTTAAGTTATCCCGGTATTACGTTCGCGTGCGATCGTTTTCAAGTTAGGGTTGCACCATATCTGGCAGCACGGAATCGCCTTTTTCCGACGCCCTTTCTCTTTCTGTCGCTTAGAACTGCCAGATGTGGTTCAACCCTTACACGCGAGCGAAGCCGCTGGCAAAGCTAGTTAGTGTTGTAGGTATCCGTTTTCTCTAACACCAGCACTGTCCAAAATATCATACATAAGTGCTAAACGTGCCATTATTCACAAATAAAACTTCACAAATCGGTCACAATATCAAACTCGATCCCGAAAAAGTATCCTTTTTGATATCGTTAAACTTTGACAATAGACACGAATTCTAACTCGATACGTCAACTTCAAAATCACGTCAAGAGTACCAAAAAGTGCATGCGTTCGAGTAAAATCGATTTCATTTAGTTCCAAAAAAATCCGCAAAATACTATTCCAATCGTGAGCTAGTGTAACATTCAAGAGTGCCAAATGACAAGATCTCGATCCCAATTTCCAATTCCAATTGAGATCGAGTGTCGAGAGTAAGGCTGCAGGTGGAACCTAAATTAGTGCATGAATGAAAGGGTTTTGTTGGATTTTAAAGCACGACTGATGCATAAGCTTGTTTGTAACATATTAAGTGCATTATTTTTTCTGCAATTAACAGCTTTTTTTATCGTGCTGAAATCATCAAATGAGTCTTCCCACCCAGGGCAGGGCGGGAGGGACTATCAGACTCGTACTGACTAAAATCCACGGTGTCGTTCAATAGTCCTTTACGTTCCAGGGTCACGATAATTCTGTAAGTCCTGCGACCATAGTATAGGTACTAGATATGAGCGCCGCGCCGGCGCGGCGCGCCGCCGCCGCCGTGATTTTTCCCGCGCCGCCGCCGCCGTCTACAGGCGCCGGCGCGCCGAACCCGAGCGGGCGCACAAGCCGAACTTCCGGGTTAAGCCGCGCTTGCCGGGGTTGGTCTGTGGATGGGTAGCATCTGTCATAGCGAGGTTCCCCCGTGTCTCGGAAAGCACGTAAAGCTGTTGGTCCCGGCTGTCATTTGTAGATCTTTGACAGTCGTTACTGTTAGTCAGAAGCTGTAAAGTCTGACAACCAGTCTTACGATGGAGTATCGTATCACCCAGTTACTGGGTTGTGGACGTCCGATAGGCAGTCGCTCCATGTAAAATACTGATATTCAGCTGCATCTGTTTCGACTAGAAGCCGACCCCAATGTAGTTGGGAAAAGGCTAGGCTAGGATGATGAGCACTCATCAAGGCTTCTTTTTTTAACTTGGTAAAATCGTCAAATGAGTCTTCCCACCCCGGGCAGGGTGGGAGGGACTGACAGACTCGTACTGACTTCCACGGTGTCCTGCAATAGCCCTTTATGTCCCGGCAGGCTTTGGCCCCCTAGAGGGGGTCCCCGTCATCATGCTGACGCCTCTTTGAGGCGCGCGTGGAACACAACGCGCCGATGACCCAGCCATGGTCCGTGGTTGGACAGCGAGTTGCCCTGTACTCGCCGCTCGCATGCCCGAGATCGTCTTGCGATGTCCGTTGCCGTGGGCGTCCATCACTGCGACTGGGACGGAGAGGACACCCACACGCCCACCTCCTCCTTCGCAAGAATGACTGCCTTGAAGAAGAAGCATGACCGCGACGAATGCCGGCTGCGAGAGGTCTCCGCCTATCCCCGCCGTGAGGACACGTCGGTGCTCTGCCCAAGCGGGGCAGTTTTGCACCGGATACTCTACTGTGTCCTCCGAGCGATTCTCGCAGTGGTGACACCCAGGCGTTTCCTCCTTCCTCATTAGACACAGGTTCCTCCCGAAACTTCCGTTTCCGGTGAGGACATGCGGTAGGTCAGGACGCCGTGACGCTTATCCAGCAACTCCCCCAAGAGGCGTCTTACCGACACGTTTGCGGCGTGCCGGGCACGCTGCAAATGTGTCGAGTCCGACAGTCGTCCCTCCATGCTGCCCTGAGATCGCGCCCGAGCTCTTCCCGCCGCGCCTCGACTTCTCGAGGCAGCGGGGATACGCCCCGGCGCTGCGCCAGCACCGCCATTCAAGACGCGCTGGAAGGTAGTCGCCTCCAGATCCCAGGTCAGCAATCCGGCAGATCCGGACATTGGCCGATTCGCTGGCGATCGTGCGGTATCCCCGAATCATCCGGACAGCCAAGGCTTACAGTAAAAATATAGCCACCAGCAATTTGTAATGTTAATTTTGTTTTCTCTTTTTTTAATTTATCTTGCCAATTTAATTTGTCCCGTCAAAATTATAATAAATCTTTAATTATACGTAAAACATTGTTCTATTTCTTCTCTTAAATTAATTTATTAAAGCAGTTAAATAAAAGTCACGCCGCGCCGCCGACGCCGCCGCCGTCGACTCCAAAAAGTCGGCGCGCCGCCGCCGACTGATTGACTATCGGCGCTCATATCTAATAGGTACTAAAGCACACAATTAATCTTAAGGGGAACTAATTCAAGCATAAGACGACCTAATAGTCGGAATAATTCACGTTTCAAAACAAATCATAGATTAACAAAATCACTTGACATCCGTATCTTCAAAGCGATCGATCCAAATTACAATCGTCGCGTAATGGAACGACATCTTCTCAACCGAGCGACGTTATCCAAACCAATTGACGCTTATAGCGTGAATCGCGCCTAATAGTGCTAAACTCGTGTTAGAACGATTAGCCGATCATTTTCACATAGCAGATGAAGACACGATATTATTAAGAATATTAAGGTATCACTAATGTTCAGGCTTCTTGTAAAAACAGACCAAAAGATCTTAGATAAGAGTTATAAATATTCATATTTTGCTACCTAATCCATAGGTATAGCGAAATAGATTTGATGTGATTTTAAATCAAGACACGGCACACAAGGCTACGTCCGGAGGCGACGAGAAATATTCGTTTACAAATTACAATAGAACACTAGTGTACTAAAACAGACAAAAGTGCATGATGCGGTTTGCACGCGACCCACCCGTACTAGACCTGCTACGTCTATAATAAAATAATTTATATTGTAGCGGTAAACGTTTTATAGGCCCGGGGGTGCGCGGGGCGGGGCAGGCCGCGCGGAGAGGGGGTGCGTTGACCTCGGGCCAGGTTTACGAGTGCATTTGCACAGTGACACCCCCCCGCGGCCCGCGCGAGTCCCCGCCGCCACCATGCGTGCACGCAGCACTGCGATTCTCGAAATCGCAAAAAGCGGCCAATTATGATTGATACGGTCAAGATTCAACGACGTCGCGCCGAAAGGTAAAAACGAGCCAATCGCTTCGTTTCATTAATGTCGGCATCGTCTAGACTTGATAACAATCGCTCTTTTATTTAGACTGATGGTTTTCTAATATCGATGGATATTATCTGTTTTGAGAATTTTCTTTTCAATAGATGTGAGGCCGCACACGAGCTCTCCTGCGCATTGTGCTGGTCGGGAATGTCTGTTACTTCCTGATAGATACGGCCGCACAATGCGGTGATGCGACAATACACCTATCATAATAAAGGCTCTTCAGCGCACCCCCGCCGCTCACATACTGTAGTTACAGTCTGTTTTCGAAGTGCTTTGTGATGCTTGATTTACATCACAATGCAGAATCACATTTCAAACAATTTTATAGTCCAGTAAGGTGTCTTAGAATAGAACAGCGACGTCCAATAAAATTAAGCTATAGAATTTTTTCTGCGAAAACATTCCTTGTTTGATGCAAGGTTCTGGTGTAGACAATCTCTACAAGTTCGTTGGTATTCATTTTCATTTGCAGAATTTTTCCCGAACAACAAAGAAATAATTAGTTCATTGACATCGCGATTTTATTGTAAATAGATGGCTGGGACTGTGAGCATGTTAAGGCTAGAAGGGCCATTAATGGGAACGGGTTAAAAGCCCCCTGAATCATTTGTTCAACCGCCCAACTAGGCATGTGTGAAGTGTGACCACACACCTCGCTGTTTTGTGGATCGTTGGTATGGTGGCGAGAGGCACTTTAGGCCCGGTTTCCACCACAGCAAAGAGGAGACCACAAATGATTGATATTGTTGCAAATCCACATGGTGGTTTTCATTTCTGACGTATTTTGTCCAATCTACCACCGCTCCGCTCCGCTTTCGTAGAAACCTCTTACCTGGATACAACAGCCATCAAAACCGGATGAAAAGAGTAAGTCGATTTTCTCGATTTTGTGTCTTTTCAGTAAAGCTTCAGAAAGTGTTGCTTTCAAAGTTTGAAAGTGTTTTCTGTTTGTCGTGTGCCAAAAGTTTTGATGTTGATGTTGACTAAGTTTGAACACCTTTTAATGAGAATAAAGACAAAATATCAACTTGAAAATGAAGTTAGAGATATCAAAGTGATAGTAGAAGCTAGAATCTATCTTGATTTTATATGGATAGTTATATAAATGGCTCAAGTGATATAACTCATGAAAAGCAAGATTTATATTTTTCCTTAAACATTAAAGATTTAGTCCTCTGTTTGTCGTGGCGCTGAATTTGAAAAAGTGCTGCAGCATCGTCTTGACAGCTGGGAGCTTTCCACAAGCTTTTTAAAGAAAGGTAAACCTTTTAAAGTTTATAGAATTGTACTGTTTCAAGCGTGTCTTTAGCAACAACGAAGCACTAAGTAATTTGCTTTGGTACTTTTCTGATCTTATGTTGCAAACTTTGTTTTAAGTTTGTTAGTTTGTATGTTTACTGTTAGTTTTAATGGAAAATTAATTTACTGGTTATCGAACCAGTACTTTAAAATGATTCAGTAAGACTTGGGGGGCGGGAGTCAAAAATCAACATACGAGTAGCTGAGAAAAGACTAGGCATAATCATGATGATTATTTGAGTTCTAGATCATTTACATTTCTGAGTAGTAGTCTACGCTTCAACCATCGACAAAAGAAGTATATGATAGTTACCACAAAAGGAGAAGAAGAAGATAATATCGACAAACATGTCGAATTGAGAAACTCCTTTTTTTTTCATCAAAAGCAGTTTCATCAAAAGAATTTTGATAAAACCTCGGTTCACAGCTCCTAATCCACCAAAACCAGATCACCACCAGTGTATCACGGCTCTGTTAAGTAGATAAAAAAGTGAAGTAGTATGTGAAACAGCTTCTTGTGGCGTTGTTTGAGCAGCGTGCGGCGGCGAGGTCCCGAGCAAACACGGGCGGGCCGCGTGACGCTGTGTCGCGACCTCCCGACTCCCGCCATTGTTGTCTCCGGTGCGCTTGCGCTTGCAACGGTGAGGACATGGTGGAAGAAATGAGCGGGAGTGGTAGCGGGAGCGGGGAAACACTACTAATAGGGGGATCTAGGCGATAGGAGTCTGATTTTTGCATTGATACGTGAAACGCATCGCCTTTATACAAGTAAAATCTGGTTGACCGAGCTTCGCTCGGTTTTTAAAATGTTTATATCTTGGAACCCGAGCTTTTCCAGAACCTGGGACCTTGATAAATCGATTCCTTGAGCCGAAAAACCCCTAATCTGTAACTTTCATGAACATCCTTGGAGCCGTTTCCGAGATCCTGATTATATAAAAAAAACAAATACAAAAAAGTTTATTATAACCTTTCTTTCGGAAGTCGGTGGCTTTGATTTTTATTATTTCATTGACTATTGCCACCGACTTCCGAAAGAAAGGTTATTTTAAACTTTTTTGTATTTGTTTTTGAAGTCGGTACTTTTTAAAAAAAAGTTTTTATTTTACCCTTTTTAGTTTATTTATTAAATATTCAACACAAATTCTTGTAAAATACAAGTTTTCTTACATGAACGAAAAAATCCATACCTCTAAAACTACTGAACCGATTTTAATGAAACTTGCACTGTACCCTAAGTTGAACAATACATATTAGAACAAAAAAAGAATTACTTAAATAGGACTTGCAGTTCAGGAGAATATGCGTGCACAAACATAAAAACATACATACATACACTTACGAAATTTGGTACATTTGTTCAGACGCTGATATACTGCTGACCAGCAGTTCTGATAATATTACATACATACGGGTCTAATTGATAACCTCCTTTTTTTTAAAGTCGGTAATAAATATACAAGAACTGCTCGTATAAATGATATTAGATAGATAGATTTCTCAAAAATCCAAGTAATAATTTGGATTTATAGCATGTTTGTAGCTCAAACGTAACAGGCGAAATACTATAGGTGCACCTTTATCTAGAATTCTAGAGGTATCGAAGATAACAGGCTTGACATTGTGTGTGACCTTTGATCCATATACATTGCAGGCAGACTGGGATGGGTGTAATCCACATCAAAGCGGTCCAACCCTAGGTAACGGCACCAAAGGCTACCTGAGATCCCACTGGAATCCTACTGGCTATGCAGGTGGTAGGACTCACCAGTCTATCGGTGATTGCGCAAGTGGAAATGCACCCTCGGCTTAAGGCAGTAGAAGACACCGTGAGGTTTTGGTCATTGCTCCTCCGTCTTTTCCAGGTGCAGGTAGTCCGTGAGGATTTCCTCACGTAAAAAAAGTAGGACTCACCAGTCAGTGCACCAGAGTTCTTGTTCCGCCGAATTGAGCTCGCTCCATCTTTGGTGGTTTTTTCTTTGCTTCGCGGCTAGATTGAGGAAAAGCAAGACTCATAGAATCCACTTGAAGTTCATAATCATTTAGAATCTACAGTTTTAACAAAGTTCCATGAAAAAAAAATTACAACTTAAAAAGGAGTTTTTACTTTTTCGTTCAATAAAAAAACAAGAATTTTCTGTATAATTCCTGGCATTTCTCAGAAATCGAGTAACAAATATAAAAAGGTAACAAACAGACGAATTGCGAGCCTCCTCTTTTCTTGAAGTCGATAAAAATATAAATACAAATACATAAAATAAAGCTTTCGATTTGCCACTGTTTTACAAAGTCCTTTGTTTTAATCTATCTCCCGAGACTGGCTGCTAATCTTGTTAAATTAAATATTGGTTGCGACAGTTCTAAAGGTGGAGATTTAATCTTTATTTCCATCTAGCGGCCTGCCCCGTCCCAGCTTAAAAAAAAAAGTAGCTACACGGTAGCTAGTTTTTAAAAAAAAAATTAAACAAATCTTGTAGGTACTGGCTATTAAAAACCCAACAGAAATAATTATAAAATTTGCCGTAGTCGTTTGAAAGTTATACAGACTTAAGCGACATTCATCATATCACTGAACATAGGCCTCCTCTTTAGATTTCCAATAGGACCGGTTGTAAGCGGCCTGCATTCTTCGTGATCCTGTGGTCTTCATAAGACCGTCTGTCCAACTTGTGGGTGCACGTAAGACGCTGCGCTTGCTGGTGCGTGGTCTAAATTCGAGAACCTTACAGTTCTTCGTGCTATATGGCCTGTCCGCTGCCATTTCAACTTGCTAATTCGTTGGGCTGTGTCAATGGCTATGTCGGTAACTTTGGTTCGTCTGCAAATCTCCTCATTTCTGAGTCGATCGCACAGAGAGACTCCGAGCAGCCTACCTAGCCATAGCCTAGCCCTCTCCATAGCTCTTTGGACTATATTCAGCCTACCAAGTGGTCCTTTACTAGCGACATTGTTTTAAACTATTACAGAAAGCTGTTTTTCTTTTTGAAAGCAAGCTACGAGTATGATCATTTTCCAGATTGCTTGTAATGGAACCTGCAATAATAGGGGTGGACAAATGGCCAGTTTGCTCCAGCAATAAGATAATAATTTAATAAACACGAAATGGTTTTGCCTAAACTTAGTTTAAGCTCATAATCGGCAATATATTTGAAACTTTTATTTTTTAACCATGGACCTAAAAAAAAAGCCGGACGGAACTTCACTAAGAAACAAGTGAAGCACCAAAATGGCGTCTGCTTTACTATGTGTGGGTTTCTAAAGGGTTGCCAGATGAAGGAAAAAATTACCCATTTTCAAATATATGTTATAACCAGATCTCCCCTCGAACTTAGTTTTAATCATGGACCTAAAAAAAGGTCCATGGGTTTAATTACAAGTTTTTGTGACGTATGCCTATTGTTAAAATACACTAGGTAAAATAATTGAAACAGATTAAAATGTTAGTAGATTGTATGACAAAGTAATATGTTTTTACGGATATTATAACGAGGGCGCTAATTTGTTGAGCGAAGTAAGGGATGTCTACAGTAGAATCCTGAGCGTAGCGCTCTTGTAAAGAGGTTAAAAACTTTTGAACTTTAATGATGCTTCATATCAATAGTGCGCGGCAAAGTTATTTGTTGGCGACTTTAAAGAGGATTAAAATGTACAGTGATTTTGAAAATCTGAATAGTGGTCATCCACTTTCGATGCTGACTGTACTAGACAAACTGATAAACATCTTATATTTTCGAATACATACATACATATAGTAGATTATTACACCAGACAAAACAAATGATCGTGCTCATCACACAAACATTTGTCCTCCTGAGTGGGAATCGAACCCACCACCCGTCGTTTTTTTCGTTCAATAACAAAACAAGAATTTTCCGTATTGATCCTGGCATTTCTCAGAAATCAAGTAACAAACATAAAAAGGTAACAAACAGACGATTGCGAGCCTCCTCTTTTCTTGAAGTCGATAAAAATATAAATACATAAAATAAAGCTTTCGATTTGCCACTGTTTTACAAAGTCCTTTGTTTTAATCTTTCTCCCGAGACAACATGCTGCTAATCTTGTTAAATTAAATATTGGTTGCGACAGTTCTAAAGGTGGAGATTTAACCTTTATCTCCATCTAGCGGCCTGCCCTATCCTAGTTTCAAATAGATTTCAATTGCAGAACTACCCGGTAGCTAGTTTTTTTTTTTTTTTAATTTAAACAAATCTTGTAGGTACTGGCTATTAAAAACCCAACAAAAATAATTGTAAAAAAACTGCCGTAGTCGTTTGGAAGTTATACAGACTATACAGTTTCTATCTTTATGATTTACTTGAGGATATGTTCAACTTTATTTATTTATTTATTTAAAGACTATGGAAGACTTACAGCTAATACAATAGTAATAAATAACAGTTTGATAATCTGACAGCCAATTACAAGTCTTCACGTTTAGAACCCGTTTGTTTTTAATTTTTAATTTTTAAAATGATTTTTTAATTATGAAAAATATTGTTAATGAGACTTTCAGACGTTTGAAAATCTTAAAAATTACTACAACCCCGCCTTAAGCGACATTCATCATATCACTGAACATAGGCCTCCTCTTTAGACTTCCAATAGAACCGGTTGTAAGCGACCTGCATCCTTCGTGATCCTGTGGTCTTCATAAGATCGTCTGTCCACCTAGTGGGTGGACGTCCTACGCTGCGCTTGCTGGTGCGTGGTCTCCATTCGAGAACCTTACGGCCCTACGGCCATCAGTTCTTCGTGCTATATGGCATGTCTGCTGCCATTTCATCATGCTAATTCTTTGGGCTATGTCGGTAACTTTGGTTCGTCTGCAAACCTCATTTCTGAGTCAATCGCACAGAGGGACTCCGAGCAGCCTAGCCATAGCCTAGCCCTCTCCATAGCTCGTTGGACTATATTGAGCCTACCAAGTGATCCTTTACTATAAGGGTCATTATTTTAAACTATTTACAGAAAGCTGTTTTTCTTTTTGAGAGCAGGCTATGATCATTTTCCAGATTGCTAATGGAACTTGCAATAACAGGGATCGACAAATGGCCACTTTGCTCCAGCAATAAGAAAATTTAATAAACACGAAATGGTTTTGCCTAAACTTAGTTAAGCTCATAATCGGCAATATGTTTGAAACTTTTATTTTTTAAACCTATTTTTCTACTTAGCCCTGCCCAATTTAGCTTTAGAGGGCAGGCTGCCTCAGATTGTATTAATTCTTAGAACTTTTCTAAAATAATAACGTTAGGATGTAGACTTGCTTTCCATTTTGGTAAAAAATATTATAATTTCCACCATCTTCCTATTTTCACGCCTACAATCCCCGAAGAGTAAGCTGACGACATCAATTAATCGCAAATCTAATTAATTCCTCAGTTTAAATAATGAACACGTCTTTTTTATTGTTACCGTGGTGAAATCATCAAATGATTCCTCCCACTCAGGGCAGGGCAGGATGGACTGTCAGACTTGTACTGACTAAAATCCACGCTGACCTTCTATCGGGAAGCCTTTACGTTCCGGGGTCTCAGTAGCTCGTAAGTCCCGCGACCCCGGCAGGATTATCAGTAATACGCTAGAATCCGTCTAGATTCAACCGCTATTCTTGTCACCATGTCCGAACCCCGTCACATTCGTTCGCTGCACTTGTCACACAACACACACGTGCATAATAAAACATCTTTATGTGGCATGCACCTCGCTCCACCCCGATTGTGTGAGGCGTCCACTCAAATTCAATTAGTTGAGATTGCAACTTTAGCGTAAAACGAAACGTAATCGTGGAGTTTGTTGCCCGTTCTTCTCGATGGAATAGGATCGTGGAACCAATATTTTCTACGTGAAACGAATAATCCGTGCCGGGTACTTCTTTATTTATTTATTTTTTAAGTTTTGGTGGAATTATTTTGAATGTGAGTTTCAAAAACTTTAGTTTCACTGTATGAACTTTGCTTGTTTGTTAAACCACAGTAAAACTCTAAACACAGTAGTTTTACGTTCACCATAAAAACTACTTACTTTAGTTAAGTGATATAGGTACTCGGTTTGAAACGTGATTTACCCCCAAAATGTCGTTGAAAACTTTATCAATCAAAATACCACTAGAACAATTTACATTTAGCTATGCGACCGTAATAACGACTTGGTCAGCTTCTAGTAGAATAGTTTCAGAATCGCATTGCACTCACGAAGTTTAACACTCCAATTTAATAACCATTGCGCCACTGTAGTGACAAACGAGCAACGTTCAACTGAAACCTTACATAACATCACGCCAGTAATTCTAAAAGGGCTGGGCAGAAACAGTTGACCTTAATAGTTTTTGGAACGAAGTTCCTTATCGCGCGTTGTGAAAGAGGGCTAGACGGAAAAAAATCTTACGAAAAGTTGTCACGACACTTTTTGGAACGAAGTTCCTTAACGCGCGTTGCGAAAGGGTGCAAGAGCTCAAAGAAGAAGTGGAGTGGAGTGGAGCGGAGCTCACTAGAGCACTTTAGACTAAAATTTCAATTTTACGCGGATAATGTGTCCGTAATCCGTATGGAAAATGTCAAAAAACACACAAATGCTCTCAGCTTTTTCATGACCAGACCGGTGTGGGGCCAGACAAAACCTTCTATAATGATGTTGCCAGCATTAAAAGATTTCCTCTATATTCGGCGTTATTGTATCTTTTTTTTCTTTCCCCGTTTTTATCTTACCCCCACTCACCCTATACAGTAACTTCGTTCCATCCGGGTGTCCCTTGACACCTCTCAAGTTTTTTTTATTCATATCATCATGTAATTTTAGTTATATTTTAATTTAATTTTAAGTTCTTTATTAGTTAGTCTAGTGCTTGTAAGTTAACAGGCATGCGCCAACCTGTAATAAATTGTTACCCTAGATAAGTTATGGTAGATTTAACTTCGACTATTTGAAGTATAATAACCAATTGTTGGGTGACCAATAAAGACAAATAAAACTAAAAGGAATTACACGGTTGGCGCAGTAGCAGGTTCGATTTCAACACGGGACAAGTATTTGTATGACCTATACAAGTCGTGTTTCAAAAATTACGCTTCTTAGTCACTGTGGACCAAAAGGGTATTTTGTGAAAAATAAAATACTTAAATAATCGATTTTTCACGAGCCTTAGTGGAGCGGACTGTCAGACACTTACTAGCTTAAAACCAGTCTACTATTCCCTCAGATGCCCTGAGTGTTTCAGGGCCCGTAGTTTATAGCTTTAGACAATCTTGGGACATCAGACAATCCCTCGACCTGTACAACTCAAACTCGTAATAAAACACGCAATATACCCAGGAGTTTAAAACATATAAAGAATGGTAGATATTTTCTTAGTAGATCGATTGGATTACTTTAAGTAATCCTCGTGTAAACGCCAAGTAAGCTCTAGAGGACCGCTGTCACACTCGATAGATAAAAATGTGGAAAAAATGTAGAGAGGTTGGTTAGGTCAGGTGCGCACCGGCGAGAGTTAGATGAATGACTCAATAAATACACGTGCGTGTGTACCAAGGCTAACGTACAACCTCCTTGCTCTTTCCTTTTTGCTACATCTTATGTTTTATGTGAACAACTTAGTGTATTAGGTCCTCTATTACTTAGAGAATTCTCTTCGCAGTTTTTTCTTCAGTTGGAAATTGCGTGGATGTAAAAAAGATGAATGTAAATATTGATGGATGGAAAGGGAGACAGAGATTAAAGAAAAGATGGATAGTATTGTATGATAGTTACCTATTTGCTGACTAGTTTTGCCTAGGCTAAACTAGTTCCTCGGCAGGTCGACGGAGCCCCGCATCGCGGGGCTCCTACTTCTGGATGGTATAAAAAAAAACCACGAAGAGGATGGCGGGGTCTGTCGGACCCCGCCATCCTCTTCTAACCTAAATTGTCCGAGTCGGGGTCCGAGTCCTAGTTGAGCCTAGGCGAAATTGCCCAGCTTTTTGCGCATTGTCACCGGTGACCATATTGAGTGCCGACAGGCGCCGTTGTTTTAAATCTCGGCTGCCGTCAGTAACTTAGCGCCGGTTCCCAATAGTGATATTTTTGGTAGCCGGCGCCGGCAGCGGAGGCTCTTTCTAGTTACTTCAGGCTTTTTTTCATAGCGGTAAAATCATCTAATGAGTCCTCCCACCCAGTGCGGGGCGGAAGGGACTGTCAGACTCGTACTGACTAAAATCCATTGAGTTTCTTAAATAGCCCTTTACGTTCCAGGACCACGGTTACATATGTCAATCCCGCGACCCCGGCAGGCTTTGGCCCCGTGACTCCGTCAGATTGCTGACAGCTCTTTGAGTTGCGCCTGGAACACGGAGCTGTGCTACCCGGGCATGGTCCATAATCGAACGGCGAGTTACCCCATTACTCTCCCTCTAGGTCCGAGCAAGGCTTGTGCATTTGTCGGGACGCCATTTTACTTTTTTTAGGTCAAGTGTGCGTTAATGTGAAGTTAAAATCAAGTTTGTTGAAAACGTTAACCTTACCTTGTGGCCATTATTAGGTATAAGCCCGTGTCGTCCCACTGCAGGCCTCCCTTCCCTCCTTCCACTTTTCGCGATCTAATACGATTGCAGGCCAATCCCTTTAAAATGAGTCCAGCTCATCCCGCCATCTCCTTCTGGGGCTGCCGCGTTGTCGTTTACCGCCATTTGGGATCCACTGAGTGGTTATTTTTGCCCAATGTTCCTCCGACATACAGCAGATTTGACCAGCCCAGTGGCCATGCTCTGCAAATTTTAATTATCATCTTGACTAATGCCACCTCAAATATTTAGGATGAGAGGAATGATTTAAAAAGCGAAGGAGTAAACGATAGTTCTATAAATGACTCAGAAGAGATGAAAAAATATTGCCGGAAAATTATGAGACTTTCCTCAAATTCAAGTCGTTAACTTTCATGAATTACTTAATAATCCCGGTAACAGATCTGTTTTGTAAAGACAAAAGTTATTTCCTTTGATGTTAAACGTTTGTTGTTCGATGTTTATCTGGCTCCTTGTAATGTTTGTCTAATCTCTGGAATACCGAATCAATTTTCATTGAATAAGTTTTCGTCTGAACAATTCTTTTGTTTGTTTGTTTTGGTAGTCGAAGGACACGCGATTGTTTATTTCAGAACGTTGGATATTGTCTAATAAGATAACTGGGATATTGGTCACATAAAATCCAACGATACTTCTATACTTACAGTCAGTGATATAGTTATTAACTTGCATGTTCGAACAAAATACCCATTTACTTAATTACCAAAAAAAAAAGAAACACTCATTCTGTACAACTACAACGAACTTTATCTACTCGTATATTTATTCCCGTCATTCCATTAAAGTCTCCCAATATCATCCAACATGTCTTTCTCCGCAATATCACATTCACGATAAGCTAATCTATGGTCTGGTTAACAGCAAAATGCGAAGTAAAAACGTCTTTATAAAGCCCGGGATCATTGGAAATGGCGGGCCGTCAGCAATGCACAGCATTTAGAGAACCATGTCGCGGCTAGATAAAATCATTTAGCGTGGCTGGCATTTATGTAAATACCGCGTATACATACGGTTAAACGATCAGACATGTATTGGACTCGATCGTGTACCCAGGCCGTTATAATTGGCTTCGATATTTAATCTGTGGTGCAAATTATTGGCGGGAACATGATTGACATTTACAATTCTGACAGTTCTTTTTCTTTTTTTTTTTGCACATTTATAAAGCCAGCTACGTGAACTAAAATGAAAAAAGAGTTTTTAGTTAATATTCCATTGTCGCACCTGTAAAAGAGGAAGTTGAAACTTTTCTATTGTAAAGCCGTTATTACAATACAGAGTTTTTAACTAGGACAATGAAAAACTAGCCCATTGTGCTACTTAATGAAATGGAGATTTATTGTTTACAACACTTTTTGTTGGAGGCATTTTCATAAATATACCATAGCAGAGTACTAAAGAGTTAAGTTAACGAGGTTATTTATTTAGTGAGGTAATAAAACATGATACTGAAATTGTTTGCTTAATTGACCACATTCGGGAGACCTCATAAAAGATGGCGGATTGGACTTGGGAATACTTATCTGATCTACAAACAGTGGCCTCCTTTAGCCCTGGATCGAAAAAACTAAATGAAAGATCTATAGAAGAGGCTTTTTCCCAGCCGTGGGCCCAGCAGATTATTTATTTATTCATTTATTTATTTAAACTTCATGTACAAACATGTACCACACATAGGCGGACTTAATGCCACAAGGCATTCTCTGCCAGTCAACCTTTGGGTTAAATAAGATAGTATTGTGGTAGGGTACAAAAAAATAAAAATAAAATAACCGAAATAAATAATAATAATTAGCAAACAGAAGAAAAAAAAAATGCTTACATTATAATTACGTAGATTCTAATACATATATACAGATAAAATAAACTAAACAATATTATAGTAACAATAAACATAAAAATAACTCAATAATAACTATTATGACTTGACAAAAAGAGCTATTGATTGTGACTAAGATAGAAATCACGCAGTTTTCTTTTAAAAGTGAAATCGCTTTCAGCTTTTTTAATGTTAATGGGAAGCGCTTTCCAGAGTTTTATAGATGATATAGCGAAAGAATTAGACATAAAACCAGTGTGGTGAGGAGGAATTTGGAGAAGTAGTTTTTTGGAAGCTCGAAGGTTACAACTAAACTATGCAGATTAGATTATGCAACAGTAGCCAGTGTGAACTAAAGAGTTTTAGTCTGTGGGCCGTGGGGTGAATAATAAATAAAAGATTGTTATGGTATAGGTACCTACATAATCTTTTGGTTATTGAATTAAATTAATACATAAGAAGAAAAGGACCAATACATACACTTACACACACACACACACACTTTTGAATCATTTATCCGAATGACATCAGAGTAAAAACTTTTTTGATCAAATCATCAATCACCAATTAAAACACGTTAGGTTCTCACGAACAATTTTTATTAGTTTAGTCACGGTTTGTCGATACATAATAAATGCGTTGTTACGCTTAAATAATGTTTTATTTCGTTTAACAGTTACGAACATTGAGATATAAAGTGTTTGAACGTATTAACACGGTCTGTGGTATTAACACGAATGTCTGACGCAAATCAAATGATCCTTCGTCAGTTTCTTGACTTATTTAAATTACAATGCGGTCGAGATAAGGGTCTAACGGTACCGTGTTATGACGTCATTCATGTTTTCTCTGACACTAACTTGCACTTGCTCCTAATAAAAAAAAAATTATCAATATTAAAAAAATATTAAATTATCAAGATACTCGTAGTAATGAAAATGAACGTCACTGACAATTAATTTGCACAAAGTATTTTTTTATTAACGTACTAGACTAGCCTTTCCCCGCGGTTTCATCATACATCCATTTCAAGACAGTAGTTCCTGAGATTAGCGCGCGATGCGATTGGGTCCACATTCGCGTAAACAATTAGTACACATACAATTAACGACTTTGATCTTTGACAATTTGATAGATCAGACATTTACGTGTCACCCAAATGGGTCATGATATTAGATGATTCAACTTTGTCTATTTTACAATTCACAAGAGCGACTGCTGAGTTTGAGGTTCTAGGTTCAATTCCCAGGTCAGACAAAGTGTGTTATTGGGTTATTCTATCAGTAATTTCTCAGTCAAGGATGCTGTAACTGTTCCTATAATTTCCCTATAATTTTTAAAAGGATTAAAAAATAACTTCCAAAACTACCACTATTAAGTACACCTCTGCGGTTCTGCCTAACCCTTCAAATTGCAGGCGTCATATTTAGTTTGTAGTTTTAAACGTTCGAGTGCAATTTGATTTAGGATCGACAAAGGCTGCGCACACACTTGCTATGTCCATGCTGTACTTGCTATGTCCATGCTGTTATGTGAGTGTGTGTGTAAACAGGTTTGCCATGAAAGTGTGGACGTCGCCTCAGCGAAGTGTGTCGCACTGCGCATGCGTCCCGAGAAACTGCACTTCGCAATTTAGATCCTGTTCTTTTTCCTTTTATAATGATTTTGTTTATAACAATCATGACGCAAAACTGGTTGGTCTTTATTTTTTCTTTTATGTAAATAATGTTAGGGAATAAAGATTCAAAAGATACATAAAAGCTACCTGAAAATGTGATTAATTTTTAGCTGGTCGTTATGGCTGGTTTCGTAACCCTTTTTTTTTTTTTTTTTTTTTTTTTTTAGCGTGGTAAAAGAAAATGGAAGGGCGGGGAGGGACTTCAGACTGTACTGACTAATACGGTGTCCTTGAAAGCCCTTTATGTACCGGGGTCACGGTGAAAATAATCCCGCAAGGCAGAGCAATGGCCCTCTGAGATAAATTATTGACGCTCTTTGAGGCGCAATGGGACACAACGCGCCGTCGATTAAATGATTCCTTGGTCCAGCGAATTTTACTCGCTGCCCGCTGCCCGCGTTACGGTAGCCGGAGATCATAAACGTCCGTCGCCGTGGGCGCCTACCACTGCGGCTGGGGCGAGGGAGGACGCTGTCCTCTCTCGCTAAGCCTGCCTCCTTTAGCATTATGCCTCGCAGAAGGAGCTGCGCTTCCCACTGATTCCAACTCGCCCCGCAGAATGGCCGCAACCAATGCCGGGCGCGAGAGGTCTACGCCTATCGCAGCCGTGAGGACACGTCGGTGCTCCGCCCAAGCTGGGCAGTCTTGCACGTATGCTCCAAATGTCCTCCAAAAACTTCGCAACACCCAGGCGTCTCCTCCTTTCGCATCAGCCACAGGTACCTCCCGAAACTTCCGTGTCGTCAAGGACCTGCGTCATGCGGTATCAGGACGAATGACTTCATCATTATTTTCCTCAAAGAGGGGTCTTACCGCCGCAATTGCGGCGTACCCGGCCTTCGGTCGCGACAGTCGTCCCCTCCATACTGCCCTGAGATCGCGCCGGAGCTCTTCCCGCCGCGCCTCGACTTCTCGAGGCAGCGGGGTTATGCCCCGGCGCTGCGCCTCCACGCGCCACTCATAGACGCGCTGGAGTTTCCTAACCCTTAGCTGGTTTCGTAACCCTTGAATGAAAGAAGAGGAATTGTTGTCTTTATAGTCCAGTCAATAAAGCCAAAACCCGAAAATAATTAGTAACTTGCTGAAATTTTAGGGGGTTCTTAAGGAAGGTAAAATAACATACCGGGTGATTTTGCAGCGTTCTGGGGTGTACGGAAAGGGTTGAAAAGGGGTGTTTTTTTTGCTAATAACTTTGCCAAAAAAATTAGTAACACGCTGCAAATTTGGAATAAGGTTGTTCTTACGGTTTTGTAACGTGTATTAAATTTGCAGCGTTTTGCAACATACGGAACATTGTTTTTTTTTTAAAAACAGTGCAATTAGCTAAAAAACAGGGGTAAGAAAATTAGTAACACGCTGCAAATGACATGGCCGGATTCTGCCCTCAAAACTCAATCCAAATTTTAAACTGTACATTAATAACAATGATATGAAAAATTCTTCTAAAATAAATAAAAAATAGTCGCAACAATTACGATTCTCTAAAACAGGCGAGGAAAATTCCTAAAAATTAAATGTTTTAAGGGTGATTTCCCTTTTGATTCATTGCTAGGAAGAGACAATTGCATCTACGTTTGGATACACGCTTATGACAATCAGTGTACCTATGTAAACTATGCTTGATGGTCATATTAAAATACCTATAAAACGACCGTGACTGTTAGAATTGTACGTAAATGATTTTATCATTAGGATAATTTACCACTTTTCGAAAGGCGCGCGTCTTGACGCGACTAAGGTACCACTTTATAAATCGATATATTTTTAAAAGTACGTATCCAAATGTCCTAGACATATTTTGACGTTTCTGCGTCAGTTGAACTTAACCGTCAAAACTGTAAAATCTTGCGTTGATCATTACACGTATTACTGTGATCGTTACTGTGTTGGATTTTAGATGTTTTAACTCGCCTCCACGCTATCATTTATCAGACTTTTGTTTACGCTTCCTAAGTTAATAGTATTGTGCTGTGTAAAATGGACTTGTATATACGTACGATTTGGATTGTGACGGTCACCATGTCTGAATTGTATTGTGGTCACTTATCGAATGCGACGGTATAATGTTGTAACAGCTTTAATACCGCAGCTACAAAATACATTGTCTGAATGGTTATCCTTAGGAGAGGTACGTACCTAAATAGTAATTATAATAATTATTCATATTCTCCAATTTGATACACTTATAGAAATCAGTGCATAATAATATTTTTTCATGAAATCTCACAATCAGGTTAGCGTGTGCTGGTATCTGAGATTGCACCCTAATTATGACCAAGTATAATTAACCACGTTTATTACACTACCTGTATTAAGTATTTCTTCCATTTACTCTTAAAATGTCCATGTTACAGGATCGGAGAGCAAATCTGCAAGTATATTCAGCCCTGCTGGATACGAGCTAAATGATAATGATTAAATATACTTAAACAAGATGCCGAACTATAGAAATGTGGACCTGCATTGCCTGAAACACTTCCAATTCTAATAGCTGCTGCTCCCCTGCTATCGCTTATGATCCACCACTACCACCACTACCGCTGCCAGATGATAAACCTGCTAGAGCACTCAATTATCTAATTAATTAATAAAAATACAAATATCATTTTAGTGTTTTATTGTCTGTTTCTGCGTGTGTTTTGGCGATGTGAAACTTTTGAAGAGAGTCTAACAAAAATAGTTAACTGAACATTAAGATGCGGCCTTACCGCAGTGAACGGAGAGGCTACGCACGTGTAAGAAAGCTTCGCTTTGTAAGAAAATGTATGTGGTTGTGTCCAGTGCAACCTACGGAGAAGCTACGCACGAATTGACGTCATTGATACACGCGTGGCTTGCTCGAATAGGCGGTTACATAGCTCAACGTTGTCGACTTGGGTCTACGTTTCCAATGGAGTACACGAATATGACCCACGACTATTTACAGCTCGATTATCGCAGGGCGGTTTTGCAGTGGTACGTTCGTAGGCTCTCCGTGCGCCGTACCACGATATACATAGTCGTGTGTACTCCAGTGGAAACCCACCGCGTTCCCGTTATCCACGTTGTCAACTAAATTAATACACGCAGCTTAAATGCGCCGCGTGCCCGTGCACAGCAAGCGCTGTGGTGGGGCCGCGCCTTTAGCCACACGGTACTGACCAGTCTGTATGAAGAGACAAATCTAATACGCGCCTAGTGAAGAAACGGCCTCTATCTACTGAAAATACCAATTCTCCTATTGTTCCGCCTGAATAAAATGTGCCTGAACATTTTGAATAGCAATCAGAAATTGCTAATCAAAACGTTCAGGCACTTTTTTAAAATCCTGTTTACAGTATCTCTCGCCTGTTCTCTGTTCATAAAACTTAAACTACTATAAATAAATACCTGTAAGCTTTAATATGAGGTACTGTTTGTCAATGTACATTAATATTTTCAGTCAGGGCATCGCTCTATACAAATTCCGGCCATGTCATTTGGAATTAGGTTGTTCTTACCGGTTTGTAACGTGTATCAAATTTGCAGCGTTTTGCAACATACGGAACATTGTCTATTATTAAAAAAAATGAAATTATTTAATCACACAGGTGAAAAAAATTTGTAACTCGCTGTAAATTCGTAATTAAGTTGTTTTTACCGTTTCGTAACGTATATCGCACTGTTTTTTTAATAATAAACAATGTTCAATTTGTTGTAAAACGCTGCAAATTTGATATACCTTACGAAACGGTAAAAACAACTTATTTACAGCGAGTTACAATTTTTTTTCACCAGTGTGATTAAATAATTTCATTTTTTTTTAATAATAGACAATGTTCCGTATGTTGCAAAACGCTGCAAATGTGATACACGTTACAAACCGGTAAGAACAACCTAATTCCAAATTTGCAGCGTGTTACTAATTTTCTTACCCCTGTTTTTAACTAATTGCACTGTTTTGAAAAAAAACAATGTTCCGTATGTTGCAAAACGCTGCAAATTTAATACACGTTACAAAACCGTAAGAACAACCTTATTCCAAATTTGCAGCGTGTTACTAATTTTTTTGGCAATGTTATTAGCAAAAAACAGTTTTCGCCCCTTTTCAACCCTTTCCGTACACCCCAGAACGCTGCAAAATCACCCGGTATGTTATTTTACCTTCCTTAAGAACCCCTTAAAATTTCAGCGTGTTACTAATTATTTTCGGGTTTAGGCTTTAATGACTGGACTATTAACAAAATTTAGGAAAATTCAGGCGAGTTATCAACAAATCTTGTCGTTCAATGACTTCATTGCTAAAAGCTTCGGCCAACAATTTTGAAGGCTCTCGTTAGGTAGTTGGATCAAGCCGCTGATTCAGAAGACAGTAAGGGAATTTTTACCCCATGGCGCGACGCGATTACAATTCGACCGATTCCAACTAAAAGTGAAAATCAACCTCACTACTACGACATATGACATAGAAAACGTTGTTATCGACGGGTAATTGAAAAACAAAACACGATCGCCACGACGACGTCAAGTCAATCGAATTGCATCATTATTTCTTAGTAGCAAGGTTGATTTTCGCTGGCAGTTGGAATTGGTAGGATCGCGTCGCATCGCGCCATTGGTATATTCCCTAACTCTTAGATACAGTTTGTACAGTGAAGAGGTTCCTGTCTGGAACCCTAACTATCGGAAGTATGAAGCTTGTTCTTACACCCAGAGGACCTTTTATACTTTTAAATGTTTTTTTAAGTAGAAGTAAGAAGAAATAATAATAATACTCCACAACTATGACACAACGCCATCTAGTTCCAAGCTAAGCAGAGCTTGTGTTATGGGTACTAGACAACTGATAAACATACTTATATATTTCTAAATAATAATAATATTCCACGACTATCACACAACGCCATCTAGTCCCAAGCTAAGCAGAGCTTGTGTTATGGGTACTAGACAACTGATAAACATACTTATATATTTCTAAATAATAATAATAATATTCCACGACTATCACACAACGCCATCTAGACCGAAGCTAAGCAGAGCTTGTGTTATGGGTACTAGACAACTGATAAACATACTTATATATTTCTAAATAATAATAATAATAATATTCCACGACTATCACACAACGCCATCTAGTCCCAAGCTAAGCAGAGCTTGTGTTATGGGTACTAGACAACTGATACATACTTAAATATTTCTAAATACATACTTATTATAGATAAATTACACCCAGACACAGAACAAATGATCGTGCTCATCACACAAACATTTGTCCTGGGTGGGAATCGAACCCACGACCTCCGGCATAGCAGTCAAGGTCACTAACCACTAGACCAACAGGCCAGTCGAAGTTTTGTATGATCTGCAAGTAATTTTTGGGTGTTTCTTTATGAAAGTATCTATTTGAAAAATATCTGGGGGATTTAAAAAAATGCCAACGAATAAACTAAGATAACAAAATCGCAATTGTATCCCATCTAGCCTCCAAGGCTCTATTTCAACAAAGCGAAGCCCTATCGTAAGAAATGCAGGGTCGAGGTCAATAATGATTTAATTATAGGCAGTGAGTGCGAAAGCTTATGCAGCCTGAACAAGTTGCGACAAGTCTAGACGTATTCGTTCGTGAACAGACGTTTAGTGACGAAGCCTTTGTGCAAGTTTCACTACTATTATAAAATATGCGAAAGTTTGTGTAGATAGATCTTTAAAACTAAAACTAAAGAATAACTTTTTTTTTTTTTTTTTTTTTTTAGCGTGGTAAAATCATCAAATGAGTCCTCCAACCCCGGGCAGGGCGGGAGGGACTGTCAGACTTCTACTGACTAAAATCCACGGTGTCCTTCAATAGCCCTTTATGTTTCGGGGTCACGGTAAGGAAATAAACCCGCGACCCCGGCAGGCAAAGAACAGTACCCTTTGCACGAGTTTTCACTCTTTTACTTTACAGCGAAAATTGACAATTTCAAATTGTCAAAGTTATTACGTCTCAAATACTGAAAACTCGTACTAAGGGTACATATTTGGATGAAAATTGTTGTACAGATAGTTTATTATAATCTGGATTAAGACATATCCCGATTTTATGAACGCGTGGGATATTTTTTAAATTTTAGTGCAACCGCGAATCCAACCGCGAACTCCCCATTAAATAAAAAAAAATAAAAACTACAAAATAGATTGGGATGGAACTTGCACAGGTAGTTTTAAACCTGGATTAACAGATAGGATACTTTTCATCCAGGTATGACGTTTCTACGGGATAATTAGCAACCTTCACACTGGCAACTAGGGATGGGCGTTGAATCAACGAACTAGTTGAATCAACCGTTGAGCTCCTGTCAACGTATTAACGTTAACTGAATATGAATCAACTAGTTGAATTCGTCAACGACGTTTATGAGTTGAACTCGTTCGTTCGTTCGTTCTCGTTAATTCAACGAGTGAATCAACTAGTTGAATTCGTCAACGACGTTTATGAGTTGAACTCGTTCGTTCGTTCGTTCTCGTTAATTCAACGAGTTGAATGTTGTTGTTGAACGTTATCTTCAACGTTGAGTGTTATGGTTCGATATCTTTAACGTCATAGATTGCGAGCGGTTGAATGAGTTGATTTTCGAAATATTTATTTTAAGAATAGTACATAAATATTGGTGGAGTTTGTTTAATTTTCCCAGTGTATTCTTTGAAATGTACTATTTTTTGAGACGCACGAGGTATAGCGAACAGCGCTCTGTGAAAAATGTTATAATAATATTTTTATTTCACACAATTTAAGATGTTAGTTTGTACATAAAACGTTTCCAATACAAAAATTGAATCAAATTTTAATGAATCAGCGGTTTACGTTGCAAGTTGACAGTTAAATTCGTCAACGAGATGAACACGATAACTCATTCAACTCGTTGACGAATTTAACTAGTTGATTAACTAGTTGATAAACGTGAATCAACATTAACGTTTCGTTGACGGAAAAACCGTCAACGACCCATCGCTACTGGCAACATTGTGGACATGAGTTAGTGGCTAAATAAGAGCTTTGAATATCTAAATTACACTCTTTGTAATATATTATAATATAGGTGAGGTATGTAAAAGTGTATTTCACTTTTAAGTCAGAGAAATGAACGCTGAGTGTACTAGATGTAATCTCTAATGGTAGGTACCAATAATAATAGGTAATTCAAAAGGTATATTTTTACTCGTAGAATTAATATTACAACTTTAAATACCTCGACATGTCTAAACAAAATCTAAACCCATTTGATTAATGACTTACGGTTAAGATTAATGATTTGAAGTTAAGAAAAATGACAAAACTTGTCCGGAAAATTAGAAAACTTGACAATGCAGGACAATATCAGTCGCGGCAGCTAAGATTTAACTAAAGGATAAAACACCAAAAAAAAAAAAATATATCTAAATAGGTATTTATAAAAAGAAATTAAAAGTAAGAAGAAATGTTACGCTACCATCGAGCAAAAAGAAAACAGGAGTGACAGATGCTCTACACTACGTTTATAAGTTGAAATGGAGATGGGCAGGTCACTAATGATACAAAATATAATGTACCTATATAACTTGACAAAAACCGCATAAATCGCCAGTACCCAAACGTAAAAAAAAACAACTATATACAGTCAACAAATCAAGCGAACACCTAATTAAAAACACCAAATAAAGCATTAATAATAGCAGAAAAACCGACTCACGGCTCCTTACTAAACTTGTGTAGGACTGGGGGTCTAAAATGGGTACTTTAGCTGAATCATAGTATGATTTGCGACTCGAAAGTTAGTTACCTTCTACCTATTTGTTCTATTAGTTACTTTAGCTATAGAAATGAATAGGTATTTCATTTCATTAATTATTTTATCGTAATTCATTTATAGACTGGTAAAAGGCAAAGGAGTGCAGTTTAAAGTTGGAATTGCAGAATTTTCGACATAAATCTGAAGTTATTTGCTTGAGCATTGAAATGACTGACAAAACCTTTAATTAATACAAGGTTTTATTATGCTTAAAAATTCACAGCATATTTGAGATAATATTGTTGACAATACATGACAAACAAAATTATAAGGAAAACAGTAATAGAGAAAAAGGAGCAAAGAGTTTTATATCATTCTCCCGCACTAATTTGTAATGTAATCTTCTAAAAATTTTGGTTGTCCTCTTAAGCGACTGGATCGTCGAGGCATCTCCTGTGGCGGAGATAGTGGTGGTAATTCTTCTTGAACTGGGTGTCCGCCATGATCAGATAAAGGCTCATTCAACCTTGTAGAAGGTGTGACGTCACGGCCTTCAGCTACAGGTGATGTAGGCGGTGTAACAAAAGAATTTTCTTCTTCACAAGTTTCTTGGGGAGCCGCCATATCATCTGATCCCAATGGTGCTAGATACCGATTTGAAACTGTAGTCTCTCGTCCATCGAGATATCTTATATGCGAATAATCTGGATTAGTGTGTAATAATTCCACCTCCTCGACTATAGGTTCATATTTATTTGATCTATTCAATTTCTTCAATAAGACTTGGCCAGAATTCGTAAGCCAAGTTGGTATAGAAACTCCGTTAGTAGATCTTCGGGGATGTCTAAACATTCGCTCATGCGGTGTGAAATTAGTAGTAGTGCAAAGTAGGGAGCGGATAGAATGCAAGGCTTGAGGCAGCACTTGCTCCCAGTTCTCGACTGATAAGTTTTTGGTTTTCAACGCCAGGAGTATTGTTTTCCAGAGAGTCGAATTCAATTTTTCCACTTGTCCATTGCCCTGTGGATTGTAGGCAGTAGTTCGACTTGTAGCGATACCTCTCTCATGAAGAAATTTTTGAACTTCAGCAGAAAGAAAAGCTGTGCCGCGATCCGAATGAATATAAGATGGAAAACCGAATGTCATGAATAGATTATTGAGATGTTTGATCACTGTTTTCGAGCTGACGTCATTACATGGAAAAGCGAACGGAAATCGTGAAAATTCGTCAATTAGAGTTAAAATGTATCTATTTGTCGTATTCGTAGGAACTGGGCCTTTAAAATCAATGCTTAAGCGTTCGAAGGGAGCTGTTGCTTTGATGAGTTTTGCTTGATGATCATTGGTATTTCGTAGGTATCTAGGCTTTATTTCTGAACAAATTCGACAAGAATTGGTCATATTTCTGACTTGTTCAAGAGAATATGGTAAATTCTTAGAACGTATCCAATGAAACATTCGTGAAATGCCAGGATGGCAAAGAGCTTCGTGAAGCGATATAAGTTTGGCTGTATGATTTTCTGTCGAGGCACAAACTCTAGACAAAGCATCAGCAGCGTAGTTTTCTTTACCAGGCCTGTAAACGATATCAAATTTATAAGCAGCAAGTTCCAACCGCCATCTCTGAATCTTCTCATTTTTAATTTTACTAGAATGTTTCATATTAAACATAAAAGAAACTGAACGTTGATCGGTGACCAAACGAAATTGCTTACCAATAAGGTAATGGCGCCATTTTCTTAAAGACTCTACGATAGCGTAAGCTTCTTTTTCTATAGCAGAATGGTTTTGTTCGGTTGGATTAAGGGTTCTTGAAAAGAATGCAACAGGCCTGGAGTCTTGCGTTAGCACTGCTGCGATAGAATGATCTGACGCATCAGTTTCGACGGTAAACGGTACATTTCCGTCGATCGCATGGATTGATGATTTGGCAATGTCGTGTTTTAGACTTTCAAAGCATTTAGTTTGATCGTTAGTTAAGGGAAAAGCTGTCGTTTTAGCAAGTGAGTGAATACGTTCTGAAAAATTAGGAATCCATTTAGAGTAGTGCGCGAACATGCCAAGTGTACGTCTGAGACTGGGTATGTCCTGTGGTGGTGGTAGTTCAATAAGTGGCTTCAGGCGCTCAGGGTCAGGTTTGATAATGTGCTTATGAATATTGTAGCCAAGAATATTAATATTATCGTGAGAAAATTTACATTTTTGCATACTCAATGTCAAACCGTACTTTTTAACGGCTGTTATAAAATGGTTCAAATTGCGATCATGTTCTTCACGAGTAAGGCCACAAATAGTAATGTCATCAAGGTAAGCATATGTTTTCTCAAGTTTTTCTTTTCTAATAATCCAGTCTATTGTTCTTTGAAAACTTGAGACGCCATTTGTCACGCCGAAAGGTATACGTCTGAACTGATATAAATTATTTAGAGCTTCAAAGGCAGTATACTTTCTTTCTTCGGGTAAAATAGGAACTTGATGGTAAGCACTTTGCGAAACTGATGCGTCAGATCATTCTGGCCGTAGATATTTATCCATATTTTATTTACTTAAGCATAATAAATTGAAATGACTGACAAAACCTTTAATTAATACAAGGTTTTATTATGCTTAAAAATTCACAGCATATTTGAGATAATATTGTTGACAATACATGACAAACAAAATTATAAGGAAAACAGTAATAGAGAAAAAGGAGCAAAGAGTTTTATATCAAGCATGTTTAAAAAACCTTTTATATAAAGCCATGAGAAAAAACGCATTAGAAAAATTATGAAGTAGACCATCCTTATTTTCTTAACTTATTCCGTCGCTTATTTATTACTTTCACGATTCTGCTAAAATAGCCTTTTTAAACCAGGCTTTTATCAAATGCGCTGTTTGTGTGACGTTTCATCCCATTTGGCGCGCCTCCAAGTTCCGAGAGTGAACGAGTGAACGACTGAACTAATCAGGCCTTTTAAAAAGCTGTTGAGCATACTCAATATACGAGAGGCTTTAGATAGACCACACTTAGGTGCTTTGGTAATACATTATAAGCTCGTTTTTGTAAAGAGGCGTCGTCGTGTGTGAAAATGGGTTTTTAATTTTCAGCGTTATTTTTTTATGTACGCTGTGTCGCGCTTATAAAATCTAGTCTTTGACAGTAGATGAGGTGAAAGGAGTGTATAAGGATAGTTTTCTAGTTTTTTATTCATTTAAATGTCTTGAAAATTAAGTGAGATTTTTGTAGAGCTCCGTCGTATTTTAGATAATGGTAAGTAGGAGTTGCGAGGACAAGGACTGAATAGATTGTAGCGACAGCACGAAAGGAGTGGCTGAACTTGGTTAGGGACAGAAAGAAGTGGAAATCTTTGGAGGAGGCTTTTACCGAATTTTATCAACAATGTCACATAATTGTATGGACGCCCCATACAAATGTGACATTGTTGATACAATTTATTGCAATTTGATCTCATTTAATTATTTATTGTTCATGATTAATGTTATTGAATATTACCTAATGAATGTAATTTTTTAAAATTTATGTTTAAATGATTTAAACATAATACAAAGGCTAATAACATATCCACCCTTGCGAAGCCGGGATTGGCTGCTAGTTTTACAATAATTCTGAATTTAAACTCCAGTTCCAATAAATAATTCCCGAAGCGGGATCTGAGTGGGGTATTTAAGATTCGGGTGCTGCTACCTGTCGAGCGCTCGGCCACTCGGGTAGTTAGTCGGGTAGTTGCAAAAACTGCGCGCGCGCACGCTCCCACGCTCGCCGAACAGGGTCGTCGACCTCGCCGCCTTGCATCGATGCTAATTTGACGAATATTGACTAGTGTGATAACGACGCCGACGCCCGGTTCTACGCGAATTTCTGAACGATATCAGTTAGAGATGGATTTTTGCTGTTTGCCGTTGTTGTGAATGATTTTGAATAATGTGTTCGAGATATTAATTTATTGCAGTAGGTTGTTTGGTCATTAACCTCTGCCAATTGGCAAATTGAATGATTCTGATGCTCTTGAGTAATAGTCTGCGCTTATCTCTACTGGATTGAGATAGACGAAGATTTTTTCTCAATAGTTAAGCTTAACTTGAGGGAGCCGCACAGGCCGATCTTCCAAGTTAAGCCGCGCTTGCCGAGGTTGGTCTGTGGATGGGTGACCTGTCATAGCGAGTTTCCTCCGTGCCTCGGAAAGCACGTAAAACCGTTGGTACCAGCTGTCATTTGTAGATCTTTGACAGTCGTTACTGTTTTTTATCTACCTTTATCTGTTAACAGATCTATTAGATAGATAGACATACCTAGATAGTCCGTGTTTTAGTTTTTAGATAGTCTTACTACTATTTATGAATTTGCAACGCCTTTTTTGTATCGCCTGTGAGTAATCCTGTAATGGATGAAAAAAGCCTGTTTTTACGACTAAAATATCATGTCGTGTCATCTTTTGAAGGTTCATTATAATTTGAATTGTCTTTCTGCCGTTTTAATTATGAAATAACATTGTCATTTCCTTGCCTTAAAATTTCACGACGAATTTTCTTTTACTTTTTAATTTTTCCGGTAACTGACGGGAAGTTGTTTGCCCAAGAGCAGTTCCTTGCATAATAATTTATGGCCAATTAAAATCTTTGTTTTTTAAAAAGGTTGTATGATCTCATCTTTCACAAAAAGTAACCTGCCTAATTGGTTTCCATATCTTTATCGGTCGGTCGGTATATCGGTTGGAAATGAGCGTCGGATGTACTGAATCCGAACGCCGTAGGTTCGAATCCTGCCCGCGGATCGATTTTTTCCTTTCCTAAGAAAATCTTTGGTTTCCATATCGTTTGCATGTCTTTACTAAAGTTATTTTTTTTAACCCTACTGTAATTTTTCCTGGTACCAGCTTGATGACCTATGAAATTTTGCGCTTGTAGGTAGGTACTGTTAAACTTGTTCCCACCAGTCCCCGTAACGTTAACGGGGCTGATGGGAAAAATAGTTACATGGACACTGCTTGCAATGGGCGGATGACACAAATAAAGCATACTGCGTATAAGATATTTTTAAGGAAACGAAAAAATTCAGATTGCGAACAGGACTCGAACCTGCGTCTTCAGGATAGGTAGGTACTCCAGACGCCTTAACCAACCAGGCCATCGCAACCACTACTCACAAAGCTGAAATTTCTCATTCCCTTGTTTTTTGAACGCTGTTTACACGTTTTTCGTTTCCTTATAAATATCTTTCCGAAGACGCGTCGCAGGCGTTATTGCGTACAAAAAATACTACGTATAAGCCGATAACACCCTGTATTATAGTTCTAACTGTTTTAGAAACTTTAGAGCTAAGTTGCGTTGCAAGCGTTGCTGGTTGGCGATTGATTGGCTATCCTCAGCCAATCAATCGCCAACCAGTACATTGCGTGCGACAACCATGTCAAATGTTGTTCACTACGCAGTTATATGACTCCGCTTACACGCACCACACCGCTACGCTAGCTAGAGTGGTAAAACGACTTTATAATCCATTTAAAATGGTCCAAATTATCCATTAACTACCTAGGCTTTTTCCCAACTATATTGGGGTTGGATTCCAGTCAAACCAAATGCAGCTGAATATCAGTATTTTACATGGAGCGACTGGCTATCGGACCTCCAGAAGCCAGTAACTGCGGGTAATACGATACCCCATGGTAAGACTTGGTCAGACTTTAGAATTTCTAATAGTAGCGGCTGTCAAAGATCTACAAATGACAGCCGGGACCAACGTGCCTTCCGAGGCATGCAGGAATGACATCGCTATGAAAAATGGTCACCCATCCACAGTACAACCTCGGCAAGCGCGTCTTAACTCGGAAGACCCGCGATCTCTTCTTTAGACTGGGTATTTTAAAGCGAAAAACAAAAGCTTTATATTATTTCGATGTTTTGTCGATTGAGCGTCAAATGCAATTCTTTTGATATACATTACTTGAAATGTTCAACAAGTGTTTTAATTTATTTCCCAGACGCTTAAGACGCGTTTCTATTTCGCAAGTCTTGCATACAAGTATGACATATCATTGGTTACCTACTTACTTGTCACTTGAATGTAGGTATGTGTAGCTATGTTCAAGTTGCACACAATTTTTAAATTGTATTAGTACAAGTAACTTGTATCATGAAAAAGCGTTCTTAACGAAGTTGAAGAATGAAGCAATACTTAGAATAACATACAGTTTCTTAAAATAAAAAAAACCGGCCAAGTGCGTGTCGGGCCACGCACAGTGTAGGGTTCCGTAGTTGCCCATCAAAATACTTATGCGAACTAACTAAACTGATTCGCTGAATTTAATTTTAAAAAGAAGAATTTCCAAAATCGATCCAGGAGTCTTTGAGAAATCGGGGAAAATACATAAGAAGAAAGATTACAACGAATTTAGAACCTCCTCCTTTTTTGAATTTAGTTAAAAATAGTTGATGATAAAAACCTACCTATCCCCAAAAAACATACCGTAAAAGCATCTATTAAAGCTATAAAAATAAAGTTGACAAACTTACATTTGCAGTTGTATCCGATACATTTTGTTTAAGAAAATATGATATCAAGTACATTTTATAAGTTGGTCGACTATTACTCGTAAAATTGTAAAGCCTACTTAGTCATGATAATTTTCTTTTAAACTTCGTTATATGTACTACTATTGTGATTTTTTTCACACCCCCAAACATAACCGTTTAGCTGGTAGAGGGGGGGGACACTCGAATCGAGCAAAATTTAGCACTTTAAAGCTTAATATTTCACAAACGAATTTTTTTATCAAAAAATTGTTAATGGAAACTATCATTATTTTTTAAAGACCTATTTAATGATACCCCACACTAAGGGGTACGCGAGAAAAAAAAAATCCTCACTTTGCGTGTAAGTACTGGAGGTACCCTAAAAAAAAATATTTTACTAGATTTTATTTTACCACTTTTTCGGCACAATAAATCCGTATATTTACACCAAATTACAGCTCTCTAGTACTGTGCGTCTCTGAGCTAAACTGCGGACAGACGGACGGACGGACGGACGGACGGACGGACATGGCGAAACTATAAGGGTTCCTTGTTGACTACGGAACCCTAAAAAATAATGCATCTAGTTACTCGGTTCAATTAAAATCACACAGAATTGAAATCGAAGTAGTGAAACTTAAACGCAAGTCATTTTAAAAGTTGCCATTTCATTAAACTAATGGCCGAAGTGGTGGTTACTGGCAGGTTTTAAGTGTTACCAAACCACGTTCCAGATAGATATTTTCCTGCACATTTTCATTTATTTGTAACTCACGGGTACCCTCCCCCATTCCCCCCTGTCTCAACTGTCAACGACCTTTGGAAGGAGATACCATAATCGATTGAAGGTACCCTTCGGGTGTCTCCTTGGGGGATTAAAGGTGTGGCGATTATCTTTTATTCAAAATGTTGATCCTTATAAACATTACGCCTCTGTAATCCCTGAAGGGTTAGGGTAGATAAGGATGTCTTCAATACAAGGTACATTCATATTTGGTATGTTATGTATCCCAGAGCAGTGGTAAGGCTTTGACTTACGAGTTGTAGGTTGCGGGTTCCAACCCAGCCAGTCTTATTACTTTGTGTCATTTATTTAACTATCGTTGCTCTCAAAACGGTGAAGGAAAACATTGTGAGGAAACTGGTGACATGTCCTAGAACCAAAAATGCGATGATTATGTATCTTCCAACCTTAACGGGGCTCGTGTGGTGGATAGGACAGACCACCTCTCAGAGAGAGAAGGCCATTGTCCCAGCAATGGGAAACATAATGTTGATTATGATGCTGATGATAATCAGATCCCAGAGCTTAGTATTATCGACAGGGTATTAAATATACTTCGTGGCTGCTATTTAAAAATGACTGATGGTTAAACCTATGAACTTATCCATAGAGTGAACAGACAGACCTTGGCAAGACTTGCTCACCTAGACAAACGCTGCTTAACCTTGCTCCCCCATCCAAAGACATACCTCACCAACCACTACCGTTGATAATATCTAGACCACCGAGGAAAAAAGTTAGAAGCATTTTTACGAAAACAAAACAACAGCGTAACACCTTTCCGAAGTCAAAGTGAAGTTTGAAGCAATAAACGGATGTAGGGCTTAGTCCACGATAACGCAAGGTACACGCGAGTGAAGTCGTTTTCACTTTTATTTACTTAGGCGCCTAAATGTTTTCATTCCGACCTTTTAAGTGAGGCGGCCGGGCGCAAAGCAAACTCGTTCGGTGCAAGCCAGTAGGTAAGTCAAACGTTTTGTAAACTGTTACCGTGTGGACTGGGGCTTACGCATTGAGGGTGAAAACGAACGTCGTGAGTCGACTGTGGGTGAAACTTCGAATGTGGGTTGTGCTTGTGACCTAGAGTCGCGTAATTTGCGCTGTATGTGGTTTCATACTAAAGTCTGCTTTGTGCCATGTGAGGAGGCTAAATGAATGCAGACTAACACATTACTTTTGATTATTTCTGTATAGTAATTATGAGCCTATGTTTTATATTATGCAATATGCGACATTTTTATCGACAACGAGTATGAATGCCATTCTAATAAAAATTCACAGCATGATTTTTCCTCACATATATGCATAAGAAAAAACGCAAGCATCTGTAAATTCAGACTTAAAAAAAAATCTCTTGAACAATTTGTTTTTAGTCGCTTGTCACTAGCCCTCGATAAACGTATTTAAGTACAAAAAAAAAAACAACAGAAAAAGGTTTAGTCTTTTCACTGTTCGCAATCTAATGCATTTTAAGTTATTAATCTATTATAAATAAATTCTGTTCATTCATTATCTCTTTCAACTCAGACAAAATAAAGGTGATAATATGGATCACAAATCATATAACAACACCCGTTTGTACTCACCCTTAACTTACTAAGTTTTACGTAATGACAATTTAGCAACAGTTTTAGTTGTACCGAGCGTGTAACTACGTAATTAATTGTAGTTTTAGAAGTTTCATTTTGTTGGTGAACCGAAGCTTTTATATAAGTATGTACATTACACACATGAAATATGGTCTATGCATAAACTATTTATTATTTAATACCTGTTCTTTTGATATAGGTAACATTCGTTCCTGACATTTAGGAGTGAAAACAGTGTTACATATTTCGTAGAGATAAATGGGGAGCTAGCGAGGGATCAATCACTTAGTCCGTACCTTCATATTTTATGTATTTGGGATGTTATATTACTATAGCAGTCATAACATAACACGTTGCTCGTAACAAATAAAATGTTCATGCCCGAACTAGGATACAGAACTGGGAAACCCCCAGTCCCGACAATCACGGGATTTCCCGGTTTTTTTAGTAACTAAAAAAAAAAGATTAGAAACTGAACTGAACTGAAAAGACCAAGAAAACCACATAAAGAACGGGGACTTACGTGACTGGAATAAAAACGTTACTTTTCATGGATTTCTCGGTTCCATTTAGGTCTCTCCCGAAAATCCCGGTTCTTCCAACAGGAACTGGTTTTTGATTCCCTAGCCCGAAAATTTCGGGGAGAGGCCACGCACATCAATTTCAAAACACATTTGCCAAAAAAATAAAAATGTCATTAAAACCATAATCACATCAACGGCAAAACTAAAAAGAAAACCGAAAAATACGGCGCATAAGCAAACTTTAAAAAAACAAAACAGCAATCTGGCGAAAAGTTTTTGAGCTCAAATTCCATCATACGAGTTCTTGATGTATGGTCTGATGAAACAATTTTTTTCTCCTTCAAAAATGCAGTTACTGTGTAACGGATAAAAAGTGGTAATTGTGCCAAAGATGGACGTTGCAATTTTCGGTCGGTTGATCGTTTTTGCCACGGCCGGGAGCCGGATCCGCCGAATGTCGTGGTAATTGCGTCGCTGCCGACATGACAAACCACTTTGAGACTACCCATCTTTGAATGTTGTACCTCTGGGATATTTATGGGTATATGGTATATGTTATATAGGTAGGTACGGTGGTGTACAGGTTGGGGAAGATTAATATGGATAGATAGATGCTGTGTTGTTTGCTACATTTCTGAACGTAGCATATTCAATATTTACTTTATTGCATTATGGTGTTACATAAAGTAGAACTAAATGATTATAATTAGCAAATTGTAGACGTGGCACCTTAAGTTTACTTTCATAATCTAGACAGTTAGTCTAAAAAATACTTGAAAATATTATAAATTTAAAAACTATAAGTTTGGTTGATTGAAAATTCATATGTAAATCCATTCAGGATGAACGAGTTGTGTAAAGGGCTGCACGAGTGCACGGATCTTGATATAATTTCTGATAATATTTAGTTATAGATAGATTTTAGTCTGGAATGACCCATAGAATACCGTGTATCCTGGAATTAATTCCACGGCCGAAACCCCTGCAACAACTAGCACTAGATATATTATCTTCTATTCAAGTTTATTATTTTCTATGTTCAGGTAAGTATAAAACTTAGGTAGTAAACAAAATTATCATTTTGAATATAAATTAAGGTGATTAAAATCGAAACTACATAAGTTTCGATCTAATTTCAAGTTTTTAGTACACAGTCCTATTTATTACGAGATTTGGCCTCTAGCTCTATTAAACTTCACTAAAAGGATTAATTTCAGTCGAAACTATTAAAACTTTGAAAGTTTAAGCTATAAAGCTGCAAAACTACGGTGAACTGTGGAAATAGAGGCTGTAAACCGATGTGAAAAAACTTAAAATTTTTAGTGATTGAAGTAAATGTGTGAATAATTAAATATTCTGAATAATTACTCGACCGAAACCGTAAGGAACAGTAAAATAAACCAGTTGGACCCAGTTAAACAGTAATCAAACTCAGCATTTATTTCAATTGCACTATTGCAGCCACTTTGAGTTGTCAAAATTGTCAAATACTCGCAGGTTAGTACGATTTACGTTAATAATATGTTTAGATTTTTTTAAAGCGGTTGTTTACTCATTTTTAATAAGCACTGAAATAGCAGAGAAATTACTGCTCATTAGAAGTCAGTCTGATTAATGAAAGGTCATTAATGTGAGTAGATTTTTCACTAATTTTAATAAAGTACCTAAAGAAAGCGATAAAAGTATCTTAAGTGCCTTTATCATTTATACAAAAAAGTAACATGAAAAATTATACTTCCAGGGCAATAAAGATTTAATGTCGAGCAACACGAAGAACCAGAAAAATTACGCTTTAAATGATATCTAGTATCATTATCAGTGTAATTACCAATTCCATTATACGAGTACCAAACGACACAAACAAAAATTATCACTCACCTTCACGATAATCCTAAGCGTACAAATCGTACGCTATTAATCTCATTACTTTATAAGTTTATACCATCGAAATAAACAAAACATAAACTCAAGCCTTCTTCCCTTGGGCGTAGGCAGAAACTACAAAGCCCTATCTGCTAAGATCCTTTCTTTTTACCTGGCAAAATCATCAAATTAGTCCTCCCTCCCAGGGCAGGGTGGGAGGGACTGTCAGACTTGTACTGACTAAAATCCACAGTGTCTCTCAATAGCCCTTTTGCGTTCCGAGGTAACGGTAGCTCGTTAGAGCCGCGACCAATCTGCTGCGATCCTTACACACTCTTTTCATCTCATCCACATTCATACATCTAGTCATACAAGCATGCCGATTGCGAGTTCTACGCCCTCGACCTTTCTGAAGCACTTCACCAATAACCTTATTGGTGGAGGGGACACCCTATAGGAAGACGGAAGGCCTTCACTGAGGTCAGAGAAGGCCTTCCGTATTCCTAGGGTGTCCCCTCCCGAAGTCCCCACCTACCTCTGTCTTATAGACCTCTTTATAACATTTATCAGAAAACCGGCGCTGTGACAAATGTCGCAACACATGCTGAGGTAGGAGCCTTTTAGCCTCGCACAGGACTAAATTGTATTTTATTTATTTTTGTTTTGTGTGGATTTACCTTTTGTTTTGCTTTTATTAATTTGTTTGTTTTAATTCATCTAATTTTGTTCTGTCCTGTATGTTCCAATAAATCTCTTTTCTTTCTATCATGTTTTAAAATTGGAACATCGAGATTTACGAGATTTGTGAGATCTCTGAGATCTACGAGAACAGTGGGAACTCGCATTTTTCTCATGCAAATCCAAACACGGGTAGTGGAATAGTAAAAATCTGTTTTCTATTTCAAGAGTGAACTCCGTGGTTGCAAGCTATGCAATATAACGGAACTTACGGATCCAAGATTTTCTTTTTAAACAAACGTTTATTTACATTGCTTCGTGCACTTACTGGTATTTGTTTTTGTGTATTTTAGCTTTGTACCAGTATTTAATTTTGTAAAACCACTTAGGGCGATTTGTTTGATCAGTAGTTAAACTAGCAATTAGTTAAATCCTAAACATGTTATAATCATTCGTTAAAATACATTTAGGCATTTTTCATTAGTAGGATTTTAACAAAAGTTGCCTCAACTACTGATCAAACAACGTGCCCTTAATGGTCTAAGCGCCATGTTTGATGAACGCCATTCATTTTCGAACTCGTTTTTGTTTAGTTTAAGTGGTTTATATTTGTAATGGATTTAATTATTTTAGGAATGGATGGCGTTTAAAGAAGTTATTGTTATAATTTCAAATTGAATTAAATGAGAATTTAGAGTGAATTTAGAAGCTTTTAGTCCAGTCATTAAAGCCAAAACCCGAAAATAATTAGTAACACGCTGAAATTTTAAGGGGTTCTTAAGGAAGGTAAAATAACATACCGGGTGATTTTGCAGCGTTCTGGGGTGTACGGAAAGGGTTGAAAAGGGGTGAAAAGGTGTTTTTTGCTAATAACTTTGCCAAAAAAATTAGTAACACGCTGCAAATTTGGAATAAGGTTTTTCTTACGGTTTTGTAACGTGTATTAAATTTGCAGCGTTTTGCAACACACGGAACATTGTTTTTTTTTCAAAACAGTGCAATTAGTTAAAAACAGGGGTAAGAAAATTAGTAACACGCTGCAAATTTGGAATTAGGTTGTTCTTACCGGTTTGTAACGTGTATCAAATTTGCAGCGTTTTGCAACATACGGAACATTGTCTATTATTAAAAAAAAATGAAATTATTTAATCACACTGGTGAAAAAAAATTGTAACTCGCTGTAAATAAGTTGTTTTTACCGTTTCGTAAGGTATATCAAATTTGCAGCGTTTTATAACAAATCGAACATTGTTTATTATTAAAAAAACAGTGCGATATACGTTACGAAACGGTAAAAACAACTTAATTACGAATTTACAGCGAGTTACAATTTTTTTTCACCCGTGTGATTAAATAATTTCATTTTTTTTAATAATAGACAATGTTCCGTTTGTTGCAAAACGCTGCAAATTTGATACACGTTACAAACCGGTAAGAACAACCTAATTCCAAATTTGCAGCGTGTTACTAATTTTCTTACCCCTGTTTTTAACTAATTGCACTGTTTTTAAAAAAAAAACAATGTTCCGTATGTTGCAAAACGCTGCAAATTTAATACACGTTACAAAACCGTAAGAACAACCTTATTCCAAATTTGCAGCGTGTTACTAATTTTTTTGGCAAAATTATTAGCAAAAAACACCTTTTCACCCCTTTTCAACCCTTTCCGTACACCCCAGAACGCTGCAAAATCACCCGGTATGTTATTTTACCTTCCTTAAGAACCCCCTAAAATTTCAGCAAGTTACTAATTATTTTCGGGTTTTGGCTTTAATGACTGGACTTCATGAATTTTAGATAATTTTAAGACAATTCGTTGGAAAACTTTTTAAAGTCTACCATCCGTACGAAGCGTGATTTCCCATCGGGTAAAATTACAAATCTCTGCGCAATTTTTCATCCCATGATAAATGTTTTTAAAATAAAAAAAAATAATTGAAAAACAAAATCTTAGCGCGTTCTTACTTTACATATCTTTGCAGATCTTTTTTAATAGAACAAATTTTTCTTCTTTTCATTTTTATTATTTCTCAGATATATCGTGGCTGATTTTACAAACATTTGACAACTCAAACATTTTTCTGTGTGAATCAAACACGCGACAATGATTTAGCGCAGTAGTCAATCGCACAGTTGCGGCGCCAACCGTTTCAAAGTTGAAAGAAAGATCTCGGAAAATCTACCGTAGTGCTCGCGCGAAGTAAGAAAAATCACAAAGGCAGAGTTTTAAACTTCTAACTCTAGTGGTCTATGGAACCAATCTATTAGTATTATTATTTTTCGTATACATATTATATTTTGATATCCATTTTTACATTTTGATAGAAGAAATCATTATTATGCTCACTTTGGGCCCCACCAGAAAACCAGCGCTGTGACTAATATCGCAGCACATGCTGAGGAGCCTTTTGGCCTCGCACTGTACACACGGCTACACATCAAGCTATACAAAACCAGTTTGTCTTGGACTCGCTTTATGTGATCTTTCCGCACATTCAACCATCAGCTTATACTAGTTTTGCATAGCTTGATGTGTAGTCGTGTGTACTAAATAATTTTTTTATTATTGTTTTGTGTGGGTTTACCTTTTGTTTTTCTTTTATTAATTTGTTTGTTTTTTTTCATGTAATTGCTTGTTCTGTCCTGTGTATTCCAATAAATCTCTTTTCTTTCTTTATGCCTAGCCTTTTCCCAATCATGTCAGGGTCGGCTTTCAGTTGTACCGGAAGCAGCCGAATTTCAGCATTTTAAATAGAGTTTTGCCTACCTGACCTCCACAACCCACTAAATGGGTATTACGATACTTCTTTTTAAGACCGGCTGTCAGACTTTGAGCAGTGGTAGCCTAGTGGTATAGGCTCCGACTTACGAGTTTAAGCCATGGGTTCAAACCCAGCCAGGCACATTACTTTGTGTAATTTATTTCATCACCACTGCTCTCAAAACGGTGGAGGAAAACATCGTGAGGAAACCGGCATATCCTAGAACTAAAAATTCGAAGACATGTGACATCTACCAACCCGCACTGGGCCCGAGTGGTGGATTATGGCCCGATCCCTCTCACAGAGAGAAGGCCTGTGTCCAAGCAGTGGGAACATTATAGGCTGATGATGACGACTTTCAAGCTTTGGACTGTGATTACCGACTGTTAAAGATCTACAAATGACAGTCGGGAACAACGGTTTTACGTGCTTTCCGAGGCATGGAGGAAACTCGCTACATAGTCGCTATTATGATGGTATTTTGATAAAAAGGAAACTTAATATTTCATTTTACCCCCACGCAACGCAATTACGTTCAATATCATGTAAACAGAGTGAGGCTTCGGGGGGTAATAAATATTAGCTCCCTGTGCCACGACACAATGGCGGAACAAGCCTCCATTTTCCCCTTGAGCACATATTATCCTCGTATATGGAATAGTGTGGGCTTGGATGGGAAATAGTACTCGAGTGTATTTTGTTAACCATTAAATAAATATATTATAGTACTTATCGAGAAAATACAAGCTATATTTCCGACGTTTTTAAACACTCACTTTTTCTCTAGGAATTTCTGCTTATTTCCGTTTTTAAACACTCAATTTTGACATCATCCATCTCTAGGAATTTCTCCTGTATCGCGTGAGTGCATTTACAAACATAGAAACAGACATACACAAACACCTAGCTAGACCCACCTGGAACTACATCTTGTAGGTCACACAAATATTTGTTCTGTGCAGGGATCGAAGCCGCGATACGCTGCACCAACTGTTCATACTAATAATCTATCTATCTAATATCTTTAAACGAGCAATTCTTGTATATTTATTTATATATAATCAGGATCTCGGAAACAGCTCCAAGGATTTTCATGAAAGTTACAGTTTAGGGGTTTTACCGGCTCAAGGAATCGATTTATCAAGGTCAAAGTTTCGAGAAAAGCTCGGTTCCCAAGATGTAGACATGCTCGGTCAACTAGATATTATAAATAATCACACAAATATTTGTTCCGTACGGGAGTCGAACCCGTACAATCGAATAATATCGTTAGACGTATTATCCCGGTAGGTACAAACTTCCCAGATTGTTGTCTTATCTCCACACAGGTAAAACCATATCGCAAAGCAAGTTTTCTATAAGTTTCCGTAAATGATGTTTCTTGTTACAAAGAAAAAGTTACGAACAACTTCTCAAAGAAAACTGGACTGAATCATAGTTATGGGTCAAGTTTAACCATTAATTATTTGTTTATGTGTTATATAATTACCTACATAATGAACGAAAGTAAAAATAAACTAGTATTGATAGTTTTCACCACAACAACTAATTAAACTTGTGTTGCTAATTGCCATAAATAAAGACACATGTCTTTTTTTATAGAAATTGAAGATTAAAAATTTAACTACCCTGCGTTTTTCAAATTAAAACAGTATCAGTATAAAGAGGTTACTGGGGTAAGTACCTATTACCCCAAATAAATCCACTGATAGCTCGCTCGCACATTATAAAAGCAACCGCGTTAACCCTCCATCTTCCTTCAGTAATTCTATTCTTACAACTCCATTTCCGACAATAACAGCTTCACAGACTTAGGGTGCTTTTCCACTAAGATGTAATAGTATAATATTCCACTACTATCACACAACGCCATCTTGTCCCACGCTAAGCAGAGCTTGTGTTATGGGTACTAGGCAGGCAACTTATAAATAGTCTCGTAATCGAATTATGTTAAAACAATTGAATAGGTATTTATTTAATGCCAGATTTAATTTATATATTTTTACAAATTATTTATAACCAATTTTGAAGTAGTTACACAGAATTTATAATAGTACCTTGGTAGTAAGAAGTACGTAAATAGCAAAAAAACATTGTATAATATTACCATTATATATCACTTAATTAATGGAAAGTTATACTGACAACGTAGCTTATCGCATACTTATGTGGAAAAGCACCCTTATAGAGAAAAAATACACCAAGTATTAGCTACCTATCCCCTTTATCTCTTCGCGGAAGTAGTAAAAGTCGCGTGAAAATAATGTATGGCATGTAAGCGGATAAGACTCGGCTTAGAATGAGGGAGGCGCCGCGGGTTGAACATAGTGCATTAGTGAGGGAACTGATAAGAGACACTGCACTGATAGCGATGAAAGTTTGCGTATGGCACAACTCAGGCCGCTGTAATGTTAAGGCCATGGATATTGTAGTGTATCTATTAAATACCTAGATAAAATAATATGTAAACACTATCATTTCAAAATCAAATAGTTTATTTCAAGTAGGCCCATTACAGGCACTTTTAAATTGTCAAAAGACAAAAGTAAAATAAAATAAGTACTTTAAATAGTTACGGTGCTACAGTCACAAGACATAAAAACTGTGGAAGTACCGTAGATGCCCATTCCAAGAAGTAGATCTCTATGGAGAAGAACGGGCAAGAAACTCCATGGACACTCCTTTTCAATCGCCAAAATTATAACAAAACCTTTGTTACATCATTCAACTTGAGATGAAAAATGTAGCAAGTAAAAGTGTCGATAGGAAATTAATGTAAATAAAGACAATTCAATAAAATTATAAATAAAACTTTTGACTCACATGATTGTAGTAGATCCTGGCCAATACTTCATGTGAAAGTGAGCCAGTGAGATAAAAAAAGCAAACAAAGGATACTAAAAGGTAAAACACTAATGACATGAGTACCCAAGAAGGCCTAGAAATGTGGATTATGGCCCACATCCCTCTCACAGAGAGGATGCCTATGTCCCAACAGTGGGGGCATTTATAGGCTGATGATGATGATCATTTAATTTTGATGACTTCCCAACATCAAAAAGCACCATCGTCTGTCATATTAAATGTTTTTGAAATTGTGGAATAATCAAATGAAATATAAGTTAAAGGAAAAGGGACTACCTAACCAAAATAAACATGAAAATATATATGAATGAAATATAAAGTGGCGGTGTGTAATTTGATGGCTTAAGAAAAATAAATAATATACGACGTACGTCTGTCGAATTCAAACGTATCTACGTAATAAGCATCTTCGTAGACTCACATTAAATTTATCTAAAAATACTACAAATAAAACATTTCAAGTACAAAGTTATTCAATATGTATTCATAAATAAGGCAAAGTTCACAACCGATTAAACACGGGAAGCAGTAAGATGCGATTAGGAGTAACATAAAGTGAGTGAGCATCGCCCACACCCCCATATGGCCCACGAGTGAGTGAGTTCCGAGGCATTATCACGAGTTTTCATACTGGCGTAGAGTACGCGTCACCACCCGTGACTTGCGGAAAATTCATGGTACTACTTACAGTTTTTTTTTATTGTAATTTGATGTATTACATGGACACTAGCGCAGAGTCTAAAGGTGGCGCGGATTCTAAATTAAATTGATAGCCAAAAGTAATAGTTCATCATCGTACACTAAAGGCATACTTTTTCATTTTGCTTAAAAACGACTTAATATTTCAAGTACGGGCTAATACCTACGTAAATTCTAAAGATTTGTTTTACCTTATATCGTACTAGTATCTATCTAATATCTTTAAACGAGCAATTCTTGTTTATTTATTTAAAATCAGGATCTCGGAAACGGCTCCAAGGATTTTCATGAAAGTTACAGATTAGGGGTTTTTCGGCTCAAGGAATCGATTTATCGAGGTCACAGGCTCGACAAAACCAGATATTTTATATTATGACGTCAATTCGACGAAAAGTTAAAAGCGCTATTTGGAATTGCTTAGGTAATTTTTTTCTATGAAATTACCGTTTACGTCCCCGTTTACATTGCGTCAGTCGCAAAAACGTGAAAACTCGTGATAGAGCCTCCGCTGGGGGCTCGGTACTGATACGATTACCGCATTACCCTCAAATGGAGCCGCTCTACCGATCAATGGGGGAGTACTATGACCTCCTGTGTGGAAGAATTGACGCCTGCGGGCTGTCAAAATGAGTTTATACTCGTAATCGAGTAAGTAAATGGTTCGTTGACACTGTAACATTGTTTTGACATTTACTACCGACGAGTTTTCGGTCACTGCGTTCGTATACGGGTTATTGTCACGCTAAAGAAAGATTAGATAAATTCCCTGTTCTTTATGGATTATAGTGTTATATTTAGCAAATTGTTGATGAAGGTATTTTCGAGATATATTTTTCTCTAGATTTTCTCTGAATATGCACCATTTTTTTTTAAATATGCATTCATCATCATCATCATCATCATCCGCCTATAAATGTTCCCACTGCTGGGACACAGGCCTCCTCTCTGTGAGAGGGAGTGGGCCATAACCCACCACGTGGGCCTAGTGCGGGTTGGTGGATGTCCCATGTCTTCAATTTTTTTGTTCTAGGACATGCCGATGTTTTCCTTCACCGTTTTGAGAGCAGTGGTGATGAAATAAATTACACAAAGTAATGCGCCTGGCTGGATTCGAAGTTTTGAATCCACGACCTACAATTTGCAAGTCGGGACCGATACCACTGAGCCACAACTGTTCTAAACATAATTTCAAGTAATTCTGATTATTTTTTATTTATTTAAGCTGCTAACATTTAAAAGCACTTCCAGCCTTTTGCTGCACAGTAATGGTCAACCAGTAGTTTAACCTAGTTAGAGCTAACTTCATCTAGGTTAAACTGGAAGCTGCTCGTAAATTATTACATTAACTGCTTTCCTGCTAAACGCATGCATATTTTAAAATGCAATTTTAGTTTTATTTACATGGACATGGTAAAAAATACGTTAAATATAATTATATTTTAAGAACATGATAGAAGGAGGATAGAAGGAGGAAGGTGAAGCCTTTGCCCAGAAGTGGGGCAAAGAAGCAGTGGTGAGCAGTGGTGGCCCAGTGGTATCGGTCCCGACTTACGAGTTGTAGGTCGTGGGTTCGAACCCCGTCAGGCGCATTTCTTTGTGAAATTTATTTCATCACCACAGCTCTCAAAACGGTGAAGGAAAACATCGAGAGGAAACCGGCATGTTCTAGAACCAAAAATTCGAAGACATCTACCAACCCGCACTGGGCGTGGTGGATTATGGCCCCCTCCCTCTCACAAGAGAGGAGGCCTGTGTCCCAGCAGTGGGAACATTATAGGCTGATGATGATGATGGGGCAAAGAAGAGGCTAAGATTCGCATTCTACATTACCCGCTTAAGATAATCATCTCATCCCTAAATGGCAATCCCACACGTCCGTACCTACATACAAGTGATAACATTGTAATTCAGATACTAATTAAGATTAAATCCTTAAGAGCGTATATTCCGAAAGTTGGCAACGTCGCAAATGGTTGTCAAATATTTTTTTTTTTCCTTTTATTATTTGCAATCGGTCGTGAGACCATAAGCGAATTCGTTCTTTGACAAATGTTCGTTGTCAAATATTAACAAGTTTTAATTTATTTAGCATTGTTACTGAATGAAAATAAGAAATATGGCTCTGTAGTGCACTAAAAATTGATAAGGGAATGCAATAATTAATATCGTAACACCGAATATATAGTTTTAGATGTAAAAAAAAGCATTTGGAAGCTTTCCAAATGCCTTTTATACACCTGAAACGGTTACAACATCAAATTCAGTGTTTTAATTGCATTCCTATATCATTATTTATGTGCACTACAGAGCGATATTTCTTGTTTTCATACAGAAAAATTGCCAAATTAATTAAAACTTGTAAATATTTGACAGCTTTTTGCGACGTTGCCAAGTTTCAGAATAAGCAGCCTTAATGAAATCAGTGGCGCCAACTAATTAGATATGGATCAAGTCTGTTCATACATACTAAGATTAATGAGAGCGATAGGACGAATGCGAACATTTATTCCATTATGGGTTTTAAGGGGCCCATATTTTAGAGCGCAGCAGGCATTTAGAGCGATTTCCCCCCCTCCTGTCACGTGGCATCACAGCGCTTTTCAAATGAACTTCGCTGACCCCGTTAAAAAACGTACCACCTTGAGCTTATTCTAGCCTAGTACTTTGACAGGCCATTTAGCGTTACCCCCGCGCTGCATGTCACGTGGCGCCAGAGCGCAAAACGTACCACCTTGATCTTATACTAGCCTAGTACTTTTGCTGGTTAGTGAGATTCTAACAGTTTTTAAGCCTACCTGGAATATAACAACTTTTTACTTTTGAAAAATGCGCATTACAAAGCGTCTCTATGAGATATCGACACGGGCATATTATTGCATACGTTCATGCATTTTTATTTCGAGAAATTCTTTTAAACATGTTTAAAATTCATCTATCTTCAATTTATTTAATAAAAAATATGGTATCCAAGTTAAAGCACAAGTTACTTGTAAAAGTAAGAGTACCATATTATTTGAAATCTTTAAATAATGCAAAAAGAGTATCATCATATCAAGCAAGGATCGAACCCGAACCTCGTAGCTTACCAGTCCCAGCGTTCTTACGTTCGGCTACGCAGTCCGCTGAGCAGACATTTAAAATAGCTGTTCATAAATTATGTCATGATTTTTCATTAGTTCTGATAAAAAACAACAGACGACGAAGCTTTATCTTTCACATTTTATGTAATCCTGGTACTATCGGGACAAATGCAAGCACATTTTACGACTCTCCTATCAAACTATAAGGCTGCGTTTCCACCAAAGATGTGCGAGGATCCGTAGCGAGGGATGTGTTTGCAAAGAACCAATAAAATCGCTTCATTTACCTCGCTTCGGTCAGTACAGCTCTGATGAAAACGGATCAGTGGAGCTAGATTTTTGCCCATACAAAACAAGCAAGGGATTTGTTCGAGGTATTTGTACGAGGGATGTGTGAGAGGGATGTGTTGCGAAGGATGTGTACGAGAGATATGTGCGAGGGATGTGTAAGTGTGATATGTTGTGAGGAGTGTGTGTTGTGTCTTCATTCCCACTACACCGCACCCTCGTCGCCACATTTCACAGCTACGCTACACATCTTCATAGGCACATTTTCATCGCACAGCTTTGGTGGAAACAACCGCACCAGACCATAACATTGTCCTGAATTCAGGATCAGATATTCAGAATATGATTAAGAGTAAGAAACTTAGTCGCCAAAGCATGTACTAAATCGTGTCCTAATTAGGATGCTACTCGTCCTAAATGCAATTACACTTTCCTGAATAATTCTGGACGTCCTGAATATCGGAGCCTGAATTTAGGACAGTGTAAATTGCCCCTTATGTTTTGAAAGTCTAAAATAGTTTGAAACACCGCCGTGATGATATCTTTCGTAATATGTTTGCCTGGTAAGATCGTCAGAAACTGCCCTTAAAAATGATTGAAGGAACTTCGTGAAAATCTCGAATCGAAACTCTTTCATATCTATGATAGCCTAGTACCAAAAACTTCGTGTATGACTTGTTAGAGCAGTGTTGTATAGTTTATGTGGCAGATTAGATAGAGACAAAGATACCATAAGAGAGAAACATCGAAGATATCATGGTGTCTCTGTCACACGACAGTGACAGAAATATACTTCAATGCCGCCTGCACTGTGTCTGTAATCTAACCGTTGCGTTTTATGCTTTCCTGTTAAGGCTGCCGTCTTCTTTTGCAAAAAATTGAATCGCGTTCGGCCAGTCGATCGTACGTCAAATTTCGGGCTCCCTTCCCGCAATCCCCCGCATACATCCTGCCCACTGAATTATTATAAAACAATTTTGATGCGGTATGAACATTGCTCTACTAACGATTATTTAAAAGGAGTTATAGAATTTTTGCTTAATAAGGAGTTTTAATATGACTTGGTTTCAGGGTTGGAAAAAAAAAACAGTTTTTTTTTTAAATTTATAAAACAAACTGTAACAATTCAAAATGTTTTAAAAAAGTGTTTTTTTTTTAGTTTCTGGTTCTTTTTTAAAATGAATTCCACCTTGTTTGTTGATGTCTAAACGTATATATATCAATTATGTTTCATCATTCTAGACTACATCTTTTCAAATTCACCCTTTGTAATGAATTTTTTACGAAAAATGATCAATGGAATAAAAACATGTGATGTTTTTTTTCTAAAAATTTTAAGCATTATTTCATTACAGTGTCAATAAAAGTTAAAAATATGACATAACAATGGCATTAAACTCAAAAGGTTTTATGTCAAACTATTTAGACTCCTGAATATTAATTTGTTTTCATTTTATATGCATTCATCTGCCTTAAAAAGTAGTTGAAACGGGTAGGTAATAAAAAACACTGTTTAATTTCAAACTGTTTTAAACAGGTGTTTTAAAACAACTTGTTTTCATCATGCCAACCCTGTTTGGTTTGTAATAATACGAGTATCACACAAGTGTTTTAATACTATTTAAACATTCTCATAGGTTAAATTCTGTTAGGTTTAATTTGTTATACACAATCGTGTTTAACTAATTAAACCTAAAAAAAGGTCAGTGCAGCAGTCATGTTGGCAAAGGAAGAGGCGGGACGCGTGAGAGAGTGGACAGCGTAAACCTTACATCCCAGCCGCAGTGGTAAACCCAGAACATAAAAGGCTATTAAAGAACGCCGTGAATTTAAGTCAGTACAAGTCTGACAGTATCTCCCGCTTGGCCTGGGGAGGACTCATTTGATGATTTTATCATGAAAAAAAAGTCATGGGCCATGCCCGGGTCGACAGTACGTTGTGTCCTACGAGCGCCTCAAACAGCGTCAGCATGATGACGGGGTCCCCCTCTAGAGGGCTAAAGCCTGCTGTCGTCGCGGTACTCATTACCGTGACCCCGGAACATTAAGGGCTATTTGAAGGACACCGTGGATTTTAGTCAGTACAAATCTGACAGTCCCATCCAAGGACTGCACTCCTTGTCATAGGCACAGTCTATTACCACCGGGAGACAGAGAAACCAACGGTTTTGTTACTTGCTGGATTTTAATGAAGGAGCAATGTTAGCGAACGTGAAAGTGAGAAAAAACAAACTAAATTTTAAATGTCAATAAGGTCGAAAATAGTTTGAACAGGTTTTTTAAATTGCTTAACGATAGCAAGTTAAAAAAAAACAGCTTCAAGCGATTTTCGACCTTATTGACATTTATGCAAAAACCGGATTTTAATGAAGGAGCAATGTGAGCGAACGTGAAAGTGAGAAAAAACAAACTAAATTTTAAATGTCAATAAGGTCGAAAATAGTTTGAACATGTTTTTTAAATTGCTTAACGATAGCAAGTTAAAAAAACAGCTTCAAGCGATTTTCGACCTTATTGACATTTATGCAAAAACCGGATTTTAATGAAGGAGCAATGTTAACGAACGTGAAAATGAGAAAAAACAAACTAAATTTTAAATGTCAATAAGGGCGAAAATCGCTTGAAGCTGTTTTTTAACTTGCTATCGTTAAGCAATTTAAAAAACATGTTCAAACTATTTTCAACCTTACTGACATTTATGCAAACACCGGATTTTAATGAAGGAGCAATGTTAGCGATCGTGAAAGTGAGAAAAAACAAACTAAATTTTAAATGTCAATAAGGTCGGAATTCGCTCCAACTTGTTTAGTTACTTCTCCATATCTTTTAACAATAATCGGTTCACAACTGAAAATTCTGTAGGAAATTTGACAATTAATTCCTCTTTTTCTACCCCTATAGGCCGTAACGTTTAATTTTGATATTTAAATGGGACCAACTTTCAGATAAACTATGTCCAACAAAAAAAAAGATTTTTTGATATTGGACCACCTTAGAGAAAGTAAAGAATGGTCATAAATAAAAAAAATAAAAAATATATACATGTCAAATTGAGAACCTCCTCCTTTTTTTCCGTCGGTTAAAAAATATATTTTAACATAATAAAGTAGAGCAACCTGAGATGCGTAACTGCGCGTCATCACCGTTAGAGCGAGAGAAGGTGCGAGCGAGAGGGACCAACAAAAATTCGTCGTGGACCTCACGTCCAATCGCTCCGGCCGTCCACCGGCCACTAAGGAATTTCTCTTGCAATTCTCGTTTATAAACACTTTTTGAGAGGTTATTTGAGATATTTTTTATTGTTAAAAAAAAGCGCTTTAGGTACAATTTTTTTTTGAATTTGCTTTATTGATCTGTTGACATCAAGATAATGTAATATTACATACCTACGATGCATAGTTCCTATGAAAAAAAACCATTTATTAAGAGATGAAATCCGAGAATTTTGATGATGTTCTGCCATCTTAATTAAGAAAATGGAAGATAAATATAAAAAACTAATCAGCGCAGTTTGAAGACGAGGATATTGCGGTCATTATGCGCTGATCAGATTTTTAAATGAATTCTTCATTGTCTCAGATTGAGTGCACCAACGTAACTCGAAATGACGTTGGGCAGGAAAGAGCTGTTTTGAACGCTTGATTTACCTAATATAATCTACTTAAATCCACTTTAAAAAAATAACTAGCTGTTACTTATATTATGCTTATTTATGTGCAATAATAATATTTCAAGCTATTGCACTATTTTGTTCAAAAATCACAAACAAAGTTACGCAAATAATTCGGCGCGCGTGAACTTTACAAGACCTGCCCCTTAACGTGGCTACAAAATTGCACTAAATAGTTAAAACTCAGAAATAAATGGATATTACGTATATTATATCGATCACTAGCGGGGGGAATGGCGCGAGCCAGCAAAAGCGACACAGGTCCTACCTCGGACACGCCTCGCGGGCGACTGAAGCAATGCGTGTAGGGCACGTCGTTATATAGTAAAGGGTAAAAAAAAACCAGAAATATTTAGAAAAAAAGTAATCGGAAATTGTTCTGACAAACATCATTACCTATCTATTGATATATTTTTTAGGTCCATAAGCATGGTCTACTTCAAGTACCACCGCAAAAACGTTAAAAAAATCTCTATTTTCGCGATTTTTTTTGATCAAGTCAAGTTATAAATATCGCGTTTTCAACCGCAGGTTTATTTAGATAGTTTATTGAACTACAACATATATTTTTTTCGGATCGAAAAAAAGAATATTTGATTGTTTATTGTTGAATCAAAAATAGGTCGATTCCTGATTACGTGGCCTTAAAAGCCGCGGTTGGATTTAACTGTGATTGGATTTCAATTGAATTACATTAATAGTATGCTATTGTATCATTTTATAAAACTCCATTGGGTTCAAATAACTCTATATTTAAGTAGTCATTGAAATATTTTAAGAAAAGCACTTTCATGGTTATTATTATTCTGTCCATAACCTATAGATCGCCGATGGATGCAAGTGGCGAATTGTCGTTCGGCGTGTCGGTCCAAAGGGGAGGCCTATGTTCAGCAGTGGACGTCCTCCGGCTGATGATGATGATGATGGTAAACCTATACTTAATTAATATTGTAAAGCTGAAGAGTTTGTTTATTTGAAGGCGCTAAATTTCAGGAAGGAACTACTTTTTTTATATCGTCGTAAAATCATCAAATGAGTTACCCCGGGCAGGGCGGGAGGGATTGTCAGACTTGTACTGACTAAAATCCACGGTGTCCTTCAATAGCCCTTAACGTTCCGGTAATGAGATAAGTTCCGCGGCCTCAGCAGGCTTTGGCACTTTGAGCCCCGTCACAATGCTGACACTGTTTCAGGCGCGCGTGGGAAACAAAGCACCGTTGGCGATGACCCGGGCATTGTGCATGGTTGGACAGCGAGTCGCCCTTTACTCGCCGCCCGCATGCCCGCGCCTGCGATGGCCGGAGATCGTCTGCCGACGTCCGTCGCCGTGGAGTTTCAGGAACTATTGATTCGAATACTTCGAATAGAAAAAATATTTTTGTGTTGGATAGTGAATTTATTTTTCTTTTATGATATTAATTTACTTTCAAAAATTGTTTAGTTTTAAGTTCTTTTTCTTTGTTTCTTGTTTACTGTGTGCACTTGTGGCGTGTGACTATAAACGTTTTTCTTTCTTTCTTTCTTAATTTATCGAGGAAGGTTAAACAACCTTTAATGTTTCCACCGCGGCGCATAATACTGCATTAACCTTCAAGCGCTGTAACCTTATACATCGCTAGATTTAACCCCAAGTTTCAGCGCTGCATACATTTTAGTAGGCGAATTAATTACGAGCATACAGGTAATGGAGTGACGTAGTTGTGTGAACAGTGACGTCATAGTGAAACCTTGCCTTGCCTAGCAGAACTACAAACCGTTTATGAATCCACGTGGTTTCATAAACGACATACATTCATACATACACCGAACCTACGTAGGTTCGACTGTATGGCTTTAAAATCAAGGTTTTATGCCCTTTATTAATAATCATCATCATCATCATCATCAGCCGTAAGACGTCCACTGCTGAATATAGGCCTTATTAATAGGCATAGGCTTAATGGCCTTATACAATATTTTTTTGTTAGTTAATATTCTTACATTTGCTCCGGAAGATTTTAAAAAATTATTTGTTTTCTTTTGGTGACAAATGGCCAGCTTGATGGACAGTCACCGTAGTCTCTATAATACATATATAAATGTATATGCCTGCAACATTAGATACGAGTATATTAGATAATTATATTAACATTAGATAGAAGTATCGCCTGCGCGAGGCCGATTCTGCAACTTTTTAATATACACTATACATTCCTTTGCTATATAAAAATATAAAACGTAAAATGATATTGAACTTTCAAATGCAAAACGAAAAGTGGAAAATAAAAAATAAAAATTATATTTTAATTAGTGATACAAATTCGTGGGATACAAAACAATGTCTGAAATCTTTGGACAAAATGTTCAAATAAACAAAGTTTAAGCAGTTTATTAAAAATAGGCTCATAATAATAGGTACTATTTTCGTAGCATAATTTGCTATAACTTTTACAGTTTTCCCGAGATGATTATATCCCTAAGGCCAACAACCGTTCCTAATGGCAGTTACCATAAGTATAGTTAATGTAAATGTTCAGCAGTGCCACCGCTCAGCACTAATGGGCTAACATGATGATGACAAACACTGGTTAGTTTCTGCGTCTGCGCAGCTGCAACAATGTATGGTAACTGCAAGTTCGCAACTCGTTTCCCTCAACGACCGTACTTAAGACTAGCCACTTGAAGTAATAATCTCACACGCTCCATTTATTTCCTTGATTACTAACTCGGCAGCGTTGGGGATTTTTCTTCCTGTTTTCGGGGGAAAATTATTCTTGAGGAATTATTTAATTTGCTATATTTTTCTTAAGCCGTTCGCGGGATTATTTCCTTACCGTGACCCCGGAACGTAACAGGCTACTGAGAGCCAGAACCAACAGTGGAAACAATCAAATAGAATTTATTTATTTTTCTTGGATTCCGCAACAAACTACACATAGAATCCAAATCACGAAGACGCAGACAGATAAAAGTTGTGCTTGTTTGTGCGCTGTATATGTGCGTATGAGCCGTAATTTTTTTGGTATTAGAACCTAGTACTAATCGGTTTACATACATAGAAAAATACCAAGCGAATTGAGACCCTTCTCCTTTTTTTGAAATTGATTAAAAACGTTTTGTGTCTCTCCGTTTCTTTAATTTCCAGATTGTGGAGGAAAAAGTTTCAAAACTTATAATTTATGAGTAAAACAGTAGTCGCATAATGATAAGTAACATAACACCTGAAATCTCGCATTACTAAAAAGTAATGTCATGTCAATTATATAGTTCACTTGGAATTAATAAATAATAATAAATTTATTAATCAAAAAGTAATGTTACAGTGTGACATAATTTTTGGTGAGCCACAAACTAGCGTCGCTTGTACGAGTATCTTGTGGCTTTGAATTTGATTTATACAATAATATTCCACTTCCATTTGCAGTCTTCCGTTATATTTTACTAATTCACTCACACAGAAGCGATAGAAAAATGTTACACGTTTAAAAAAAAATTAGGCAAATTCTGAAACTTGATCTAGCAACCCTGACATTCAGTAACTACTAAGTGCCACTGCCCTCCCTTGCAAACCAACTTCCTAAGAAGTCTTAATAAGACCGCCCCTTATTTTTAAGCGCCTCATAACGAACCCAGATACACCACTGGCACAACGGAAAAAAAGAAAATACTTACACAACTTTTTTAATCACCTTTTAAAAGAGTCTCCTAATTAAAAGTTTCTTTAACACCGCCATTTTTATCTTCAGAGTTTTTAATTTTAATAATTTATTATTGTATTAATCTTATTAATGTTGAAGCTTTATTTAAAACTTATTGATCAATACTGGCACATAAGCGTGCTACTAAGGAGCATTTGCTTACTTTAGTAGCATGTGTGTACGTACTTTCTTAGATCAGATATAAGGATATTGAGCACGATTATATTAAAAACCGGTAATATAATATTTATAAAGTTCTTGTAGTTGGGTGCGGTTCACATAATACATCTACTTACCAAGTTTCAACAAGATAGCTCTAATACTTTCGTCAAAAAGTGGCTATGACATACGGACGGACAGACAGACAGACATGACGAATCTAGAAATATGCATTTTCATTATAATCCGATGTAAGATGCATGTTCTTTCAGTATCATAAAAACCAGCTGTATCTATAAAGTACATTATACAGTAAAGGGCTTCACACACAGCAGCTATAATGTAAAGATGTACAATATAGCACGATACATCTCATTACATATTTCCATATTACATCTGCAGTGTGTGGTCTCCCGACGATTTCTATGGAAAGATGTAATGAGATGTATCGTGCTATAATGTACATCTTTACATTATAGCTGCTGTGTGTGAGGCCCTTAATTAATACTGTGGTTTTATTAAAGTTTAAAAGTTATTTGTTCATGTCAGATGAATATACAATGTTTAAAATTTTAAAATTCTAGTAGTTCTTTTTGACTTTCTACTCTTTCTAGTTGACTTTTTAAAATTGCTAATTAAAATCTAGTATTTATGAATGAAAGATTCGCTCTGAAGCTGGGACTCTGGGGTGAAGGTATTCTGAAAATATTTTGTACTACGTAAAAGAGTACTTTGTCATACCTATTTAATTTTGTGATGTAGTTTTGCAGTCATTCAACTCAATGCACTACAACTTCAAGTGGTTTTATTCTATTAATTAAGTTCAGAATGTACGGTTTTACGGTGCGGTTTTGTAATTTCGATGCAGTGCAAGTGTGGCATTAAATATTCTAATACTTTCATAGATAGCTTTCATAGATAGAACTTTTTTTTGTCGTAAGAAAAAAATGTGAATGTTAATCAAGATCGTCTTTAATCAAGTCGTATACGTTGGTAATCCGGGGCCGCGGGATTGTACGGGGACCCGGGACTGTCGCGGGATTGAAGGACACCGTGGATTTTAGTCAGTACGTAAGTGTGACAGTCCCTCCCGTCCTGCCCTGGGTGGGAGGATTCATTGGATGATTTTACCACGTAAAAAATAATACGTTAGTAAACCTAAAGAAAACGAAAGCTTGACTTTAAAAACATTTTGAAGTAAATAACCCTACTACGAAAGCAGTGGTGGTCGAGTGGTATCGGCCCCGACTTACGAGCATTACTTTGTGTAATTTATTTCATCACTACTGCTCTCAAAAAAGTAAAGGAAAACATCGTGAGGAAACCGGCATGTCCTAGAACCAAAAATTCGAAGACATGTGACATCCACCAACCTGCACTGGGCCCGCGTGGTGGATTATAGCCCACTCCCTCTCACAGAGAGGAGGACTGTGTCCCAGCAGTGGGAACATTTATAGGCTGATGATGATGAAACCTACTTCTAAAAAGAAACACCGCATTAACGTCCTAAGAAATTCCCGCGACTTTTGTACCCATTGGACCACCCATACTTCCAGTCTTTATTACTTCATCGAGTTAATCACCACTTGAAGCCAATCATCACAACAATGTTCACACATGATGGTGCATCAAGTACAGCCGGAACCTTTAAGGTAAATGACATGATATTCAACAATGACTCCCTGCTTTAAGCTTTAAGAAAACAACAGGCTCAACCAGACGGTGCGAGGAAGAAACTAAGAAAGAGGAGTGTGGGCAGAGAACAGAATATATTCAGAAGGTTCACTTTCGGCGCTTTCAAAATTACATCCAATGTTTTAGCTTTGTAAAGGCGGAGTAGGCTCCATCATCTGCCCAGCCTTTTCCCAACTATATTGGGGTCGGCTTCCAGTCGAACCAGATGCAGCTGAATATCAGTATTTTACGTGGAGCGACTGACTATCGGACCTCCACAACCCAGTAACTGGGTAATACGATACTCCAAGGTAAGTCTGGTTGTCAGACTTTAGAGCTTCTGACTAACAATAACGACTGTCAAAGATCTGCAAATGACAGCCGGGACCAACGGCTTTACGTGCTTTTCTAGGCACGGAGGAAACTCGCTATGACAGATAGCGATAGACCCATACAGGCATACACAGACCAACAAGATCGGCCTGTGCGGCTGTAATTATTTAGCCACGAGCTCCTCGGAAAGAAAGAAAGGCGGAGTAGGCTTTGCCTTTAAAAATACTAGTGTTAAACAGATGTTTTTGATCAGTAAAGTTAGGACCAATGAGGTGAAGCCGAAATTCTGGTTAACGATGCTCTGTTCAGTCAATTCCTCGTTAGAAACGTAAATCTGAAAGTACTAAGGCACGAATACAACCTCAAAACTGTTCGGATTGAAATAATCACCAATTAGCTCCCATAAAGTCGTGAATCGTGAACTCCCCATGAGTTCACGTGGGGCGAGAGAGGGGCCACTCAAAACGTGGGGGCGTATCTTTGCAAGTTACACCCACGATGACGACACGTCATGTAAATATATCCCATAAATAATCCCTTAAATAATTTACGCCCCCACGTTTTGAGTGCCCCTCTCTCAGCCCCGTAGGCCTATTTTTTTATTTTTAGGACATTTAAAAACGGGGGTTTAAGATTTTTTTTTATATTTTTTTTATGCGGTGGTGTTCGCTGAAATCTACATCAGTCTAATCTAGCATGCTACGTCTGCATGTTGATTTTAGAGCCTAATCTAGCAAGCAACGTTGATTGTAGTGGCCCTTCTGACACTTCCCCACTTCGTGACCGGGACAGGTCATGTCAATATTTAGCCGCTGCGCGTGCGACGTTCTCCGGACACCACCTGATCACACACGCCGCACACAGAATATTATCATACGATATGGATGCACCGGTGTAAGATTGTGTTTTTAAGAGCTTCGATACCGGTGTAAATGTTTTGTGCATGTATTTTAATACAATGACTTGATTTCCTTGAAGTAATTGGTATTTTTTGACAAGTGTATGTTGTTTCGATGAGTATATCAAGAACTTACAGAACTAACTTACACGATTTTTAGTACATTTGAAGTCGAATGAAAACGTAATTCTGTATCCAAGTCTTACTTTTTTTATGTATATTTTGGATTTCTGTGAAGTGACGCTTAATTTCGTAACTAATTGATTATATTGTTTTTATACAAACCCCTTAATATAAGCTATGATCAAAGCAAAAAAATAAAAATAATGATTCCAAAATGATTTGTTAAAAGTGTGCAGTTATTCACATTAATGTGCTTAATTGTCAACATTATACGTTGCTTTTAGGCCAACTCACGAGAGACTGTTGCAGAGATTTGTTTCCGAGTCGAATGCTATGATATTGAGAGTGCTGATTATGATGACAAATAGTTATACATATGACTTTTTGTGACCTGGACATAATCCGCCCACTGACATATTAAATAATATTCATAGCTTTTGACTCAGATCAAAGAAATAGGCAGAACGCTCAGAACACGCGAGTGTCTCCACCAAAGTTAATACAAAATCAAATAGAATTACATTCCATAATGTTTTCTTTGTTTTTAAGAAAGACTTTTACGATGGTTATAGACACAACACGGCATATTTTGGCAAAAAAATAACAACGACGCGCAGCTTGGTGCGACGCGTAGCTTGGTACTGTCGCGACTTTGTATTCGATTTTGATTTTGTATTAACTTTGGTGGACCCACTCGAGTGTTCTGAGCGTTCTATCTGCTTATTTCTTTGATCTGAGGCTTTTGACTGGAAAATAAAGTCACCAGTGAGCCGCAGCTTATATTTTGTTAGCACAATATCATGGTATGTCAGTGAAATATAACTTGAGACATGAACATTGTTCCTCAAGTTGATGTTAAGTTAAATTATAAGTTAACAGAATAAACTTTAGGTGTTAAGGAGTTCGTAAACACTTCAAAAGTTTATCTTAGGTTTCAATTGCTAAAATATTGTTTTCAAGACTTATTTTGAGTAAACATTCCAATTTCTGAGTATCAGCTCTAAGTTAGTTATTTTCATGAAATTATACTGAAATTCATTGAACCTTAAAGGCTATAAAAGGTTCTGTTTATTTTCAGCTCACTATAATAATCAGAAACTACTGAGGAGGTTCTCGTAGGCAGTTGGAACAAAAGCCTGATTCAGAAAGCAGTACTTTTTGACACGGCGCGCATTTGTTAAGAATTTAGGTATATTCTTGGTCTCTGACTCTCAGTGACTTGGAGTTGGATTTTTCAACATTATGATTTTTATAATTAGCAATGATACTTAAATTTTTAGTAATATTTACACAAAATGAATAAAACAAAACCTGCACTCAAACCATTTTTCTTTCACCCACGTCTTTTGATTATGTACTCAAAAACTTTACGAAAACTCGACGCAGGTGTTATTGCGTATCTTCTAAATATATATGTATAACTCTATATATAATTCAAAGGTGACTAACTCACATAGTGATCTATCCATAGTGATCTATCAACGCACAGCCCAAACCACTGGACGGATCGGGCTGAAAGGCATGCAAGTAGATGTTATGACGTAGGCATCCACTACGAAAGGATTTTGATCAATTCTACCCCCAAGAGGATAAGATAGGGGGTGAAATGATGTGTGAAAAACTTTGTCAATTTTATAAAAACCGATATCCACGCGAACGAAGATGCGGGTACAGCTTGGAAATATATAATATTATAATAATAGGTATAACCCATGACCTGCCACATCTATACTAAGCAATTTTCATTGGAAATGTATACAATATAAGCTACAATAATATCCAATTAGTTTACACAGAGCAGAGCAAATAGATCCATCATCATTAGTATTAAGAGAATATCGAATGTCCTAGCTCCCGGCGTTATACTCATTAATTTCCAATAAGTATAACAATTTTCTTGAAATAGGTAGTCCTAAAATGCTAGAATCTGGACTGGATTTAATTTTAGATTTCGGATACTTAGTTATTGTAGATCGTAAAATCCTTGGAATTTTGTTTTGTTGTCAGAGAAAATCAAACAAAGTTAGATTTGGGAAAACATTTCATGAATAACTATAGTATCTATTAATTTTGGATTTGATGAACAATTTCATATATTTTTTAACTAGTGTTTGCCCGCGGCTTCGCTTGCGTTATTTTAGAATTTGAGAAACAATACGGATCGTGTGGCGCCATCTGGAATATGAACGTAATTGTTTTCTCGGAAAACGCTTCTGTTATTCGGGATGTAAGATACCTTATATCCGTGTCTATACTCCTGACAACGTATATGCTAAATTTTGGGACGATCGATTCAGTAGGTAATAATGCGTGAAAAGGTAAAAAACAAATACAATTGCATTTTTATTATTAGTTTATATCAATAATGTTATATCTAGGTACATAGTTTGCATAGGAAACGTCCTTATTTGAGCGACATTAATTTCAAAGAACCGTGTTTATTTAAACATTAGACTACCTATCATTTTTGGGTCGATTTACAGTATCGCTGCAAATTGAACGTACATACGATAGCATTGCTCTTCTCCCTTTAGCATACCGCGTGATACCTAAAAAATAACTAATTATCTGACTCTATGAGTACAACTTGTCGTCGTTTAAAACAGAATCTATGCACTGGTTTGAGCACCAATTCAAAACATAAATAAACACAAATTATAGAAACCCTGATTTTTTTCTAATCTTTAAAATTCCACACCTCGAAACAATTACAATTAAAAAAAATATCCAACTTACTACCTACAATTTAAATCGGTGTAGATTTATATCCTAGAGAAGTATTGTAAAAAAATAGTAATTATTTTAAATCGCGAATAATATTGAAACAAAAGTATGCACATTTTTTTTTAATTATCTAAAACTCTCACGACAAATAAAAAAAAAATCAAAAAGAGAAAAAAAAAATCGAGATTTGATCCAGAGATCCCTTGCACGAAAGTCAAGCAGGTTACCGACCGGACTGGCTAGTACGTTGACAGTGATTTTCAAATAGCGGTTCTTGTACAAATGTCAACAATGACTGAAAATCAACATATTATAAAATTGCTAATCCCCCGGGGAATAGCGTAATTATACATATCCTATTAATAGAACAGCAGTTTAAGGAATATTTGAGGAAAAATTGACTAAATAATAGCCAGTGGTTTAGTTTCCAACTATCAACAAACATCTAAAAACAACAAAATTCAAAATTGCTTATCTCCCAGGAAAAATAGCGTAATAATACATAGCATATAAACAGAAGCATATTATTAGGAATATTTGAGGAAAATTTGATCGACAACTTTACAGTAGTTTCGGAGATAGATCAAATCAAAAAAACATAAAAAATTTCGAAAAAAAATAAAAGTTGATCTGGCATCAGAATCGATCCCTTATCTCGAAAAAAATACAAAAAGAAAAAAATATTCAATGTACAGGAATGACATCTCTACGATTTTATTATATGTAAAGATAAAGATAAAGATAAAGATAAAGATAAAGAAAATTACATAAAACCACACAACGAATGAATATTTGGTCAACTGGCCCACTCAAAATGGGTCACTCATCCCAATCACATTATGAATAAGTCTAGTGGACTAAATGCCCAATGGGCGTTTTTCCATTAGACGGCACGGCACCGGCACGGCACCGGCATGGCCGTGCACCGGCACCGGCGCCGGGGCTTCGTTTTTCCACTGCACCGGTTCCTAACCGGCCCGGCAACGGCACGGCACCGGCGCCGGTTCCTCAGCATGGTTTTATTTCTTACTAGCTGTGCCCGCGACTTCGTTCGCGCGGATGTCGGAATTTAACAATGTATTTTTTAATGCGAAGCGACTAATTCTCGCCACGTTTTTCAATATATTTGAATAACAATTCAAGAATATTTGATGTGTTTGATCGCCCTCTGTTGTTCAAAGGCAGTACCATTCAATTGCTACTGGATTAAAGTAATGAATGAAAAATGAATTAATGAAATAAAAAATATTATGTTGATATAAATAATAAAAAAAAATGTTATGTTTCATTTATGTAATTCATTAAATGACACACAAGAACATATATTTCTTCTAAAAAACAAAATAACATGATCATAAGACTTTCAGAAGTAAAGAGGCTAAGGCCCTTCGTCCACTATAAGACTCAAGTTTCCGATACCTTACGACTTCAGTATCCAGGCGACTCTCGCAATAGAAATGCATATACGTTCGTACACATGCACGCGACGCGCGACGCCAATCGCGCGCTACCCATCTGCTGACATCGCGGCCACTTGAGTTTCCGCGACTTTCAAGATGGCGGAACAATTTATTTACCATTTTTAATTTTATTCACAGAATAAAGGGTTCCGTAGCATATTCTTGAATCATTTTTGGTAAGTAATTATTTTAAAACGATAGAAAAATATTTACAATCCCCTATCAAATCATAATGGGAGGTTTTCTTTTTGGAGTTTAAAAAAAAAAAGTAGTTTCCATGAACTCGATAGATGGCGTTGAACTGACGGCGTGATTCTAGGAAAAAGATGTATGCCTTCATTTTTGCACAAATCCACGAGGCACAGACTTCGCTTCTTTTTCTCTTGGGACATTTTCTTTTTGGCGTGGAAAACTCATTAATTAAAAAGTCTGGTAAATGAATATTTTTTTTCTTTTTCCTTGTTGTTATTTATTTTGAAAATGCCATTTGTGTGATGTCATGTGACCACAGATGTGACTGACTATGACATGACATGTACTTTTTGTTTTACGATCTCAAAATTACATACAAGTGAAAAAAACAAAAAATGACGTGACGTTCCGTTCATTGCAGTAACATATCAAGTTCAGCGCCATCTATCCATTGACAGGGAAAACATAAAAAGAAAATCCCTCATTTTGTATGCAGTTTTATTAAAAAGTTGGGAGAGATGGTTTTTTTCTATTTTATTGAATAAAATTTTAAATTATGTTATAGTATTTGGATTTGGATTAATGTTTGGTTCCCAGGAAATTAACTGTGAAGGACGGACTGTCACACGACTGATCTTATAAAGATTCCGTTTTTTTTTTTGAACCTTCGGAACCCTAAAAAATATACTTTGATCGTCACAGTCATGTGTCAGCCATTTTATAAATTCATATTCTTGACCACCCATCATGACCTTTTGACGCGACGCTAGTGTCTATGTCGTTACATCAAATTGCATTATAAAAATTTTGTATCTCGAATTTTCCGCAGGTCATGAGTAGTGGCGAACTCTAGTATCGGAAACTTGCGTCGCCTCGTGTACGAAGGTTCGTACACGAGGCGACGCAAGTTTCCGATACCTTACGATTTTGGTATCCAGGCGACTATCGCAATACAAATCCATAGAGGCTCGTACACAGGTCGCGTCGCCGACATGCGTCGCCGACTCTAGTCGCTCGCTACTCATCTATCAAGATCGCCGATACCCAAGTCTTCGCGATTTTTAACCGACGAAAAATTTTTATCTATTATTTTAAAATGTATTATTAAAGTATCTGAGGTAGAAAAATATCCTTGTTTGTATCATTACAATTAATAATAATAATTGTACAATCGTACGTTTATGTATTTTGATAATATTTACCTATTTTAGTACCATATGTGTAACTAGATGGCGTTGTTAGTTTTTCTGAATCGCGATATGGTTTCGTTACCACCAAAAGTATATAAGGACCTAAAATTCATTGATAAAATTTTCTTCGTTCAAACAAGTAAACGCTGGTTTTATTCCACAACTATCACACAACGCCATCTCGTCCCAAGCTAAGCAGAGCTTGTGTTATGGGTACTAAACAACTGATAAACATACTTATATATTTCTAAATACATAAATATAATAGATAAATTACACCCAGACACAGAACAAATGATCGTGCTCATCAAACAAACATTTGTCCTGGGTGGGAATCGAACCCACGTCCTCCGGCATAGCAGTCAGGGTCACTAACGACTAGACCAACAGGCTTGTCAAATTCAAAAGAATATTCTAATAGATAATTAGCATGGAATAAGCTTTTTTTTTAAGTGGTAAAATCATCATATTAAATGAGTCCTTCCACCCCGGGCAGGGCGGGAACCCGGGAGGGACTGTCAGACTCGTACTAACTAAAAACCACGGTGTCCTTCAATAGAACCTATTCAAACCTATTCAAATCTGAAATTTGAAACCACGGTCATCATCATAGCAGTAAGGGCGTCAGCGTTCCGGTGCAAATAAAAGAAAACTATAAAAAAAAAACCTAAAAAAAATTGAATAAACCTCTAAAAAACAACTGAAACGCGAAAAGAGAAAAATTCTATGTTTACCTGGGGTTTGAACCCATGGTCACCACCTTGAAAGTCAAAGCTTGAACAAATAGAGCTACCTTGTAGCCGGTTGGCGCGGCGAAATTATGAAACATATTCTTTCTAGATTGATTTTTTCCTCTATACGCGCCAATTTTTAATTCCAAAAATTTGAAATAGGAATGCGCTCGTCATTTTTAAAATAGAAGCATTTTAATTTATGTTATGAGATGTACATTTTGTGTTTTGTACAATGTATTTTAAGGTTGAATGAAGAATGGTGGCCGAATAGACGATTTGAGTCTTACGACTCGAGTCGCCGCTGTGTACGGACCGTGCGCGACTGGAGTCGCGCGACTTAGGTATGCGACTGGAGTATCGGATACCGGAGTTTCCTAATGTACGAAGGGCCTAAATTAACCTTATTACGAGCCACAGACCGAGTCTCACGCCCTCCGCCCCGCGTCCTCCTACACGCCTGCGCACTCACACACGCACACGGCTATAATTCATACACACATTATGCACATTTGCCGGCCGGCACCGACTGGGAAGATTGCTACCCCGGCGACGGCGACGGCGCCGGCAGGACTCAACGCCGGGCCGACGCCGGCGCCGGTAAGTGGAAAAACGAGCCATACATTTTCATATATTCTTGCTTCCCCGGCACCGGCGCCGGTGCCGGCGCCGGCTAATTGTAATACGCCAGGCCAGCACCGACCAGGAAGCTTATTACCCCGGCGCCGGCGACGGCGCCGGCAGAACTCATCGCCGGGCCGGCGCCGGTGCCGGTAAGTGGAAAAGCGAGCCATACATTTTCATATATTCTTGCTTCCCCGGCACCGGCACGGCGCCGGCGCCGTCGCCGGTGCCGGTGCCGTGCCGTCTAATGGAAAAACGCCCAATTTCATAATTAGTTCAGTCACGGAGTAAAGAGAATCTTCAATGATTTCTGTGAATATTTTAGTTAAGTTTTCCGCTTGAAAGACATTAATATATATATATTTTGTCACAAATGCACACTTGCAACCCGGGTCGACGCGGTACCACGCGCGCCTCAAAGAGCGTCAGCAAAATGACAGGCCCACCGGATAAATGGTCTCAGAGTGCCAAAGCCTGCCGGGGTCGCGGGACTTATCTCATTACCGTGACCCCGGAACATAAAGGGCTATTGAGGGACACCTGGATTTTAGTCAGTACGAGTCTGACAGTCCCTCCCGCCCTGCTCGGGGTGGGAGGACTCATTTGATGATTTTACCACGCTAAAAAAAAGGACCGAGACAGTGTTCCAGACCTCGACTTACATGGATGGCGGTAGTTAGGAAAGACCTAAATAGAAATGGTATTAACTCAATGACGACCCAGCACGCCTATCTCTATTCTACCAAGAAAAGACAAAGTTATTTCATCGTTATTTCTACACAAATCGACTGTTTTTTTGCACAAATATGACACCACTAGCTGTTGCCAGCGGCTTCACCCGCTACAACTCGAAAACTACTCCACGGGAACATAAAATCGGGATAAAAACTATCCCATAGGATAGTTTTTAATCCAGGTTATAAACTATCTGTGTACCAAATTTTAGCCGAACCGGTTTAGTGGTTTTTGCGTGAAAGAGTAACAAACATCCATACATCCATACTTACAAACTTTCGCTTTTATAATAGTAGTAGGATTCGTACACGATTGAAGAAATGAACGTTTATTTTCCATATTTTTTACATTACCATGCTTAAAACGCAAAAAATATTTCTACGTTCTGTCATTTGTCTATTCTTGCGTCGACAAACCCCTTTCTACGGCGCCATGCTATGCCTGCAGGAAAGACATCTTTGGAGAAGAACGATTAGGAGAGCCGACCCCAAATAAACATGGGATAAGGCCGGAAGTACTTGCGAAGGGGGAGACTATAGGAGCTGAGCAGTGGGCAGGCTATAAATAGCTAGTGTACCACTAAACCTTACCTAAGCGTTGATGACGTACTAAACTACCGTTAATTACATTGTCGTATGTAATGAAGGCATTCCTATGTGCCGTTAACTACAATCACCCTGTTTAGTAAACTGATCAGAGTGTAATCAATAGTGATATTATGTAAGAACCTATAGGTAGGTATTTAGACGCCAGGATAGCCTTTTCCTTAACTGGTCATCTTACAGAGGATCTAAGATTCAGATTTGCCGTGTTTGAAAGCATAGGGCATTAGGTTGGGTTTTTAATCAATGACCGTCATACTACGAAAACGTTTAACACACTTGTCTAAAAAAACTGTCAACTACAAAACTACATCTAATCTAATATCGTTAAACGAGCAATTCTTGTATATGTATTTTATATATTATATACAATCAGGATCTCGGAAACGGCTCCAAGGATTTTCATGAAAGTTACAGATTAGGGGTTTTTCGGCTCAAGGAATTGATTTATCAAGTCCCAGGTTCGAGAATTTTTATTTTTTAATAGTAAGATAAAAGTTATCTTACTATTAAAAAATCAGCCCCTAATGTAAGGTAAAGGCACTGACATGACGTGTGGTGCGCATTGGTTGCCCTGTGTACGGAATCTAGAGGGTTGTCTTTATGGGGAGGACTCAATTAATGATTTAAATGCACCCCAAAGAAAAATATAATATTGTGTAACTTCTCTCCACGCCTTAGATGACTGTACAGTATGCAAGAAGAAAAAACGGTAAATAGATATAAATGGTTGTCGATCAGAGGGGTTCATTATTAAAATCTAGAACATTCCAAGTAACAGACGAGGTTAATAGAATTACGGCCTGGATTCGTGTATAAATATCAGATATCACGACATTTAATACAATGTTAGTAATTATTTCATGGAACATATAACAGAGGCTAGCTAATTGGCGTCATATTCAATGTCTGCCCACCCACATACGTATAATTGGCGTTGTGATACCTAGTCGTGGTAGTCAGTATCGATAGTAACGCATGCTGTCCACAAAACGTGGTGGTTTACGTTTACGTCAATAGTTGAATAGGGAAAATGGCTCATTTACACAGAGAAAGTTTCTTGCTTTGAAGAAGTTTATTGGAAGAGGATAATTTTGGGTAGGTAATTAATACAATTAAGAAGTGTGTTTATTTTTTGTTATGCTATAGGTTCGCATTTGAGTAAAAACCATCTCGCATGATGATATGAAATAAATATTCTCTAGTCGAGAAGAAGCTCCAAACAACAACTTTACTGTTAGTTAAAGTGTATTTGACATGTCAGTTCGCACTTCGTGAAAGTCACTCGATCCAACGAGAATCGTATAAATAACATAACAGATGAGATATTGCTTCTCTTTTGTGGGATAATCATGTCAACTTGTAAGTGTGTGAAAATCAACAAACTATTCTACTACCTACCTATTTTTCCATGGTAACTACCGGGCTGGTGAGAAATCACTCGCCAGAGGGCCTTGCCTAGTGGCGGACAATCTGTTTAAGACACCAACAATAATAATATGTTGCAAATTGTTGAGGGCAAAGTAAGATAATTGTTGCTCTTTGCTATCTGTTGCTATCTTAATACGTTCCGCATTATCTATCGCTGTCGTAGTATTAAATTACTATAATAACAACACAAAAATATCTGAACGCAATCATTTTACGCCAACATACTTCACGGCAAGCGACAAAACTACTTTTTTGTCTCTAATAAATTAATTTTATACTCTCAACCTAAAGAATAAAGTATACAATCTATTTCAGATTTCTCTACTCACTAACTGGGCTAGCAATAAACCACTACGCAAGCGAGAAAACTCCGCTCTCGCCGAGCAAGAAAAGTAGTGACCGACCGAAATTTCGGTTTCGGTTTCGGTTTCGGCCGGTTTCGGCCAAAATATCTAGTTTCGGCCTAAGTTTCGGTTTCGGCCAAAATACAGCCGAAACTTTCGGCCCTGCCGAAACTCAAGTGTTCCTGCATTTTCATGCGTCGTTCGGTAAAATTCGTAGCTAACACGTACTTGCTCGCCGGCGGCGGGGCCCCGGCTCAGTTTGCCACCGTCCGTTTATTCGTGAGACGAGGTTATGTTTTTGAGTTTACTGCCAAGAGTACCTTAGTCTTGTATATTCATGTCATAATACAAAATATTTGTTACGTTCGTTAATGATTAAAAACTTATTAATCGTCAAGGCGATTAGAATTAGGATTAGGCGGTATTCGAAACATAAATAAGTTAACGGTTTCTTTTTGAAATAATGCAATTTTTTTAGTCTAATGTCTCAGTTATTTCGTATTGCTAAATTAATATAGTGCGATTTTTGAGACTTCAAATCTAGTGAAACATTGGAAACAATGACTTTTTTTATAATTTCGAATAGATTATGTTAAATAACATAGAAAAATAGCAATTCTTAAGATCGTCTATCTATCTATCCATAAGTTTGCTGTATTTCATTATTACCCAGTATTTGATCCTTACTATTAACACTATCAAATGGTATAATAATACAGGTTGTGATTTTTTTTTCAAAATTAGCGGGTTTGATTTTTGGCCACGATTATTAATTTTTCTAATTCAATGATACAGTTTTAGTTTTCGGTAAAATCGGTCTCGAAACTCTATTCAACGTTTTTCGATATTCCTCATAGTTAAAAATATAGCCGTCCACGCCCAGTTGAAAAATTCGCTCTGTGTATTTGACACTTTTTCTTGTGCCAGTACCTAAATGTAAAAAAAAACAGAAAAAAATCGAAATGTTAAAAGTTTTAAAAAGTTTCGGTTTCGGTTTCGGTTTCGGCCGAAATTGAGAGCAAGGCCGAAGGTTCGGTTTCGGTTTCGGTTTCGGCTGAAAAATCAGTTTCGGTCGGACACTAAAGAAAAGATCTCCAAAGGCGAGAAATTCTCCCCATGTAAAAGATCCCTTACGTGTCACGCGCGACACCCCAACTCCTCCATTAGCAACCATATATGCATTACGTATTAGATCAGAAACACGGCACAATAACCCGCATACTACGGTTGTATGGGCGACACGTGCTCGCAATCATGGTCTCTGTTCACGGAATGTCGAACAAAGGGATGTTTGGCAGGATGTATTTATTATTTTGAGATAGTAGCAGGATGTTTTGGGGATCGCTACTATTAATGCTAATAACTATTTTTGTTTTTGGCCCTCATCGGTCATAGCGTTATAGATGGCGGCTTCTTAAAACGCGGTTTTTTAAATATCTATATCTTGGATACCGAGCTTTTCTCGAACCTGCGACCTTAAACCCCTATCAGTAACTTTCATGAAAATCCTTGCAGCGTTTCCGAGATCCTGATTATTTATGAATATACAAGAATTGCTCGTTTAAAGATATTGCTAATCAGTACGGTTGCAAAGTTTGCCACCTGACCCTGCTTTTCAGTTACAGCCCAAATAAATAAATAAGTAATTTTAACGCCTCTCTTCATTGTTAAAAGCCTGAACAACATCAAAGTTGACATACACAATACGACGGCGACATTGCCTATGAAATCGATTTTTCAACAATTGGAGGCACATCAGCATAGATACCAGTTTTATTATCTCAAATCTAATCTTGAAAGCTCATGTAATCACCCATTTCCAGCAATGGGCTATCTAAAAACCGTGTGGGTGTCATATAAGCTCCGTATGTATGTGTGACACGTTCACACTATCATACTTAGTCGTAGTCCGTAGCGACCCAGAGGGTCAAAAAAAAGCAATTTAGCAATACCATAATAGTACATATTCAATTGACAGTTCAGTGTTTAAATTTTAACACGCAGTTTAAAGCTTTGTAAGGGAAATCGTTAAATGGTACAGTCACGCTGTCACGAACAAATAACAAAATTCAAACGCAAATTACTCGTGAAATACTGGTTTCCACATTGAAATAAGACCTATTTCGTAACAGTATGGCTTCCAAAATAGACGTCTAATGAAAAGGAAAAAGTTCAATCAATATGGTCGCAGAAAATCGCTTTTGAATACTGCTTAGTGTATACATACTATTGCTCGTGACTGTACACAACTTATATTATAGACTTGCACCATGGACTAACCTTCCCCAGTCAAATGACCAATAAAATTGTTTAATTCACTTTCCTTACTCGCTCGTGGATAAATAATTACAGTCGCACAGGCCCATCTTCCGGGTTAAGCCGCGCTTGCCGAGGTTGGTCCAAGGATGGGTAACAATCTGTCTAGGAGTTTGATCCGTGCCTCGGAAAGCACATAAAGTCATTGGTCCCGGCTATCATTTTGTAGATCTTTGTCAGTCGTTGTTAGTTAGAAGCTCTAAAGTCTGACTTAACCATCTGTCTTATCATGGGATATCGTATTACCCAGTTACTGGGTTGTGGAGGTCCGATGGACAGTCGCTACATGTAAAATACTGATATTAAGCTGCATCCGGTTTGACTGGAAGTCGACCCCAACCCAATACATAGTTGGGAAAAGGCTAGGCAGATGAATTTACTTTCCTTACTTTACTTTTTTTTAGCGTGGTTTGTTGATCAAATTAGTCCGCCCACCCAGTCCAGGGTAAGATGGACTGTCAGACTTGTACTGACTAAAATCCATGGTGTCCTTCATTAGCCTTTTACGTTCGAGGGTCACTGGCAGGCAGGTTCCTTACTTTACTAAAGAAATGATCAAAGATACTCGTAGATTGGCTTACAATTTTCTCATTTGCTAGAGATTATGGCATACTTAACCCGCTAATGCTCAGTCCATGCTATGAGTCTATGTTCAGATAAGAAACGCAGATTTGCTTGTAGTTGCTGGAAATTCACTCCTCGATCACTTTTAGAAGAATTGCTTTAGGTGGTCGTTTTCGACCGTTTTAGATAAAAGATGATCGTTAGCCTTTGGGTCGTATTTATTTGGAGTCACGAGGGACTCAAATGTTAGGCTATCCTAACTGTCTATATTGTTTGTCTGATCTGCGTGTCGAAAACGGAAAAACGGTCTCAACGGCCTCTGCAATATTCGTAATGATTCACTTAGAGATTTTTTTTCACGGACGGTGAGTGATGGGTAGCTCGCCGTCCGACCAAGGACCAAGCCCGGGTCGGTGGCGCGTCGTGTCTCGCGCCAAATGCCTGCTGGGGTCGCGGGTTTTTTCTTAACCCAGAATACCGTGGGCCCCCGAACGTAAAGGGCATAGGAAGGAACACGGGTGGATTTTAATCAGTAAGAGTCTGACAGTCCCTTCCGCCCCACCCAGGGTGGAAGAACTCATTTGGTGGTTTTACCACCAAAAAAAGGAGAACATGTAACTTTAGATAATCCTGTTTTTTTTTCAAAAAAAAAATATATATATTTTTATATGCCTAGCTTCTTTGCAGTCAAACGAACACGGCTGTATGTGTTTATCAGTAATTTAACATGGAGCGACCGCCTATCTGACCTCCGACCACCATGCAAGTAACTCGATAATACAAAGCGTTGGTAAGACTGTTTGTCAGACTATAGGGCTTCTGACTAGTAGTAATGACTTGTTCAGATCTGTAAATGACAGCTGTGACCGACGACTGTATATATTTTCCGAGGCACGGAGGAAACTCTCTTTTGATAGACGATCATTTGGTCTCCCATCCATAGACAAATCTCGGCAAGCGTTGCTTAACCTTCAAGATCCACTTGTCTGGAATAACCACACATATTTGTGTGGTTATTCCAGACAGATAATAAATTATTGTTTAAATAATTATTCATTACTAATATCTACTCGGAAAGTATATACAGGTATAGGTCCTCGCTTCGTTCTAGCGCCAAACCCGATCTCGGGACTAAATAAGTTACTTTCACCCCTAGGACAACAATTTATTAATAATTCTTTATTTTCTATCATAATTATTAGGATCCTTCCTCAAAATTTGAACCACGAATAATAAAACAAGTTCCATAAGAGTTACATCTAGAAAAAAATACGGAACCACGATCTCTTATCAGTCATTTGTAACCGTTTTTCGTCTCACGTCTAGACGGAGTCTATGGTACCAATCAGATGACCTCTGAACAAACACAGACACCACACACACACACACACATAGACAAACATGTCTTATAGGTCAAGGTCTTTTATATTGTTTCTTTGTTGCTTATTGGAAATTGGAGTTCATTATTTTTCTTATAAGACGAGATTATTAGTAAGAATATTGTAGCCTAATTTATGAGAAGAACATGAACTTGTATGGAATTTCCATGGAAAAATCGTAGGTACCTATATCATCGTGTAGAGTTCGCGCCAGCATTGGAAGTCCTTTTGACCCGACGCTAGTGTCTATGTCAATATCATAATGCAAATTCAAGTTCAATTCAAACATAGGTACCTTTCAATGATAAAATTAAAAGATCGCTATTTCTTGCCGTCAACGGCATACGAATTAGTCTCTATTAATTATTGTCTGAAGAACTTGTATCGTAGTGCGGGCTCTAACGGGTACAGACTATATACATATAACATAACATTTTATATAACATTGTCATTGTGTCATTGTCATTTTTCATAGTGTGGTCAATTTTGCATAGAGTAGTAGTGTTATATAGGTAACACATGTTATATAACATGTTAAGTACATGGTCTGTACGCACCTTATTCAACCTTGTCGTGCGACACTTGATAGACACAAGCTTAGCATAGAACTTTGTTGTCACTTACGTATTTTGATTGCCGATCGCCGATTGCCGAATCGCCTTTGCTCTTGCTGCGTGTTGCCCTGTAGACCTGTCCCTGAATTTCTCCCGTAATATGGGTCCGTATAAACTGTCAACATTTCTGACAGTTTTACCGTCTCACATCAAAAAAATTCAACTCAAATTCAAATCAAAAACATCTGTTGAACACTGTGTTAGGCTATCACCACGGTACTATCACGGTTATTTTCACAATTTAATATGTCACTTACGGGATATCTTCCGTGATTGTTTATGATTTTGAGTTCCCGATATTTCGACGCTGTTGCAAGCGCCATGATCGCGGGTTAACTGGAGATTGCGGGTGGATGGAAATAAACTGTTAAGAGCAGACAAATCTGTCTACCCTCTTTCTTTGTCTCTTGTTACGCGCACTACTGGAACTCGACACTAAGTCACGGCAAAACACACTCACAGTATCACTGTGGTATCACCAAGTTGAAAGTCTTTATTATGATGCCGGATCCCACTTTTAAACTTTACACTTTTTTTGGAAAAGTGGGGTCCGGCATCATTCGTGACATAGTGTCGAGTTCCAGTAGTGCGCGTAGCAAGAGACAGAGAAAGAGGGTAGACAGATTTGTCTGCTCTTTTTTTTTTTTAGCGTGGTAAAATCATCAAATGAGTCTTGAGGGCAGGGCGGGAGGGACTGTCAGACTTCTACTGACTAAAATCCACGGTGTCCTTTAGTAGCCTGTTATGTTCCGGGGTCACGGTAAGGAAATAATCCCGCGACCCCGGCAGGCTTTGGCCCTCTGAGAGGGGGCCCCGTAATTATGCTGAAACTCTTTGAGGCGCGCGTGGGACACAACGCGCCGTCGACCCGGGCATAGTCCATGGTCGGACAGCGAGTTGCCCTTTACTCGCAGCCCGCATGCCCGTGCCTACGGTGGCCGGAGATCGTCCGCAGACCCCTGCGGGTGGGGCGGAGGGAGGACGTTGTCCTCTCCCTCACACGGCCCGCCTCCTCCTTCGCGACCATGACTGCTTCGCAGTAGGAGGCGACCACTTCCCACTCCGTCTCGCCTCGCAGCATGGCCGCGACCAAAGCCGGGGGCGAGAGGACATTCAACGCTTGCACAATTATATTAAGGCTTTAATTTAGTTGTCACTAGCTACCAGCATTAAATAACCATTGAAACAGCTCTATTGAATCGTTCAAACTGTCGAGTTACATGAATATCAGTAAATTAGATCAGATGCGACACCAAACTATTAATAGCATACCGTTCATGTGTCACCTGTCCCTCTGTCACAACTTGATATCTATTTCCAAAGTTTGGAACAATGGATGAATTTTGGATGTAGGGAAACTTCGTAAAGTTGAATATCAACTGCTGTGCGCATCTCATTTCTTTTTGCGAGGTTTCTGCCGCCGCAAAAATATGACGAAATGTTAGGTAAATAAATTCTCATCGATTATTTATTGTTTAGTAAAAAAGTCGAGAACATAACCTCCTCTTTTTTTGAAGTCGGTTAAAACACTGTGATCTTTTTTATTGCCCGACACTTTTTAGGCAAAAAAAATGATTCTAAAAAGTTTTTTTTTTTATTATTAGTTGATTCTATCGCTAAATCCAGGTGGTCTACTATCATCATCTGCCTGCCTTTTCCCAACTATATTGGGGTCGGCTTCCAGTCGAACCAGATGCAGCTGAATATCAGTATTTTACATGGAGCGACTGCCTATCATACCACCACAACCCAGTAACTGGGAAATACGATAAGTACTCCATGGTAAGACTAATTGTCAGACTTGTGAACTTCTGACTAATAGTAACGATTGTCAAAGATCTACAAATGACAGCCGGGACCAACGGCTTTAAAAGTGCTTTCCGAGGCACGGAGGAAATTCGCTATGACAGATGGTCACCCATCTACAAACCAACCTCGGCAAGCGATCGACCTGTGCGGCTGTAATTATTTATCCACGAGCTCCTCCAGATGGTCTACCATGACATCTTAAAACGAGAGTAATTCCAGTGTGGGAACGAAATGGCGCTATATGCTCTATCTCTTTTCCGCAGTGGAATAACTGTCGCTTTAAAACTTCATAATAGGCCTCTATGCAAAGGTTTTCCTGACACCATACAGGAGCCTATAAAAAAAACTTACTTCTTTCTCTAGTAAAGTAAGACAAAAGAATGGCAGATTTACATTTAGTCAGTGGCTGTCGTCAGTGCTGGCGCAGAAAACTGACGCCCACTATTTATATGCAGTCAGTACGCGTCGCGACAGTACCATACTGACTTGAAATCAATTTACACTATGGCAGTGCCAGGTCAGCACTGACTCGTCAGTGGACTGACGTCAGTTACTGACTCAAATGTAAATCTGCCTTATGAGATAAATTGAATATTGGTATCGGCGGTTAGTTGGCATGGCAACAACGGGGTTGACTCATATGTAAGGGAAAGGCAGGCTAATCAATCAGAGACAGAAAGATTGATTGATATATTCTCCGAATGATACCTCCCTTGTTACGTATATACCCATTTAGTTCAGATACTGCTATGTTGTGTTGTTTCAGGATTTATCTACTATTTAAATTGACTTCTTATAGGCGAGGGATCTCAATTAGGTTGGCATTAATAATAATAACACTTCTGTTTCTGGCAAAACAGGCGTTTGTATGTTTGTGTGCATAAATGGATTTTTGTAAACAGTTCAAACAGTTTTCTGAAAGAATGAATGATAAATTTAAAATGTCACTTACGGGATATCTTCCGTGATTGTTTATGATTTTGAGTTCCCGATATTTCGACGCTGTTGCAAGCGCCATGATCGCGGGATGACTGGAGAGTGCGGGTGGATGAAAATAAATTGTTAAGAGCAGACAAATCTGTGTACCCTAAAATATCCCGTAAGTGACATTTTAAATTGTGAAAATTACCGTGATAGCCTAAAACAGTGTATAAGAATGATAAATATGCAATTTAAATTCATACAGAAATCATTATTTTCTCAGAACATCTAATTAAAGGTAAGCTCATTCTAAGCTTGTCACGCCGTTGGTTTTGACAGACAAGACGGATTAAACTATCTGAAATTTAGCTTAAAATATTTCGCTTTGTATCAAGCTCACTGCAACATTGTAACATATGCATTACAACGTCAACATGGAGATTTATCATAAACCCTGGATTCAGAGTTACGTGCACAGCAAATTGTTGCAAATGTTCCCAGTTTTTACATACAACTGCTGAAATACAGCGGTAACAACTTTAAATAAAAATGTAGCGGAATTTTCCAGGGACTTGATAAAACATAGTTTATTTATGAGTACGAACTAGGTCACTGGGGATTAAGTGAATCCTACTTCATCATTCACACAGTGACATCACTGCAGTGACGCAACGCTGGTTATACTAAACTAGAATTACCGATTACTGATTGTGAATCAAATTCACGTAATTACATGGAATAATTATTGATGAATGCGCTCATGCGTCTAAAACGATTACGGACTAATTGCGCGCGGCGATGTGGCGGCGATCGAATCGTATAATAGCGCACGTGCGTGCTCCGCTCAACATTAAACCAGCACACATGTTTTGGTTGCGGGATTATTTCCTCACCGTGACCCCGGTACATAAAGGGCTACTGAAGGACACCGTGGATTTTAGTCAGTACAAGTCTGACAGTCCCTCCCGCCCTGCCCGGGGTGGGAGGACTCATTTGATGATTTTACCACGTTAAAAAAAAAAAAAAAAAAAAAAAAAAAAAAGCACACATGTTTTAATTATTCTATTATGTGAGCAAATTAACAACAGTTTTTGTTGTGCTTTCGCTGAAATACTCGCACAAAATACACGATAATTTCGTGGAAATTAATTGTGGGGAAACATGAAAATTTTGACGTGAAATTCCGAATTTTCCAGGCCGTTGACAAGCGTTGACAATGAATGTATAGCTGTTTATGACTGCGTCACTCAGTTCGAGATAAGTACCTAGTAAGTAAATTGTTACAGGCGTCGTACTCGTGTAGTACATAACGATACAGGTAAACTGAAACTTTCTCTTGTTATTTTCAGCGAGACGATGTTTGCTGAAAATCAGATAAAATGAGCTGAGGAGTGTAAGGCCCAGGTTCTAACGAAGCGGAGACGAGCAGAGCGGAAAAATGAATGATTCTTTCGCTCCTCGTTTCAGATTGTACTCGTATGATGGAAACCTGCCCAAAGAAGGGTGATGGAGTGAAATAAAACACGCACATCTTAGACTATATACCTATACTTAAATAACAAAAGTGTGGCGAGGACGCGTGTGGCGCGCGATGAGATCACTGTTGCTGGTGCGGGGGCGCCAGTCGCGCGGCCAGGTGCAGGATGTCGCGCTTCTCCTTGGGGAAGCGCAGCTCCCGCGCAGCCAGGCGGGCGGCGCGCAGCTCGCGCTCGGCCCGCGCCAGCTCCGCGCGCAGCACTCCGCCCCCCGTCGCCGCCGCGTCGCGCTCCCTCGCGGCCCACTCCCGCGCCATCTGCTCGCGCATCGCGTCATCCAGCGCACGCGCAGAGTAATGCGCGACCACCTCTTGCCGCGAGCACTGGCGCTCGCGCATCGCTCGTAGCGAACCGTTCCAGTGCAGCAACTGGAACACTGTCATCAGTTCCTGGAACTCCAGCATCGTGCGGCCCTTGTTTGCTTCAAGCATGAACCTGGCGGAAATAATCATGTTGTTGGCAACAATGGAAAATATCTAGGTCTTATACATACGGAACATAATCCTAACAATGAAAAGAAAGCTCGCCACAGCTCCTTTGTCTTGAAGTTGGACGGAGCTCGGACAGCCAGATAAAAGAATAATCCTTCTTTGGATCTGACTTTAATCATTCAGTCGCGTTGTATAACAATAGATCGTGAAACAATGTAATTTCGCGTAGACTAGGCACTAATGAGTGCTGGTTTAAACTTCATTGAAACCTGACCGCTTCGTTAGCTCACTGATCAATCAAAATGGGGTTAATTAAAGTAGCCATCACGAGCCGGGGTACTTAAACATTCGATGGGCGCGCCCATCACTCAGCGCATTGTACAACTTGCTATTTTTACCATGACATGAACTTAGTTAAATGTAGTTGTAATTTTGTGTATTCAAAAACACAAACATCGTTCAATAGCAAGCTCAAGCGGGTCTCAAAGGAATCAGAATGTGACTTTCACCAAACCGCACTAGGTCCACACGTTAAAGACTGCAGCCCAGACTTTCACACTCAAAGGAATCCTATATCCAACAGTAGTAGTTTACCTTATCATAATTTATTCTCTAAGCTCACCTAAAGGCCGCAATCCCAGCGCTGGGGTCCTGATGATGTGCGGCGGCGTCTCCTGCGAAGGAGGCGCGCGCCTCTGCCACCGCCTTCTCTATGAAGTGCTCGGAGATGCGTCGGGACTCATGCTCATTGAACACGCTGTTCATCAGCGCGATCTTCGCTGCACTTCGGCGGGCTTCGGCTTTCGTCGGACAATTCTGGACAAGGGAGGAGGTGTGTGTTAGTTTTCTTCATAGAATATCACTTAGTAGTAGATAATCCTTATACAAACTTGAAAGAAAACTTATAAGGTCGTGAGTAGACGATAAAATTATAAGGTCATGAGTAGACGATGGGCTAGAGTCCACCGTTCCAAATGAATTCTGTCCATTGCAATTTCGACATTGGTTGTTGTAATTTTACGCGTGACGTACCTATCTACGTATGGTCTCGCATCCAAAAAATGCATAGAAGAACGAACGGAGCAGAAGGAAATGCCCACGATTCAGCCAATTAAAGAGGAAGACGTCTCCTTAGACTCCTTACTGACCGTTTGGTGGACATCGGGCTTAAAATCCAAACATTCTTGATAACAACAAGGCCGGTATAAATACAGGCAATACTCTCTTCAATGAGGAGATCTGAGTCCATTGCATACATTACAGGCTTATTAATTATTTGTTAAGTGTAATGAAACCCAATCCGAATTGTCAACATGGAAAACAGAGATACATAATAATATACCGCTGTTGACTTTCGTCGTGGCGTTTCTGCCAGCTCTGCCGACTGCCACGGAAAACCAACACTTTTCAAGTGTAAGGTTTATTTTGTGTAATTAAATGTGTATTTACGAAAATGCTGTGTGCAAAACGTAGATCTTTCATTGCAGAAATACTCGTATCAGGAGTCTAGGTTGCTGAATTTTTTTGAAATGCAATGACATCGTATAAACGAAAGCATTCAAAATTATTTATTTGTGTTAAATGTAGCACAAAAGATGATTAAGTATTTAAAGTGTGAAAATGATGCTTATACATTTTCTGGCATTATACCATCAAAATGGAAAAAGATACTAACTTCAATAAATACAATAATGTAGGTTTATTATATAAACAGGTTTTACAAGTGTGAGAAAAGCGGTGTCTGGCCCTAACTTAAACGCCACAGAACAAGGGTTTGATCACTTATGGGCAATAAACTTTGTGTAAGATGATTTAACCTTAATTGCTCTTGTAACGGTGAAGGACAACATCAAAATATGCTGTGACACTTATATGTCCGAGCCTCAAATCAAAGAAATAGGCAGATAGAACGCTCAGAACACGCGAGTGTCTCCAAAGTAAATACAAAATTAAATAGAATTACATTCCATAATGTTTTCTTTGTTTTTGAGAACAACTTTTACGTTAAAGACACGAGACGGCATATTTTGGCAAAAAACAACAACGACGCCAGCTTGGTACGAGGCGTAGCTTGGTACTGTCGCGACTTTGTATCCGATTTTGATTTTGTATTAACTTTGGTGGACCCACTCGCTTGTTCTGAGCGCTCTATCTGTCTATTTCTTTGATCTGAAGCCCGAGCATTAAAAATTAAAGGCAAGCAATGCGCGGCAGGTCGGACATCAAAAAACAACTGTTCTAAAACTGTCTTTGCAAAAAGTTTGGAAATAATGGATTAAATACGTGGTTACCATAGATGTTTGTTAAACCAGTGTAGTAAATAATGCTCCATTCCTTCTAACCGTGAGGACGCATTGTGTCTTAGGTCTACTATGTATGCCTATATGGTCTACTAAGATACCTTTGCTTTGAAAGAGTCAAAGTCAATGGATCCATTTGAGAGCTAGCAACGTGAGACCTCTGACATGATAGTTCGAATTAATTATCGTATCAGCCGCAGGATGTCCACTGCTGAACATAGCACCCCCCTTTACCGCTAAAAACATGGTCCCAAGTTACCTACAAGCTCGCAATGTATGCTCGGGCTTTGTCTTTTAAGAGTAGGTAACACACCAAGAACTGTCAACATAGACCTTCTCACAAATGGTAATCTTTATTTTCTGTACTGAGTACTGTTTTCTGGTATAAAAACATGGTCACAAAGTTACCTGAAAACTCCCAAAGCATGCTCCTCCGGGCAGTGTGACGTAGCACACGTAGGGCGGATGTGCAGCCGGCACGGACTCGTAGATGACGAGGGCGCCGCCCCCGCTCCCCGCGCCTCCGCCCCTTGCTGCCTTCACCTGCCAGAACTCTTGCAGTGCTTCCACCACGTTTACTGTTGATAGGACTCCGTCAGCTGTTGGGAGAAAGAGGAGCTTTAGTAACCCTGTTTGGTAAAAGACAATTTTTAGGATGTACGCTTCTATGAACTCTATGTCGACACAGCAAACTCCAGCTCAGCACATTAAAAAGATCTCAAGAAGGGCGAAAATAGGGGCCAATGAAGCAAAAAAAACTAGATTGTCGAATAAACATAAAAAATGGAAATGCAAACATTAATCGTACTCGAGAAAACTTCTGTTGAGGCTCTTAATTCGACTGTGACCCATGTGACCCACGAATGTGACCCATAATCATTCTATTTTTGCAAACTTATCAACAGAGCCTAAACTTGTTGACAAGGGAATCAGGGAAAATGACCCACATTCCCTGTCACTGTACAGCAAACATGCCGCAATTTGGTGACGTCCTAAATTTTGCTTTAAGCGCCAAAGGGAAATTTAGGATCAAACGCACCCGCATCACTACATGTACATTTAATTGTCGTTTAAATCAAAATCAAAATCAAAATCAAAATCAAAACGTTTATTTCAACTAGGCCAATTACAGGCACTTATGAATTGTCAAAAGACATAAAATAAAACAATTACAAAAACAGTTATGGTGCTACAGTCCCAGTCACAAGACATAAAAACTGTGAAAGTACCGTAGGTGCTCATTCCAAAGCGTAGATCTCTATGGAGAAGAATGAGCAAGAAACTCCATGGACACTCTTTTTCAATCGCCAAAATTATTACAAAACTTTTGTTACATCATTCATCATCAGATGGTACATTACGTGAGAACGATGTGGCAAATTAATAGTGTCCATAGAAAAATGAAAAGACAATTCAAAATAAAGTTACTAATAATTAAAATAGACCGTGGCAGCTAAGAGATGACCAGTCCCAACTGACAGCGCCCGTTCACGAACATGACACATATATCAGCACCATTCAGCTCAACCATTTTGAAGGGAACTAAATGATCCGACATACACGCCACCATCAGCGAGACCTTTGAGTGAGCATGACATACTCTCAACTGCCAGAGTCATTCAAGTCAATGAAAGACGTAGGTTTCTAGTCAATGATAGATCTGAAGCACATGGTACTCACACAATGCTGGCTATGACGCTATATAATACTAGATAAATAGACTCTATACACTCTATACAAATAAAAATCATTACCATCTCCCATCTAATGTCAAAGCATGAAGCACTTCTCGTTTAAAATAAGACATCCAATTTGTCTCGCCATTTTCCCCACAATCAGTGCAGGCAATTTATTTGTAAAAGCCTCAGCTTTATTCATATTTCCGTCGGCTCCGCCGTAATGGTTATGGCTTTAATAACGGCAGGATAAGGTGGAAATACAACTATTGCAGGCTTTCGCCTTTCATGCGTCAGATGAGTTCATTAAACATTAAACCAGTTTTATTAATAAGGGTGGCGGTTGTACCATGTTACTGGCATCCTTATTGAGTCTAGTATTTATTATTAGCATGTCATAAAGGATTCCTGTTATAGGTAATTCGCTTTTAATGCCTCATCCGGTTGGTATGAAATGGTGCACCGATGCAAAGTAAATTATGTTCGTTATCACTAATCCGCTTGAGCCGCGTCTCCCACAAGGCGATTATAGCGTTATCCTCCATGATTGTCCATTAGTGGTCTGTGGGGGATACAGCACAGCGCACAGCGCGAATATCGTAGGTAAACAAGCGGTATTGTAGTTCAGATAAACTCATTACGGTTCTGGGTTCTCTATATTGTAATTCTCCGTTAATTTCCCACGGAAATGTTAATGAAGGCCATAAAATTTCCCATGGAGGCGTAAAGGCGTGAAGGGGACAAGCAGCCATTGTTTACTCTTGAGATATCTATCTAATAGTTTAAATATTTGTCGAGACTACAAGTTAAAATTGGGGAAGTTTAATATGTTTAGCAGACTATATAGCATTGTAAAAGTATTGTTCTCGAAATTGGGACCGTGTGCAAATAATTAACTGTCGAAAGGAGATGGTCCAAAAATGTATGGAGCCTGGGCCCAGTCTATGTACACCATATGTAAAAATAGCTTTTTAATACATAAACCGTTTTTAATTGTTCATTTTCTTTAATTTCACTTCGTTTAATTGTGCTTTTAAATTAACTTTGTCAAGGATAACAACACTCGACACATAAATCAAACATGGTGGATCTGACAGTAGTATGTTTATTTTGACAATGACTCTTTATTGACGTGTACATGCCGTGATGAAAACTTATGTAAAGATCGCAAAAAATAATTTTTGATCTCAAAAATCTTGGGTTTCGATAAAAATAATGGTACCTACAGGATATTTTACTCGATTCCGGCAGAACTTATGTCTATTATCTCTCAATGCCAAGAAACGAAACGCAGGCGTGGACGTTATGTTTATCAAGTCTCGCTGCTTCATTCTTCGGTGCCTATTCAAACTTCTCCTAACCACGATAATCCATTGGAGAGCAGTGGCATGTGCAGTACCTAACAACTCCAAGTTATTGTTATAGTAGAGAGAGAGCGGCAGCACATCTTGCATCACCTATCTTTCAGGGACAAGAAGGCTTGGTCGTTGTTTTTCAACACTGCCTTGCTGCTTCATTCTATAATGCTTATTCAGTATACTTTTAACGTATATATCATTCTTAGAAAGCAGTGACATTGTAGTATCTGATAACTACAAGTTATTGTTAAATGTTAACTATTCCTATTACACAATAACAACTCTCAGCTGGGATGACCAAATTATTTTAATACAATGAGGAAGGTGCAGTAATATCAGCTTATAATGTTTCCAATATTATAAGCTGATATTACTCTACCCCTACTATCCCTTTCTGCGAGGGAATGCACATTGCACACCATGTCAAACCATGCACTAACAATTTTTGAAACAAGTTATACATAATAACTATTATTAGTGATGTTAAAAAGATGTCAAATCAGTCATGAAGAATATTTTTAATAAAACAATTTGTTGAGACTTATGATTTATTTATTTTCTACATCATCCCTTGTATGTTCTCACGGTACCGAGCCCAACCGAAATAGTGAGCACAGCAATTCATTGTCCATCGTCCTTTTTGCTATGTGCTACTGTTTTCATCTTTCTACATGCTGCCTTCCAACAAGCATAGCAAACAGTCCTTTTGGTGGAATCTGAATAAAACAAAAGAATTATTATGATATACATATTGGCTATTCACATAATTATTTCATTCCAAAAGTTGGTAATTAAGTTGCTAATATTACCTCTTTTTTTTATAATACTGTTTCTGATATTACCGTCTATTCAGGTCCTTTATTGATGGAGGGGCTGTGTGTTAGACACAAGAACGTTGGCACTACACACATGCATTCATAATTTTATAATGTAACTGGAGCTGGCATGAGTCCTTGTTGTTGTATTGAACTCTGAATGCACCCAAGAAGCAAAATATAGCAAGTAACCCTCGGGTATCTAAAACAAAAAACAAAGAAATAAAGGTTTGGATTTATAAATAATATTAATCAAGATTGGTTATTTTTATATCACCTTTACAGATCTATCTAAGGAAATGTTATAAGTATGAAATGTGTGTAGATATGAATCTGTTACACACATTTCAAACATTGATTGTGTTAGTTATTTTCCTTTCCGCAACAATGTTGTCTTGAACTTGTTTGTGCTTGCTCTGTATGAATTAAAAAAAAGTCTTTACCTGTCGTGGAACAACAAATTGTTTCAGCAATAATAATCATTGCCCTTCCGCTCCTTTGAAATAGAGTGAGTGCGCCTCACAAAACAATGATCTCCTACAGACACAAACATTGCTATCATGTCGATGCTGGTCTGGTATCAGTTCATGATCTCCTTATGTATAACATTTAGTTTAATGTTAGTTATTTAACATTTTGATGCCAAAGCATTGTGGGCACATTATTTCATTTACATAAACCTAAAACAAACAAAAAATGGTTAAGTATATAGTGTTAGACGACCCACTGACCTGTTTATCGTTATAATATGAATAAGATAAGATACAGGGGAAGAAAACATAACACAGAAAAAATATTTGATCAAAAACAAGATTACAAGACATACCTGAAAATGAACTTGGTATTGTAAAACAACTCACGACGAAATCCGAATCACAGATGAATTGAAGCTGTGGTCAAATAATAGTATACTGAGTTGTACAAAATAAATACAATCATTACAAACTCCGAAAAAATATGAATAACAACTCAAGAAAATCTTCAAATTCTTCAAACGTCATTGCATAGAACTGTCAAAGTTGTCAAACGTCATGATAGTAAACGTCAAATAGTACTGTCATGGCCACCCTGAAATAGGGTTATCGTGCTAAAAAACGTTCCTAATTATTATTTTTCAACAGCTAAACCCGTCTTCAAATGTTTTTTTCAGTATTTTTATGAAATTCCCCTATTTTTTCCCCATTTATTGATATGGTGTACATAGACTGGGCCCAGAATGAAACATCTCCTTTAGGATGATACTCCAGGGGATTACTGAAAGATTCCAAATGTTTCTCCCAATTTGAAATTGAGGATTTTCTTATTGAAGGTAATTTTGGTCTTATTTTTAACGTGGTAAAATCATCAAACGATCGTCGTCGTCGATCGGGTAGGACAATCAGACTCGTACTGACTAAAATCTACAATTTCATTCAATAGCCCGTGACGTTCGAGGGCTGCGATACTCTTCGCGACCCAAGTGTACCACTTCAAACAAAATATAATTTCATAATAGAGGTTGAGCATTGTTCGGCTTTCGACTCGCTTTGTGACGAAGAAAATATGCAAATCGCCGACGAGCTTAATTTATAAAACGCTCGTATAATATTCATCACTTTGCAAACGTCAAATCCACGAGCATTCGTACAGAATAATGATTGCTTTTGAACGAGCAATACAGGAGTCAGAAGTTTTAAAACTTCGCCTGATAAGCGTGGTTTCCGGGGTGAGATTTTGAGACGAAAGTAAGTATAATTGGTTTTTCAATTAACAAAAAGTTTGAAATAGCCTTGGTTTAACTTTTTCTTTGTAAATGACCGTTCGCTAGCTCACTTGGAATGGACAAATTTTGTAAATCATCATCATCAGCTTATACTTTCCCCGAAAATACTGAATACGGCCCGCAATCGAACCGGAAGCAGCTGAATATCAGTATTTTACATAAAACGACTGCTTATCTGAACACTGCAACCCTGTAACCCCACGGTAAGACTGGTTGTCAGACTTACGAGCTTCTGACTAACAGTAACGACAGTCTGTTAGTCTGACGCTCAAAATCTGTGATTTTCAAATGATACAAAAAAAAAACTCAGTCATTAAAAATAAATACCTAGTATTTTGTTAAAAACTAAAAAAAGCCTGACAAACAGTCTTACCAAGGGGTATCGTATTACCCAGTGACTGTGTGACCGCTTCATGTAAAATAACTCTGATCTAAAACTAAGCTCCATGTAACTGATATTCAGCTGCATATATAGTTCGACTGAAAGCCGACCGCAATATAATTGGGAAAAGGCTAGGCTAGAAAAGGCTATGATGAAAAATACTATGATATGTGTAAAATCAAATTACATTTGAAAGTTTTAGAAACAATACAAAATGTTCTAGACATTTCCGTGAAACAAGTAGTTTGATAGACCACCCTCTTATTTCAAGTAATGAGGGTACAAACAGAAGTAAAAATTAAAGCACTCTGCGGTCCGCTTCCCCCGTAGACATTATTATCTCACAATGAGTCGACTGTTCCTGAAAAGCGACTGAAGCGAGAGCTCTCAGCCAGCTTCCACACTAAGGGGTTATGAACTGAGAAAAAAATAACTTTCCTGACTTACGTGTAAGTGACTGGAAATTCACCTAATCACAAAAATAATATTTTACGAGATTTTGATTATACCACTTTTTCGGCACATACGAATCCGTATATTTACACCATGATTACAGCTCTCTAGTACTGAGCGATCTATTGGGAGCTAACCTGCAGCGACAGACGGACAGACGCGACGCGTTCGGACGGACGTGACGGGACATGGTGAAAATATAAGGTTCCTTGTTGCGACCAGCGGAACCCTATATAAATGGAGCTAGATACCTAAGGTGTGTAGAAAAACAAAAAAACTATTCCTTGAAAATTGTAAATTCTGAAGGTTTACAGTCCATAAGTTCAAACGCATTGACTTAGTACATACTGGTCAGAAATAATATTTCCGGAAACTATTCGTGCAATAAGGGTATTTGTACTGCCCTACATTTTCGGTATGTTATGCAGTAAAAATATTTCCCGTTATGACGCACCTTTAGTTTAAACGTGAAGTTCCTTCACGTTATTGTGAGAATTATAAAAACACATTTAACACTGCCGCATTGAGCTATACAATCAAATATGTTTTGACGACGTAAAAAAAACAGGCTAATTCAAAATGAAGATTGGAAGTTTGCCTATGCCCAGTTGTGGTACACTACAGGTTATAAAATTACACTTAGTGCAGACACCAAATATTACATTATAAAGTGAGTGAGGAGCTCGTGGCTAAATAATCACAGCCGCACAGGCCGATCTTCCGGGTTAAGCCGCGCTTGCCGAGGTTGGTCTGTGGATGGGTGACCATCTATCATAGCGACTTTCCTCCGTGCCTCGGAAAGCACGTAAAGCCGTTGGTCCCGGCTGTCATTTGTAGATCTTTGACAGTCGTTTCTGTTAGTCAGAAGCTCTAAATTCTGACAACCAGTCTTACCATGGGTTATCGTATTACCCAGTTACTGGGTTGTGGAGGTCCGACAGGCAGTCGCTCCGTGTATAATACTGATATCCAACTGAATCTGGTTTGACTGGAAGCCGACCCCGCTATAGTTGGGAAAATGTTAGGCAGGCAGAGAGAGATATTATAAAGAAGTTACTTTAAGATAAAGATGCCCATTACTAGGAATTTTCCCTGAATCGTGAGTATGTTTAGTAACATTTAAAGTCTACACAATCAGCCCCACACTTTACGCCGCCATGGAAATTCCCCACTATTATAATTTGTTTCATAAACTCACAAATCAACAAGAAACTCAAGGCTAAACAAACTCAACAGTAGCGTCAACAAAGAAAAGCTTAAGCGTCGCGTCGTAAACCCGCCGTGAAAACACGACGCCACGTAAACATACGAGTACATTATCCCAGTTATTGATTTACTGATGGTTACATTTCAGTTCGCTACAAGTTGATTCGTGTCATGTGTGACACATGGGGGGTGACGAGAGTAATTAGTGGGCCATAACAAAAACATTGGCTCATCAATAATGAGCCGTTATTTTCCGAAAGTGTACGTTATTTTATTATTGTCTGGGTGTGTATTTTCCTTTTAATATATCCTGTTTATATGTTCAATATCTGGTTGACCGAGACTCGCTCGGTTTTTAAAATGTCTATATCTTGGGAACCGAGCTTTTCTCGAACCTGGGACCTTGATAAATCAATTCCTTGAGCCGAAAACCCCCTAATCTGTAAATTCATGAAAATCTTTGGAGCCGTTTCCGAGATCCTGATTATATAATTATAAATAAATATACAAAAATTGTTTGTTTAAAGATATTAGATAGATAATGTAAGGAACAGCGGTTTTCAAAAAGGTACAGTAATTTTCTATGCCTAAATGGATTCATGTTTTATACGCCAAATATTAAATGAATGAATGTTTTTACTTCAACTGCAAATAAGATTGTCCAATATTAGGTACATGTTCCTCCAGTTTTTTTTAAGCCCAACAACCATAGTTTTATGGGTACCCATAAAATTTGAACCCGATAACGTAGTATTTATAGACGCATTATGCAAACGTATTTACATAATTTTTCCAACGTAAATATAGAGGTCAAAGAGTTTCAACAAAAAAAAAAAAATGTAAAACCGACGTTCACCGAGTTTCAAAGGAAATACTGTGAGAAGTACGAGTACTCTAGAAGCTCCCACATAAAAGAAACCTTATTCCTTCACAGCTCTTTTTACCTTTTTCTATTATTCTAGTTACACTTTTTATCATAGCTCTTACAAACACGTTTAGATTTCCGATAAATATATTTCTTACCCTTTGCACGAATTTTCACTCTTTTAGTTTACAGCGTCTTTCCAGTATTTACGTTTTTGTATGAAAAAATGGTACAGCGCTTTTGGTGTGCGAAGAAAGAACTAATTTTTTCCTTGAAAATTGTCAATTTGAAATGTCAAAGTTCCAGTTTACTTTACGTCTCAAATACTGAAAATTCGTGCTAAGGGTACTGAAGTTGAAGAAAAATGTGCATTGGAAAAGTCAAAGTCGAATATTAAAATACGATACGATGACGTAAAGCCCTCAAAGAGTTAGAAATAGGAAAAAAATACTGGTTCGTTATAAAACGGGATGCAGAGGAAATGTATCGCATTGAGCAAGAGAAAAACATTGAACGTTAACTAAGCAAGGAGTATAAAGAAAAGGAGTACTAAGTTACACTATTAAATTGCTACTCGTATTTACAGAATTCTGACGCAGATAATTACGTAAAACCTACTACTACATACAATAATTTGTAACCTTAGAAAATATGATCTCGTTTTGTAATAAGTTCAAATGAGTCAAACGTAATAATAATATTTTAAGAATTTGTGTTTCTAACAACCTATTCATGTTAATCGAATTTATTTTTGTTGATGTTATTTTTACATGCTAAAATTTCACACTTAGGTTTTCAACGTATACGTTGGAAACCTAAGTGTGCAATTATAGAGGCGCGGGGCGGGCAGCGGAATCCGCTGGCGAGTAGCGCAAACACATAGTTTTTGACTAAGGTACACCAAGTTGCCGGCCGCGTGCGATAGAGGACAGTGTCCTCCCTCCGCCCCACCCGCAGTGGTGGACGCCCACGGCGACGGACGTCGCGAGACGATCTCCGACCACCGTAGGCGTGGGCATGCGGGCAGCGAGTAAAGGGCAACTCGCTGCCCGCATGCCACCATGGACCATACCCGGGTCGACGGCGCGTTGTGTCCCACGCGCGCCTCAAAGAGCGTCAGCATAATGACGGGGCCCCCTCTCAGAGGGGCAAAACCTGCCGGGGTCGCAGGATTATTTCCTTACCGTGACCCCGGAACATAACAGGCTACTGAAGGACACCGTGGATTTTAGTCAGTACAAGTCTGACAGTCCCTCCCACCCTGCCCGGGGTTGAGGACTCATTTGATGATTTTACCACGTTAAAAAAAAGGTACACCAAGTACGAGCGGGGCGGGTGAGCGGGATAATATTATGATACATACGCCAGCCAGCACATCAACCTAGCCGAATCTATCTTTCTTTGATAGATTTCTAACTTTATCGCAGAAGAAAAAGGTTCATGTTCTGTTGGGAAAATTTGACACATTGGGGTTGGTTGATGTGCTGGCGTCTGAGTATATACAGTAGTAAGAGACACTATAAAAAGTCAACATTTATGAAGTCCAAGACAGAATTAATTTCTCGTGCTAAGGATTTAAGATTTCATGAACAGACATAGTTCTCCATTACCTCTATTCTCCATGAGCAAAAGGTAAAAGCAAACAAGAGTAGTTGGTCCGGTGGTTACTACGTTACCAAACCATTCACTCACTCACTCACAGGCACGGGACTGCATCCATTCACCATTCGTTCAGCTAGGGAAGATGGCTGCAATAGTCGTTCGTATTTATTAAGCTTCATTCTTTATGAGCTTCAGCAACTGAATGGCAACGTACGTTATTGTGCCAATATCGATGTCATTTAAAAGAAAATTGTTCGTTTAATAGAGATCGTTCTAGCACTGATATTGAAGTCGTTCTTATTTATTCTATAGAGCAGAACGTGAGTGAAGTTTAGCGCGATTTTATAAGCTAAAGTACAAAATCAATAGCCATTATTATGTTCTAGAAATTGTCTGAATCGCAAATGGAACATCTTTTAAGGTACATAGCTTATATACATAGCTATACAATTATTTATGCACCTGACAAAAAACCAGCAAATTCTTGTCTCAATGGCGTAGGTACTCGTATAACACAAAATAAAGAAAATCTTTGAAGGAAATTTCTCCTTAGTTTTATCCTTAGTTTATTCGAATTATATTGTTTGTAAATTATGTAAAACTTTTTTGAAGTTTTGTAGGGGTTGGGAATTCGTCAAGATTCTATTCTTCCGCTCTACTGTGAGCGGAAGGGCCTCTCAAAAACATATTATCTAAAACACAGTAACAAAACCTCTTCCATCAAATACCCTTTGCGTTCCAGAGCCGCTGTGACTTTTAGAGACCTTGCAACCTTGGCAAAACGTAAATACATTTGTTAATATAAAAAGACATTGCCATTGTAAGTTTTACATACTTAAAATATTACTCTGAAAGTGTTTAGAGGAATTCGAACCTTCAAGAAAAGCAATAATCCTATGCAAAGAATCAGATTTCAAAATCCAAACAAAATGGCGAGCAAAATTTAGTTTTATATTTAAAGTTAGCCAGTTTAAAGTTACTTCCTCTTTGTTACCCAGATGCGACTGAAATGCTCCGTGCAAAGTTTCTAAACTTTGATTTGAACTTCCCACTGACCTTAGAATATGAACAGTTCGGAAATGTTGCAAGCTTGCACGTGACAGCTGTGAGATTAGCACGAATGACAAATATATTGCTTAAGTAATATTAAGCTGAAGAGTTTGTTTGTTTGATTGGTTGATCGCCATTTGATGATTTTACCAAGTAAAAATAGTTATTTGTTATGCAAGGCTGCTTTACTTATAATGTCATTATACTTGAATTGAAAACTGAACGAGCGAAGGATTCTATGATTGAACTTCGAGAGAAACGAGCGCGGTTCAAATATAGAATCCTGAGCGATGCGAGTGCAACACACAACTTTTCACCTCACACAGCGAGGAAATGTAGTGGGGACGGCTCGCCTGTCAGTGTAGAAAACAATTGATTAAAAGACGTGTTCGAATTTTGAGCAAAACTTTGTGCTCTAGAGCACAAAATGGAGTTTTGCGCTCAGATTTTGAATGAGAAATAGAGTCTTTCCGAGCGTGTGAAGTGAAAAATAAAATAAACCAACGAACGTTACAAACTTCCACATCTATAACAGGGTAAGACCAGGTGCTATAATTTTGTGTAAGCCATTGTAATTTGTGTAAAATTTATGTTGCAGATTCAATCTAGGGGCTCAAACAAATGACCTTGAAGTAAGTAGTAGTAAGTAGTAAGGACAGTTTTCAAACGTTGCAAACTTGCAACTTTGCCCCAGAAGCCTGTTATGAATATTCGCGGGCACGAATTGGACGTGCTTTTCAAAGACGAAAGGGGTTTATTGGGTGGGGAAACAAAAGATATCCATTGGAATAGAGATAAGTTAAAGATTTACTATAATATGTTGATTACAATCTATGTTAGTGCTCTCACGTGTCTACTCTGTGCAAGAAAGTTTGTAAACAAATGTGGTTTTTCTAGCCACATGGGAGCCCATGATAGACGCCAGTTAGGTTAGTGATGAAACGGTCGCGGTAGCCGAAAACGAAATGGAAGGATTATTTTTATCGTTTGTGGAGGTCAAAGTGAGGATACTTATTTTTTTTTAACATTTACTGGTAATGTAGAAAATGATGATGTAACTGTTTGACTATGTATTTATTTTATAAGTAGTACCTACTTACATAGTAAGTAAAGAAATAGAATACTTTTTGGTCAGGCAATCCTTTCTGCTCCGTTTCAGCGCGAGAAAACATGAATCTTCTCAGACCATACAATATACAAGAGGATTTGCTATTCGGAAACTTAAATAGGAACACAGTCATACTGATTTTATTTATACGTGGTAAAATCACCTATATAATAAGTCCTCGCACCCAGAGCAGGGCAGGAGGGACTGTCAGACTTAAACTTACTAAGTTCACGCGGTGTCTTTCAATAGTCCTTTAGGTTCCGGGATTACTTGTTAGTGCCGCGACCCGGCAGGCTTTGGCCCTGTAAGGGAGCTCCTTCGTGTTGCTGATAGCTCTGGCACGCGGGGAAAGGGCATGGTCCCTGATCGGACAGCGAGTCGTCCATTACTCGTCCGCATGCCTGCGCTTACGGTATTGTATTTATAAACTTAGATATATTATTATACATACAACCTCACAGTTTCACTAGCCGCCATTCCATATCCAATAGTATTGATTCCGAAGCCGTCATCAAATGCCAGCCGACTACCGTTGTACCAATTAATCAACCGAGTGCGTCTATTATATAGAGCAGTACATAAATGGCGAACCGATAATTGACGAACATTTCATATCATACCACAATTGGGTATTTGACACTATTGACCAATAACGCTACTTTGACAGCAAAATCACCAGCAATAAAATTAAAATTATCCGCCATTTAATGAATTCCTAAGTTACAAAAATGTGATAAATGAAGAACCGCTCCACCGATTTTGTACAAACATATCATAAACCATCTCTTAAACAGTCAAAACAAAGCCTGATTTGGTTTGGATAGGCGAGCCCGTTCTTGAGTTATAAAATTACAACTATGTACTCGTAAAAGTGGCATTGATTTTTAATATAAATATAGAAGAGGAAGAAGGTATTATTTCTCTACGTTTGTAAACCCACACCCACGACACAGGACATATTCCAAACCAATTCCAAACGTCAAGTTTTGTTTAAAAAAACAGTTTTCTTTTAAAAATATCACAAAGATGCTTTTCGATTCACGGCGTAACGAAGGCGTAAATATGCGTTTAAAAAAATATTAAAACACCGTAACACATTTTATTTGAGGTCTAATTTAAATTAGATTTTTCATAGCTCTGAAATTAGGGGTGCTATGACAGGAAACCTCCACGTGCGCCCGTGGACTGGAGTTCCTTCTCGGATACGTCCGGGGGGAAGACCAGTTTTTCGGGCCGGTGCACCCTGGGATGCGGGCAAAAAACTCTTTCTAAGCACTGTGTGCCTAAGTGGTCTCTTTGCCCGTATGCGAATAGCCTGTCGTGTGGACGCTCCAACGCGTGTCCCTCTGATTAGCAGAGGGCACAGCGGCGGAGCGGGCTTGCGGACGGTGAGTGATGGGTAACTCGCCGTCCGAAGGACCAAGCCCGGGTCGGTGGCGCGTCGTGTTTCGCGCCAAATGCCTGCTGGGGTCGCGGGTTTTTTCTTAACCCAGGATACCGTGGCCCCAGAACGTAAAGGGCATAGGAAGGAACACGGGTGGATTTTAGTCAGTAAGAGTCTGACAGTCCCTTCCGCCCCACCCAGGGCGGGAGGACTCATTTGATGATTTTACCACCTTAAAAAAAAAAAAAAAAAAAAAAAAAGCTCTGAAATTAATAAATAGGAAGATCATTGATGTATTTTACATGTTGACATCATACATTTTGAAGTTTTGACAGTTCATAAAAAGTACGTGAATTGATTGTTTCAAATACCGTATTACTGCCTAGCTGTCAGATAGAAGTGGTACTAATTCCCACGATAGTATGGCAAAGTTATGACAGTATAATACGTGAAAGTTCGTGTGAAATTAATGAAGAACACTTCAACAATGTGTTGAAAGCTTGTATGGGATTTTAACACGATTTTTTCATTATGATTCACGGAGTTTTTAGCAAGTCATACCGCTAACGTGCGCATTAAATCTGTGCACCGATGATTCTGCGAGTTCCCGAGCGGGTACGTCGAACTAGTTTTCATACAAACTGTCGAGTCTCTAATTTTCGAAGTGACAGAACCGATTTTAATGAAAATTTATACATTAAGCAGGATAGGATATGATGGATATGTCTGTAAAGATCCGATAAATAGCAGGTCTGCAGAATTAGACTGATTTAAATTTTTAAATTTTCCACACAAACTAAAATACTAAATAAAATAAAATAAAAAAGTAAAATAAAATAAACTAATGTAAGGGTTTCTGTAACCAAAGGGCAAAATGGGGCCCTATTGCTAAGACTCCGCTATATATATCTGTCTGTCACTAGACTGTATCACAAAGACCGTGACAGACACAGAAGATTTTTCACAGATGATGTATTTCTGTTACCACTATAACAGCGAATAATATAAAAAAGAGAATCAAATAAATATTTAAGGGGGCTCCTATAAAACAGAAATGATTCTGTTACCGATTTTTCCCGTATAAGTGTGTATCAATAAAATCGATACAATTGTTAAAATAAAAAAAAAACCGGCCAAGTGCGTGTCGTTTTCTTTTATAATTTTCTTTTAAACTTCGTTATATATACTACTATTGTGAATTTTTTCACACCCCCAAACATAACCGTTTAGCTGGTAGAGGGGGGGTACACTCGAATCGAGCAAAATTTAGCACTTTAAAGCTTAATATTTCACAAACGAATTTTATTATCAAAAAATTGTTAATGGAAACTATCATTATTTTTTAAAGGCCTATTTAATGACACCCCACACTAAGGGGTACGCGAGAAAAAAAAAATCCTCACTTTACGTGTAAGTACTGAAGGTACCCTAAAAAAAAATATTTTACGAGATTTTATTCTACCACTTTTTTGGCACAACAAATCCGTATATTTACACCAAATTACAGCTCTCTAGTACTGTGCGTCTCTGAGCTAAACTGCGGACAGACGGACGGACGGACGGACGGACGGACGGACGGACGGACGGACGGACGGACGGACGGACGGACGGACGGACGGACGGACGGACGGACGGACGGACGGACGGACGGACGGACGGACATGGCGAAACTATAAGGGTTCCTTGTTGACTACGGAACCCTAAAAAAACATTTTAAATTTTGTATGAAACGACGCTCGGCCTACACGTTCGCGCTACATAGATTATTTCACAGAAAGGTCAACTCGTTAATTTATTACCGTGACAGTTTGTTAGCAAACTTTTCACTTTAGCTGTGTTTGTGTTGCGGAAATTCCGAACCGAAATATTTTGGAAGATTTACAGAGATTGACTGCGTCGTCTGGCGGTCGCGAGTGCTCAGCATAACTTATTTAATTCAACCCCTAGTACCTAGTGTTATAACAGTTTATTTTATCAGTAAGATTTTGAACTCTCTTAAAAAGCTTGTCTCACGCTCAGATCAAATAAATAGGGTCTCACGTTTACGTTTCAACAAAGGAAAGGATGAAAATGGTGAAAATTTATATTAAGTATCGTTAATATTGTTATTTTTATCAAAGCGTGTAAGTATTAGAAAAATATGCATGGAATCTGCTAAGCTAAGCTATGCTTAAACCCGTTGTATTAGCAATATTAGCATATTTCTTAGATTTATAATACTTAATTGTGTCAACATTTATTTTCTTCTTAATAAACCGTGCATTTTGTGTTTATATTTGTGTAATATCTGTTGCTAAACCATAATTATATAAATACACGCATAGAGCAATAACATTTGGGATTAAATATAATGACCATAAAATGCTTTGATACCCTTAGCTTCTACACTTCAAATTGTATTCGAACACCAAATATAGTAGATGATCACCAAATCTTCGTGAGCAAAATAATGTGTAATAAATGTTATAATTTTACATTAAAATGCGGGTTTCATTTTGGTGATCATTTACTATTTTTGTCTGTTATATGTTACTTTATCTGGTGATAAGTTAAACTTAAGCCTTAACATTTTATATGACTGATTAAATACGCGTTTACAACAGGCACATGTCTGCATAACCCTTCGGGAATTAAACAAATAATATGACCATAAATGTTTAGCCCATTCTGTACCCCGTATGTTAATACTGATATACATTTGAATACCTAGTACAAGACTGTGTTGTCGAAGCAACAATTGTGTCGAGAGACTTTAGGGAATTCAGACGTCGACACTCGACAGGCCTGTAAATTGTCTATTGAGTTGCCTCAGAGACTGACGAAGTACAATTGAAACTCTGACCTACATAAATGTGCGGAGGGTTAATATACTAAACTTTTAAGATAAAATTTTATGTTTTTTTTGGGGGGTAAACTATGCCAAACAAAAAGGTGTCGGAAACGGTAATGAATACAAGCAAATTAAAAAATTGATGGAACGAGACTGGATGTATAAAAATTAAAATAGTGGTAAACGATACTTTTGTGATGCTATTATCTATCTTTAAACGTGCAATTCTTTTATATTTATATAATTGTAATGCGGCTCCAAGGATTTCATGAAAGTTACAGATTAGGGGTTTTTTCGGCTCAAGGAATCGATTTATCAAGGTCCCAGGTTCGAGAAAAGCTCGGTTCCCAAGAATAGACATTTTAAAAACCGAATGAAGCTCGGTCAACCAGATATTTTATGTTTAGTTGTCGAAATGGAAAAGTGATGCATACTAAAAAATTTAAGGCAAAGATTACGCGAAGGATGATACGTACAAATGGAATGGAGGTAATTGTGCTAATAAAGAAGTAGATAAAACATATTACTCTTGCCCTAAATGAATTGAGATAAGGTTAAGAGAGAGCGGCTCCCAATTCTCTAAAAGGCCGCCTTTTTTCTCCTAATTGTGGTTGCTAGACAGGCTTAATCCATCACAAAGACCTATAATATTACCAAAACTGTAGTAACTTATTGCTAGCTCAACTTAAACCTAACTTCGGCAGACGTTGATTAAGTTTAATTGCGTGAAAGATTGTCAGGTCGTATCTCCTAAATAATGGTAACTTCTGATACTCGGTTTATAGGTCGGGAACTTAGACAATGATGATTTACGATCCTTTGCCCTTTACCCAAATCTTCTGTATAGTCGGTGGAATAATGTTTTTTAATGATATCCTTTACTCACAAACATCCTGCGGGACAAATGAGGGATGGGATCAAAGCCGCAAAACCTAACTCTCACAAAGCAAATAGGGTTATACTTTATTTTATATACTGTTTTAATTTAGGAGAAGTTGATTTGAACTGTTTGAGGAGCTCGTGGCTAAATAATCACACACAGGCCGATCTCCCGGGTTAAGCCGCGCTTGCCGAGGTATGTTCTGTGGTTGAGTGACCATCTGCCATAGCGAGTTTCCTCCGTGCCTCGGAAAGCACGTAAAGCCGTTGGTCCCGGTTGTCATTTGTAGATCTTTGACAGTCGTTACTGTTAGTCAGAAGCTCCAAAGTCTGACAACCAGTCTTACCATGGGGTATCGCATTACCCAGTTACTGGGTTGTGGAGGTCCGACATGCAGTCGCTCCATGTAAAATACTGATATCCAGCTGAATCTGGTTCGACTGGAAGCCGACCCCGATATAGTTGGGAAAAACTAGGTAGATGATGATACTGTTTTAATTTATTATGGCCGTTGCGTGGCCAGCCAGCGCATTAGATCTTGCCCTCCACTAGTGGTAAGGATAGTCTTTTCTAGGCGTATAGCCATGTAACAAACGATAAACGAAAACGCTAAATAGACTTTAATACATTTTCAACTTTATGTGCTTGGGTATAAAGTTGAATATCTAGTGAAAATTGCATAACGTTTTCAGTCGCTAACGCTTCTCTAACAAAGACTAGATGCTAGATAATCTATAGTTGATTTTCATCTTTAGGCTCTGGGGTATAAAATTGAAAATAAATTGGGGAATACGGAGCGTTTGCGATTATCGTTTGCGACTTGGCTACTGGCTAGGGGGGCAGAGTAGATATCAGAACTCGATTAGAATACATTCTTATTATGGCAATTACTAGGTAGAAATTGCAATAATTAGAAAACCACCTTTAAAAAAGAAAGAAAGTAAGTACCAATGTAATGCCAGCACATCAAGCTACCACAATCTTCTGTAATAGATTTTTAACTTTATCACGAAACAAGAAGATACACGTTCGACTGGCAAAAATTTACAGATTCGGGTAGGTTGATGTGCTGGCCGTCTACGTCTGTATCTCTCTTCTTAGCAAGTTTTGTTTACTAGATTTATGGGGTGACTGGTAATTAGTGTATGATACTTAAACACGTGATTGTGCTCATGATAACAAACAATTTTTATTATGGGAGCAAAGCCGAAATCGTGAAAAAATTCAGCTGTTCAGTACATTAAGCAAACATAAATGTATTGAACAGCAGATTTTTTTCGAGTTTTCAGGTTTGTTCCCATAGCAAAACTTGTTGGTTATCATGAGCACAATCACGTGTTTATGTAGGTATCGTACACTAATTACCAGCTACAACTATATAGCCCACCGATTGAGTCGACGTAATCAAAATGTTGACTCACTTCAGAATAGTTGAGCATCCATGCTATAGAGGGAAATCAACCACCCTTACTAGTAATTGTGGTAACACAAGGCCCGCGATTACACCTTTGTTTGCCAGAACAAAGGACTAGCGATGTATCTACACACTCAGATCAAAGAAATAGGCAGATAGAGCGCTCAGAACACGCGAGTGGGTCCACCAAAGTTAATACAAAATCAAAATCGAATACAAAGTCACGACAGTACCAAGCTACGCGTCGTTGTTGTTTTTTGCCAAAATGTAAAAGTTGTTCTCAAAAACAAAGAAAACATTATGGAATGTAATTCTATTTGATTTTGTATTAACTTTGGTGGAGACACTCGCGTGTTCTGAGCGTTCTATCGGCCTATTTCTTTGATCTGAGTCTACACACTTGTTTTTATAGCTACTCCCCGTTCCCCCTTCACATCAACACGTAGGGAAGTAATCATAATTCCTATCCTATATCACGACGTCATCTGTCAAAGAGGGATACGTAATAAAGGACGGAAAGCTTCAGACAACCGGACCCCAAAGGTCACAGCATTCAAAGGTCAAGGTCAGGGAGAGAACATCTCTATTTATCTAATAAAAGTGACCTATGACCCAGATAAAAAAGTTTTAGGGTCGAATTTCAAACTTGGAAGCGCTTTTGAAAATAGAATTGAGCGTTTGCGAGGGACAAAGTACCTATCCTAATAGCTGATTTTGTAAAGAATATTTTACAATGATAAATGTGGAAAAAGGTCTGAGGAATAGGTCGTTTAGAAACGAATTTAAGGTTGAGACGTATTTACGCGACTAGGTTTTGAAACCAGTGCCTCTATTCGAAGAAGCCCGTCCGGTGCGAGTAGACATTTTCTTGCAGTTCGTACTGTGTTTTTTTTTTTGCAAATGTTGCGGGGGTTCCAGGGTCGCGGGCCTTATCAAATTACCGTGACCCTGGAACGTAAAGGGCTATTGAAGGACATCGTGGATTTTAGTCAGTACTTGTCTGACAGTCCCTCCCGCCCTGCCCGGGGTTGGAGGACTCATTTGATGATTTTTACACGTAAAAAAAAATGTTGCGTGGGTCAATAATGTGAAATAATTATATGACAAGAACCATTTCATTATCCAAAAGCGGTTCGTGATTCCTTTTAAGTTTAATTTGTAAAAAATAATTGGTTCTATTAACTTTGACATAAACCTATTATAATTGCCATAAATCGCCATTTTCATTAAACTTCGCCTACTTATAAAGGATCAAAACTTGTTTATGGTAGCCACCGTATATAGTCAACATTAATCTAGTAAATACCTTCCGAACGAATAAATATACCTAAACGAACAGTTTAGAAATGATATTTTAAACGTTTTAGTTAATTTTATCCGTAATTTGCATTGAAAATTAGAAAATGAACAGACCAGTATATCTTGGCACTTCATGCGAGCGCTGTTGTCAAAGGCAAACGTCAAATATCACCTTTAATATTATAAAGTTGAAGAGTTTATTTGGTTTAACGCGCTAATCTCAGGAACTACTGGTTCCAATTGAAAAAAATATATTAGTGATGTATAATATATTTATCGATGAAGGCTATAGGCTACGAGTATATAGCATCACGATACGACCATCAGGAACCGAGCAGCGTGGTTGAAACCACGCGCGGAGAACAACACTAGTACCTATCATCATCATCATCATCCTATAATGTTCCCACTGCTGGGACACAGGCATCTTCTCCCTCAGAGGGAGTGGGCCATTAAACCAACACGCGGGCCCAGTGCGGATTGTTGGAATGTCACATGTCGCCGAATTTGATGGTTCTAGAACAAGACGGTTTCCTCACGATGTTTTCCTTCACCATTTTGAGAGCAGTGGTGATGAAATAGATTACACAAAGTAATGAGCCCGGCTGGGTTCGAACTCACGACCTACAACTCAGACTTACTCACGTAAGTCGAGGCCGATACCACTGGGCCAACACTGCTCACCCTAGCACTAGTATAGTACATTTGAATTTAGTTCATTTTTCGCCGCGGGTCAGGTTATGATGGTAATTGCTAATTGCCCGCAAATGAAAGTAGTTAGCAATTCTGTCTGTTCAATAAAGTAGGATTCGTGATAAAGTTTCATTCGCTTGCTCGTGAATTGGCATAATTAATGTTAACCACTGGAAGTTCTTACAGTACCCTTTTAATTGCCAATAAGAGGCACTTTTATTTGTATTTATGGATCTGTGGAGGAATATAGTAGGCCTCCGAGGACTAATAAGGGAATTTTAATGTCACTAGTCCTGTATTCTAGATCTAGATTATACAATCATCATCTGTCTAGCCTTTCCCCAACTATATTGAGGATCGGCTTCCAGTTGAACCAGATGTAGCTGAATATCAGTATTTTACGTGGAGCGACTGCCCATCGGACCTCCACAACCCATTAACTGGGTAATACGATACTCCATGGTAAGACTGGTTGTCAGACTTTATAGCTTCTGACTAACAGTAACGACTGTCAAAGATCTACAAATGACAGCCGGGACCAACGGCTTTACGTACTTTCCGAGACACGGAGGAAACTCGCTATGACAGATGGTCACCCCTCCACAGACCAACCTCAGCAAGCGCGGTTTAACCCGGATGATTGGCCTGCGTGGCTGTAAAAAGCTTCTTCCATCAATCGCTCTTGCTATTACTTTTTCCGACTTGCTAGACATAAAAAAAGATATAAATAAATAGATTGAACTTTAGTTCAGGAGAGTAAGTACCCATACAAAGAAACCTATTTACTTTAATTTTAGTGTAGATATACGTATAACACTGCGTGTTCAGGAACCATAAAAACACATAAATCTTGTATAGTATAAGAGAAAATAATTCAACTAAAAGAATTCAACATGATTGTGTGTTAAGTGAATATTTCGCCAGAGAACGTCTGAGTTAGATGTAAAACACGAAGTTTTCTCAAGATGTTTTCCCTCACCGTATTAACAGAAACACACCTATTGAAATAAATTACATAAAATAAAACCTGCCTTCGCAACTCGTAAAGACATCTACAAATGAAGCAATACAATTTGTCTGACTATTTCTATCCAATACAGACTGCTTACTTGCTTTTTATCGCGATTCCACTCGCTTTTTTCATATTGACAACAAATCGTCAAGTTTTCTGCAAAGTTTGAAAGCAAACGAATACCTTAACACAATAAAAAGTTTATTTAGAGTTTTCACTATTTTACTTTACAGCGTCTTTGTGCTAAGGGTACTAAGCCCTTATCACGAGTTTTCAGTATTTGAGACTTAACACTTTCACTGTCCGCGCAGCAGACACAATACCTAAACAATAGTCGTGAATCACATGTGATTCATCGGACAGGGAAGTGGTTAAACTGGAACTTTGAGATTTTCAAACTGGCTTTTAAAAAAAAATTAGCTCCTTTTTCGCACACCAGAGGCGCTGGCACATTTTTCCATACAAGAAACGCTTTAAATACTGGAAAGACGCTGTAAAGTAAAAGAGTGTAGACTCGTGCTAAGGGTACGGAACTCCTGCACTTTCAAGTTTTATATTCAAAAAGAAGTAGTATTAAATCTTTAGGGTATAAATATTTCGTCATGCTTAGTTTTTTTTTGAAAGAATAATTCAGCTGCTAGTGGAATTCAAACTCGTGTACCAAATTTTCAGGGTCACCTATCTATTTTTGTACCAAAATTTATAAAAACGACTCAGAGATTTAAGCGTGAAAGTGTAACACTAACAAACAAACCCACTTTCGCATTTAGATTATGAAGAAGAAAATACACCTCAAGAATCTAGAATTAGATATTTATAAATGTCTTTCTAATTCAAACTAATGTAAAAAGGAGCAAATAACTTGAATTACACAATTTGTTTTACTAATTCAAATTAGATTCTAATAATTGTTTCATGTTAAAATCAATTAGTGTAATGCCAATTCAATTAATGATGTTCAATTAATTATTTAAAAGCCAAACCAGAGCGTTGCGGTTTGACGGTTATTAGGCAGAAATCCAATGCGAAATGTTACAATATCTATTATTGTATTGACTATGTAAGTAATTATCTAACGAGGTATACTAAACCAATTTATTTAGGCCTCAATTTACATGATCTTTTTGCAAAATGGTCGGTCAACTTACATTGGTTTTTCAGTTTGATATGTAAACCCTATGTACTGTACACATTATAAAGAATGATTTTTTCAAACCCATGCCAGTACCCTTAGCACGAATTTTCACTCTTTAACCCCCAACGGAAAAAGAGGGGTGTTATAAGTTTGACGTGTCTGTCTATCTGTCTGTCTGTCTGTGGCACCGTAGAGCCCGAACGGATGAAGCGATTTCAATTTAGTTTTTTTTGTATTAAAGGTGATTTACGTGCGAGTGTTCTTAGACATGTTTGATGAAAATCGGTTGAGCCGTTTAAAAGTTGTGGGGGTAAAAGTGAGAAAGGGTAGCCGAGGGTTTGCAAATATACTCGAGTGGGGTCTTAAATCAAAGCAAACTGAAAGGGAATATTGATCACTTAATTAAGTGTGTACCTATAAAAAGTTTCAAATAAAAATTAAATTAAAAATTTAAAAAACCCCTGACACAAAAACCAAGATCCCTTTAAAAAGTACTAAATAATAAAAAAAACTCAATCTTAAAGTACCTAACTATGTATTAATAATTATTAAAAAAAATACGTCACGTTGGGGGACCGAAAAAAACCTAAATAATAAATAATTTGGACCGGTCCCCCAACGTGACGTATTTTTTTTAATAATTATTAATACATAGTTAGGTACTTTAATGGTAGCAATACACCATACTGCCTATTTGTCAATTCGGCATAAAACTGCCAATTTGCTCAAATAGAATTGAACGTGTATGGGGGTGGAATGCCAATTTGATGGCATGACATGCCAATTTTGATAGGTCATCAAATCGTTTTTGACACAACTTCAAATCGGCAGCAGTGATGCCATCTTAGCAACTTCATAGATAGTTAGCTAATTTTATAAAGGTGCTAGAAAAAAAGCTAAAAAGTGTAACTTGTGGCTAAACTTTTTAGCTACTTTTCTACAGGGACGGTTAGGCCACGTTCACACGGCGATTATTTTCCCGTATACCGTACACGAGATTTTATCGAATAGAGTTGACCAGTTTTAGGACAACTTTGCACGGTACACGGTAAAATATTATATTTCTCAAACACGGGATTTTCCCGTATGAACGCCGTTTAAACTATTTTTAAGTTTTCATTTGTGAACTGTTATTACTGCTCTATTCGATAAAATCTTGTATACAGTATACGGGAAAATAATCGCCATGTGAACGTGGCCTTACCAGGAAAACTGAGGCTTTTCGCACATGGATCGCATGTACACTCGTAAAAAAAAGAGTTATTCATTTTATTTTAAACCAAAATACGATTGAAAACTTGAGAGGTGTCAAGGGACCACGAAAGCAAGTTAAAAAAGGTTCATGCTATTTTCGACCTTATTGACATTTATGCAAACACCTGATTTTAATGAAGGAGCAATGTTAACGAATGAGAATGTGAGAAAAACAAACTAAATTTTAAATGTCGATAAGGTCGAAAATCGCTTGCACCACTTTTTTTAACTTGCAATCCTTAAGCAAATGTTTTCCGACCTTCAAGCGATTTTCGACCTTATTGACAACGATGCAAACACCGGATTTTAATGAAGAAGCAATGTTAACGAATGAGAATGTGAGAAAAACAAACAAAATTTTAAATGTCGATAAGGTCGAAAATCGCTTGCACCACTTTTTTTACCTTGCAATCCTTAGCAAATGTTTTCCGACCTTCAAGCGATTTTCGACCTTATTGACAACGATGTAAACACCGGATTTTAATGAAGAAGCAATGTTAACGAATGAGAATGTGAGAAAACAAACTAATTTTTTAATGTCGATAAGGTCGAAAATCGCTTGCACCACTTTTTTTAACTTGCTATCCTTAAGCAAGTATTTTCCGACCTTCAAGCGATTTTCGACCTTATTGACAATGATGCAAACACCGGATTTTAATGAAGGAGCAATGTTAACGAATAAGAATGTGAGAAAAACAAACTAATTTTTAATGTCGGTCGAAAATCGCTTGCACCACTTTTTTTAATCTAATTCGATAGTCTGATGATGAAATGAAAAGGTGCTAGGTAGCTGTCGTCACCGAATAATAGCCAGATCTAGTTGCTGAGTTGGCATCACTGGTGCAGATTTGAAGTTGTGACAAATCTATCGTATCGATAGGCAGGATGGTGTATGCCTACTATAAGATTGAGTTTTTTTAAAAAAAACTCAATCTTATAGTAGGCATAAAAAATTCGATGTAAGAACTTAAAGAGGGGACAAAGTGCAATAAATAGGACCCCCATTGTAGTTCATTAAAGGATCACTAGTAATTCGACATAGGATCTGATAGGGGGACAAAGTGCAATAAATAGGACCCCCATTGTATGGCTGAAATTTGTTTTCTAGTTATTTTTATTTCAAGGCTTTTCGATTTAGGTACACCCACAAAACCTCCTGACGGATATACCTCTAGTACCTAACATTTCATTTTTATTGAGAGTCCTTTTTGCGGATAATTTTCTGTATATCCGTGCTTTTCTGGGATGATGCACGACTTTAGTACCTTCTTTAATCGTCGTTTTCTTTTATAATTGTATACTTTATTTTTGGTTTTACGGTTACGACTACATACAAAGGGACAAGATTTGCGATTCAAAAAACTTGTATGTATTACAATAATTAGACAACAACCCCATGGATATAAAATAATATGTAAATAAAATTTTGTCCACCAACAAAACGCACAAGGTGGAAAAAATTAACATTTCAACATTTGACATTACTTTCATCGAAAAATCGAGGGAAAATTCACACGGCCGGAAAGAGGAAACAGCGGCTGTCAAAAATAAGCTAAACGAAAATGTGATGGAGCCCTGAAAACGGCAACAGATGGCGCTGTCGTGTCGGATGTGGAAATTGGACGTCTGTCTGTCGCGGAATAAAGACATATCGTGTCATCGTGTGAACTGAGGTGTGAAGTGGAAGTGACATAGTCGGACAGTGGACAACTGGACAGTGACACTAGCGGACAATGGGACATAGCATCTCGGGCCAAATGTTCATCAAAATATTATGACGCTTCCGTTTGCGATATTCTTACCGTTATTATATTTTATTTTTTCGCACGGTGCTCTTTGAATTGTGTGTCTTTTTTCTTTTGGCACTTGAATAACGTTGTCAGGAAGATGTTATTGGTAAACATTAGCGAATTTTTTGTCGATATTATATGGAATACACATGATAACGGAACAGAGGTACATCACATCAAATCACATCACAACATTAACATCACATTTAAGAGTATAATTCATGAAGTTTTGTGCAGTAATGAGAACTTAAAACTCACTTTTAGTTATGTTTATTGGCATCGAGAAGACACAAATGAAGAGGACACAAAAAAAAAAACATTTTACCCGACCTGAGAATCGAACCCAAGTCTTATTTCCTGCTCGACAGTCATTCTTGTCACTATCATCAACGAAACAGTGAACAAAAAACAACCATGTGAACTTCACAAAAGTTTTTATTTTTATAACGTATATAATAAAAAAGCAAAAAGCCAAAGGTCAACAACCTAAAGGATTCACAATTTAAATTCGTCTATGACTCACCAGCTCACTTTTTAAAACCATAAATTCATAATTCTAATTCACCTCAATCGACCAAAAATAATCAACACTGGCCGAAACTGCTTCACATTACAAAAACCAGTTGTTCACAAGGAAACAAAACTCCATGAGCCAATCATTTTAAAGAATTAGTCGACCGTTCATTATGTTTAAGTTTGTATTGATGACTTTACGACATCAATAAATAATTACATTCATCCAATCATGCGCCGACATCGCAGTTTTTATTATTTAACTGGACTTACAGACAGCGTCATATTATTTTTTACGTTATTATGTTGGTAAAAAATAAGGTCGTGTACATGTAGGTATATGAACCACGGAACAGAAAAAACTGACTGTGACGGCAAGGATTTGAAAGGAAATCGAACTATTGAGGTAATTATATTTGTATTTTATTGTATATTTGATTAGGTATAATTACTTGTATTTTTTATTTTTGCCAATTCATATTTTTCAATTGCCAATATTTACGGTGCTACAAGTACTTAATAATTCCATGATTACACTATATTGTAAGAAAGGAGTACAGTTTGTGATGGATAGGTGTCCGCTAAATAAAAAAAAACAAGTTTTTTTATTTATTTCGGACACCTATAAATTGAGTAAAATGAGCTCTTTCTTGTAGGTCTTAAAAGACGATATTAAAAAAAAAAAAAAACAAAGGGGAAAGTACCTATTCATAGGGCTTCAAAAGATTCATCCACATCTTAGTAAGTATTTTTTATTTGCATAAAATGTGGTATACCAAAGTGGTCAACGGGATAAGTGTCCAGAACTTCATAATAATTGTCCGTAATGTTATGTTTATTTGACTATCAGTTACTTATACTAATAGCTGTTATGAAATTGAATTGATTGACAACATCATATCTCCTAGTTTATCTAAAATGTACGTCTACTCTATATTCATATTTGGATACATTAATTTAGATAACTCTATCGTTTCAAAGTTGCTAACACACATGAAATATCTACCTATGTAAGTTCTAGATAGCTCATAAATGCTTTGCAATTTGTGCCGTGACTCATATTCTGTGGTCCAAATACAGGCTATGACTGACTTGAGGGAAATCAACTGATGGTCCGGACTCATTAACAAATGGAAAGAGTTTATGCGTGGATTTTTCTAAGCGTAGACGAGCACTGCAGGTTTTATGAGACCGTTTTTTTTTTCTTTTTATTTTGCGTGGTAAAATCATCAAATGTGTCCTCCCACCCAGGGCAGGACAGTAGGGACTGTCAGACTTGTACTGACTAAAATCCACGGTGTCCTTCAATAGCCCTTTACGTTTCGTTGTCTCGGTAACTCATTAGTCCCGCGACCCACGACCAGGCTTTCGCCCTCTAAGGGTGTCCCCGTCATTGTGCTGACACTTTTTACAGCTTAATGCGCATAAAAAAAAAAGTATTGGTGTTTGAGAAAAATGGATGGCCCAGCTAGACTAGCTAGGCCCTAGGTACTTAATTCTTACGTCAGGCTTAGTATTTTATGGCTTTAAAAAGGTCACTTTAGCAACATTACAATAAGTATTATAATAAAGTTCGTAAAACAAAATATTCCATTCCATCTCAAGTAATAATTTGATCTATTAGCAAAATTGATAAAGTGACATTTATAGATCCCCAGTTTATTTATTAAAACTTCAAGCAACACAAAAAATGTACTTTGGCGGAGTTAATGCCTGAGGCATTCTCTACCAGTCAACCAAGGGTAGAGGAGAGATAACATGGCAGGTGCACAAAAATATACAATTGGATAACAAAAGAAGAAATATAACTAAACATACAAATCTAGGTACAGTTCATCTCTGTTTTGACGAGATCCGAGGTTTAACTCGTGATCTAATTTTAGAGATCGATCGCTTAAATCAGTTAAAGCTCCCGAATTCACCAATCACTAAGCTTTCAAGTTTGAACTTTCAATGCTTTCAATTTTGTTTACGTATTTTGTAATATTATAATTTTAATATTAAGTTAAGGTACATTTTCAGTTTATACGCAATACCTAAAGCATGAAAAATAAGACTTGCTTGCAGTAATTTTTCGGACATCTCAAATTTTTGAAAAATTATAAATAATATTGTGACGGCACGGTTAGCGCAATGGCAAAGCGATTGGACTGCTGCACAGCGTGTCGCGGGTTCGATTCCCGCACGGAGCAAATATTTGTATAACCTACAAGTAATTGGGTCTGGGTGTTTGTTTAAGTCAGTTTCTATGTTTGTAAACGCACCCACGACATAGGAAAAATTCCTAGTGTGGGCCAACGTTTAAAAAAAAATGCCTATAATGTATTTCCATTCCAAGTAAAACTATGGCACCAAAAGGACAACTACTTTAATTACATCATATCCTGCTGACTGAGTAGATATTGCAAAAAATAGCTTTAAAATAAAAAAAAAAACACGAAATATTTGACGGCTGATTTTCAAAGACGCCATATTGTAGAACGCGTAGTTTCAACGTAAACCTTACAACTGCGGATGTAAGTCTGTAAATACTACCCCTTGACAGACTTGACCTTATCAATATCGACCCCGAGCGACCCGAGCGAAGCGAGCAAGTCGCAATCAACAACTCATCTAATCAAATTTTAGAAGGACAACAGCAGTTACTCTGTCGATGAGAATTTAATGAATAAAACAAAGACACTTAGGCCCTATTGCCCTAAACACACGGTGAAACGCAACTGCAACGAAACTGTTACTTTAGAGTTTCATTTGAGTATCTGCCATAGACTCTTATGAGTAAGCGCACATGACGCAACCGTTTCAAACCGGTTTCATCGGTTGCGTCATGTGCGCTCACTCATAAGAGTCTATGGCAGAAACTCAAATGAAACTCAAAAGTAACTAGCTAGAAGTTGCAGTTTCGTTGTAGTTGCGTTTCACCGTGTGTTTAGGGCCTTATAAGCTATTACAAGTATCATAAAATACTTAAAAGAGGCTGTAGCAGAACTGTCTGAATTAGGTACTGAGCCCTGGTACGCTTATAGCAATTGAAGGGAAAGGGAGGTAACAGTAAGAATCTAATCACCTTAAAATAAAATACTCGGGCCTGTATTGTTGAGAATTAGGCCATTCACGTCCACTTAAAAAAACTGTCTATCAATTTTAAAGTGTATTGAGACAGAAGAAACATAAAAATAGCTAAAAGACAAGTTCTATAAAAAATAGCTACCTATTACAACACTTTTATTTTTATTTAGTCTAGACTAAAACAAATAAATGTCTAGCCAATGAATATTTATTAATAACTTTTGGGAATTACTCGATACGATACCTACATCTGCCAAAGTAAAGTTTTGAAATCGTTTCAGAAAAAGAAACACGAAGAGTAGTTTCACACGAAAGGATCTTTATTACATTATCTTGATCTTTGATATATCTGTCATTTTATTTTAGCGAGGTAAAATCATCAAATGAGTCTTCCACAAAATTAATTCGCCACAAAAAAAGTTTGTATGTTTTTTTTTTGACCTGCTATTTATTTTATTATAATTAGGTATGTGTAGATTACCGTAATTCGCCCCATTTATTTTTATCCGCACGGTTTTTTTTTTTAGCTTGTTAAAATCATCAAATGAGTCCTCCAACCCCGGGCAGGGCGGGAGGAACTGTCAGACTTCTACTGACTAAAATCCATGGTGTCCTTCGATAGCCTGTTATGTTCCGGGGTTACGGTAAGGGAATAATCCCGCGACCTCCGCAGGCTTTGGCCCTCTAAGAGGGGGTTTTCCGCACGGATAGCAGAACAATAACAACTAATAATTCCAGCACAAAACTACCCAAAACGAGAATACAATGTGGAATCCGAACAGAAAGTACTAGGAGAACAGGATCAAAACTTTTTTTCGTGAGGAATTATTTTTGTGGCGAACTTACAACAACCCCGTTCAAAGGCTAAGGTACGCTGATGAAACATATGTGATGATGATGATGATGTAGGTAACGTGACTGTGCTGCAATCTAGACAGATTCACTAATCTAAATCTAGACAGCAGTCACTTTGTAACGAGTTCAAAAAAGAGAAGAACTCTCCGAGATTCTAGATCGGAATTGTGGTTTATTTTTTGTTCGATGCATTATAGCTGCCATTTAGTCCCATAAAAATAATATTCAGTTCTCTTCAGTAGTTTTTAGTTTATGAGCATCATTTTAAATTAATAGACGATCAATCCAAACATAAGCCCCAGCTTAATACAGCTCGAAATATAGCTTACAGCTACTAAATACGAGCATACAAAACCAACGATGCAACTAGTTTTAATATCACTTGAAAGCCAGATCAATTCAGCCGTGAAACCAGAACAAATCGACTCTTGAATTCAGTGTTATAAAGTTCTAAATTGACTGCGAAAGCCAATATTATGAGCTTGTGTGAATGTATGAACGTATTATACATAATTATAGTTATGTATAATCACTGTAGGTGAACTCTTTGGCACAGGTATCTAAAGATATATGTATTATGTATGTTGTAGGCACATTTAAACGGTTTAAAATACATGACTATGTACAATTTTGTAACGTTTTCCTTAAGTTATTATTTTGTGTCTTAATCTTACTATTAATTTAAAGCTGTAGTTTGTTTGGTTGAACGCCCTAATCTCGGGAACTATCGGTCCGATTTGAAAAATTGTTTTTGTGTTTGATAGTGCATTTATCGAGAAAGGCTATAGGCTATATAACATCGCGCTACGATTATTATATATTACGAACATATATGTGACGACAAATTGTTAAGTAGACACAAGTACGTAGAAAAACCTGACATAAATATGAGGTGGCAACCAGTGACTCATAATTACGTTGCGAAAGTTATAAAAAACATGAACGCTAAAAAATCGCCTGGAAGCGACCTTATACGTATGTCAGATTTAAAAATAATAGCTAACGAAATAAGTCCTGTTATAGCGAAGTTAATTAATTTATCAGTAGAAAAACATAAATTTCCCGCAAAATTGAAAGAGGCAATAATACGTCCTATATATAAAAAAGGCAACCGCAAGATATACTCTAATTACAGACCGATAGCAATTTTATCCAGCATTGACAAAGTTATAGAAAAATGCATAATAAATCAACTTGGTAACTATTTACGCACGCATAACATAATAAATAAATCACAACACGGTTTCCAAAAAACAAAGAGTACTAATACATTACTGTCCAACTTTACTAATGAGATTAACAGCTATTTAAATGATAAGAAGTTTATAGTCGCAATATTTTTCGATTACAAAAAAGCCTTTGACACTTTAGAAACAAACACTTTAATAACATCCTTAGAAGAGTGTGGAGTGGAGAAGCCTCTGAAGGAATGGTTCAGAGACTACCTCACATCACGCTCTTACCGGGTCAAGATAGGCGACACGTTGAGCGATGAAAAACTAGTCCGATGCGGGGTACCGCAGGGCTCTGGAAGTGGTCCGTTTGCTACTTAATGCATGTAAATAGTCTGTGTAATGTGCTACAGCATTGCTCGGCGCATATGTTCGCGGACGATCTCTGCGCCTTGCGAGCCGGCACGGACCTCGCCGAAACATGTCGGCTAGTGCAGCAAGACGTGGACGCCGTAGTTAAATGGTCTCACGATAACGGCATAGTATTAAATACGGAAAAAACACAATACATCATCATTCATTCACCACACTTACCACTAAAAGAAAATCCTCCACCACTATACACTCATACTTTTGATTGCATTCATGGTAGCCGTGTCAATTGTAGCTGCAAACCTATCCAGAGAGCTAATTGTGTAACTTATCTAGGAGTTAAAGTCGACGAACATTTCTCATGGAAAGAACATATAGATTTCTTGTGCAATAAACTTAAAACTATACTAAGTAAATTTTACCACCTAAGCTATCGTGTCCCTACTAGTACCCTAAAAATATTATTCTCATGTATGGTGGAATCTATAACCGATTATGCTCTTGATTGCTATGGCCTTTCATTCAAATCTTACATTGTAAAATTAGAAAATATACAACTTAGGTTCCTAAAACTAATAGTGGATAAAAAAACTAAAATAAACATAAAAAAGATTATCGATTTGAAAAATTGTTATAAACTATATAAAATTTGTAAAGTATTACCGGTTAGTTTAAAACATAAGTACTTACTTGCAACTAATAACCATGGTAATCAGGAGCATAATTCATTATTAATAAATGTATGTAACAAATATAACACCCGAACGATGTCGTCTGGTAAATATGTAGTTCCGAGAGTTAATAATGTCTATGGAGACCGAACATTACAAAAGCGTATCCCTTACATACTCAACAGCTTACCAGACGAAATCAGAGACGAAAAAAAGAAAAATAGATTTAAGATAAATCTAAAAAAATACCTACTAAGTACACTCCCTTAACTTTACATTATTTTACATATCCTAAACTACCATTTTACATTAGCTTGTATGTGTAAATGCAAATATTAGTTCATAAGATAATAAGTATATAGTTATAATTTTGATCCAACAGACAAACTATGTACTATAGTTTTGTTGGACAGTATTTACGTTACAAACTTTAAAATGTACCTTTTGATCATTAAATAAATAAATAAATAAATAAATAATAGGAGACGAGCATTAGAAGTGAAACTGTGGAAAATAGTTAGTGTTTTATATTTATAATTGCCAATAGTTATTTGTTATGCAAGGCTGCAAAGTTGATTTTTTGATTGGCGCGAGTACTTGAATTGAAAACTGAGCAAGCGAAGGATTCGAAATATAGTATCCTGAGCGATGCGAAGTTTTCAAAGGTACGAGTCGCAGAAAAACTTTGCTGCCGAGTGCAACACACAACTTTTCACCTCACACAGCGAGGAAATGCAGTGGGGGCGGCTCGTCTTCAGTGTAGGAAATAATTGAATACAAGACGTGTTCGATTTTGTGCTCTAGAGCACAAAATGGAGTTTTGCGCTCAGATTTTGAATGAGAAATAGAACCTTTCCGAGTGGGTGAGGTGAAAATAAAATTGTTACTGTTAAATGGTGGCGTTTAACACCAAAATAGAACAGGTTAACAATTGGAATAAAATTCGTATAATGATTTGCAAAAAGGTAAGAATATCTATTTCTAAACGTTTAAAAACCTTGACTTTATATTCAGTATTTATTAAAAAGGTAACACTAGTAACATTAAAATAACATTTGAACTTTGTACCGTCTCGAGATTCGAAATTATGTCTGGCACAAGAAAGAAAAAAAAATTAAGAGACGCTTAGTCATAATACAACTTAACATACTTGACTTGACCTTTGTATCATCATTATGTCAGCCTTTTCTTCAATCAATTGGAGAATTAGAGACGGCTTCTAGTCTGATCAGGGGGGTATTACAACGTCTTAAAACCAGGCTTGTTCCATTGAGTGAACGAGATGGCGCTAGACGACTTGTATAGCTATGTCACTTTCACTCGCTGGAACAAGCCTGGCTTTAAGACGTTGTAATACCCCCCCAGGTACCTTAGCACGAGCCCTTAACGCAATCCAGTTCAGGTTGTGGGAAAGAGACAGAGCTATACAAGTAGTCTAGTGCCATCTCTTTCCCACAGCCTCAACTGGATCGCGTTAAAAGCTCGTGGTAAGGCCCCAGGTAGGTAATTCACAAAGAGCAACTGTCTATCTGACCTCCACAACCTAGTAACTGGGTAGTATGGCATGGCAACCCTTGGTTAGACTGGTTGCCTGGCTATCTTTCTTTTCACAACCAAGCAACAGCTTAACTTGCCTTCTAATGCACGGATGAACCTGTCGTGGGACTGGTTTAAAAGAACATTGCGGTCCCGGAACGCAAATGGAAACTAAAGGAACATGTTGGTTTCTAGACAGTCCCTTTCGCTTTACACATGACACTTTTAACTATATTCTATACAAAAAAAAGATAAAATTGACCCTTTATATTAAAGATGGTCACCCATCCGAAAATCAACCTCCGAAAGCGTTGCTTAGCCTAGCAGATCGACACCTAAGGCCATAAGTTATAAGCCACGAGCTTCTACTCTAGCTTTACTAGATCTCTATAAGTAAAAACCACAAACTATCGAGATAACGACTGGTACATACGTAGTTATCGACTGATATACCTCCCTGGGGATCGACCCTAACCGATAGATAACGAAGGATCTTCGAGAGGCATTAAACAATACGATGGATAACAAGTAAATTGGTGAAAGCAGTTTGATCGCAGTTACTTTGTATTTTATTGTTGTTTGTTTTTGAATTCTTCTACGCGTAAAGAAGTATGAACAACGTGTAACGTTAATAGCGCCAAACCTCTCGTGGGGTAACTCAGCCCATGTTACTGAACAATGTTTGTACCAAGACTTTTGGAAATTCGCAAAAAATAATGTTGCTCTTTCATACGAAATGAGAAATTGATATTGGGGAATCAGTACAAAAATTCTTTTATTTGCGAAATTCCTTAAGTCTTAAAACAAACATTGTTCACATGGGCTGAGTTATACGTGGTTATACCCCACGAGAGGTTTTGCGCTATTAACGTTACACGTTGTATACGTAGATAGATTCGACATCTTGATGTTCTTTCTTCAAAGACTTTCAAAGTGAAGAACTTTATTCTTCTCGATAGTATTTGACTGAAAAAAAAATCCGTCAATATACCACCTAATCTATTATCAAAGTTTTTTTTTTAATTTGTTACAAATATCAAAATTGCCAAGATATTAGTTTCGCATTTCTTCAAAGACTTTTAAAGTGGACAACTTTATACTTCTCGATAGTATTTGACTGAAAATATCTAGTCCATTCCGTCAATATAATCTATTATCAAGACTTTTTTTTTAAATTAGTCACGAAAATCAAAATTGATTAGGATATTACACTTTGCAAAATTGCCAACGCGTCACAAATATGTAGGTACAGTTTTTACTTGTTTGTGATATCTTTGTAAGTATGCATTGATTTATTTTATTATGCCATTGCGATTTGTGATACACCCGCGTTTTATCAAAAAAAAAGAACAGAGAAAGCAATATTTTTATCTATATATATTTATCTACACGTTATTTCTATATTTTATTATTAAATAAGACAAAAAAGAGGAGGTTTACTTAAGTGATTAATTATTTAACACAAACCCAACACAAGCCTTAACTTACGTCATAACTCGAACTTCAACCGAGTCAGGTTGGCTTAATGTAACTTATTCTTACTTCAAAACCGTAACTCTCGAAACGGCTTATTCATATTCATATACGAGTTCAAAACTTGACAGTACAACACCTCATACGTCTCTATATTAAGATTTAACCCCCAAAATGTCGAAGGAAGTAAAGGTCGGACGTGCATCGCATACCGTACCGCTAGGTTACTAGTATTAACACCCAAAGTAATCCGTGAATTATTATGCGAAATAATCGTATGAAGCACGGTTGGAATAATGAAGTGGTGATGTAAGGGCGGGTGTGTGCTTGCGACTTGGGGACTTTTCCATGGCGCGACGCGATTGCAATCCGATCGATTCCAACTAAACGTGAAAATCAACCTTACCGCTACGACATTATGACATAAAACGCGTTGTTATCTACGGGTAGATGAAAAACAAAACACGATCGCCACGACGACGACGTGAACTCAATCGAATTGAAATATTATTTCTTAGTAGCAAGGTTGATTTTCACTTTTAGTTGGAATCGGTCGAATTGCAATCGCGTCCCGCCATGGGTATAGTCTCTTAGAAGTGCGATTTTTGACAACACGGTTGTCGCAGTAGCCGATCGATTACTGTGCTGCTTGTCAACGGGAAATATTTGTATGACCTACAAAAAAGGGGTTTTTCCGAGTCTGGCTTTTGAGTCTGTGAATTTTAATATTTTTAAACGCAGCCACAATACAGCAGAAATTCCCAATATGTGGCAAAGTTTAAGAAGTTTACCAAAATGTAGTTTTTGTAGCTTGATCGTCTGGATTGTATTGGCACAGTTGAAAAGTTAATAATTAGTTAGTTAAGTGCCAAACTTTCAAACCACAAATTAATTTGTTAGAACAATAAATGAAGTTGGTTTATAAGAGAAATTAGGCCGCTCTGGGCTATATCAAAATTATAAATAGTTCTCAACAACAATTTATATATAGTTTGAATGAGAAATACAATGAAAGTTTTAACTTATTTATACGCAACTAGCAAACCCGGCGAACTCCGTTTCGCCACCAGATAGAAAGCACGAACCGATTTCCACAAAACCGTGGAAATCGGTTCGTACTTTCTGGAGTTATAGCGTCAGGAAGGAAAACCCGACTTATTTTTATATAGCAGATGTAAATTTATGCTTTAAAAAGCAGTCGCATCACATGTATTTCCTACATCCTACAATAAGTACAAAAAAGCCGCGACTTGCGACCGAATCATACTAAGCCCAAACGCAAAATCGCAACTATGCGCCTAGCATTAGTCTTATCGATATTCAACGAAAACTAGTGGTGTGCTAGTGGGCGGTAGATCTGTGGCACACTCCGTATCACAGATAATGTAATACAAGTACTGTATGCTCAAGGAATTCGTAGTATGTGAGTCAGCGTATCATGTCTGAGATATATCCTGAGATAGTTTATCGCGAAACTCAATTTATAGACTCAGTTCCTCTGTTTTATTGTTTTCCTGAGTCCGCAGTGTGTTTTCTATTTACTATTTAGTTGTCTCGAGAGGGTAAAGGGGTTCTTGTCGAGAAATTGGAGCGAGAAGATGGGTAAGTTTTCAGATAATTGCCCTTCTAGAAGTTTTAAGGACTGTCTGGAATTCATTACTCGCATACTAAGATCCGTTCTAAGTCAATTGACTGATTCTTTTTAACAAATAATAAAATTATCGTTTGTTCTATTCTTTTTTTAAATTTACCATCATCTTCCTACGTTTATCCCATTTTATTTGGGGTCGGCGCAATACATTTTTTTCTCCCATTCTCCCCTATCACACGTCATAGTATCATCTACTCCTTTTTCTTTCATAATTATCATTCCTTAGACAATCCATCCATCTCTTCTTTAGCCTTCCTCTTCCTCTCCATCCATCAACATTCATACTCATCACTCTCTTAGACACATGATTGTCATCCAATTTTTAAATTGACCGTGGGCTTTTATATCGATTTATAAACTATAACTGAGGTAAATGCTAGAGGAATTCCTTGCCATAGTCTATTTTCCCAGATAGCTATGACCTTGGTGTATCAAGAGTGAATAGATTACTTCTAGGCAAGCGTGCTTCCTTATTCCCTCTCACAAGTGAGGAGGCCTGTGTCCCAGCAGTGGGAACATTATAGGCTGATGATGAAGCGTGCTGCACCGTTGACCACCATTGTCATCATTGCTTGCGTCTTGTTGTAGTCAAACGATGGCAGGTGGACGGACGGAATAGAGTTCGAATAGAGTTGCTGCCAATTTCATGGGGTTTACTACTTATGGGGCGAAATGTGGGTGTGAGTACTATAAGGTACTCCTGTCCCGGAGTCGCGGGACTAACGAAATAACGTGACCCCGGAACGTGAAGGAAGGACACCTTGGATTTTAGTCAGTACAAGGCTGACAGTCCCTCCCGCCCTGCCATGGGTGGGAGGACTCATTTGATGATTTTACCACGATAAAAAAGGAACTCCTGACTTATCTCTTCCGGGTCGCAAGCGTGATGTTATGATAATGTAAATAAGAGATTTTTATGTTTTTTTCTTTCATGCTTTAATTTCAATCTCAATAAGTCAAACACATCTCTTACCTAGTTACCTAGATTTTTACATTGACTCTAGTTGAGATAAGACGTCCGCGTCGTGAATTTTAACATGTTTTTTTTTTGTCTATGCGATCGGGCCAGCAGCCAGCTAATGTAATAGTACTTTAACAGTCAGATCTCGATTCGAAAATTTAAACAAATAAGAGAACGTGTTCTAATTTTAAAAAGGCTTTCTTTCTATTTTCGGTTCTATTTGTCATTTAATTAAATGATAAGGATAACCCGTATATTTATTATTTCAAAAGAAACTAAGTATTTAATTAATAATGTTGATTCCTAAATCATAATGATATATTGATGCCGAGTAATCTTGTAATGTTTGTACACCTTAGTAGGTAGGTACCATAGCCCATAAGCACCTATAGGATCACATAAATGAAGTTTTTGACATGCCGTCAATTGTTAATAAGGAAAGTTAATGTTAAAAGTTAATGTTAAAAAAAAATAAAAATCAATAACGCCATCTCAATTTTTTATTTCACAAAGGTCTATATGGGGATTTATAAAACATCGAAAAAGTCAGTATAGTTTTGATGACACGAGCTGAACACTGTCGAATATTGGCAATCCGTTTCATCTTTGTCAATATTCATAAAATCAAAAAAAAAAAACATTATTTTTCAAACCTCTAACTAATGGACTAGGTACTTAGATTTACAATGCTATCATCACGTCAGCTATTACAAGGGGAAACTTCGTAAATCAAAAAAATAAAAGAAAAAAATAATTAAAAGAAAAGACAATAGACAACTGATTCAACCCTACAAAGAGATCATAAGTTCATAACAGGTGGACGAACAGTTATTCGCGTCACAACGATAGCCACCTGCCGAGCCGTAATTATGTCATTATCAGGGTCGCTTTGTGGCCCACTGTGCCCCTTTGTGCCCCTCCGTGACCCACTAGGGGAAGGTACGAATTCATTGAACAGTGACATACTACAGACTGTTAAGAAGATAAAAATAGATGAGATAGTAAATAAACTGTCAAAAATAGTTTTTAAAATCTTTGAAACAAGATTGGTACACTACACGGAAGAATGCGTCTTTCGTGGATAAAATGGCGAGATATAATTTAATTATTTGTAGGTAATAGTAGTAAAAATTGAGTTTTGTCTAATTTAATTGTGATAACCGTATCCTTTAATGATGCCCTATGTGAATGTCTATGTTTACAAACGCATTCACTTTATGGGAGAAATCCCTAAAGTGCGGAAAAGTTAAAAAAAAAGATATCCCCGCTGCGTAGTTTTTCTAAGGCATGACGGTTTCCACACGATGTTTTCCATAAAACAGACTACTCAATAATAAGAGTTGCTGAATTTAATTAGACAAACATCAACAAAAGTTTACAATTAATTCCAACGCTTGTCAAAACCGTATGGAATTATGAAGTTCATTAGCGAAGCTCGTAATTACATTCATGTTGTTTGGACATTCTCGTCAACACGCGATGATTATTTTACATTGTTTTGTTTTACGAGTTACAATATGACAAATTGATAAACAAATTATACTCGGCTAATTATAGTGATTGCATTAACAAAAGTTTCGTTAGCAAAAAGACAATTATAGAGGTGATGATGTATAGTAGTTTCTGACCATCCCTACGGGAAAATGGTTTTAGTTTTTCAATGTAAAGTTTAAAAACGCCTACATGTATGATTTTGTTGATGCCTTATACTATGCAAATTAACAATTCAAAAATGTGACGGGAAAAATCGAATGAGTCCATGACTTCAATCTAAAATGATTTCATTCCTGAGTGTTGATAATTTACTTTGTTAATATTGAAATAAAAAAAATTAAAGAAAATACTTGTCTATTATTTTTCATAACTTACTGATGGAATAGCAATTTATTTATACTAGAGTCTATTGTGGAAATCTAATAGCCACCAGCTTATTCCAAAAATAACAAACTCAAAACAAAAAAGTTTCTCTCACAACAAGACAAAATAAATTACACCAAAAATGAAAACAAGTTGAACAAATTAAGGTAAACGGTACAACAAGTGGCGTCATAACTCAGTATCTTATTGAACAAGCACACAAAGCCGATAATGAAGACGTTTACCTTACACGGAGGTGTTTGTAAGTGTTATCTCATTAATTATATCTTAATAACGTGTAAAACAATCGCTTTATCACTAAAACTGATAAGGTTTGTGAAAGCTTTTGCTTCGAGAAGATTACAAGCTGAGATCATATGCGCAAGAGGTCAAATGTTAACTTTACAGTATTATCTTGTAAGCGAATAAGTTTTAAGAAGCAAAAGGACTAATACAAGTTAATCTCACTTCTTTCTAAATTTTTAAATACGAAAGTGAGGATGGAAGTATGGATGTTTGACTCTTTTACGCAAAAACTGCTGAACATATTTGTCTTTTTGGCACCGTCGAACACTACAATTTTTCTGGTTGTCTTTGCCTTCTTTGTTTCGTTAAAATGAAAGAAGGTAAAGTTGAGCATCCAGGCAAAGCTGCAGCGTTTGACCGGTACACAGATAGAAGGACTGTTACCTTAATTATAGGATAGTTATCCTATCCTATGTTATATTTTTGCCGGTTTCTGTTCCCGTGTGTTAATTTTCAAGTTGTAACGGATGAACAACAGCTAATATACATATAAGAATATAAGCCGAACTAGGTCTTTGGATTGGTTCTATATATATTATTTATCACAGCTATTAGAGAGCATAGAGCTTGTATTACTCGTAAAGTCGCTGGTCCCGATTTGAAAATCTTTGATAGCCGTTATAGAGCGGGGGCCAGCAACAGATTTCCATGACCAATTTCCTCTCAAGCGATAATTAGCTGACAACGAAAGGGAGTCGTATCATAAAGATTAGTGGAAGTCAGCTGCGGTTCCGTTGGAGGGATAAGCGGCCTGGCTCCCGGTCTATTACTATGTTACTTAAAATCTCGAAAATCTGACAATCTATCAACCTAGACTATCTTATTACCCAAAATACCCAGTTACTGCGTTGTGGGGGCCAGATAAGTTTTTCGTATAAAATACTGATGTTTAGCTGCATCTGTCAATAAGTTCAGTATTAATGCATTGAATTTGGTCAATATGACACAAGTACGAAGGAAACAGAAAAGAGGAAAAAATTGAAAGGTTGTCAACGACCAATGAGTGCATAGAAGCTATTGGATGTAGAAAATGGAAAAGATTAAAGGTGACAACAGACACGAGATCACGAGAGACATAGAAGTAGAAGGGTGCCATCACTGAAGTATACTCAAAATAGATATAAACAGTTCGGTAACAGTATTTTGCACCAAAATACTTGTTTTCGGAATGTAATTATAACTTAAATTACGTCCTTACGCCTCAACCGCAAGTTTGGGAACAGAAAAGACTTGGAGCCGACTGTGTTAAAAGTTTTGGGATATCTTCGATATGATTTTCCGGAGGACTGATGTTACAGATATGGTCGAAGGTTATTCAAGAGCAGCCATAGCTAATAAAAGAATAACTATGAAATCGCACAAGAAAACTTTTTTTTGTAAGTTGTAGTAGTCTTTTGAGCTATTGTCAAAAAACGCAGCCCCGCATGCATCGAGTAACGTCGTCGAAATCACAGCCTGTCTCCAATGGATTTTCAGGTTTTTTAGATCATAAAGTTGAAAATCCACAAAATACAAACATCTTTTCTTTATCTTTTCTTTATCTTTACATATAATAAAATCGTAGAGATGTCATTCCTGTACATTGAATATTTTTTTCTTTTTGTATTTTTTTCGAGATAAGGGATCGATTCTGATGCCAGATCAACTTTTATTTTTTTTCGAAATTTTTTATGTTTTTTTGATTTGATCTATCTCCGAAACTACTGTAAAGTTGTCGATCAAATTTTCCTCAAATATTCCTAATAATATGCTTCTGTTAATATGCTATGTATTATTACGCTATTTTTCCTGGGAGATAAGCAATTTTGAATTTTGTTGTTTTTAGATGTTTGTTGATAGTTGGAAGCTAAACCACTGGTATTATTTAGTCAATTTTTCCTCAAATATTCCTTAAACTGCTGTTCTATTACATAGGATATGTAAATTACGCTATTCCCCTTGGGGATTAGCAATTTTAAAATATGTTGATTTTCAGTCATTGTTGACATTTGTACAAGAACCCCTATTTGAAAATCACTGTCAACGTACTAGCCAGTCCGGTCGGTAACCTGCTTGAGTTTCGTGCAAGGGGTCTCTGGATCAAATCTCGCAGACTCTTTTTGGTTTTTTTTTATTTGTCCTGAGAGTTGTAAATTAAAAAAAAATGTGCAACTTTTGTTTCAATTTATTCGCGAATATACTATTTTTTTTCAATACTTCTATAGGAATTTCCGGAGGACTGATATTACAGATATGGTCGAAGGTTATTCAAGTATACAAAAGAATGATCATGAAATCGCACAAGAAAACTTTTTTTTTATAAGTTGTAGTAGTTTTTTGAGCTATTGTCAAAATACGCAGCCCCGCACGCATCGCGTAACTTCGTCGAAATCACAGCCTGTCTCCAATGGATTTTCGGGTTTTTTAGAACATAAAGTTGAAAATCCACAAACTTTCTTAATTGAACTCGTATATTTTTCTGTTAATAGGAACCCTCAAAAATACACGCTGATTTTAATATATAACACATGTATAAAATAGTTCACATTCGCGGCTTAAACATATATTTTTATCACTGAATCCTAGCTCGGGTTTCGAATATTTATTTATAGATACAGTTTATTCACGAATGTACGAAAATATATACTGAATGTATACAAATTTGAATGTGCGTAGGTGCCTTAGCAACAGCCTTTGTAAAAGCCCCACAAAAATATCATAATGTAACGATCATAAAATATAAAAGATCCTAAAATAAACCTATCCATTGTCCATTTTCCTACGAACTGTTTAAAAAGACAAGTTATTCTCAATGAAAATAATAGATTCCAGTTAAAATAACTTGAAGATGGATTGTTATTCTGTTCTTCGATAACCTTTAACTTGGATAGAAGAGATATTTCTCTGAAACAACGTTCAGAAGCAAATTAATTTATATTTTGAATCTAGGTATTAAATTAAAGGTCTACATATAGTTGACACACCATTATCATCAATAGCAGTTTAAATGTAAATAAAACACACGTTCCTTTATAAAGGAGCCGTGTAAAAAAAGTTCATTTAATCGCGGAGTTTTCTTTATAAGTAGGTAAATGAAATTAAAAAAAATACTAGATCAGTCTATACTTGTTTCAGAACAAAAAAAAATTCATTTTACATGTTTACGTTGAAATATTTTTTTAATTAGAAATCTTTTCGGATCATACATGATTTACTGGAACAAAAAACAAATATTGAACTAAAGAATTATTATAGACAAAGGAAATTGAATGAAATAATTGATCCAAGGAATGAAGTTAACCGCACAAGTAAAGAAACCTCATTCAATCTGATAAGTGAGATTAAAATGTTGTTATTATCACTTTCTCCCTTCAAAGGTGCAATTCTGCGTCCATTTTCTATTTCCATGGTGTTTGTTTCAAATCTAGCTCAGAGCTTTCTATTTGGACTTGGGAATTTCAGACGACGTTTATATCGAGAAGCAGTGGAAGTTAGTTTAGTACATACAAAGAGATTTAAAAGAACCTATAGAGCGGGCATTGGGAAAATTGGCATACAAAATTGTTGATGCCGTGCGTCAGTAGCAATATCTAGCGTTGCATAGCAACGCGACTATAGACTGAGCGACTTTTTACCTATTGGTGAAAAGTTTTGGATCACAACTTTCTTCGTGATTGTCCCGTCTATTGCTCGTATTAGTTTAATGTCTTTGAGTAGACAGGTATTATTTAGTGTTTTTTTAAGGGCAAACCCTACACTATTCCCGAATCACTGCAACTCCTGAAAACCAGAATCAATAGTGGCAACCACCAGAAAAGCGCCGAGACACTGAAGGTCGACGTGTCCCGGAGAATGAATTTTCTCGTCCTGTATCTAGCAACAAAATTAAGAGTGCAGGTTTTTTTTTAACGTGGTAAAATCATCAAATGAGTCCTCCAACCCCGGGCAGGGCGGGAGGGACTGTCAGACTTCTACTGACTAAAATCCACGGTGTCCTTCAATAGCCCTTTCTGTTCCGGGGTCACGGTAAGGAAATAATCCCGCGACCCCGGAAGAGTGCAGGTTTAGGAAAAAATATGTTGTGTTAAGACGTCTTGTAATTTTGCATGGTTAATACATATTAGCAGGTATTTAACGAAAAATTTTTCCGCTGGAACTGTCACCCTGTGCTATTTTTTTTCTGCGGAGGTTCGCGTTCGCGTCACGATGTTACCCCCTTTGGAAGCACCTTCGTTCATTACTGGGGTAACTAATTAATGTAGCTCACCGTACAAAAAAAAATACATTCACCAAATAGTAGTGATATTTTTCGACATTTTTCGAGATTTTTCCGCTGCCACTAGGTAGGTAATCCCAACTGTTCGAATGAATTTAGAAAACCTCACAGACTTAATGTTTTTATTTATTCAGCATCATGAACGTTTAATGCCCTGAGGGCCTAAAGCGGCCACTTTAATACAATCATATTTGTATAATGGAAAATTCGTAAAATGGTAACAAATTAATCATTTATGTTATTTTAACTAAGTATAAATACGAAAGTATGTGAAGATGGATAGATATTTTTTTATTTTTTTACACAAAACTGTTGGACGGATTTAGATGAAGTTTTGCACACGGATAGTTTAAAGATTAAATCATAGGATTACTTTACGCTTGGAAAGCTGCTAGCATAAGCTAATATTTCATAAAAATATTCTTAAAAGAGTCACTTTTTTGGCCTGAAACCAACCAACTGTTGTTACCAACGATATAAGTTAAGAAACCTTAAAAACCCAATTATTTATTTATTCAGCATCATGAAAGCTTAATGCCTGTTCTCGCTAAAGGTAAGACACATGAATGCTTAATTACAAATGCCCTGTAGGATTTACAGTATTAGGGTCAGCGCTGAGAGTTCAAATTCCAACAAAGCGATAAATATTTAGACAGTCATTTGAAGTGTCGCTTAAAGTTAGTGAGAACTATGTCAAAAAAAAGTTTTTTTTTTTCGATCAAACTCGTTTAAGTGAATTAGTTGATGACGTATAAATTAAAATAATGTCGCAAAAACTCACATAACCGGATATCCTTAAAGTAATATGGTTTCAGTGGTGTCTCCATGAATCAGGATAAACTCAAGACAGCTTTCAAACAGCATAAAGTGCTGTTACACTTGAGGCGCAGTTTCTAGAATAATAGCGATTGCATCTGAGACTGTCCCGCGCATGTCGCGCCGTGTGGGGACCCCCACGTGCGCAGGCGCAGCTAACGGTTACAGGCGCAGCATCTTCGAATGAACCGCGCCTTGGAGACATCAGAATGCAAAATTTCGTTTATTCTCGGAAATACTTTAAAGCTTATGACAATATTTGAAAAATAAATAGGTAGATATATCGGTTTGCTAAATTAAATAGATAAGTATTTCAGTTTTAGGTGGAATTTGTGTAAATCTAAAAAAACTGTAGGGACTTCTTATAAATATCGACGGTCGTCATCATTTTATAAATTTATTTATTGTAGGTAGTCGAGACGCAAAAACGCAAATATGACAATTTGACAAATTATTTTAAAAGTCGCTTTATCAGAGTTTTTCCAGACAGACAGACAAAAAATCTTGTGGTCTTAAAATATAATTTCTTAAACATTCTTTCAAAATATTATTTTTATAACGGTCCGAGCAAATGTAAATGTTAGGGACAAATTCCGTCACCCCAGCCTTCATTATGTAAATTGCAGTATTTTGGAGAACTTCCAAAAATATGTCCAATTTACATTTCGCTCAAATCAGACATTTACACATTGAACTGGGAAAATTGGACTTCCTTTACACGTGTAGACCGTTATAAATTATAATATTATAAATATATATTAACGGTAATAAATGCGCAAAAAAATAATCAAAACATCAAAACGCTTGCTAACATTACTTCAACGCGGCGATAAAAAGTGAAAATATTCACGAAATTACGAAGAAGTCCATAAACAGATAATTAAGCTACCTACATCGCTAATGACATGAGACCATTGAATTATAAATATTAACGACCAATTAAAACTAATAATTGACATAAAAACCATGGAGACACATGCGATAAACGCTAACGAGAAATCGCGAGATACACGCGATCTCGATGTAGGCCGATTCGAAAGTCGCGGGTCATTTAATAACTCGTAACTTACGTTATAAACCTTCTTGCAACTCGCATCTCGCATCTCGTACGTACTCGACTAAGCATAGAAACTTTATAGACGATCGTAAACGAGATACCTACTATAAAATCACAATTTGAATTTCCTTAAGACAGTTCAATTTTCAAGGTTTAATTGAGCTTTAAAGCACCGACATGAGCTGTAGGTACCAATTATCAATAAAACAACCGTTCAACACGACCTGACTACGTCGAAATATTATGAATATAATACTCCATGTTGTATGGAATTACTGTAATGTCATTATAAAAGGCGAGACGAGGTCGAACGCAGGAGGTGGAGACGATTGCGAATTCTATTCTAATAAGATTACAATAAGGACGCGATTCAGAATACTCCCCTTGTTATTCTTCAATCAGTAACACCAACTTTATAAGTCATTGTTTACTTGTCTATGTTATTAGTTAAAATAGCATAGACAACAGGGAATGTTATCAAACAAAGAAAATGTTTGCAAACAAATCTTATTTAAAAAAAAGTTGTAAGGAATCAAGTTTTGGGAAAATAAAAGGTGATCTTGGTACTACTTCACAAAAGTTGAACTATAAGTAATTTTATGAAATATTGAAAAAAAAAATTCGAGGTTTAGTTCACAACTGTGAATATTTCATCAGTCCAAATGGATATGTTATAATTTCTGATAAAAGACTTACTGAACTGGATTTAAAGTATTTAACTTCCTTCACTGTTGAACACTGCGGCGAATATGAAATAACCATTACAATTATGAGCAGGCTCTATTGAAATGTAAATATAATGGTTTAGTAACAGATGTCTGCCGCCTGAGTCATCAGCGAGCGACCAGTCGCACCAAGTGTGAATTTTTTTAACAAGCGCAACTGAACAAAGAATTATAATTTTTAAGCCGGGGTTGAAATGTTGAAAATTTAAATCGCGCTAAAAGTAGAGCGTGATAAGGGTCAAACAAAAAAGGAACTAATAAAAGAGTCGTTAAGCTCCGCTTTGAATTTAAATGTTAATAACAATCTAATAATTATATTCACGCGTAAGGGTCGCTAGAGGAGTGTGCCGCAGCTCAAGTGGTACAGGACGACAGGTTGCCGAGAGACACAGGTTACACACAAAGAAGGTTCGCATAGCGGAGCTGGAGGTTGCAATACGTTTCGTTCTAAAACACTTAAATAAATTCCCTCAACGTTTATCATTGGTGATCCCAGATTCAGGCTTTCAGCATCTTCTAGAAAAAGTGACTTCTAACAATAGTTAACGAACAGAAACTTCAATAAAAAGAATGGACTTGACAATGACGTACCTTTCCGAAAGCTTATGTCAATTCCAAACATTTCGTTAATGTTTCTTTACGTTAAATTAATCAATGCAAAGTCTGATTTATCTGAAGATAATAAGTGTACTGGTATTCGTTTGCAACATTTCATCGCGAGACAATAAGCTTCGTACCAGACAATTATCATCTGGTAAATCAGTCTGGCAAAAGCCGGGATTAATGACGGCAGGCTGAGATGAAGAAATCAGGCTGTTGGAGCACTTTACGATTGCAGAAAGTCACTTTGTCTGGTAGTCACAGTGGGAATGTGTTAAAAATAGGTGAGGTTGCAAATATCAGCTGACCTCTATAGACGTCATCGTAGAGGGGGGCGAGCGCGGCGTCTGGCGCGCCCCAGCGGGACGCCTCGGGGTACACCATGGGGGCGCGCCTAGCGCGACATGGCACACGGCAGCGGCGCGTGCGTCTGCGTCGACCGGCGCGCGCGGACTGAATACACTCGCAAACACCTACACGCTGACACACACGCAGAACCTGCACAGGCACAGAGTAGAATAACCAGTGTGTTTAAGGAATTAATATGTATGCCTATATGGGATCAACAAGAACCCCTTTTCTCAAATGAACCCTGAGTGCCACGACCACCTACTGTGATTTTGGCACTTCTTGGGTTCAAATTACCGATGAAAATGAAAAATGCAAGGACTGTCAAAGAGGAAATAATTTGCAAAAAATGAAGACAAAAAGATGTGTGTGTTTATTCTTGAATTTGAAATATCACTCGAAAAAGGTTTTATAAGAAAACGATAAGTAAAGAAACACAATGACAAAGAAAATCTTACTCTTTATGAAAACGATCCACAAAACGCACTGAAAGCTCAACGGGAGCTTTAATGCAATTCTGCTGATCGCACTGTAGTCGGTACTCTGTGTGCGTGTGCAGACGGAGCCTTCGCCCCTGCGTCCCCCCCGCGCCCCGCCTCTCGCCCCCCACGTGCTTCACTTTCGCACGGTCCGCGAACCCCGTCGCGACACTAGTTTAATTGCAACCCGTCCGCTGCAGCAGAACCGGATTTATTGTCTCCAGGTCGATATCACCTCGACGTTGATGGGAAACCAGAGAAATCGACCAGGGTTCCGTAAACGGCTCGTAACCGGTTGTCCTAGGCTTGGCTTGATTAGCTGTTGAAAGACTGCAACTGTTATTGACAGCCCTAAGTGTCGAGTATGGCTGGAATTGCGAGGTGCGCAAGAGTGACATTCGTAGGCGTCTACGTACTTGTAAAAGACATCAACGCGCGCGCTGTAACTCGAGACCCTTTATATGAAGACGTTCGACGGTCACACAACTATTTAGCTGTGTTTAAAGGGAGAAAATTGTTTCATTATCGTTCCTTACTTCAACATTACATTCATACTTTGTTAGCAGGTGCCTACACAACTCGTAGGTTTATGTATACTTCTAGAGTTTTCCTTTATTAATAGTGAATGTATTTCTTATCGCTAGATAGCAGTTATGTTCTTCGCTACGACATTTACAAATTGGCTCATTTATATAATTAAATATTAACAAGTAATTCCTGCTATTACCGGTCTCCTGGGGATTAATAGATATGCAACGTTGCTACTTGTAGATTAAATCTTACATAAGTTAACATTAAAGATGAAAAGATTAACTGTGCATATCCGGTGACAAGAGATTATTGGGTTCGTATGAGATGATTCAGGATCTGTAATTGTTTAACGGTGTTTGCGAATAACATTATCATTACCGCTTTTGACGTCCATTTCTCGATACGGCTTCAGATAATTATGTAAGTCTTTCACGATTATCTTGTAATTTTTTTTATTAAAATATTATTGTTTATGCTCTTATTGGCGTATTTATTGTGGCGATCATTGCTCATGTCTTTCCTATCGAAAAAGAGATATTTTAACAGTGGTAAGGACATTAAAAAACAGATATACTAAGTAAGTGATGACTTAAAAAAAAACCAGTCCTAAAACATGCAAGCTTTCAATCAGAAACAAAAACATTCATCTAAATACGAACGGCGAATAAACTCTCGTACTAACAATAGGTGTTAACTCGTGATTAGTGCGGTGTTGAGTATCGATGCGCGCGCGCAGAGCGGTGAACTATGCAGAGTTGCAGGCTGCAGGGCGTAGGGCGCGGGCGGAGGCTGCGGGGCGCACGCTACCGCTGAAGGAAAGGGGAGAAGGCCCACTATGGAGGGAATTAGAAGGGATAAATAGGAATTGTTTTGAAGACATGCTTCGGTGACCCCCAATTTGTATTTAGAACATGAGAATGAGAATGGTGATGATGATGAATGGGTCATTGTTTTACAATTAGAGGATATGTTTGAAACTTATTACTCAGAAGAACTAACGAGATCTTAAGTCCCTCGAAAGTTTATCTTGGTATTGCATTTCAGCCTATTGCAGTTATCTGCTAGACATGGGCTTCTTCCAGGGAGCGATACAGCGCACGATCTACAGCTTTTTTCACCCAGTCATTACCAGCTACCATCTTCAGGTCATCGGTCCATCTTGCCAGTGGGCGTCACACCCTATACGTTAACCTACGCGCGGTCTTTATTCAAGTAAATTTCTGCTCCACCTTTCGTAGGTTCCGCGGCAAACATGACCAGCCCACTGCCACTTCAACGGACTATGGACCTTATGCCGTAAGAGCTCATTTCGGATTTTATCCTGTAACGAGATCCGATAGACAATATCGCACGCTGCATGACATGAAGTCGGTGTCCGTAAGTTATTCAATAGGTTATTGCCAAGTCGCTCTAAATATGAATGACATAAAACTTTATGTAGTCGGGTTCTTATTAGAATTTGGTTGGACTCAAACTTCTGTTCGTCAACTTCTCATAGCTACCGCAACCAGTTTATGTTTTAAATTCGCGATAAAAAAATATCTGCAGCGGCGCGTGTCATTAGCCGCGATGTCCCCTCCCCACGGCCCGCGCTGCCCCCGCCTGCATTTATTAATCTTATTCGGAGAAATCGACGCATCACAAGACTGCCCCTCTCCCCTCCGTCTTGCAGAGGGGATACCAAAAGTTCAGGAGGATATTGGCAGGAGATTACGTGAAATTGGGATTTGATGACTTTTGATCGCGTGGAGTTAAAGTTTTTACTTATTTTGGATTATAGACTGGAGGCAACGACGATATAATACTAGACACCGCATGCACGATCTAAAGAACACAAACTATTCTGCCAAGTTGCTGAGGTACTACGTAAGCGAGGGGGACGGGGTACTGCGTTGTGATTGGCTAACTCAAGGTCTGTGCTGTCTCAACGTATGTTTACGGCTCACAGGATTGGTCGAAATGAGACGAATATAAGACTTTTTTGCCTAATGTGTTGGCAGACATCGGTCGCCTGTTATTACTAGTCTAGTATTATATCGTCGTTGACTGGAGGCCACTATAGTAGGTGACTTTTATGAAATTGACTGAGATTGACATTAAAAAATACAGTATAAAAAATAAATATAGTCATAAAAGATTCAATTGAGTCCACACGACATGCGAAAGGCAGCCGACAGAGACTGGATGAGGAAAGCTCATGCGCATGACAGGACTCAGTACTTAGCGCACATTGGGAGAGGCCCTATGTCCAGCAGTGGACGAAAACAGGCTGATGATGATGATGAGTCCACACGCCAAAAAATCTAGTGTCCCTCTGCTGGGCAAGGATCCCCTCTATCTCCTTCCAGCCTTTCCATCTTACGCGCTGTCTGGTATTCGAATCGCAAACAAGATTTCATAATCAACCATACCTACAATTTTTTTTTCTATAAGCTAGATAGGCTGGGTTTTGTGTGCTGACATAAGTGCCTAACATGATAGGTATTCAGAATCAGAGGTCAACAACTTTTTATTGACTTATAACTTCACGAACGAATGAGTTCCGTCTGGGAGAAACGAAATTTTTAGATATTGCTAGATACAACACGAAAACGGGGTCTTTAGAAATACTTAAGGTGATTGCGTCGATGTAGCCCGCAAAATTCAAATTTTCTTACATTTTATGCAATTTGCAAGCCAATGACATGTTGTAACTTTATCAAAATATGAATTTCGGTAATAACAAGTATAATTATAAATATAAAAATTATCAAAACATTCGCTTCATCAGCTCTCACATAGAAAAGGTGCATCTAAGTTAGATTTTGGATATTTTAAAAATATGCACCTTTTCTTCAAGAAAATTTGTATTTCGCGGGCTACATTGACGCAATCACCTTAAGTGAACTAAGAATCTAAAGAACAAAGTTTTAGATTTGTCTTCCTGTCTTAATTTTTGGATAGATTTCCGTTCAAAAATACAACTATTATTGGTGAACATAAATCTTCTTATTTTTGGATAAAGTTTAAATTCTTGGAACCAATCTTAAGCTGTAAGTACTTACTCGTAGAATTACATTTATAAGAAAAAAGATAAACGATGTCGTAACATCTGAGAGAGAAGAATGGATGAAGAAAACGTGTTGCAGCGACGTTAGTGCGGGAAAATTGCATTTTAAAATCAGCGTACAATGGCCTCCTCTCTCTATATTCTTCGTATCACAAACAAGGTAGATTTAATATTTTATTAAACCAAAACTTCGTCACTAAGATTTTGTCGGCTTTTTCGGTGGCAGAACTGGCAGAGATCACTGGCATGTTTTTGGGGTAGAGTTCAGCATGGTTAGCGACACTTTCTCATGCACATCCCGCCGTTATAATGAGATAACAATACTTAACATTGGAGTTACATCTCTCAGGGTCCTCCCTGAGAGATGTAACTCCAATGTTAAGTATTCAAGTGGATTTGTAAAATCAAATGATCTTATCTCGCGATGCTTATCCCCATAGTTTTAGACTTTATCTTAAGTTTAGCTAAAATGTATTGGGATTTAACAAAGAAAAGACAAAATCTTGATACGGAGATAGACCGTCCAAATTCATGGACACCAGAGTGTCCGGTACGCCCGTTCACTCACCGTGCGACATCGCCTTGAATTGATACATATGTATTTATTTATAGGCACCTATATATAATCGATTTCTGGTCTTATGTACACCACTTATTTTTACACTAAACTTCTGAGGACTTCTTCGAATTCATTCGCAATGATAAAGTTAATGTTTTAATCATTAAGTGCTTTAGTAATTGATTTATTATAGCTACCAATACCTAGGTATATACTCCTGTATACTCGTATGTATCATCACGCGTGTTTTCTCTAAAAGTTTATGCAGAGATGAGATAGGTACCTACTCACACACAATAGACTCGCCAGTTGCCATTAATTGAGTGTCAAATTAAACTCCCAGCGGTTACTGAGCAGAAATGACTAAAGAAACTTATAACACCTCATCGAACCCTATAACCTCATGAAATTCCTTCATTTTCATCAATAGCCCTTGTTTCAATAGCAGTGAATTATGACCGAAAGATAGACTGATTTCACTCCTATTATTTTTATCTCCTATTCATTATTCTGTGTGTGGGTGTAATTTATCTATAATATGTATGTATTTAGAAATATGTACCTATGTTTATCAGTTGTCTAATACCCATAACACAAGCTCTGCTTAGCTTGGGACTAGATGGCATTGTGTGAAAAAAAAAGTCTATCCAAAGGTTGCTGTGAAAAAATCGCCATTAGCGATAAGACCATAGAATTAGCTACAGTGTAAAACTGTTGTGTAACAATATGGGTTTAAGTATTTTACAATAAATTACAAATTATTCTCTCGCCTCTATCTCTTCCTAGCTTAAGTCCTGCAGCTCAGCTACCCTTCACCCAGTTATTAGTCTGACGTTCTCCTACCACGTGTTAGGGTGCTCCCACATCTATTGAACTGCCATTTGCTAGACCGAGATAGAAAGCATAATGCGATCGCATGCGGCGGAATCCGCGACGCGGCCGCGTGCTATCGCATTGTCTCGGTCTAGCAGTTCTAAGCGACAGAAAGAGAAAAGGCGACGAAAAATCCGATTACGCGTCGATAGATGTGGGAGCACCCTTACACGATGTCTGTACCCTTAGCACGAATTTTCACTCTTTTAATTTACAGCGTTTTTGTATGAAAAAATGGAAAAGCGCATCTGGTGTACGAAGCAAGAACTATTTTTTTCCTTGAAAATTGTCAATTTGAAATTGTCAAAGTTCCAGTTTACTTTACGTCTCAAATACTGAAAATTCGTGCTAAGGGTACTATCGTACCTACTCAAGTCTCGCATAGAGACAGGTAGTCTAGGATCCATTGAAGAAATATATACCGTCATCTGTTATTTGAAAATGGCCTATTACACGCTAGATACTCTAAACGACAATATTTTGGTGATAGGTTGTCGGCCTGAATCGCGTACCGTGTATGTTAATTCATAAAAAATGTCCTCATAAATTTTCGTTCCACTTCCCTCATCTGTTATTTAGAAAAATCAAGCTTAAGCTGATAGAATATACCTCAAGGAATCTAAAAAACATAGGTTGTCGGTGTCTAACCCTGTCCTTCTAATTAGTTGTCGGGTTTAAACAGGTGAGTTACCGTAGATAATATACCCTCATCTGTTATTTAATCGAATTAGATATCAAATGATAGATTATTTTATTCTGAATCCAACAGTATTTAGTTGTCGAAGCAATACTGTGGCTGAATTTCGGTTGTCTCAATTTTAATCGTAAAATTTGTTCCCTAAGCGTTGAAGAACAAAAGACGAGGTAGTGATGCAGGTGTGCAGTTCTGTACCCAGACAGGTCGAAAAGTGTTTGGAAGACTAATTTCACTTTCTGCTAAGGTCGCGGCAATAGTGTGATGTGTTGTGCGTGAAACTGTACAGACAGGTCGAAAAGTGTTTAGAAGGGGCGCGTCAATGTTCACCTAAAATTTAAACTCTGATAATTGGAAACCCGAAATTGTTCTTCCTAACATTTTTCATCCCAACAATCACATTACCTAACTACTCTGTCTCTAATGTTCATAATTCCGAAGCATTAAACTTCATAATGTCAGTAGCTAAAAACATCTAACCCTATTTTTAAAATCATATTATTATATTTTATCTGTTAGAACTACGTGCATCCTCGGGACTTCCTGGTACCCCAACTCGGACAAGTTAGATTATAAAAGAATGGCGGGGTTTTTCAGACCCCGCTATCCTCTTTGTGGTTATTTTTTTTTAAACCAGCCAGAAGTTGTAAGGAAACCACCCGGTGTCTTAATTAAATGTAGTTAAATTACTTGCCCATAATAAATGAATATGTATCATTATTATTATCATGTATAATTATAATCTAGTCTGAGTTGAATCCAGTGTTTGGTCAATGGCACCTGCTTTCTTAGTCGGAAAATTATTTAAAACGAATTGATTTCATCTTTGTCTGCCGCATACAGTTTCGCGCACAACACTTCACACTATTGCCGCGACCTTAGCAGGAAGTAAAATTAGTCTTCCAAACACTTTTCGACCTGTCTGGGTACAGAACTGCACACCTGCATCACTACCTCGTCTTTTGTTCTTCAACGCTTAGGGAACAAATTTTACGATTAAAATTGAGACAACCGAAATTCAGCCACAGTTTTGCTTCGACAACTAAATACTGTTGGATTCAGAATAAAATAATCTATCATTTGATATCTAATTCGATTAAATAACAGATGAGGGTATATTATCTACGGTAACTCACCTGTTTAAACCCGACAACTAATTAGAAGGACAGGGTTAGACACCGACAACCTATGTTTTTTAGATTCCTTGAGGTATATTCTATCAGCTTAAGCTTGATTTTTCTAAATAACAGATGAGGGAAGAGGAACGAAAATTTTTGAGGACATTTTTTATGAATTAACATACACGGTACGCGATTCAGGCCGACAACCTATCACCAAAATATTGTCGTTTAGAGTATCTAGCGTGTATTATAGGCCATTTTCAAATAACAGATGAGGGTATATATTTCTTCTACCGGATCTCGTACTAGGGCTCAAGGTCGTCTGGCTTCTGACATGCCAGAACTTCCGTTATCGACTAGACACCTACAAATCATAATAACCGGATGTAGGTACCAGCTAGCTGGCTAATAGGTAATATTTATTATATTTCGTAATGAAATATTATGACTAACGAGTCGAAGTAAGATTTGTTGCCGAATGCCAGACGGCTTTGAAAATGTGACATTCTAAGCTACAGCAACACTATAAAAAATGTAATGGATTGAAATAATCTATTGAAAAAATTGATTGTTGAATATAAAATAGAGTGATGTGGTTAGGGAACAACATAATGGCAAAGAAGATTCAAGATCTAGCCATTAAAGCATGAGCTAGCCAATATGACTATGTAATATGTAATTAGTTTTCTAAGATTACTATTGTGTATTCTGTGTTCTACTAAGTACTTTTTTAATGCAAGTCAAAGTTTAAGCTTTGCAAGAATATAAAACCACATCTCTGTCTTGGTTTACATCCTAACCGCGTCGAAGTTTTCGCAAGTTGGATTCTTCTTCAAATATTTTTGTAATTAATGGTCTATTATCTCACCACTACATTTTCAGAAAAAAGGATACTAGGTATAATATATCCCTGCACAAAAATTTCCCAGTTTTATATTAAATTATGAACAATCTAATAAGTATTGTGATGGAAGTCGAAAATCGAATAGGAGAAAAATAACAGAATGAGGTACCTACTTATTTATACCATAACTTAATTGTTTCCACGGCGTCGAACGTCAGAAGGCGATCTCCGGCCACCGTAGGAGCGGGCATACGGGCGGCGAGTAATGGGCGACTCGCTGTCCGACCATGGACCATCCATCCAAGGGTCGACGACAGCGCGTTGTGTTCCACGCGCGCCTTATCTCATTACCGTGACCCTGGGACATAAAAGGCTATTGATGGATACCGTGTATTTTAATCACTACGAGTCTGAATGTCCCTCCCGCCCTGCCCTGGGTTCCCGGATTCATTTGATTATTTTACCACGTAAAATAAAAAAAAATAAAAAAATTGTTTGCAATGGGTGGCCATTCACAGGGCATAATAAAATATTTCTTCTTGAAATATTTTCTACAATCATACTAATAAGCTATGGATGTAAAATGATAATTCAAATGAATAGGCCTTTGTTTCCAAGAGCCATTACCTTCGCTATTGTGCCGTTTAATTTTAGAATCTCTACAAAATAATTAGCAATCTAGACAAAGTACCTACCAATTATTGCATAATTTATGACAATACGCGATGTATATATTCTTAGAAGGTACGCAGTAACTATTATAGATATATAATATTTGAATATTTGAATATTATATAGTTTAATAAATACAATATATATTCAAGCAAATCCATATCATTTATCATATCTTTATTTTATTCATTAGGCACATACACACATCAAAAGTGTCTAGGGATCAACATATATTTTTGCAATAACTTTTCTCCTGATTGATATTAATTAAAATGTTCTTTAAGGATTCATCAAATAAAGTGTTATCGTTTGTCACAGTAACGATAAACCAAGTCACCTTTGCATTCATAAAGAAATTTGCCATTTTCCTAATAAAGGGATTTTTGACATTTGAACCACTAACATTAAAGTTCGAAAAAAAGACTGAAATAACAGTTTTCTTTAAAATTTTATTGGGTAACTTAAACAATTAATAATCCGTGTTTCTACCGCGAACACTAACAACACAAGAACATCGGTTTGGCATACTCAAAATGAGTTCATCCAAATCACGCTGTGGAATGGCCGCCCATGTTCGTTGCAACAACAAAAAAAGGTCTTTTTGCGACTGGATACCCTCCATATTCGGCAGAGCTCTTCTCTGTAGCATATCCCATGCATGCTCAATCGGGTTCAAGTCTGGCGACTGAGCAGGCCAGGGCAGGACATTGATGTTAGCTGCGGCGAGAGTCTGTCTTACAACTCTTGCGGTGTGCGGTCGTGCATTATCATGCATTAACTGAAATAAGGGACCGATTTGCACTTGTAGAGGAACGATGACGTCTGATACAATCGTCTCTGCATAAATTTGAGCGTTGAGGTTGCCTCTGATCCAAATCAATTCAGTTCTTCCGCCGATCCAAATACCCGCCCATACCATGATGGTTCCACCACTATAAGGATGGACTTCCTGGCAGGATTTTAATCGCTGTTGGCGTCCAGGGGTTCTCCAGTGTCGTATACGTCTTGTATCCGGTCTCATACCAAAACGAGACTCATCAGAAAAGCACACGAAACGCCATTGTTCTTCTGCCCAATTTCTGTGTTCAAGAGCCCATTGATATCGAATCCTACGATTGTGCATTGCTATAGGTGGTACCCGTAGCGGTCTTCGGGAATGAAGGTTCACTTCATGCAAGCGGTTTCTGACTGTTTGGTCGCTAATTAAGTTCCCTGAAGAGTGATGAAGCCTCACGGCTAACATCATGGCGGTTATTGTTGGAGCTCTTCGAGTTAAGATTTGAATGTATCGGTCTTGTCTCCGTGTGGTGCAGCGATACCGTCCTCCATGGCGCTCAGCCACGGTACCAGTGCTTCGGTAACGTGTCCAAAGTCGACTGATAACACTCTGACTTGTATTCAGAGCTAAAGCCACAGTACGTTGCCGGGAACCAGCTTCTATCATTCCCACGGCTCTGAGCATTTCTTCCCTGCTTAAATGACGTCGCCGCTCCATAATAACGTTGGTTTTAATCAGTAGTAGGGAAACAGTAGCACTAATAATGTCTTCAATGCGTTGTATGTTTTTATAGGGAAAATATTGACAGCTGATTTTCATCTTTTACTCGAATTTGATTTACAGTTCCTGATTCAAATTATGAAATGCACCAAAAAGGATCCATATAAATTTATAAAATCATAAATTAATTACAAAGCCACATCTCAATCTCAAGAAATCCGCATAAAAATGCTTGATCCCTAGACACTTTTGATGTGTGTATTTTATGCATGACCACTGCAATAAATTTAAAAATTAAGCATTTAAATTATGTTATATTTCGACTGTGTATAATTTTGCATTCAGATAACATAATCCCATTCTTGAATTGTTAATAAGGCAAAAAACCATTTATGTTAAAATTTTAACTACCTACCGTCTGCTTATAAAGCTACGATAATGCATTTCCAATATCAATATTTTATTAGCATAAGCCGTAAAATGCTATACAAACTGGTATCATAAAACGATTGGCTGGGGAATACACTTTTCATCAACCATTAAATTATAATTCTTGCAAAAATCAACTTTTGTTTTTTTATATGACAGTGTGTTTTTATTTTTGTTCTGTGGTATGAATACTTTCTTGCTTATTACACAACATTGTATGAAAAATGTGCAATGCAGCATACTTTATAGAAATTATGTTTTTTTTTTTTTTGTAAATGGCCGCTCACCGGTATTCATGTTGGGTGACCTGTTAATCTTTTATACTTTATTAGAAGTAAATTAGAAACAGTTAATCAAATTGATTGTGATCCGAGTTCCAAAAAATGTAAGTTCAATAAGTGTCGGGAACACCTTTATTTAGTGTTGGCAGTAAAATTCACCAAGCAAATCCTAATGTATTTTTTTTCTATTGTCTTAAAGAAGGAAAGGAAATAAAGAAAAGAAAAGAAATAAAATAAAATAATTTATTTTTAGACTAAGTGTTCTTACTTATATTTAACAAGTTTATAATTACAATAGGTAATATCTCAGACACATTGAAAGTAAGAGCAGGATAGTAGCAACAGTTTTACAAAAGGTGTGAAATATATTTTTTACATTGAATATAGAAAATATTTTATTAGTCTGCTATAATAGACCTTACAAGTTTATTTTTTAATAAGAAATACCATTTTCTTAGAATTAATTAGTTTTTATTAATGGGCCGCTGTACCTTACTGCTGTTATGTTAGATTATGGATATGAGAACATAATAATTTTTGTTATATTTTTTTATTAAATTATTAAAAAAATACCTAACACACATTTATCTGATATAGGGGAAAAAAAATCAAGTTAATTATATTTGAATTTAATTTAAAATAATAGGTATCATTTTAATGTTTTGCAATCAAATGAAATGTTTTTAACATTTCAGTTTTAAATACAAGTTTTTACTAAAACTTTTACAGCCAGTTTTGGTATGAACCTTATTCATAATGTATAATGATGAACACATTTAAAGACAATGTATAATCTCTTTACACAATGTTCTAAGATAATAATGGTCTTGCACAAGGATCCCGCACTTGGTCTTGATTACCTCTCACTGCCACTTACAGAAAAGAGGCCTGCATCCGAGCAATAGTAACACTTTATGCTAATTTATATTTGAAAAAATTGATCACAAAGTTACCTGCACTTATCAATGATTAACACGAGGCGAAAGTCTTCATTTGAAATGTTTTCATGTCTATAGAAGTGAGGTTACTTTGAAGGTGCTGGAGCCGTGGGCGCCGCAGCAACGCGTTGCTGTGCGGCAGACAACTGCGGTGTGGTCGTGGCTAATGCCCGCAACTGCTGCTCAGCTGCAGCATTCACCATCTTTGTAACATTTGTCTTCATCTTATTCCGTTCTACGGCGTTCTTACTTTTCACAGGCGCATTTGGACGCTTGGCCACCGCCTTGCCTGCTTTACCCTTGTTCTTCTTTGTTTTTGCGCCCGCAGGCAATTTACTCTTTACTTTTAGTTTGCCTTGAGCCATTTCTGCGTTTTATTGGTTTTACTTTCGCAAAAATACAAAACACAACAACGTGGTTTTGATTGACGTCAAATTGAAATGACGTTTGACGTAACTTGTTTGACAGATGACAGTTCAAACTCAGGCGTTCCGTACATCCCTGATACGGTGTTGAGCATAGTTTGCTGAAGACTCAGGTTTATCTATAGGATTTAGTGATCCGAATGATAGAAATGGATATTATTCATGTTTATTTTATTCATGTCCAGCATTCCATTATTTGGGTCAATCTTCAATTTTTGAACTTCCGTTGAGGATAATGACACCCGATACTTTTACTGCTAGTGCAACCATCCATTGACAAAAAACAAAAATATATATTATTTGAATTTACGTTTAACTAAAATGAAATTAAATAATTTGTATTTTTGTTTTTTGTCAATGGATGGTTGCGCTAGCAGTAAAAATATCGGGCGTCATTGTCCTCAGCGGAAGTCCAAAAATTGAAGATTGGCCCATTTATGAGATATGGCAGAAGCGTTCCTTTCCACGAATAAATAAAAACTTTGGACTTGAGATTTGAGTGAGGGTTAATGAATAAAGATACAAAATAAAGAGACAAAATTGGTATTTATTTTACGGACTTTTTTTATTATTCATAAATCGACTGTTGCAGTATATGAATTCGAGTTTCAAGTTAAGAAATATACATAATATATAATATCTTCTAAATATATTTTATGTACAGACAAATAGAAAAGTAGTCGAGTATAATTATCGGCTATCGATAGAATCGAGCGGCGAGAGTGCAGGCGACCGGCGGAAAGCGGTGCGGACGAGGGCGCACCTCGCCATAAAACGTCTAGAAAAATAGATAAATCGCTCAAAAACGTCAGAATCAGTCGAAAAGATAGAAGAGTAGAGAACGGGCGACGTCAAAGGCGACGACAAAGGTAAGTCCTCAGGCCCTTCTCATGCATACTCCGTGTCGGTAGAGAGCGAGCGTTCCGCGGGCGAGCGACGACCACTCGCTTCCGCCACCGCCGGCTCGCCCGCCTGCGCCTGTGCATATGCCAGGCTCTTCTGGTAGCTGAACAGTTGTCGCTCCAGAGAATAGTTTTCCGCCTGAAGAACGGCAATCTCGCGCCTGCAAATATTATACAAATGTCATTGTTAATGAAAAACATTATCTATTGAGTTGCAGCAGCAGTAATCACACCTACCTCATTTGATGCGCGTGAAGCCGACAAAGGTCATCATAGACATGATAAGTAGCTTGAAAAAGTAGATAAGTATCGCCCCACTCGAGGCGTACACGAAGTTCACCGCCGGGGTGCAAGAAGGCGCTGCCGGGGCGCGACATGTCCTCGACACGCAGAGCCGTTTCCATCATGAGCCCCTCGTCAGCGCTGTCTTGTGCGTAGTAGTGCTCGAAGGGCGCGCCGGGCAGCTCCTCGGCGTCGGGCTCGCCGGCCGCGACCCCCGTGCGCACCAACCACGCTGACCAGCTGACGTAGCGTAGATGATTGCGCGGCACGTGGTGCACGTCGCGGTACAGCATGTGCAGCCGCACCATCTCCGAGTGCATGTCGCAGCGCACGGCCCACGCCTGCTTGTCACGGTCATAACACGTGGCTGCTCGCCCCGCTGCCGGTACCGCCAACTCGGCCAGCGCGCGCGCCCACACTAGCTCGACTGTCAATCGTACTCCTTTAGTAAGTAGCCGTGAAGGTGGCCGCGGGTTCCAAGGGGGTGTGCGACCATCAGCGTCACATACACATTCTAATGGCCCCGAGTGTAGTCTTCTCTCGCCCTCTCCGAGTGCAAGAGCATATCGAACGCGGCAGCGCTGTCCTTCTCCTGATAATCTCATTAGCCTTAAAGTAAGCGGCTCCTTGCCGCCGCCACCGGTAGCTGACACCTGCCAGTCGAAGCCGGCGAACGCTATGGGTGGTGTGTCAAGGCGCGGTGCGCGCAGTTCACAAGAGTACAGTGTGCGCACGCGTGACATGCTGAGCTCCAGCTGGAACTCGCCGCGTGCATCCGCGAACTTGGTATTGAGCTCTGGGATGGACACGCAGCGGCCGCGCCCTTGCGCTGCGCATCCTGCGCTGAAGCGCACCTGTTTTCCGGAAAAGCCCTCGTTAGCCGTGAAGTGGTCACGACTGAGGAGCGTGAATGTGAAGTCAACGTACACCCGCATGCCTTCGCACGCGCCGCGCCATACCAAGTACACACCTGCAACAACAAAAATTCTAATTGAAAAAGTCATTTTAAGACATTTCCGGCGAGCAGCAATGCCAGTTTTGAGGTGTCTTAGATGACCATAGGATGGTACTGACCGAGTGACGCGTCTGTGCGGCTGAAGGCGACGGCCCAGCGCTGGTGTGCGCAGCAGAAGTCCTTGGAGGTGACATCGCGGTCAGGCTCGCGCGTGGCGGAGCGTGTGACCACGAAGGTGAACACGTGGGTGTCGGCGCGGTCCTTGAGCCGCGTCGCGCGGTACAGCAGCGCCATGCGCCCGCGCCGCGCGCACCGCCCCCCGGGGCCCCGCCTGCGCAAGCGCCTGCCGACAACCACTGAACATTATCATCTGTCAAACTTTTTCCAACTATGTAGGGTTTCGTACCGTACGAAAAGACAAACTCCTCTATTTTCGATGAGGATAAAACCAAACTTTCCTAATAACATAATCGGAAACTCTCGAGAGTACCAAAACAACACATTGTACTGTACAATCCCTAAAGCACTTTATCATTTCTATTCATGAAAACCAGGTTCAATCTACCGGATCGTTTACTTTACATACTAGAAAGTTTCAAAATTCAAAATCTTCAATCACTTAAAACAACAAAAGCATTTCGGAAACTTCTACCTTCGGAATATGTCTTTACAAAGTTGTCCCGACGGAAAATTACACTTCCTGTAGGTTCTGTAACTTTTGGAGCTGAATTATAGACGTGGCCTGGAGGCTAGATTGGAGCACATCCGGCAAATGAAGCGGACTCCGGTAGACTAGTGACTAGTCAGGCGAGGTTTGGGACCGAAGGTGCATTACCGTGCATTCTAGTAACCTAATCACTTAACCATAGCCCCTGGGGAGCAAATGTGATTTAAGGCAGGAATCACGAACATTTTATTAGATTTTTAGCTCGAGCCATATCAACTTAAAACTTTGTTTTTGTCGTGTTAAAATTAGGTACGGTATTTCCCTACATCATAATTTCTGATCCCGCAGCTTGACCAATCCCCCGATACCTATACAGGAAAAAAAAATCGATGCACGTTGGATTGAATAGAACTTTTTTTATTTAAATCGAGACGATAACTAATAGTACCTCTGTAATGATATACGTCTTATCTGTCTATAGTATTATGTACGTATATTATCGATAGGACCGACAGTCGATAGCCCTATACGCTAATGAAACAAAGCCTTAACATTTACCTAAGATTACTTCCAAAAACAAATTGAAACCAAAAATTTCTGTCACATGCCATACATTCGCTATACCTCATTTACGCTGATGATGATGTGGGTATGGGTACCCCACAAACTAATAAGATTTGTACAAGCAATTACATTATGGGATAATATGTCCAAGTAATTTCAGGTACACCCTGTCTGTTTTGTCCGACCTTAATAAAAAGTATATCTCGTCTACGTGCCTTCTTGAAATTTCAGGAATCCCGTAAATTACTCGGTAGAAGTAGGCTAAAGGCAATACTACCTGACTGTACGGTATCCTTTGTAAGGTTTCCTGCACACAGTTCGGGTCGACCATCGGCACGATTCTACGCAGAACGGAAAATTAAATATGTGCCTAGATATGAAATTCGGGAAAAAGGTATGCCAAGTTGACCCGAACATGATGCCTTGCAGATGCATATGTACCGATCGGTGTATCAATTCATTTGTTTTACTTGATGAAACTTATTGTATGGTGAGAAAGGAATTAATCTCAGCACAGCGCGTAGCATGGCGATTCTATCTGTATTCTACCAAAAAAAGACAAAGTTATTTCATCGTTATTTCTATACAAATCGACTGTTTTTTTGCACAAGTATGATACGATTCACCACTATTAAAGAATAGAAACATAATTATTCTCTTCTATATTTTAAACAAAAATCTTTTACGTTCTGTCATTTTGTCTATTCTCACGTCCACAAAACCCGTTTCTACGGCGCCATGCTACGCGTGCTGCTGCAGTAAGCTGGAAACGGAGTATGTATAGTAATTGCTTCGGGTCGACTTTGTTGTTCGTACTACCGTTTTGGATTTGCCGACCGGAATAAAATGTGAAGCAGCCCTTATCTTTTTATTAAGCTACGTGCAGCCGTCACGCCTGAAGTTTTCATACTGAGGTGATTCGTAAAAGTGTTTCAGTGGACATAAATCTGCACCTGCCCTAGTTTTGTGCGATAAAAGTTACAAGGTACGTACTTATTTTATTAATTAAACGAAAAAGTTCACGAGGTAAGCTAAAACAAAAACCAAAGCTTTTTTTATCCTGTTGCCAGTCTTTGGTCGACCTGAAGGTTCACTTCACCAATTTCTTTTATATTTCGTGTTTTTATTGACAATTTATAAAAGATACCCCTGGCCTGGATACAGTTGAGCGCAAAATTGGTTAATCAAAATGTAATCAGACCCAATTTAAACATAAGATTATAGATAAATTAATATGGAATCACAAAACTAAAAGAATTTGACTTTACTCCGTGACTGTACTAAGAATGAAATTGGGGTCCAGTTTATTAGTAGTTTAATGGGTCCAGTCGACCAAAATGTGATTTGGATTGAGTGATCCCACGGGTCCATTTTGAGTGTATCCAGCTGACCAAATACTTTCGCAATGAGTTAAAAATAATCAGAGCAAAGTATGTAAGTAGTGATATTTATAAATAAAATACTAGCGTAAAAGTTGGATGCAATCTATCTAATGAATTGTGGATCGATCGTGTGGTTAGAAAAATATTGATAGAACTAGCGATTGCCCGCGGCTTTGCACGTGTTGGACGGAATATTACCACTCGGGATCGTGCTATAGAACGAAAGTCATTGTTTTCATCAAAATCGAAAAACTAGCCGGGAAAGTGTATTCGCCTGCATTTACAGTCCATTTTTATTAACAATAAGTGCCAATTATGATTGAAATGTAATATTATGTAGTTGGTCAAAAATAGAAAACTAAGTCAATATCTAAAACTTGAAAAATAATTTCATTTCAACATCTTGTTGATACAACTGTTACTCTTGTTTTGAAGTATTGTCTTTAACATCAAACAGAACCACGGATGGTAATATCCCCTCCGTAATTGAAAATCGTGAATTTATAAAGTTAATTAACCAAACTAAGCCCTAACGGGAAGCTCGCACATTATTCCTCCCAACATATTATAATTACACGCTTCTACTAATTCACAATTTGAGATTGCAATCTATGGCTCCGAATGAAGGGGGGAAAGTTTCTGCCAGAAACTATAGACATAGAGCATGAACCGACTACTATCTGTTTTTCTAGAAAGACCGAAAAACAATCAAAGTATAATTCTATCTCTTTCTTGAATGGTAACACCGCCTCTAAGATAGTGTAAAGGAAAGAGATAATAGGCCTTTTGATTATTTTTCTCTGTTTCTAGTGACTATGGCAAAATTATATTTTGAAACTAAGCTGTTCCCCATGGGTTCACCTCCGTTACTCGGCTCTTATTGATCGTATGTTATAGTTATAGACTATAAACTTCCTCGATACATAGACTTTCAAATATAATTATCTTTTCAATTCAAACCAGTAGTTCCATTAGATTTAGTCGAGACGTTCAACCAACCGTTTAGGAAAGGCTGAGTCCATGCTGTAAGTCTATGGCGGAAACCATACATGCATATGTAACTAACAGCGGAATCGATATTTGTACATAACTAGCTACATACCGTCCAATACGGCAACAAGTTAACAAGGCCATGAACAATTTAGGCTTGCTAATTGATGATTGGCTTCGGGCCATTGTTATAAACTATGTTTTACAAACACAAAGAATTCGCAAACGAACAGCATGCATTTGATAGCAAGAGTCGTTTCCACTACTGGGACTGAGGCCTCTTCTTTGAAAATGAGGGGGCAAAAATTAACATAATCTAGTATTCTAGTGCAGGGATGTCAATATCTTAATTAAAATATTGGTTCTAGTAACTAGTAGGTACATCATTAGGGTCTGGGATCGTGGGGTGGACTGGGTCGCGGGTTTGTCTAAAAGGTAACCATGAACCCGGAAAGTACGGGCTATTGAAGGAACACAGTACATTTTAGTCAATAAGAGTCCCGATGTCCCGAATTATATTCGTACAAAAAATCTGCTAAAGGTGTACAACCGATTGGAAGATGAACTAATAAAAAAAAAAACTGGTCCGACAATCCCTTCCGTTCCACTTATTTGATGTGATAGAAAAGGACACATTTCCATACGATAATCATGTTCTATCACGTTTCAAGAAATGGTTGGAATTCATAAGATGTATCTCACAAAACAGTCTACCGTTATAGGTACTAGAATCTATTTCACGTAGACACACAGATGTTACCGTAACTCAGTTCGACATAAAATTTTCAGTAAAGAAAGATGTTTACGACATACAAAGGAGAAAAATCTGAAAGATAGTTCGGTTCGCAAAATTGTATCCCACAGTCGACAAATGTTACATCCTTATTCGTCGGGAACGTAGTGGGTATTAATAATGTAAAGCCGTTTGCGGAAATGTGTTGAATATTTGCGTCGATACTTCAGTAAGTTGGGAAATCTGGGAACCGCAACTGCTGGCAAGAGCACTGCACTTAATAGTCAAACATCGGCTTTAATTTCGGTTCCCCGAATATTCTAGAGATTCTAAGTAAGTACTACACAGAAATACAGATCTATGGAAACGTATCGCAGATAATTATGTCTAACCTGTTTTTTTTTATCGTGGTAAAATCATCGAGTGAGTCCTCTCACCGGAGCAGGGTGGAAGGGACTGTCAGACTCCTACTGGCTAAAATCCACTGTCCTTTAATAGCCCTTCGTTGCGAGGTCACGGTAATGAGATAAGTTCCGCAGCCTCAGCAGGCTTTGGCCCTTTGACCCCCGTCACAATGCTGACACTCTTTGAGGCGCGCGTGGAAACAACGCGCCGTCGGTGTCAACCCGGGTATGGTCCATGGTCGGACAGCATCCACGCGCCTACGGTGGCCGGAGATCGTCTGCCTACGTCTATCGCCGTGATGTCTACCACTGCGGATGTTTGTAACTGCTTAACAAGAATAATGTCAGGTAAATGGATCGAGTAAGGGTGGTTTCGCATCAGAGTAGCATCAAGGATTGAGCCCAAGTCGACGGTCAAACTGACGAGGCTTGAAGAACTAGAGCTAAACTCCTGCCGTGATCGTGGGCCGGTCATAAGAGGACACCGTGCCCTGGAATGCAAAGGACAACTGAAGGTTGTGTTTTAGTCAGGAAGTGTCCGACAGCCTCTAGCTTCACTCAGGGCAGGAGGGCACATTTATAATATTATAATCATCTGCCTAGCCTTTTCCCAACTATATATTTGGGTCGGCTTCCAGTCTAAACAGATGCAGCTGAATATCAGTATTTTACATGAAGCGACTGCCTATCGGACCTCCACAACCAAGTATTTGGCTAAGACGATATCCCATGGTAATAGTTTGGTTGTCAGACTTTTAGAGCTTCTGACTAATAGTAACGACTATCACAGATTATAAATTACAGCCGGGGCCGACGGCTTAACGTGCTTTCCGAGACACGAAGGAAACTCGCTATGATAGATGGTCACCCATCCACAGACCAACCTCGGCAAGCGCGGCTTAACCTGGAATATCGGCCTGTGTGGCTGTAATTATTTAGCCACGAGCTCCTCGTTTTAATATTAGTTACCCAAATCAAGGTTGTTGTTTACCATAGTATAAAGGTCACGTCTAGAATAACCTCATTGTATCCTACGCTGGATACATCGTTTCATACAAAATCAACATCGCATTTACATATAAGGTAACTTGCGTAAGTATGTAAAATTATTCAAATCGTGATCCACTTCAATCTCTTTTTGAAGTAGAGCCCAAAAATATTAATACATTTGAATTTAGAAGGCATAGACAAGGTAACCACCTCGGTTGATTACGTCGTTGGGCCCAAAGGGCGGGAAAAGGTATCCCATTACTTGGGCATCAAAGATATTATATATTTTCTTATGTAACCTCCTTACTTGTCTATGGGTTTTAGTCTATGTTCCGTGAAAGGAATAATGATGACATTAAGCTATACGATTGTTTGTTCTTCAACTATAATGTGGTCGTTAAAAGTTTGAGTGAAGTACAAGAACAAGTACGTAACTGTTATCTGTTATGTATTAATTCCCTTAGGTAGTAAAAAGCCGACTTTACTACTTCGTTTTGAAGAGATAGAGACACGGCTTAGTTTTTTTTTTCAAAATGTTGGTCCCTTTCGGTATTAATTTTATATGGGTTTTATTTAGGTACTTCTCTGTTTTTCTGAACTCACTCAGTAACAGATCTATCAGTCTGTGTTTTTCACCATAATTTCGATCATTTTGTTAATAATTTGTCCCAGAAGGTTAAGAGTTAAAATAACCATCAGCATCATCAATGATCATCGTCAAAGAGGGTGGACTGAACACTAACTGTATTGATCACTCTCTAGGAAAAATGAAAACGATTCCATCTATCTCTTTCCTGTAAAGCAATACTGAATGAAATAGAAAAAAAAACCAAAAGACAAACTTATTAACTTGTGTCTCACACTTCTTCCCGCTTTTTGTCATAGAGAAGTGTCAGGCCATTGTCTATAGATCTGCGTCCTCCATTTTGAACCAAATTAGATTCTACCCAATTCTACCGTAATTATATCTTTGTTTATGACAATTTCACCTTGCTTCTTACTAAAATCTGGCTCCTCTTAAACAAAGCGACAGTAGGAAGAGACAGTTATAAACGTAACGCGACCAAGGAGCTAATTACAATAAATAAAATACCTTTATAATTAGCAGCGTGGCAACACCGGTAACTCAACAGAGATATTTTAGGCGCGCCAAATGTTCGTGTCTTATTTGGTTATTACAATAATTTTGTTCGTAAATAGTTTCTAGTATGTCTCTAAACTCTATTTGATATTGAATAATTATGTCAACTGTGCACAATGTAAATATTATATAAGTAAGTACCTATGTACTTGTACCTGTATTTTGATATGAGTTTTTTTTTTAGTTGCATTATTAATTACATAACAATTGAGGTTGTATTTTGAGCGAAAACCTTTACTTATAATAATATTTTACACGGTAAACTAAGTGTTAACACCGTCTTTGTGTGAACGCGGGTGTATTGAATTGCACACTGTCTAAATATCACAGCAGTAGGTCCTGAAACACCATGGGCGTAACCAACAGGGTGGCTTTTAATAAGTTAGCTACTTTGTACCTACACTAGGCGATGCAAATCTCCGATACCTTACGACTTTGATATTCAGACGACTATCGTAATAAAAATCCATAGAGGTTCGTACACAGGCACGCGTCAATGGATATCAAAGTCGTAAGGGTTTGTTGTAAGTCCGCCACAAAATTAATTCCCCACGAAAACAAGTACCTCTATGTATAAATTAGATTTTTTTTATTATTGTACGCACGGATAGCAGAATAATTAAATAATGAATTCCAGCACAAAACTACAGAAAACGAGAATACAATGTGGAATCTGAGCAGAAAGTACTAGGAGAACAGGATCAAAACTTTTTTTCGTCGTGAATTATTTTTGTGGCGAACTTACAACAACCCGTCGATATCGGAAACTTTCGTCGCGTTGTGTACGAAGGGGCTAAGTCTGACAATCCCTTTCGCTCCAGCCAGTTCAATAGGATTAATTTGTTGATTGTTTGCCTCCAAAAGAAAAACACAGCTTAAAAATTACAATAAAATATGGTGTATATTTAGAAATGAACGTGGGAAATGCTGCGGGTTGAACAAATTCAGTACGTAAATATTCCCTACGGCTGCGGATAATTTGTCAGACTAACTCATAAAATATCTACCAAACAAAGGTTATTTACAATCTCTATAAATAAAATCGTCGACAATGCTGTCTGTGTTTTAGGCACTGCTAAAATTCCCGTACCTATACAATAAAATTGGGAGGTATACTAGCGAAAACAAAAAGTCCGACGGATAAACGAGGTGTCCACGAGACTAATATTCGGCGCACAATTTATTGTGCTATGAAATATGTATGACACAACAGGTATGTACAGAGCCGTCTTTAACCTATTCGATATTCTGGGCACTTTAGTACAAAAGAGGCCCTACGCTGTCAATAACAAACTAACTTTTAAAGTAACTTTCCTTCGGAAATCTTTGTCATAGTTGGTAGGTATACTTACTATACCAACTAAACTTTGCTAGCATGTGCAGATTATGTATAATTAGATCAAGATTTTGAGATGTGTTTCGATTGACACCTTACTTGTAGCTACAATAAATAAGCCAGGCCCCTTTAATAGGTACAGACGCCAGCAAATCGACTTACTTACTAGTCGTTCTTTAATAGAAATTCAACCTTATCAAAACTGTGGAAAGGTTAATGTTCGATTGGTAAAATTTGACAGATTGAGATAGATTGACCTACTAGCGTTTTTAATTGCGATAACAATGTACACATATAGTTATTTGAAAGTAGCAATCTAAATTTTATGTTTTGAAGAGTTCCCTCGATTTCTTCAGAATTCCAACTCTAGATCCTGATTTGGACTACGGGAATACCTTCGAAGTATACACTTTCAAACCATTGAAGAATTTTCCGAATCTATCCATGTCCTCATGAGTAATCGGAGAACATACATAAAAAAATACAGAATCTGTTCCTTTTGGAAGTCGATTCGTATACGAGCTCTAATTTTTTCAACCCTTTGGTATAAGTAACGTTTTCTACATGAGTCGATGGTTATAGGTGGTTATAGCCATGATTCTCATCTAGAAGAATTTGGGGCCCGGTCCCCAAAGGACCAGGCCTGATACTGGGGCCCTGGGCACTCGCCCTGAATACCCATTAGCAAAGACGGCCCTGCATACCTGCCATTTTATTGATTGTTAACAAAAAGAATTACGGTTATTTGTCTGAAAAGTTATTGTCCAATTTATCGGATAGCAACGCAAGTCCCAAATCCATATTTATTTTCGTAGGTGGTATGTGGGATGTGGGTATCAACTCTGTGATACCCTTCGAGCATAATTATGCTGTTATGTATGTATTACCTATAATTTTAGTTTCCTCTTCTAAACTTTGCTTATTAAACTCCAACTGCCTAACATTTTCTGGCTTCATGTCTCACCAGATATATTAACCAGTATTTTTATAATGTGATTGTAGAGGCTATTATACATAGAGTCACAGGCTATATAACATCCAAACCCCTGTTCATAATGTATAATACCTACGATACTCCTTGCTAAGACGGTTCTCAGACTTGAAATAGAAGAAGATGACAACCATGGTCACCCATCTACAGAACAACCATGTCAAGCACAGCTTAAACAAAAACTTCAACCCATGAAACTATTATTTAGTTTTACTACACATAATTTATAACCGCCACTTTGATTACGTGTCGTATTATTTTCATTTCGCCACTAAAATTCCCCGCCATTTCGCTATTACACGACAGAGTGAACCCAATATAGTGTAGGTACCAAAGCCTGAAAATTCATGAAGCGTGAAAAGGGGTAACCGCGAGTCGTGCGGTGCATTTTGTTTGTAAACGATGGACTTGAAACGTGATGCAGGAAAAGCGAGAATTGGGATTAAACGTCCAATTGACAATGAAAACTAAGCAATGATAGATAATTAACGAATATATCAGTAATATAAGCAGATGCCTAGTTAAAGAGTAAGTCGACATAGCTACAAAATTTGAAGTTGGTAAGAATGTCCAGTGATTGTAAAAAATATTTTTTACACATGACATGACATGGATCTGTATTGATTGTCTATACAACGTGTAACGTTAATAGCGCAAAACCTCTCGTTGGGTAACTCAGCCCATGTCACTGAACAATGTTTGTTACTTTTGTAAATTCGCAAAAGAAAAATTTGCTTTTTCATACAAAATGAGACATTCATCGTGCCCATATCAGTATGAAAAATCTTTTTTTTTTTGCGAATTTCCAATAGTCTTAGATCATAACATTGTTCAGTAACATGGGCTGAGTTACCCCACGAGACGTTATGCACTAACGTTACACTTTGTTTAGACAACTGCATCAATTTATGTTAAAATACTTATAGATGCCAATACTACCTTCAATATACAGTCAGTACCCTTTATCACGAGTTCTCACATAATTATTATTTATTATTATTTTACTTTATTTGTCTTTCCAGTTTTTACAGCGTTTCCTAATGGAAAAATGGAAATGCGCCTCTGGTGTGCGAAGAAAGAACGATTTTTTTCCTTGTGACAATTTGAAAATGTCAAAGTTCCAGTTTACTTTACGTTAGAATATTACTGAAAAAGTGAAAACTCATGATAAAGGCCTCTGATTCTGTTTTCGAAACAAAAAAGGAAATGTTCACTTGTTTTACGTAGAAATCGAACGCGGGTTTAATTTTTCTTCCGTGTTTTTTGGCTTCTATTTTTTGTGGCCTGCTACGAATTTGGACAGTGTATAATTTATGGGATAATTAAATAAGACAACAAAAACTTTTGTCTAAGCAACAAGAACCAGAGTGTCAAAGATATCAGTGATAAGATTTATTTATTCAAAAGTCTACCCATGCATGAGTTCACGTGATGTCTAAACTACTCAGCCCATTTGAATAAGTAATGACGCCCATGTTTTATAGTTCTGCTCCAAGATAATATAAACTTCATAAATCCATGCTAAAATTATAAAATAGGAAAGTAACTCTGTCTGACTGATTTCTGAACGACTGTCAAGATTTAGCACGCAGGTAGACACGACCTTTTTTAATATTATAGACTAAAATGTCTTTGGTTATCGGATAATGTTTTTGGTGATGTTTAGGGATGTGATAGATGTTCCTACAAGGCTTTCCTCTCTTTCTAGACTAAACGTTATGGTAATTTTATTTGACACTACTCGTACCTAGCTGTTCCTCGCTGCTAAGCTCCTATAAATCGTAGCGTGTATATTATATAGCCTACAGCCTTCCTCGATAAATAGACTGTACGTACAACACAAAAAGATTTATTGAAACCTATAAAACTAAAGTTGACAAACTTACATTTGCAGTTGAAGAACATTTTCTCCGATACATTTTGTTTAGGAAAAAATGAAATTCGCAGGCTACATCAACGCAATCACCTTAACCAATTTTTTGAAACAGTGTAGGTAAAGGGGGTGATAAAGCAAATTCATAAATAATTAAGTCTATAAATGATGGTTGCTGAGAAAAGGGCGGCACATGGTGTGAGGCTTAGAGCGGTTAGGATTGCAAATCCGCCACTGTATAGTCACCTGGATACTTAAGGCGTAAGGCATCGGAGATTTGCGTCACCTTATGAAGGGGCTAAACCGCCTTACCTCACTATTTCCCTGTGTTTTCAGTACTATTTGAATAGTATTCGTTCGGTCCCGCTCGGTATCCATTAGCGAGGTACCTTTGTTTCTCGTTTTCAGAATATTTTATCAGGGTTGGAACCATTTTACAGTTTGATAGCTCTCTCAGGGTTACATCTATTATTCATTTGTGGTTACTATAGTTACAGGTTGACAGATATTGTTCTGGCATTTTGTCCCTGTGGTACCTATACTATTTCTAGCATCAAAAGGAGCCAAGTAGCGTGAAACCGCGGGAAGCCGTTAGTAAATACTTAGTTTAAAGTGTAATTGAGACAACTGTAAAAACTGAGGTCATTATAATTTTATTCCTGCCTTTTTTTGACGTGGTAAAATCATCACATGAGTCCTCCCATCTAGGGTAGGACGGGAAGGACTGTCAGACTACTAACGATGGATGTAATACATTTTATTCTGTGCAGGCTTTACGTAGTAACAGTTTTGAACAAAATCCGCCATTAATTATTTTCGTTTAGGCATTTCGATAAATGGTAGTACATATAAGGAAAATCTAGTAGGAAACTACCAATAGTGACAGTTGTTCAAAATAATGAGAACAATCCAGGAGACTACTCATCATTAGGTACAATCATTTTATGAAAAGAAAAGAATGAGCATGAAAGACAAGAAACCTTTATATGGAAAGGAAAAACCTTGCTCGCGGTTCGAATTCTTCTATCCATAGAAAAGCTTTGAAAGCGACGTTATAAAACATTAAGACAACAAAGCCTACCTTACATTGGAGATTTAGGATCAGTTAGTTTTTCCTTTGTTGGGATATGGCCATCTTACTATTTCTATAACCACAGCTTTTACTAAGTAGGGTAAAGGGAGGTTATTTTATGAGATAGGCAACTCAGTGAAAGAGCCTTAAGTCTCTCAAAACGTTACCTATGCATGCTGTAATGCGAAATGATGCAACTATGTTCACAACTAAGTGGACAAGATGTAGTGACACATCATTTCGCACTACAGCATGCATAGTGTTACGTTTTGAGATTTGAGATGCTTTTGACTCTATCACTGAGTTGCCTGTCTCACAAAATAACCTTCCTTCACCTTACTCCTAAATTAAAAAACAACGAACCTCGTCAAAATCCCGGATAGATTAAACCATCTTGGATCCCACGGCGAAATCAATCAAAAAAGAATAGGAAGGTCCTACGATGAAAAACATATTTTTGTCCACTATTCCGCCCGATGGTAAGCGATTATGTGTTCGACGCTAAAGCACGCTTGCCTAGAAGTAACCTATTCAATCTTAACATATGACCCCAACGCTGCCTGCCGGGGTTGCGGGACTTATCTCATTCACACAGACACCGTGGATTTTAATTAGTACGAGTCTGACAGTCCCTCTCGCCCTGCTCTTTGTGGAAGGAATCGTTTGATGATTTTACCAGGTAAAAAAAGACCCAAGATTATGGCTTTCAAGAAAAAGAACCCGACAAGAAATTCCACTCCTTAGCTGTGAGCACAATAAAAGTATTGGCAAAACGTTTTGGACGTGACGGAAGGATGTCCACCATGTAACGATGGCGCATCGCCGTACGTGTTCGTAGATGGAAAGAACCAGGCGGAATCAAGTTGTGTAGGTATAGTTCTATCGCACACTGTAACCGTGAAATATAATTTTCACTTCCGCACACAAATATTACAATAGGGGCGGAGTAAGAAAAACACTATTTCTACTAAATCAAGCTAGAGACAAAACATTAGAAGACAATTAGGCACAAAGGGACATTTACAAGTGAGAAAAGCCAAGGTTTAAAAAGGCTTTTCATTATAAATCTAAATAAGGAGAGACATTTGTCCTTGCCCCAGCGTTGGGATAACTCAGAACAAATCAAACAGTCTTAAGTAGAAGACATTATAGTGGTCAAGTCATACAGTTATTAGAGCGCAGTGGTGGCCCAGTGGTATCGGTCCCGACTTACTAGTTGTAGGTCGAGGACCCCGCTAGGCGCTTACTTTCTGTAATTTATTTCATCACCACTGCTCTCAAAACGGTGAAGGAAAACATCGTGAGGAAACCGGCATGTACTAGAACCAAAATTCGAAGACATGTGATATCCACCAATACGCACTGGGCACGCTTGGTGGATTATGGCCCACTCCCTCTCACAGAGAGGAGGCCTGTGTCCCGTGGGAACATTATAGACTGATGATGATGATGATACATTTAGTTAACTATATGACTTGATCAGTAAAATGTCTAAACTTTAAAAAAGACAGTGACCTCTGAGTTTGTTTCGGCTGTTTCTTCTCAGAGTCAGTTACGAAACACAGGCCTCATCTAGTTTTTAAAAAGGTGTAAAATATATCAGCAAAAATAAATACCAGTCCATTTTACAAATTCCTCCTACATTAGGCAACTGATCAGACTTCCGATGAATCGTTTAGGAAATTAGAGGTGCCAATCAAGCCACTGATGACTATCCAGAGCATGTACATCTCCATTAGTGGATCGTGTACGGGAAATTAAACGGTTATTCCACACCTATCTCAGTATCTATCGATCGTGGTAGATGCATTAGGTTCCTGTATATGCCCCACATGTTGAAGGGAATATCAATTAAAACTGTAACGTTTTGTTTTTGCGCATTATAGGTACAGCTTAGCAAAAAAGAGTGTGGACAAAATGAGGGCGCTACTAGTCGTTTTATTCATTATGAATAAAAACAATTACGCACTGATCTTTGCGAAATAATGTAGAAAATAGTGAAATAACGCGATGTAATTGTTTTTTAACACAGAAGCTACTCATAAATGACTTTTTTATTCATGTTTTCACAAAAAACGTTTCGTAGTTTCAACTGTCACCACATCAGACTCTTCCTTGCCAAGCTGTATGTAATCATCAAATGAGTCCGTATGGTACTCATTGTCAGACTCTTACTGACAAAAATCCACGGTTTCCTTCAATAGCCCTTTACGTTCCAGAGTCACGGTAGTCTAATAAGACCCAAATTGTCACAGATCGTGGACACTGTGACACTAGGGCCCAACGACGATATAATACTAGACTCCGCATGCACGATCTAAGGAACAAAAATTATTCTGGCAACTCGCTGAGGTACTACGTAAGCGAGGGGGACGGGGTACTGCGTTGTGATTGGCTAACTCAAGGTCTGTTCTGTCTCAACGTATGTTTACGGCTCACAGGATTGGTCGAAATGAGACGAATATAAGACTTTTTTGCCTAATGTGTTGGCAGACATCGGTCGCCTGTTATTAGGAGTCTAGTATTATATCGTCGTTGCTAGGGCCACATCGAGAAATGCGGTTAATTATCTGACTGACCAGTTGCTCTAGTGGTTGTGATCCTGACTGCTATGGCGGGGGTCGTGGGTTCGATTCCCACTCAGGAAAATGTTTGTATGATGAGCACGATCATTTGTTACGTGACTGGGTGTAATTTATCTATAATATGTATGTATTTACAAATATATATGTATGTTTATCAGTTGTCTAATAACCATAACATAAGCTCTGCTTAGCTTGGGACTAGATGGCGTTGTGTGATAATTGTGGAATATTATTATTATTATCACGTTATTGGTCGTATAAACAAACATTAAAATAAAGCGATCGCGAAGTAAGGATGTCGGCAAATAGTAAACCGTCGAAAAAATAACCGGAACAAAAAACCGACAAACAATTTTTACTTTGTCGGATCTAAAGTCGTGTACAATTCATAGACAATTTGGGGGCCGAAATCCCTTTTTTCTACAACCCCTATAAGAATACCCGAGAGTGACAATATGCTACCATCCTTTTTCGCCAATTTTCCCATTGCCAACTATGCGATTTTTTTTTAACTGCTTGATTATACAAAGGAGTTTTTATGTAATTGTTTATGATCTTTTTGCTATACTTTCGTTACTTCTGAATGGACGTGGTTGTTTGGTACAAACTCACTTCGCCCACTCACTTGGGAGACTACAGAGTAGCACTACTAGAAACCTCAAAAAAAAAGAGCTGTGACTTTCTGAAGTAACTTCAATTCAGAATTCAGACATCAAATAAAATCAACATAACATTTCACTGTAGATTCTCTGAACAAACTAGATCTTGCGTCCAGAGGGGGGAAGCCTACAGGTGGGGGGGGGGGAGTGGGTGGCTAAACTTTCTCAGAAACTACAGCGTACTATTATTAATGTACCTACCTATTCTTGAAACTCACAGATTCGCAGAACCAAGACCAAGGACTGTAGCATGCGACCACGGTAAAATTGAAAATGTCAGTGACCTTCATAATATGATCTGTCACTTGAAAATAATGTTATTTGCTCGGTTTAAAAGATAATAACGATTATAATTAGGTATTGGTTCATTTAGGTATTAGATACCTACTGCTAGTCGCGGGACAACGAATACCGTGACCCCAGAACGCAAATGGCTATTGAAGGACACTGTGGATTTAATTCAACTACAAGTCTGACAGTCCCTCCTGCCCTTTTTTTCTTTTCTTTCTAAACGTAATGTTCTTATTGTGGTCGCTTATCTTATCTAACTAATATTATAAAAAAGCGAAAGTTTGTCAGGATGGATGTTTCAAGTAACTCTTCCACGCAAAAACTAAAACTGAACGAATTTGGAATTAGATTAACACATAAGTAGGATAGGTTTTATCCCGATTTTATCGTCCTCTAAGATAATTTTCGAGTTATAGCGGGCACAGTCGCTGGTAACAGCTAGTTGTATAGATATTAAAGCCCCAATTTTTTTAGTCTGTTACCTAACCGATTATGACCCTTAATATTATGTAAGAAAATTATATAAAGAATATTTGAATGCCAGTAAACGCCACAAAACTCGACTTTGGTATTGGAAAAATCACAGAAATATTAAAGGAAAAATAAATGAAAAATCTTGCCCCAATCTCGCCGGCAAAAAAAGAAATATGAAGATGTTTCTTTGAAACCCATCTTAACAAAGAGATTTATAACTTATCTAATAATATCTACCGAATTTTTAAAACCTCAATAAACTTATTTAATAAAATACCTCTTCTCGAATTTATGATACAACATAAAATACTATTTTCCCAAGAGACGAGAAGAATATTTTCGTCATTCAAGAAAATCTAATATTAATGCTTTAAGTCTGAATGCTACAAAAAACTGGGAGAATATCAAAAAAATATGCCACTGAAAGCATAGATTTAATACTGAAAGTATGTAATTTGTCAGCAGCTGCTACAAAATTCTAGAAACAGAAATATTGCTCACATTTATTTAACGATTACATGATAAAGTTTAGTTGAAAATACTATTATAAGTAATCGCTGATAAAAGTTTACAGTACCTAAATAGGCTACATTTTGTATTGGCACGTACAAAGTTTAAAAAGTACCATTTACAAAAAAACAAAATCTCTATTAAACTATACTAAAAAAATAAAGTTTTTACAACATACTGGCCACGGAACAGATGACAATTTGAAGAACTTTTTTTTAGGTAAAACAGCATTTCCAAATCGCTCGTGCTGTGTTGTCAACATGCCAGCCAGTGACATAGTTTTTAATTCATTACATACTAAAGAGGTTTTTGTTTCGATCCAGAGCTTTGGAGTTGTAAACTAAAGTAAAACTCCAAACAGGAACATAGCGTAACTACATAGCTAAGCTTAAATTTTTTTCTTTAGTGTACACTGGCATAATTTTAATTTCTTATGATGGATTATGACGGCATTGATGGATCGTTGAAGCTATGTATAGTAATAAAATTCTAAGCATACGAAGGAAGCGTAGAAGTGAATATCAAACCAAAGAGAACCATTCTGTAGACTTTGCACAAGATATTTAAAATTGGAAGCTTATTTCCCGCCTACGATTTGTGACTGGCTTATGAAAAGCAAATAGCTCCATTATCTGATTTTATGCGCAATTGTACTCAATTTAATCTGTGCTAAAGTTACCTACTTTTTGTTTTCAAATTATGAGGTGTTCGTGAATTTAAAGTAGCCATAGATATGCTGTTGGCGTTGTGTGGGCATTTTTACCTCACACCACATCATTAAAAAGTTAGCAAGCGGTTAATTAACTCAAGTTTCAGAATAGCCTTTGTCACGAAGTCAACATTGCAACATTTTCTACAATTAAAATACAGAATTCATTGTTGTTGTTAAGAGCCCTCGTACAATAAAACTAAAGTACTTACTACAGAAATAACTTCGTGTGTCGAGGTAAAAGTTTCGTGCATTTTTCGTAGTGCCTGCGCAGGTAAACATAAAAGTCTGCGTTTTAAAACTTGACGAACTACAATAAATTTCTTTTTATTTTCTACAAACATTGTATTTTAGGTTTATTACTGCTACAGTATGAAAAGCAAAAGAATGTACAACGACATACATAATAAGTGTCGCTGTCGGCTTTGCGGTGTTTTCCTCAATACGTTAATTTTTTCTGGTTTTATTTTTCAAAAGAAATCCTTCATGGAATGCTTCAAATCAAGTGTCAAATCACTGATCAGTTGATTGAGTTCAGTTATTGGCAATTCTTCTATTAGATTCTAGCAGGTATTTTGATGAGGTACAAAATGTCTACAACAACGAATACCTACGTAGATAGATTTAACACTGGAATTTCACATCCTGAAACCAATTTCGTAAGTAGCTGAATTTATTAGTTATTTTCGGGTATCTATAATACTAAATTGAACCTGCTGAAACTACCTTTTATCATTTTAATATTTGCTGTTACTCGACAATCACATTCAGTCTAGACCCCAAATTAAATTTTACAACATACGATTAAAACATTAATCGAACAAATGGTGAAAAAAACAAAGGAACCACGATTCACCACGGAAAAGCAAATATTTTCCGAACGAAAAAAAACTACTAACCATTGTCAGGGGTAAAGAATCACCCTCGTTTTTAACCCTAACAAATTAGCAGGAGTAAGTACCACCGACCAAAGTAATTGGGTCTTTTAATTCAAATCACACATAGCTACCATACGTACATTCGCATGAATTACTTGCAGACAGAATTAAATATCTTTTGGTAGATTTATTTAAAGGGAGATCGTTTTACGCCCTTCAAATTAAAATGTTACTGCGTTAAGAGTGAAAAAGGGCTTATTGTCACATAATTATTCTTAACCACTTCCCTGTCCGATGAATCACATGTGACTCACGACTATTGTTTAGGTATTGTGTCTGCTGCGCGGACAGTGAAAGTGTTAAGTGGACCATAGGTATAATGAAGGCAATCAAGACTGAGATGATCCCGTTTAGTCCTAAGCATCAAATAAAGCACTGTTTATTTGATGAACAAGCACACAAAGTAAAAAATCTAGAAATATCTTGATTTAACTAAAAGAGTTGTATATTTTCTTTGTAGGAACGCTACCCCGTAACATAGAACAAACATCTATTCCTAGATAAGCTCAAACAGCAAACTCTTTGGAGTCTTGTGGGAGAGCTTACTTACTTATTTGTAGGTTTCGAAACAAGTGACTGTGTTTCTGAACGACAAAGCATTGTCTATGCTACTTCAATTCCCAATTTAAATGGGCTACGATTTAGATGATCATCAATAATTCTTTTTGTATACTAAAATTGATAAATGCTTATCAAAAACAGATCAGGGACACCCCGTAGTTGGGTTTGGTTAGGTTCCTTTAAACCCTGATTTTTTATAACAGAAAATAGGTTAGTTTCTAAAAATACTTTATGATACACAATTTGGTGATTGGCATTTTTTCTGGCAGGCGATTACCTTCATTTAAATTGTGGACTTTAATTTATTAGAGATCGTCTACAAGCTGAAATTCGACCTTAATTCATTTAAATTTTAAAGTTGGAACGTTTTTAGGTTCTATTGACAAAGAAAACAAAACCAACCTCTTTAATCGATGTTTAACTTCAGTACGACTGTTGACATTCAGTGTGTGTCAATCAAACGTCAAACGCATGTTTAATGTGTGTGTAATATTGTTTTTAATGTGTAGAGGACCGACCGATTCCAACTACAAATGAAAATTAACCTTGCTACTAATAAATAATGAAACAATTCGATTGACTTGACGTCGTCGTGGCGATCGTGTTTTGTTTTTTATTTATCCGAAGATAACAACGTTTTTTAAGTCATATGTCATGGTGGTAAAGTTGATTTTTACTTGTAGTTTTAATCGGTCAAATTGCAATCGCGTCGCAACATGGGTAATTAAAGTCCCTATCATTTTTCCTTTCTTCTGTGGAAGTTATTTCGTGAAATGTAACGGAAATGGAACAGGGCTGGTCAAATATATTCAAATCAAATAGCGCAGTCGCCGTTGTACAGTTTAAATTAATTCTGGGGTCGTAAAAAACCACTAAATTATTAAATTGTTATCATGGATGAAATTCTTATCATAGTCTATTGTTTATTGTAATAAGAAATTAAAAAAGGCTTTAAACCCTACGTGGTTCCCCTTGGATGAAACACATTTAGATGTTTAACCAACATTAAAGAGAAGTCTTTTTCTTGTGTTAATATCATCAAATTAATCCTTTGCCCAGTGTGGGGACTGTCAGACCAGTAAGTACCCTTATCACGAATTTTCACTATTTTGCTTTACAGCGTCTTTCCAGTATTTACAACGTTTCTTGTATTGAAAAATGGAACTGCGCCTCTGGTGTGCGAAGAAGGAACTATTTTTTTCCTTGTTTGTAAATTTGAAAATGTCAAAATTCCAGTTTACTTTACGTCAGAATAACTAAAAACTCAAACTCGATAAAGGAAGGCCTCTGTACTGACTAACGCCCTTTACGTTCTAGTGTCATGGCTACCTGTGTGCTTAGTGCGAGTTTTTTTACGTTGACGCGTTCGTAACGTTTTTATTGGTCCGCTCCAAGGCCGTGAGAACTCTCAACCAATGAGAGGGTTAAACGCGTATAAACGTTACTATCGCGTCACCGTAAAAAAACTCGCACTAAGCACACTGTTTATAGATACGGTACGACATAGAAGGCTTACACAACAGACAAAACATTCAAAAGGCAATCACTTATAAACACATTACCCTCTTTTGCGTCGCGCAGTCGGGTAAAAACTGTAGCACAAACAGAACACTGCGACCACAATAATTACTTTCAGTAAACACAATTTATTAATTACCTCTCACTAATAAAGCATTAATCATTGGTTTCCTTGCAATTGACTCTAAATATAATTTCGAGGCTGACAATTTTCACGAAGTTTTCCGAGTACTTCCGACCTTCTTCGATACAATAATTTTATTATTGTCTCTATCTTTATGTAGCTTTTGCTTTTGGCTTTGCTCCTGACAAGAAACATACAGCATAAAACGTTGCTTTTATATTAATCTAATATCAGCTCATGATAATATAGATTAAAATCAGTGAAATCGATTTTTAGTAGGTATCAGTTGTTTGAAGATAAGTTCCGATAAGATACATATTTGTATTAATATTATTAAGGTTTTGATTTCAATAGCCAGATAACCTCTGAGGAATTAAAATAACGGTTTGACATAAGTATTTTCTATAGATAAGCTGTCAAACCGCCATTTTTAGGGTTCCGTAGTCAACAGAGGTTATCTGGCTATTGAAAAATCAGCCCTAAAGCAAATATTTTAACCACAACACATGCAAACACTGTTTTTACGCCTTGACAAGAAATAGGACGCATTTACCGAATTAAAGATAACCGCATCAAAATCCGTCACACATGTCGGAAGCTTTAAAAGCACAACACAAGGAGACAAGTATAGGTATCTGTCAAATGTTTTAAAAAGATTTTCAACCTTACCACAATAATTATAGGATGTTCGATTGGTAAAATATGAAAGATTCGGTAAAGTTGACCTGCTGGCGTATGTACAGAAACAGATAAAAATAAATAACAAACTCACTTAGCAATCTCAACATCGACCTTGAGATGAAAATGAATAACTTCGAGTATTTTATGTCCATTTCACTTTTTTGTTCGCAAAGATTGAGATTGACGTTTTCAAATTAGTTCAGAAACATTTTGTTAAAGATTTTCGTGGAATTTTTTTGGGAGATTTCGTTTGTAAATGGTACCTAATGTTGGCGACTTGTTACTTTCCCGCGCAATTTGTAAGGACGGCTGCTGTCATTAGTCAGTTTACCGTCCAGTTACATCTTCTGCGTGTTGAGAATAAACAATTACTGAACGAACACTGATTCTGTGTAGCAAAATTTATATTTTGTACTGTGTTATTGTTACTTGGAAGAACTTCTTCAAGATAAAAGTGAAGAAATGAAGATTTTAAAATCAGTAATTTGTTTTTACCTAAAATGCCAAAATCTATGTTTTTACAAGCTTATGCTTTGTTAGGTAGTATGTATTGCTCAAATCTAACGACCAATAAACTACTTGGACTATACGATTGAGCTACATTTTTTACCAGACATGAGCATATTTTTGGTCCTTCAAGCCGTTTTTTTTTTCAAACCGATTTCACACATCCTTAGATACAGTAATACGTACTTGATTCTAAATTACGACATATTTATGTAACGACAAAAGAAAGATGGCCGACCAAATAGGTGTTACAACAAGTTAATTGTAACGCAAACACAATCGGATCACCTTATCAGTCCTAAAGAAACCACAACAGCTGTAATTCTAAGTCCCCTGCTCTCAAAGACCACAGTATAATTGAAATATCTGTCACAAACATTTTCAATTATGGCGGGAAATTGGAATTGTGGCCGATAAATGGCAATAGGCTCCTGTCACGTGGGAACTAGGACTGTCAGTGGCAATATATGGACTTTACAGGGTGTCAATGTGAGATTATGGGCTAAAATGTATTCGAAATAGGGCATTTGGCTGAACGAATCTTATTAGTTGGTCAGTTTGATTATCATTATATATCATATTTGAGACTATTTTTTTTTTTTTGGTATGTAAACCAAAATTGTCGAAGATACACCTTACAAGCTACCTACAGTTTTTACTTGCTTCGAACGTCACAAGCCTCAAGCACTCGCGAATTTTGAACGTGTAACGCCAAAAGCGCAAAACCTCTCTTGGGGTATTTTAAATTTTTGTTCTAAAGCTTTTGGAAATTCGCGAACAAAAGGTTTTTTCATACTGATGGGTCCGATCAATTTCTCATTTTGTATGAAAAACCATGTTTTTTTGCGTATTTCAAAAAGTCTTAGCTAACAAAAATTGTTCAGTAACATGGGCTGAGTTACCCCACGAGAGGTTTTGCGCTTTTGGCGTTACATGTTGTATATTTTGTAAATAAGCATTAATTGAACGAAAGAAAAAAACGTATCTATTATTTTTCAAAACTTTTACTGAACTAATTAATTTTTGCTATTCATTAATGCTGTCACCCTGCCTATTAAGGGTGTTAACATAGGAACTGAAATTAACAATCTCAAAACTAATTTCGTTTTCGTGTTTACACATTCGAGATAGGTCTTTTTTTCAGCTTGGTAAAATCATCCAACGAGTCCTCCCACCCCGGGCAGGGCGGGAGAGACTGTCAGACTCGTACTGACTAAAATCCACGGTGTCCTTCAACAGCCCTTTATGTTCCGGGGTCACGGTAATGAGATAAGTCCCGCGATCCCGGCAGGCTTTGGTCCTCTAGAGGGGAGGCCCGTCATCATGCTGACGTTCTTTGAGGCGCGCGTGAAACACAACGCGCCGTCGACCCGGGCATGATCCATGGTCGGACAGCGAGTTGCCCTTTACTCGCCGACGCATGCCAGTGCCTACGGTGGCTGGAGATCGTCAGGCGACGTCTACCACTGCGGCTGGGGCGGAGGGAGGACGCTGTCCTCTCTCTCTCACGGCCCGCCTCCTCCTCTTGAGATAGGTCTTAGTATATTGAACTAGTTTTTCGCCCTCTTATCTAGAGTCGACCTTTGTCCCATCAGTGGGAACGCTTTGTATGCTTTATGTGCTTGTACATGACTATTAAATTAACATTTATGTCCTGAGTTTACGAGCTGAACTACTTGGCCTTAATTGTAACATTACAATATTAATAGTATGTCAAGCACAACTTTGACGCAGTCACGTGAATACGATTGTAATTTTCCTTCGAAATGGCTGCCCGAGTAATTACTTGAAAGAGTTTTATAAATAGAAAGTAAGAAAGAACGAAAATGTTTTTATTGGACTCACAAAGGACCGAATAACAAGATAAAACTAAAAATATAAACTAAATAATGTGAAAGAAAAACAAAAGAATAAAAAAAAACAATAACAAAGGCCCTATAATTATTTAATACAAGGCCAAAAATCTCAGCATTATACCTATTTCAACTTGCTGTTACACCCTATTTTTATAATATAACCAAAAAAAAAACAATCTAAAAACGTAATTCTAAGGATAAGACTATATATATGACTTGAATATTAACTTCTGACTTTTCCTTAATCAAACTCAGAACGTTTATTTCAAACTAGTGGCTCGCTCCGGCGACGCGCGCACGGTATTTCGCCTAGAACATGCTAGGTGGACAAAATTCAAGTTTTCATTTCCAGGAAATCTTAATTGCATAACACAAACAACAACCCCAAACTCCAAATTCCGAGAAAAAGTTGTTTTTCAAATGCATATCTGAAGAGTCATAGACTTCAGAAGTCAGGTAACGAGTTTAATGCAAACGTTCCGATCAATCAGTTGCAATTTAGCGACACTTTTGTGCACATCTCATAGTGGTTTATAGTGATATTGTAAAAATTTTTTGTGATGGATATTAATACTGAGGGTATGTACTATTATATAATATATTATTTTTATCAGAATGTATTAATATGAATTCTTAGCATTTTTTTAACTTAATACATAAATTTTAGCCACATTTTTTTCATAAAGAAAACTTTGATCGTTCAGGAAGTACATTGATTCGCCTCTATTCGGGCTAGTTTTTAGATATATTGTAGGTATAACTGTGTAGTTTGTAAAAATACACATATTGTTCAGCACACTTCAGTACATCATATTTTTATCTTTTTTTTTTCACAACACGTTTACTCTATTTCAAGGTGAGCCTTTTTTGAAGAGTGGTTCAAACACACGAAAAATTATTAAAGGTCGCGTATTTATGACTATCTTTCTTCAAAATTTCACTACGGTGACATTACTGAAAGCAGCCAAAGAGAAACAAAGTTGAAAATATCCAACTTTTCTACTAAGATTGGAGCCAAATGGTTGGCTTCGGGAAAATCGAAGGAGCGTTTTTTAATTACAAATATGACTTGGCTGGATGAAGGAGTTACTGAGAGTTCTTTAGCCCCACAACCTTCGACATCGAGTGAGGCTGTGACATCCGCAGGAAGAACTCGCAAAGATTTCGAGGAATCGTCGTTTGAGACAAATAAACGTCGAGTCGTGGATATGACGTGCAGAGGTATTAAAGTTAATTGTAAGCCCGACCATAGTAACATCAAGACCGGAACGTCATCATATTGTCGCACAATGCCACAAAATGATGGCGATTCACCAGAAGATTTTGATGATGATTCTGATGATTACGATGATTAGGTGTACCTAGGTTAAGTTAATTTGTAAAGTAGGTATTTATTTATAATTTAATGTATTTTTTTTTATTGTTTATGATTTTTAAATATTTTTTTCTGTTTTAAATATATTTTTTTGTTTTTTACTACAAATTAATACCAAAAACTATTAATAATGCCACAATTTGACTACTTATATATAAAACCATCGTTAAATATCATAAAATAATATTGTCCACCTAGCATGTTCTACGCGGTACACTGTGGCGCGGGTTGAAATTTCCGAGGTACATTTTTTTTTCGTGGTAAAATCATCAAATGAGTCCTACCACCCGGAAAGGGCGGGAGGGACTGTCAGACTTGTACTGACTAAAATCCACGGTGTCCTTCAATAGCCCTTTATGTTCCGGGGTCACGGTAATGAAATAAGTCCCGCGACCTTCCGACGTACATAGTAGATTTTCCGATTTTTTTCTTATGCTTATATAAACACTATCCTTACATTAACGAACACAGTGGAAAAAAAGAATAATCCAACTTAGTGCACTCGTTCGAAAGTTATTCGCGTATCTACAGAGATTAATTATAAAATTCAAAAATGTAGACTAGGTACAGGAACTAATCAAATATCTACAATAGAATAGCTATAAGTCATAAAGCACAATAACTGCGAAAATAGGTACGATACTGTTCAAAAACATATTTCCATAAGAACATTTGTTTATTGTTTTTACTGGCCCACTGTATGTACTTAGTTGCCCATTTTAAAAATCCCTAGGGGAGAAAAATGTATATGTAAGAAACTCTATGTTGTTAAACCCTCATGTAGGTACACTCTATTAAATCAAAATTATTGCTACAAAACCTTAGTTTTCTCCAATTTATGGACTAAACTAGAATAAGTAGGCACTGTCGTTAGTCGTTATAAAAGCGTATAGCGTTTTCTACAATTAAGAAGAATGTGCAAAAACCTCCAAGATCATAATTATTATCATAAAAGCCTTGTTTTTACCAATAAATTCCAAGTAGACTATTTATATAAGTAGTCCGCAAACATACATAACAAGTCCCCATTACGCATATTTCCCTCCACAAAGGAACTCCATACTTACTTCCTTAAATACAGTTTATACAGTGTAAACGCACGCCCCTTCAAAATTTGTTTACTTCAATTTACGTCAAAAATACATAATGTCCCACTTCTCCCGCTTCCACCCTTCTAATACGGATTTATAACTGCTTTAAGTAATATATACGAGATTAAACTCAACCACAACTCAACCGTGATATTATACCTACCTATACTTTCTGTTACAAGTTTATAGAATAAATTATTCCAAAGAAAAAAAAAACTAGAGTTGATATAATAGTATCGTTTTACTACGTTTTTTTTTTGCGTATAGTGCTTCTCATGAATGGAATGTCTCTATTTTCTGTCGATAATAGGGTCTGAGTGAAAACAAAGGAGTAAAACCATAAACAATGCTCCATAGTAAACCATGCATAGCTCATAAACAACAAGAGTGATGCATTGACAATCTTTTGGCGGAAAATACACATTTAGTACTCCATCCATTGACACTTCCTTTTTAGTTGATCTCATATAAAAGCTAGTTATTTTTCAGCAACCAAAGATTACTAATTGTTTCAAAGTCACTCAGTTGTACCCAAAAAACTTAACAAAACATACGGCCAAACTCAATCATGAAAACTGATAATCCTTTATCCAAAGAAGAAGAATTTATTGCGATTATATCCGATTCTTTAATCAAGGAATCATTCACTTGCAGATTATTGCAGAATGTACTTCTTACTATTGTCACCACGTTTCATTTCATCTCGAGAGGAATTTTCTCAGAAATGATAAAAGAAAAAGTCTCGCCTTTCATGCTTCACAATGTTCAGTTAACGACAAACTTCAGAAAGACTTGTGCCCAGCGACGTGACAATAATTAGCTTTTTCTTTATTTATTTCTTTCTATCTTTTAACTACCACGACACATTCAACTATCACGGCTTTAAAATTAAATTGTTCCTTATATTCTGGTCCAGGAATTCGATTAATATTTATAAGGCTTGATGGTATTGTTCTGAAAGCTTTTCCAAATGAACATTAATTACGTAGAGACGTTGTAACAAATGACGAGTATTACAAATGGTCACAAATAACTGAAAGCTCAAAATGATTAAAAAGCGATCAGCGGCTGCCAGGAAGTATTAAAATATGAATTTGTGGGACAAATTGACGTCAATTATTATAGATGAAAAACATCGATCTAGGTTGATTTATGATGTGTCCGTATTGAGTCAACAAACAAATCCAATTTACATCAACTGAATTTATTTTGATGGAAAAGTTACAAACGTTCTGTTTTGTCCTCCCTCATTGTATATTTATGGCGCACTGATTCAAAAGTTCCAAATTCTATAATCAAATTCAGACTGAGCAAAAAGAAAAAAACATCTGCGAAGAAAATACAGTTGTTTTTCCGAATATCAGATTGTTTTCGTCGCCGCCTCTCATGTATGTCAGGAATTAGGCGGGAAACTGAGACACCCGCCCTTTAAACAATAATTATGTCCTCACAGGCGGGCTCCTTGTTTTCGAACACAAAGCGTGCGTGGGCATCAAGTACCCTATTATTTATGGGAACAGAAGGTGTTCGGAGCGACTCGTAACCTACCTATACATTATTATTTCAACTAGTGTAAATCTACAAGTTTCGAGGAGCGAATCGATCCAGGTAAGTTGAAAGTGCGAGAGCAAATAAATCTATCGATAAGGCTACTTCAAATTTTAAGAGAAGTTCAGCATCGGTAGAGTGAGAGAAGAGACGGTGACGATCCCGCCAAATGAGCCGAGTGTAGATTAAGAAAGATCAGAAGGTGCATTAGGGTAAACATTGTAGTGCAGTGCGCAACAGGGTGGCGCGTCAAGCATGCGAGCGTACCTGAGGCGGGCGCCGGGTGCGGGAGGACCGAGGCTCCCTAGACTGGCGAGCCAAGCCAGCGCGCCGCTCCACGCGGACTAACGCACCCGCGCGCCGCCAACATCGCTCCTCGACGTAAGGCAGGGTTGCCTCGCTAAACATCCAATTCCCCGTCACTGAAATATGAAAATTTTGACTGAAAGGCTTTCGTTGTCCTTCCGAAAGCTGGTGGATAACCCCACTTCCAACATTGTTTCCGAATCAATCCAGGTTCATTTTGACACTTTTAACATTGCTCACTGAGCGGAAAGAGTTGCTTCCTGTGTCATGGTTTCTGGAACTTTCTGGTTTGCGGTGTAACAACAAACAAAGTTAAAAAAACCATAATAGTCAAATTATCGATGAGTCTACCAATGTGTTAGGGAGATAGAGCGAAGCAGAACATTGGCAACACTGTGCCCGCCCGCACCCCTCCGACCCGGGCCGGGCGCCGAATAATGAAGCAGGGGGAAAAGAGATTGTGGAGCGGGGAAATGCCGGAAGATACCGGCCCGTGCCGGACGGACGGGCCACGTTGCCGGATCCAAAGTCCTGACTTGCACCCTTTCACAACTTCCCAAACACAGCCATGTGCAAACGATGCGAACAATGAGCGCCAAGAAAAAGTATTTCACGCAGTTTTATTGAAGAGGACCATAATATTATGTTTTATTGCATTTCTTTATGGAACATGAGGGGGATTCTCTCCTGTACTTGCGCCTCTCATAGTTTGTTTTATGGCTCCATGTTATTAACATAATGTTAGCCGGGCTTTTTTTTTTTTTTTCGCGGCATTCCATCTACATTTTACGTACTAGAAATCGTTATTGCTGCATAGTAATGCACGATCGTAACATATTTCGAATATTTTAAACGTGCGGGATGTTATTGGAAAATGCTCTGAAATCTAAATCTATTTTCGCAGGAGCGTGCGCTCTGGGAGCAGCCAGCCAATTTTAAGTTGTATCATCGGCAAATGTGGTATCAATACGCAATCCAAATAGTTAGCGAATTCTCGTCGGCTTAGCAACAGATTTTGGGGGTTTAACGAAGTTTTACGAGACGGAGGGCTCTTGAAACGAGGTCAGATAGTTTTTGTCCGTTTCATTATGCTATACCTAGATATCAATTTTCCGCTCAAATTACAAACCAACATGAACAAAAGGCAACATAATTTTCCAAGTCTACATACAAAAGGTGGATAACGAAATAAAAGTGTGTAATAAATGTAGATGAAAAAAACTAAACTTGTGAAAACTTGAAGATATGCAGTGAGAAACTTTTCAAATTTTCATTGTGTCGGTTGTGTGTGCCGTCGAAGAGCGCTTGACGGCGCGGCGTGCACTTTGTTTCAAAGCATGGCTACAATCCGAAATGAAAATGCTAACCAACTTTTATTATCTATAACAATGTTACAAGTGGGGAAGGGGGAGAACTTCATAATCTAGGACAGTGAATTTTTACATACTTTTCCTGTTCTGCACCCCTTTACTTTCTTTTCGAATATAGGTAATAAAATATAATGTGTAATGGCCTTTTCTCAAGAATTTTTTATCGTTCATCATTCTATCCGAGTTATTTGTTTTCAAACATCGTCTACAGCTTGGCAAAAAACTGTAAAAAACCGGAAGTCGCCACTGTCTTCTAGCTACCAGCACTTTGGATGTTTTTTTTTTCACTTATAACGTTAGTTTTATGGCACAATAATAAATTTAACAAACCTGCGGTCTTTGCTTACATCAAATAACAAAGATTTCAAAAAGTTGTCAGAAACAAAAAGATTAGTTCCGTTTCAATCCGTTCTGGCCAAGCTGTAAACGGTGGCAATAAGACAACTATTGGTGTTGGTATAGCAGCTTCTTAATTAAATATTAGTCCACGGAGCTGATTTAATTTAGCTAATTACAAATTCTCCAAGCAGGGATGGTCCATAAAACGACGCTCCCGCTTACAGATAATAAAATTGTAAAGCATAGACTACGTGTTGTGTGGCTGTTACCTTATAAAATTAAGTTAATGAGGAGTAAATAAAGTAGAATACTTTTTAAAGATTTTATCAGAAAACAGTTTACGTTGATTGATCGACCTTTAAGTAATTTGGCCATAAATTTTTAAGCTACTTAATAAATATTCAAGAATCATGAGCGATCTAATTCTTACGATAATTTAGTCGATATTCATTCTCTTCAATGAGCACAAATGAAGTCTGAATAGAGTATTCCTATAAGGGGAGGAAATAGGTATTTGTCGCGCTCGTCGAGTCGGCTTCCAAGATGCGCTAATCGCCCCCGGTACCAAGTTGGTGCGGAAACCGGGCAGTATTCGCTTTGTGGAAAAACTGATATTCACTTATAAGCATTGAGACACAGTTAAGACGAATTTTAAGCCTGACAGCTTGTTTAAACACCTGTAATTAAGGTTCCATTAAGTGACTTCTAGGAAAAGAATTCTGATCCATTTGGTTGCATTTAATTATTTGTTTTTATCTGTATGAAAATCCACCCTAACACTGTTACTTTAAAGTTTAGGATAGAATAAAGAGACGTGTGCTTAGAGAAAACCAGTGCTTGCTTTCAGTGAAGCTGAAAAACCCCCAGGCATGGTGCATGCTGCAATGTCTCTCCAAAAAAGAGCAAAAAAGAAAATGGGTTTTTCATGCTCCGAGTGTCGGGCTTTTAGGATAAGTACGTACCTACGTAGGGACTTTAGTGTGGGCGTCGTAACATACATTGTAAAGCAAGTTTGACAAAAGATCTACGTAGATAGGTAGAGTTAAACGAATTACTCCATAGCAACAATTTTCTAAGACAGACTAACTTTATACGGATAGAAAGAATAGAATAGAATATAAATATATTTATTTGATATAGAACACACACACACAGAAAACAATTAAAAATACAATAAGAAATTTTGCTGCGGATGTCCACACCAAAAGGGTTATCAACTCAGCCCTTCCTGGGCGAAAGAAACAGAAAATTGTTTTTTTTTTTTTTGGTTAGCATTACACCCCTTTTAAGGAATTAAACAATTAGTCACTTACAATTTCACAAAAAATTTCAAACATAAACTGAAAATCAATATTTGCTCGGAAAATACAGGCTCTGAAATCCCTTGCTGGAAATAATTTAACTTTTCAATACGATTTGCAACTGCTAAATAAATCATTTTAATACCCTCCCTATTTGTCTCATAATGTATTGAAAATACTGGTTTAAAGAATTGGCAAGAAAACCCGGAACGAATGATATTTTTTGAAACACGTAAATACTATTAAAAAAGAAGTATAGAAAGAACTTCTAAAAAGTGAAAAAGTTTAAAATCTGGAGCAGCTTTGGGAGTCAAAAGTCTCTCATGACACTTCACCTAAACAAACCTTAGCGTACGGAAATAATTGGATTAGCCGTAGCACTTTTCAGCCAACAAAAGAACTGCAAATTGTTAGAACGAAAAAGTACAAAAAGTGGAAAAGTAGCGCAACATTGAGCTACAATTTGGTTCAAAAGTCCTTTACTACAACTATTTATTTAGCATTTTTAGCCTATACAGGATGAATTTTTCATCTGGGCGTGGATGGCTATATCCGAAACTGTGAGGAATATCGAAAAACGTAGAAAAGAGTCTCAAGGCCGATTTTGGCGAACACTAAACTACAAAACTATTTTACCAATAACTAGCACTTTACCATATAGTTTGCCATTATATCATTACTTCTCACTTCCCAGAATTTGATCCTATTTATTAGCGATACTATTAAAGGGTGGAATAATACAGGATCATCATCATCTGCCTAACCTTTTCCCAACTATATTGGGGGTCGGCTTCCAGTCGAACCAGGTTCAGCTTAAATCAATATTTTACAAGGAGCGACTGTCTATCGGACCTCCACAACCCAGTAACTGGGTAATACGATACCACATGGTATGACTGGTTGTCAGATTTAGAGCTTCTGACTAATAGTAACGACTGTCAAAGATCTAAAAATAATATCCGGGACCAACAACTTTACGTGCTATTCGAGGCACAGAGGAAACTCGACGCTATGACAGATGGTCACGCATCTACAAACCAACCTCGGCTTTTTCTAAAAACCAATGATGCAGCTTAATTTTCGTCAGAATCGGCCTCTAGACTCCTTTTAACGTTTTTCGATATTTCTCATAATTTCGGATACAGCCATCCACGCCCAGTTGAAAAATTCCCCCTGTATAGTCCCACAGCCACAGCCCACTGCTACCTTTTCTATTATGTTTTTCCTTGTCAGGCCAATTCCCCTTCTCAGGTTAGCAACGTGTCCAAAAACGGTTATAGTCAAGTTTTTATTTTTGGTATAAAAAATATTATAATAATACTAGTGTTTGCCCGCGGCTTCGCTTGCGTTATTTTAGAATTTGAGAAACAATACGGATCGTGTGGCGCTATCTGGAATATGAACGTAATTGTTTTCTCGGCAACAGCTCTCTTCTGTTATTCGGGATGTAAGATACCTTATATCCGTGTCTATACTCCTGACAACGTATATGCTAAATTTTGGGACGATCGATTCAGTAGGTAGTAATACGTGAAAACGTAAAAAACAAACATACTTGCATTTTTCTTATTAGTTTAGATCAATAATGTTATATCTAGGTACATAGTTTGCATAGGAAACGTCCTTATTTGAGCGACATTAATTTCAAAGAACCGTGTTTATTTTAAACATTAGACTATCATTTTTGGGTTGATTTACAGTATCGCTGCAAATTGAACGTACGATAGCATTGCTCTTCTCCCTTGCATTCCGCGTGATACCTAAAAAATAACTAATTATCTGACTCGATGAGTACAACTTGTCGTCGTTTAAAACAGAATCTATGCACTGGTTTGAACACCAATTCAAAACATAAATAAACACATTTTTTTCTAATCTTTAAAATTCCACACCTCGAAACAATAACAATTTAAAAAAATATCCAACTTACTACCTACATTGCCGGATTGCTGCCTTGGGATCTGGAGGCGACTGCCCTCCAGCGCGTCTATGAGTGGCGCGTGGAGGCGCAGCGCCGGGGCGTGACCCCGCTGCCTCGCGAAGTCGAGGCGCGGCGCGAAGACCTCCGGCGCGATCTCAGGGCAGTATGGAAGGAACGACTGTCGCGACCGACGGCCGGGCACGCCGCAATTGCGGCGGTAAGACCCCTCTTTGAGGAGTGGCTGGAGAGAAGTCATGGCGTCCTGACCTACCGCTTGACGCAGGTCCTCACCGGACACGGAAGTTTCGGGAGGTACCTGTGTCTGATGCGAAAGGAGGAGACGCCTGGGTGTCACCACTGCGAAGATCGCCCGGAGGACACGGTGGAGCATACGGTGCAAGACTGCCCAGCTTGGGCGGAGCACCGACGTGTCCTCACGGCTGCGATAGGCGGAGACCTCTCGCGCCCGGCATTGGTTGCGGCCATGCTGCGGGGCGAGACGGAGTGGGAAGCGGTCAGCTCCTTCCGCGAGGCAGTAATGCTCGTAAAGGAGGAGGCAGGCCGCGAGCGAGAGAGGACAGCGTCCTCCCTCCGCCCCAGCCGCAGTGGTAGGCGCCCACGGCGACGGACGTCGCAAGATGATCTCCGGCCACCGTAGGCGCGGGCATGCGGGCAGCGAGTAAAGGGCAACTCGCTGCCCGACCAAGGACCATGCCCGGGTCGACGGCGCGTTGTGTCCCACGCGCGCCTCAAAGAGCGTCAGCATAATGACGGGGCCCCCCTCTCAGAGGGCCAAAGCCTGCCGGGGTCGCGGGATTATTCCCTTACCGTAACCCCGGAACGTAACAGGCTATGAAGGACACCGTGGATTTTAGTCAGTAGAAGTCTGACAGTAAGGGGTTGGAGGACTCATTTGATGATTTTACCACGATAAAAAAAAAAAAAAAAATTACTACCTACAATTTAAATCAGTGTATATTTATATCCTAGAAAAGTATTGAAAAAAAAATAGTAATAATTTAAAATCGCGAATAATGTTGAAATAAAAGTATACAACATTTTTTAAAATTATTTGAAACTCTCAGGACAAATATAAGAAAACTCAAAAAGTGAAAAAAAGAAACAGCGAGATTTGATCCAGAGACCCCTTGCACGAAAGTCAAGCAGGATACCAACCAGACTGGCTAGTACGCTGACAGTGTTTTCAAATAGCGGTTCTTATACAAATGTCAACAATGACTGAAAATCAACATATTATAAAATTGCTAATCCCCCAAAGGGAATAGCGTAAATATACATATCCTATTATTAGAAGAGCAGTTTAAGGAATATTTGGGGAAAAATTGACTAAATAATATCCAGTGGTTTAGCTTCCAACTAAAAACAAACAGATAAAAACAACAAAATTTAAAATTGCTTATCTCCCAGGAAAAATAGCGTAATGATACATAGCCTATCAAAAGAAGCATATAATTAGGAATATTTGAGGAAAATTTGATCGGCAACTTTACAGTAGTTTAAGAGATAGATCAAATCAAAAAAACATAAAAAATTTCGAAAGAAAAAAAAAGTTGATTTGGCATCAGAATCGATCCCTTATCTCGAAAAAAATACAAAAAGAAAAAAATATTCAATGTACAGGAATGACAGCTCTACGATTTTATTATATGTAATAATAAATAATAATAATAAAGATTGTCTTTGCCAAGTTGCTTTACTTACAAACAAAAGTTTGGAGTTTCCTTATATGCGTGTTACATAGACTGTGTTATTTGACTCCACCCTTCCATAACTTACAATGTGTTTTTAGTACAAATGTTAGAGTTAAAGGAATCAGGAAGAAGAAATAAATAAAAAAAACAATACAACTAATCATACTACAAAATTTTAAGATTTAAAAATGAGTGAGGGAAATGATTTAAGTAACTCATTAATGTAAAAGTTGGGTGCGAAGTAGGTACTCGCAATCATCGATAGATGTGTGCCAAGCAACAGAATGTAAAGATTGTAGCAAGACAGTGGCATTCCTGTAATTTCTAGCTAACCCATTACAGGGGCGTAGTGACCCACGTACCACCACCAATGATATGGGCCCCATTACAGGGGCCCCGATGTACGGAGTAAAATAAAACAAAAATGTTGCTCTTGAAATCTCACTACAAGTATCTTTCAATAGAGACTTATCCTTCGATCCAAAATGATCAATTCATTCTCGCTATTCAATTTCAAATACAGAATTAAAAAACGAGCATATTAGAATATGCTTCAAATAAACACAATATAAAAACAGATAAAATACTCCTAAATCCTAACGCGCTTAGAATTTTGTACGTTTCATGTCCATAGTAGCATCAATTACAGCATAAGCAATTCGAGTCAGGAAGCCATTTTGTTCATTCTACAAAACCTTCACGGTTCACCCGTTAAGGTTCGATGCACTCGGATTGAAAGGGCTCCTAATAAATTTTGAAACTGGGCCCCTTCTGGCTTAGCTATACGCCACTGCCGCATGGGAAAAGTTCCTGACATTCCCATGGGTTGGGGCCACGGAAGCTACTCTTACATTCTACTAACACTAGTCAACCCAAAGCTGGCTGTAGTACGGACACATTAAATTGGATTACTGGCGCCACATTTCACGGAAACAAAAGACGAATGATAATTTATTCCTGCTTTGTCCTTCTATGATACCTACTTGCATAAAAATACGAGTGTTCGGTGCGAAACTATGGTGATTGGTGCGAGTAAAATAGGCCCTTTCCGTGCTGTATGTTTTCACACCAAAAGAAATGAAGAATGAAAACGTAAGCACAGTATTATGGATAAAGCAAGCATACAGGTTCCAGTTACTGACAAATCGAGGTAAAAATCTAGAGCTGTATGCAAGCAAGCTCCTTTTTGGTGCATAATTTGAGTGGCCCGGCCTACGTTTAAAAAAAAAAACAAATATCATCAAATGACTTAACTGGAGCAAAAAACGGTCAGAATTATACTGACTGGAAGTCAGCCTGTTCTTTGAATTGCTCTTTGTTTTCCAGCTAGGGCTATGGTAAATCTCGTACCTACGCCATTCATTTCATTCATTCTTTGCTTTTTTAATTTATAAACTGGAAAATGGAGCTTGATTGTGGCTTAACTCCCACGTCGTACAACTTAACCCTATGTCAACCGGAGTACAGAAATAATTGGTTTATCCGCACTTCGACCGTTCCGCCCTTTATTGTCACTTTCGGCGCGAAATTGCGGCAAAATGGCAGGAATTATGAGCAACAACATAATGTGAAATGTCATGTTGTATGGTTTCTGTAAGTGGTTCTGACTCGTAAGTGTTATTTGACGGATGTCGTCGAGTAATTACGCATTCTGTTTCGTAATGATGACGTACTTAAATAAAAAAAGTTAACAGTACCCCACCTTCTTTGTTATCTGGGGAAACCTTCAAAAGGCTACCGGTCTTTAAGGAAAAGACCGTGGAGTGTGGGATTTTTACCTCACTAAAACCACCCCGGTGGTCACCAGCAGCACATGGGAGGAGGCCCCGTTTCCTTTTAAAAGCCCTGTCCGTGGCCCCCTCTGTGCAACGCCTGTTGGGGCACATCTCTAGGGAGACTGCATACTGATCTCCTATTAGCTTCGCTGTACGTACCTATACAATTAAATGACGCTAATAGGACTATTCTACATCATCCCACTGCTGGCCAAAGGCCTCTACTCAAGACTTGCCGTTTTGGCTAAAGTAAACCACTTCGTTGGCTTTGTCCAGCTCGCCATCTGGCTGCATTAGAGCTCCAGATAGTGCTAATTTAGACCCAAAACAAAAAAAAATGTCCTGGTTTGGTTGAATTAATGTAGAAATTCAGCAGGAGTTGGTAAAGGTAAAACCCGTAATAAACACGCGAGAAAGTGCAAAAACATACAACCTTCAGTAAATAAATCTATGGGAATGAGAAGAAACTTATTTAATTACATTAAGGAACAGTGCTTACGGTGCTCAGGTACACGCACATCCCGGAGAGACGCAGAAATGGCCAGATCAGGGCCACAATTGGCCAGACCAAGGCGCAAATAAAGAAACTGCCAAAGAAAAAGACTAGTGACGGCATTGCTAGGGAAATCTTTAGAAGTCATTACGTCAAGAGGTTTAAACATTAAGTCTGAGATATTTCTCATCAAAATCCAATTTGTCTTTTGCTCAAGCTGGAATTTAATCATAAGTCTCAAGATAAAACTGAAAAAAACTGTAAAAACTCTGCAGCATGAACTACGAACTTTGGCTCTAGAAATTAACAAAATTAAAAATGTAAATGTAAATTCATACAACATTTAGTTGAGCTCAGTTTGTTTACGAACACAGTTTGTGTACTCTAGTTCCACTGAGTATTAAAAATGGTTGTTGTCGTTCGTCTGAAATACCGAGATAAATCTCCCTGAGATACTCTGTGAATGGCCCGCTCCCGGCTACACAGTGGCCGATGTTGGACACATTTTAATTGGAAGTAAAAGAGAACCGCCTCACTTTAATTGTTCACTATCAGGGAGAGGCGATAGATTGTGCTAACTACTCTCTCGTGGTCCCTACGAAGTTGGAAAGAAAGAATAGTTTATTTCAAAGTAGGTCCCGCGACACTAACTTTCTCTATTTCTTTTTTATTGCTAATAAGCGTAATTCTTGCTTCATGACATTCAATTTACTAAAATATTTAGACCAAAAAGAGGAGTGAAATTAAAAGTATAAAATATCTAGCTGTTGCCAGCGGCTTCACCGTCTACAATTCGAAAATTATGCCACAGGTACATAAAATCGTGATAAAAACTATCCGATGTGTTAATCTAGGTTATAAACTATCTATGTACCAAAATTTTAGCCAAATCCGTTCAGTGGTTTTTTTTGAAAGAGTAACATACGCATATACATGCATCCTCAGAAACATTCGCATTTACGAGTATAATATTAGTAGGATAATAATTATGTTTTCAGCTAAATATTACGAATCCCAAAGTCATACAGCTTAATATTTTCGAGAGTGTCCCAATGACGATAAAGGGATTAGGACAAGAAAATGACTCAGTATCTTCCTAAGCTCCTATTAAAAGTGATTCCTGGTCACCGATCTATGACAGCACACTTTTGAGGTCGTCAATGAGGATACTAACGTCACATTTCAAACACAAGTACAGAGATAAATATCTCAAAACGTTTTGCATCTCAGATGGGATAGAGTCATATAAATTATCCTCTTCACTATGCATATCCTCCGCCAGCGCCCGAATTCCGAGCAGCACTAACTGCATTCAAAACAAGCACATAAAATCCACTTTACACTGTACACAATTCACTGTCGACCTATATTTTTATAATCTTTGGAACAAAAGAGGAGCAAGGATCCACCCTTGCAAATAAAACTTTCGTTCGAAAATAAAAAGTTTTCTATAGAACATTTTACGTAGTCGGAGGGTGAAACGAGGTGTGAGGGCTGCAGATGACGTCCCTTAAATTGACCGTGAAATATCAACAGAGCATTTTCATAGTGCGAATTTTCGTTCGAAAATTAAAATTGGATGCCATTTTTGTTTCGTGATTTTTGCAAATAAAAGTGCTGTGGTATGCAATATTTGATAAAGCTGCGTTAAAAGCTTGCAAGCTTTTCTCTCAAGCCTTGCTCTAAAAAATCCACATAGTAAACTGTGTGGATATTTTATTTAGAGAAAGCCTTCCTTTGTAGATGAACATGTTTAGCTACAATTCTATTGCTATTCTCAATATTTACCTAGATATTCAAAAATAAAAAAGAACGAACTGTATATAAGTAAGGGTCGACAGCGATGCGAACTAGTTTTTTGTCGGCCTTTGATTACATCTTCTTTTGGATACTTGTTTATTAGAATTATTTTCAGTCGAATAATTTATGATTTGTAAATACGGGTTTGGTATAATTTCAAAGTCGTTATTAGATAACCAAAAGCCACGTCAGGCATAAAATCCAGCTTAAGAGGAAACAGCAAGGGCTGGAGAATTGAAAAATAGGTAAGTATTTGTAAAATCTATTGCTGTCGCGCAGTGCCCACAACAGAGTTGCAGAGCGCGATAGAGACAACAGCAGCTTGGACCGAAAATACCTTATTAAATGGCACAAAATCAACGATTCGTAGTCCCCTGATTACTCCTCCAAAACTTAACCGATTTCACTACTTTTTTCTTTAAAAAATAAAGAAAGGCATTGACCGTGTTCCTATGTTTTCCTTTTTTTATATAATCTCGTCAAATTTGTTTTCTGGATATTTGAACACAGCGGAAAATCTGGCAATTTTTTTAGGATTTTGAATGTTCATATCTCTTTTAATAATTAATTTATGGAAAAAAGGAAAACATAGAGACATGCCAATAGTGGTCATAAATTTTTTGTAAAAAAAATATTGCTCTACTGGCATTATCCAGTAAGAAAACAGGGGACTACGTTTGTATGGAAAAACGACCGTGCTGTTTCCTCTTAACTAAAATAAATACAGTTTTATGACCCGAATTTCAAACGTTCAAGCATGTTAACATGTTGTACCCTAAATTAAAATCTTAAAATGCAATCTCAAGTCTATTCAACGCGATAATAGGCGACGAGACCGCTAACAAACCCCGAGGGATCTGGCCCTCCCACTCCTCCTAATAAATTATCTTAACTGAAACTCTGAAAGCCAAGCCATTTGACTGAAGGCTTGTGGCCTCGACTAGGCCGTGTCATCTTAATGACCTGGTAGGCATGCCGAATTAATACTTTGTTTAATGTTCTTTTTTTTTAATTCGACAATTTAGAAATTCTAGATTACAGACTATGAACGGACGATTAGAATAGAGAGATAATATTTCCCCTATTTTTAATCGATTTCAAAAAGGGTGGGTGTTCTCAATTCGGTCTGCTTTTCCCCCCAAAATTTCATTACGTTTGGCTGTCGTTTTTATTTTGAGATTTTTTTTCACTTATTGTGTAGTTGGATTAAGTTATTACCAGTTAAAAAAATCTAGTGCGCAAAACTAACTTAACCTTACAACAAGCCTTCAAAAATATCCACAAAAAAGTTTAAAATGACTTTGCCTTTGGAAGTCGAAGGCGATGTGATAAAAAACGAAGCCACTGACTTCCAAAAGAAAAGTTACTTTACACTTTTTTTTTGTATTTTTTAAATGTTACAAATTTCTGGAACATACTGGATCTAGGATTAAGGCAAAAACACCTTGTATAATATTAATGTAGGTACTCGTGTAAACGTAGATTGTCTTCAAAAACCAAGGTGAGGCAAGGTTTCTTTAAATAGACAACCCAAAAGATGCGTTGGAAGGTCGTGCTATTTTTGGTAGTCCCTTAAAATTTGCAAGTATCACTCCACAATTAGGGAAGGTTCGCTACCCCTGGGTGGCCACTCAACATCAGGTGGCCCCATTGCAAACCTTTCTCAATTTTCAGTATAAATTTTATAATCTTTGATAAAGACCCCTCCGTACACTCAGGTGCGATGGCACAGCGATAAAGACAATTTTGGAACTCGACATTCCAGAGTCGAGCCTTATAAAGCCATTTGGTATTATCAGACGAACCTGCACGCGTAGCATGGCGATTCTATCTCTATTCTACCAAGAAAAGACAAAGTTATTTCATCGTTATTTCTACACAAATCGACTGTTTTTTTGCAAAAATATGACACCATTCTTACTCTATTGAAGAAAAGAACGTTTATTTTCCATATTTTTTACATAAACATGTTTAAAACGCTAAAATTATTTCTACGTTTTGTCATTTTGTCTATTCTTGCGTCGACAAAACCCCTTTCTACGGCGCCATGCTACGCCTGCTGCATATTGAAGACATACATTTTAAAAATAATTTGAAAGAAATTCTAAAGATACCTAGGTATAATTACGATTATTCTCATTTTAACACCAAGATTTATATTTTTGCTGTTAAAATGGGAAAGTTTGAAACACCAATGTTTATCCTTTGCAAAACACATACCTATTTCCAAGCACCTAGTTAGTCGCATGTGTTGAAGAAGTTTTGTTAAATCGTCTGTAACAGATGTCTGGAACGCCGCAAATCGTGTAAGTCAACGAAAGGGAATGCTCACAGGATTTATCTAAGGATTGACGCAAAGTTTACCCTTCTACTTACTTGAACACCGAAAGGAATATAGTTAAACCATTCCTGTTCTTAGCTAATAAATGTAGGCACTAAATCTACGTCCATCCAGCCTTATATTGAGTGCAGACATCCGAACGATCCCTCCAAACACGTTGGAATGTAAAACGTCTTAGTTCAAATCCTCGCAGCTTTATCTCATTTAATTTCACTCTAGCTCAATCCCCATTGAGCTCCGAGCTTTAAATCATCCACTTTCCGTATTCCCGATAGAATCAGTGTAATTTCCATATAATCTGTTTCAAACTTTCGGTTTTTCGTCCGTAATTTCCGACAATCACAAACACTAATTCATATTCCAATTTCCCGATTATAACTGTCATTATTTTGTTTGTGTGAATCGTGTCCTGGGAGCAGAGGGTCCGTAGATAAACATGGAACCGATTTTGTTTTTATCTCTTGTGCTCGGAATATTTGTTACTCAAACAACAATACAATGGCTTGACTAGTAACTATGTATTTGAGCCGTTTGGGGTTGAAACACTAGGGCCATGGGGTCCGAGTGCTCATCGAGTTTTCAAAGATATCGCCAAGCGTATAGTCGACGCCTCGCGTGACCAGAGGGCTGGCATATTTCTTGGTCAAAGGATCAGCATTGCCATCCAACGTGGCAATGCTGCCAGCGTTCTGGGCACTTTCCCCATTGACAACGATGTGGATGAGTTTTTTGACGCCCTTTAAATTTTAGTTTTAGTTTTTGTTTAGTTATTTATGTAAATATTTTACTCTTAATTTTAGTTTTTATATATAGTATGTCCTTATATTTTAATTAGAAAAGTAGAGTTTTTCAATAAACAACCCTCAAACATGAGTCCTGTCAACAATGCAAATACCTATGTCCGGCGAACGATTTTTATATTTAAACAGCGACGTGGGAATAAAATTGAAAATTGATTGGATAAATCACAATGGATGACTGAAGGTCTTTGAGGCAATGGCTCTTTCGCCAAAAAAATGCTAATTAACTGACTTCGTTCTACTGAGAACAAGGAATGACTTCTTTAGAATGCATGGAGATTTGACAGCTACTCAAAACGTGACGGAACAAAAAAAATTAGCAACAAAGCATTAAATTAAGCAGTCTCTTCGTTCGGAAGTTGTAATTGAGTTAGGCTGGTGTTATAATTTTAATTACGCGGAAACGTTCAGAAAGGTCGCCGGTGGGTTACGAAAAATAACTCTCACTCCCTAACACTCTTGGAGTTGAATACAAGCGTTAGGTACATTATGTCCGACTCACCGAAACGGTTCAATTAGTTTAATCGTACAATTTGTTACGCCATAATAACTTACTAAAAGGTTGTGAACTCCAGAGTTTCATGTTTCGTTTGTTGTTTAAAGCTATTTGTATATTGAGAAGCTTGGAAAATATGCTATAACTTTATTACCCGTACGAGTTTATGGCAAACTTGTCTGATAAGAAATTTGGCTTTTAACCTGAAATATATGTAGCAAAATCATTATATTCCGCAAGATCCTAAGATAACGTAGAAAATAATAAAATCTATGTTATAAAAATAATCCTTATAACATTATTAAATCCTTTCATCCATGGAAAGGCCGTGAAGCCTACTTTTATAAGATCTAACGAGAAGCAAATAAAACCTCTTTTATTAGCAAACACAAAGGATAAGCTAGCCTTACTGCCTGGATCCGGTCGTTTCAGTCCATCGACTGCCCGACGCCTCCACAACCTGAAACACTAAAACTACGTTTAATACTAAGATTACGATCATATCACGACGAAAATAACCCGACATTATACTTGCGTGTTTATGGGAGCATATTATTAATATACTGTCGCATTAAACCTCTTTGTTTTAGGTGACCCGACTGACCTGGCATTGTTGGAAAAAAAAATATTTGACACCACACTGACCTTTGTGAATTATAGTTACTACTTATTTATTTTTTCTTAGGTTAATAAGAGCGCTTATTCTGAAAGTTGGCAACGTCGCAAATGGCTGTCAATTAACATGTTATAATTAATTTTACTAATTTGCTGTATGAAAATAAGGAATATGGCTCTGTAGTGCACTAAAAAATTGATTAGGGAATGCAATAATTATTATCATAACACCGAATAATGGTTTTAGATGTTAAAAAAGCATTTGGAAGCTTTCCTAATGCCTTTCATACATCTGAAACGGTGACAACATCGAATTCAGTGTTTTAATTGCATTCCATATCAGTTTTCTAGTGCACTACAGAGCCATATTTCTTATTTCCATTCACATTGCCAAATTAATTAAAACTTGTAAATATTTGACAGTAATTAGCGACGTTCCCAACTTTTTGGTTATGCGGCCTTAAGGCGGCGCTAGTCGCGAGCTCGAACTCACTGGCAGGCATGGTCAAAAACCATGATATTTCACCGGAAATCGAGCCATATTGTTCATGTGTGCGCGAGCGTCATCCCCCCGTGGAGAAAACAGGGGAAAACTTATTCAGTGAGATGCACGATCATTCAGAGTAAAAGGCGCGCGTAAAAAAATACGAAAAAGCCTTTGGCTGTTGGGGTTTTATGAAAAAACCACTGCACCAATTAATTTCAAATAAAATTTATTAAATTCTTCGATAAATTTGCTGTGTCGGTACGGACTTCGTTTTGGAAATTTGATGCTTTTTTAGCTTCTAATTTACACCTAAAGTTGTGTTAAAATTAGCAAAAAAACGAATCTTTAGAAACTCGTAACTTTTTAATAGCTTAATATTTTACAATTCTGCTTCCGTACAGACAAAATTAATAATGAGACAAAACGATACCATGTTTAATTTTGGATGTACTTTGTCAATTAATGGAGTAAAACCCCAACGAAGTTGCTATGGAAAAAATGTTGACTTGTTTGCTCTTAATATTGGCTTTCAGCCGTAATATTGGTGGAACTGCCGTGGGCCGGCTGGGCTATAAAGGAGCCGGCAATTTTTCCACGTGAGAGGTTACGGCGTTAGAGGCCGTAATACGTACGCATAGACAAGATAGATCACGCTCTACATCAAGTTAGCTATGCAGGCTATTATGGACGGAGGTCAGATGGCAGTCGTTCCGTGAAATTCTAATATATTCAGCGTCTGGTTACACCGCAGGCTGAGCTTTGAGAAACAGCTGGAGTTATGGTGATTGTATTTCTGACTTAACAAAATGTTGAATAGGCTTTTGCGTTATAATTATTCGAAACTTCTTTCTCAAAGTTTACTTAGTTTGGTGTAAAATTCTCGTATAAAAGTTTAATTGATTTAATTATAACTTAGCATTTAAGTATGACCGAACCTAAGTAAAGAAACGAATGAGTGTATTTCAGTAACAGTGCTAAAAAGGAACAAAATTTTTATTGTAAAAATAAATACCATATTAAAATAAATTCTATGCTTTGTAACTATCCTAATTAATAGGATAACTGCGAAAGAAAGTTCGTTTGTTTATTGCCTTGCCACTTTTAAACCATTGTCACCACCGCGCACCGCTGCACCGTCCCGAAATTTTGTAAATATAAACATAGTCAGATGTATTGAAACAGACATACTACCAGCTATCTTTCAATTTGAGCTACAAAGGACTAGATTCTCGCGGTGCGAACAGCGGACCAACCGAAGTTAAGTGCCCTTCCATACCTAAATTTACTATCCTCGCCTATTCCCTTCCATTATATCAAGTCCCGTCTATCCTTATTGTTGAAAGGCTTAAGAAAAAACTGCTTTTCACTTGTGTTAAATTTCAATTTAAATTTTGGCCGGTTGGTCATACCAACGGCGGGACTCAATTCGAATTGTAACGACTTTTTTACGTTTCCACTCATTAGTTCATAATTTCAGATTTTGTGTTTAGTTGGTTATAGCATAATTTAAACCAATAGAATTAAATTCACTTATTTGAGCAATTTTTTTGGAATTTGTGGGTGTAATTTTTTCACTGAAATATCAGTCTACCGCCATTAGGATTTCTTACACCGTTTCTAGGAAAAGGTCATTGGACTCGTTCATTGTTTGAATATTTCGCCGAAATTTCCAGATCATTCGTGAAACATCACGCCAGCACCGCTCGAGGGCACGAGCAGAGACTTATCTTCCGTGCTTCGCGGCGCAGATCCGGTTTCCTGGTCGGCAGGTGTCGTCGGATTGAGGGGCGTGAGATTCTTTCCCATTTATTTAATTACAAAAAATATTTATTTTAGAAAAGTGATATCAGATTGAGCTATTCTATTGGTACAATAATTATAATCGTTTCTGTTATTTCCGAAATTTAACTTAATTAGATATAATGATGCAAGAAATTGATTCTAAAACTTTACGTGATTTATCTATTCGGCGTAGCTCAATCAAGGGCCAAATAACCAAGTTTAAAAATTATATAGATAAAATATCACCTTCAGTAACCTTGTCAAATGTTGAAATTGCCGAATTAACTATTAAGCTTGGTAAATTTGAGCAATTATCAGCCAAGTTTGATGAGTTGCAAAGTCAAATCGAGGTCGTAAATAGTGGGAACCTATCATCAGAGCTTGAGGAGCGCGATAAAATTGAATATGAGATGGTAAGCGCACTTGCCATTGCAAAGAGCTTATTAGATAGTTGCAAGTCAAGTAGTTATGTTTCTAGAAGTGAACCTCATGATTCTGGTATCAGGTTGCCGCGTATACAAATTTCAAAATTTGATGGTGCGTATTTTAAATGGCTCGAATTCAGAGATACATTTTTGAGTTTGGTAGACGGTAATACACAATTAAGCTCCATACATAAATTCCATTATTTAATTTCATACCTAGAAGGGGATGCGGCGCGTATAATTTCCAATCTTGAAGTATCTTCCGAAAATTATAAGGAAGCTTGGAAGTTATTGTGTAACCGATACAACAACAAAAGACTCCTCGTGGATCATCATTTAAATTCATTGTTTAATATCCGTCAATTTACTAAAGAATCGGAAAAATCCCTCAGGTTTTTGGTTGACCATGTTACCAAAAACTTAAGAGCATTGTCTAGTTTAGGACTAGCAACTGAGCAATGGGATCCAGTCGTAATATTTAATTTAACAGCAAAATTAGATAATCGCTCATTAATAAAATGGGAGGAGTTTAGAAACAATAATTGTAATGATATTCCAACTTTAGAAAACTTTAAAAAATTCTTAGTAGATCGCGCCGATGTGCTTGAAGCCTTAAATAGGAATAAAAATGATAGTAACAACCAAAGGGGCTCTCTAAACCAAACGCGTCATAATTCAAGCACATCTGTAGATCATGACAAAAAAGGTGAAAAACACCATATTGTAAAAACGTTTGCAAGCGCAAACAAAGAAGCTTCGAACCACAACGAGTTCATGTGTGTGATTTGCGATAAAAATCATAAAATTTACGACTGCCCAACCTTTAAAAACAAATCTTTACAGGAAAAATGGGCAGAAGTATCTAAATATAAGCTGTGCTCTAATTGCCTTAAACAAGGACATCGTGCTAGTTCGTGTGGTATTGGGCCATGCCCTGAATGCAAACAAAAACACAATCGTCTCTTGCATAAACCTAATTCATCAGTTTCTAATAATCATGCTCATGTAGAAACAGAATCAGAATTAGTCAACGTAAATTCGTCAGCACATCAATCATCATGCAATCAAGTTATTTTATCCACTGCTTTGATTGAAGTGCACAATAATATAAATAAAAAGAGTGAAACTGTAAGGGCTTTATTGGATTCTGGAAGTCAAGCTAGTTTCATAACGAAATCTTTGATGGATAGGTTGTCGCTTAAGTCAATTCAAATAACTAGCATTGATGTTATAGGTATAGGCAACCATGCCTCCGATAGGGTACAGGAAAGCTGCATAGCTCAATTACATTCTAGATATCATAATTTTGATGTCACCCTTAATTTGCTTGTTCTGAAAGAACTAACTGGTAAGTTACCAAAAACTGCCATCGAAATTCCATTCAAAATTCCTAAACACATAAAATTAGCCGATCCAAGCTTTTACAAACCTGCTGAGGTTGACATATTGATTGGATCTGATCTTTTCTGGGATATCATAGGGAGTGAACAATCTTCCCTAGCTCCCAGCAATCTAAAGTTACAAAATTCCAAATTCGGCTGGCTAATAGCCGGACCCTTAAACATAAATAGCTTAAATCGCATATGTTGCAACAATACTCTCATAAAAATGACTAAAGAAGGTCATAATGAGTCTCACATTGAAAATTTACTTACTAAATTCTGGGAAATCGAAGAAATCCCAAACAAAATAATTCTAAGCGATAAAGATAGGGCTTGTGAAGCACATTTTCTGCAACACACGGTCCGCTTGGAAAATGGTAGATTTAGTGTCAAACTACCACTTAATTGCTCCCCAAATAACTTAGGTGAATCCTATAATATTGCAAAAAAAAGGTTTCTAAATTTAGAGACACGTTTCCGAAAAAATCCTAAACTAAAATCTCAATACGTTGAGTTCATAAAAGAATATGAGGAGTTAGGACATATGTCTGAAGCTTCTGAGGAAAAACCATTCCCCTCATATTTCCTGTGCCACCATGCTGTTTTCAAGGACAACAGCGAATCTACCAAATTACGTGTCGTTTTCGATGGATCCGTCCCCACATCTTCAGGTCTATCTGTCAACGACATCCTGATTGCGGGCCCTAATATACAAGATTCTCTTTTCTCCATATTGATAAGAGCAAGACAATATAAATATTTATTAACAGGAGACATTGAAAAAATGTATAGACAAACATTAGTAGATGAAACTTCTAGAAATTTACAGCTAATCTTATGGAGAGAAGATGAGTCTTTGCCCCTCAGAACAATGCAGTTAAATACTCTTACTTATGGAACCACAAGTGCGAGCTATTTGAGCGCGCGTTGTCTTTGGCAGGTGGGTGAGGAGTGTGGGGACGAAACTATCAAAACAATAATACAGCACGACTTCTATGTCGACGATCTCATCACGGGGTGTGATGATGAACACCAATTACTTAATATCCAAAAGTCCATATCTAAAGCCTTAAATACAGCATGTTGCAATTTACGTAAATTCAAAACTAATTCTAAAAATCTTTTCCAAAATTCATCTTTAAATGTACAAGATAAGTTAACCTTAAGTGAGGCCTCAAGCACACTGGGCCTAGGTTGGGATCCAAAATCCGATAATTTAAATTTCCCGGTTCAAATAAAATGTAATGATGACAAAATCACAAAAAGAAATATACTTTCAAATGCATTTAAAATATTTGATCCGTTAGGACTTTTAAGTCCTTGCATTATTCAAGCTAAAATGTTATTACAAGTTTTATGGTTGCAAAAAATAGATTGGGATCAACCCATTCCTCAGGAGATAAAGGAAAGATGGTTTGATTTCACAAATAATATACATTCTTTATTAAATTGTCAAATTCCAAGAAGAGTTTTATGTGACTCACCTAAAACAATAGAATTTCACTCATTCAGCGACGCTTCAGAGCGCGCTTATGGTGCATGCGTGTACGTGAGAAGCACGGATAACAACCGTGACTATATGGTGAGATTATTATGTGCCAAATCCAAGGTTGCTCGCATAAATCCCATGACCATACCTCGGTTGGAACTTTGCGCAGCGCTGTTAGCTGCTAAATTATGTAAAGGTGTCGTTGAGTCAGTTCGCTACAAACCATCACGGATCGTACACTGGTGTGACTCCAGCGTAGTACTTGCTTGGCTTAAAGGTGATCCCACCAAACTAAAAACTTTCGTCGCCAACAGGGTGGTTGAAGTAAATGAGCTTACTGATTCATCGTCGTGGCGCTATGTTCCCACTGACATGAATCCTGCTGACCTTATATCTCGCGGCATAAACGCGACGCAACTTGTAAAAAATAATCTGTGGTGGTCAGGTCCAAATTATCTAAATTATTCTGAAAAAAATTGGCCTGCATTAAATTCAATTGAACATATTAATAACTTACCTGAAATTAAAAATACCTCTAAAACTAAAAGCTTACCCCATTCAAATCAACCAACCATAAAAAGAAATACACCGTCGATGAAGCTCCCTCTGCAATCTGCGTCTGAAACAAAAACATGTAAATTAAAAAATTCATTAGTTTCACAAAATATAACAATAAATAATACAATGTGTCAAAATGAAATAAATACTTACCCTAATACCGATTCGCTACAACCTATAATAGAAATTGAAAACTATTCCAATCTAAACAAATTAATAAAAATAGTTGCCTTTGTTCGGAGATTTTGTCATAACATGCGCAATCCCGATAACAAACAGGTTTTACCTCTTACCGTTAGCGAGTTGGATGACTCATTTTATTATCTTTGTCGCACAGCTCAATTGAAATGTTTCCCAAACGAATACAATGCGTTAGCTAAAAACATTCCTTTGAGTAGTAAATGTAAAATTTTAAACTTGTCTCCTATGTTAGATGAAAATAAATTAATGAGAGTTGGTGGTCGATTAAATTCTTCTACATATAGTTTCGAAAAGAAACATCCAATAATACTTGACTCGTCCCACCACCTGACTAAACTATTGTTTGAACGTGAACATTTACGCCATATGCATGCCGGTCCGCAGCTATTACTATCTATGATAAGGGAGTCAGTATGGCCTATAAATGGCAGAAGGTTAGCTCGGCGCACGGTGCATAATTGTGTGAGATGTTGTCGTGTTCGAGGCAAAACACTGAGTCCTAAAATGGGCGACCTGCCTACCCAACGGATCACACCGGGTTTTCCGTTTATTTCAGTCGGAATCGATTTTGCAGGGCCATTTTACATAATTAATCGTAAAGGCAAAGGTGCCAGATTACTTAAATGTTATCTCTGCATATTCGTGTGTTTACGTTATAAATGCGTTCATTTGGAAGCGGTCAGTGACCTCACAAAGGACGCATTTGTAATGACGTTGCGCAGATTTATTTCACGGCGTGGCAAGCCTGTTGAAGTATTTTGCGACAACGGCACTAATTTTGTAGCTGCCGCTAAAGACATAGGAGCCTTTTTAAAATCAAATAATATGTCCTTAACTGAATTTGCAACTCATGAAAATATTAAGTTTATTTTCTCACCTGCTCACGCTCCTCACTTCGGCGGCATCTGGGAAGCCGGAGTCAAATCCGCTAAATACCACATAAAAAGAGTTATGGGAAACTCCCATCTCACTTTCGAAGAGATTACAACCCTCTTTGCACAAGTGGAGGCAGTATTAAATAGCCGTCCTTTGTGCCCTCTCTCCTCATCTCCTGATGACTACCTTCCTTTGTCCCCAGGGCACTTTCTAATTGGAAGGCCGCTGAAGGCATTACCGGAACCTAATTTGGAGAATCTGAAAGAAAGTCACCTACAACGATATGAGCGACTACAACAAATCAGCCAGCACTTCTGGTCCCGCTGGCAACATGAATACATACACGAGCTCCAGCAAAGAATGAAATGGAAAACAAATAACAAAACGCTAAGTATCGGAGATCTCGTCCTGATACATGAAGATCATGTTCCACCATTATGTTGGCGGCTGGGTCGTGTTACGCGCCTGTTTCCTGGCTCCGATGGCGTTTCAAGGGTAGCTGATGTGAAGACCATAAGAGGTGTGATTCGTCGACCACTGGTCAAGCTGTGTTCCCTGCCTTCCGCGGAAGATTTGCAGCGTTGAAAGACAAGCCTTTCAACAGGGGGGAAGATGTTTCGGCTGCGCCTTACAGTTTTTTACAAGCAATCAATTACTATAACTTTGACTTGCTATTATAATTCATCAGGCGTTACTTATTGTCGGTGGTTGTAAAAATTAGAAAAATTATTGTCATTCCATTCTCTTGGACACTTACGATCGGTCGAGAACTTTGTAGCCACGATATTAATTCGCAATATATTTGTAATTCGAGTATTTCGTCGTTTTACTGAAGAAAAAGAAACCTCATCCTTGTGTCTGAGTAGACAGGTATTTTAAAATCATCTGTAGGTTCCCTTTATCATTTTTCATTTTAAATAATAATTTAGGATAATTATAACGATTTAAAGTTGTTTAGCAAAACAATAATTATCTGAGTAACTAAAAAGTATGAAATATAAAAAAAAATTAACGAAAAACAAAAAAACCCGACTGCGTTAAAAAAGCTAAAAAGAAAGAAACAAGCCCAGTAATTAAGAATTCACTCATTCACACTCACAGTCGGGGCCCGTTGGGAAGATTTGATTGGTATAATTTGAATGGGCCCCGACTGTGAGTGTGAATGAGTGAATTCTTAATTACTGGGCTTGTTTCTTTCTTTTTAGCTTTTTTAACGCAGTCGGGTTTTTTGTTTTTCTCTGTCCCCTTTAACCTGGACTAGAGTCAAGAGCAAACCCATCTCAAACAAAAAACATACGGTCGTTCGATTATCCGAAAAAACCGGTTTTATGAACACCCATGTCCCCCAATTAGTTCGGATAATCGACGCTCTACTGTACTTTAAAAGGATCTAAAGAGTAAATTCTAAATAAAAGCTAATTTAATTAGAGAAAAGGTACATCAGTTTTTACAAACTGGGGAACTTATAAACTGTGATTTTCACAAATACTTGGACAAACGGATTGGCAAAGATAACCCTCCTTTTCCCGAGGGAGCTCCTGAGGGTTGAGTACAAATTAATTCCTTTCCGGGAGGTCGAACCCGCGTTTCATATTATCATCTATTATACAATAAATAACGGCGTCAAATATTGCACGTCGCCGTCGTCTAAAAATCAACTATTTTATACTTAGTTGAAAAACTATAAATAAACATAAAATGATAAAAAATTGTGTACAAAGAGCAAAAATGTTTAAAAAAACCGGCCAAGTGCGTGTCGGGCCACGCACAGTGTAGGGTTCCGTAGTTGCCCATCAAAATACTTATGCGAACTAACTAAACTGATTCTCTGAATTTAATTTTAAAAAGAAGAATTTTCAAAATCGGTCCAGGAGTCTTTGAGAAATCGGGGAAAATACGAATTTAGAACCTCCTCCTTTTTTTGAAGTTAGTTAAAAATAGTTGACGATAAAAACCTACCTATCCCCAAAAAACATACCGTAAAAACATACCTATTAAAGCTGTAAAAATAAAGTTGACAAACTTACATTTGCAGTTGAATCCGATACATTTTGTTTAAGAAAATATGTAATCCAAGTACATTTTATAAGTTGGTCGACTATTACTCGTAAAGTTGTAAAGCCTAGTTAGTCATGACAATTTTCTTTTAAATTTCGTTATATATACTACTATTGCGAATTTTTTCACACCCCCAAACATAACCGTTTAGCTGGTAGAGGGGGGGGACACTCGAGTCGAGCAAAATTTAACACTTTAAAGCTTAATATTTCACAAACTAATTTTTTTATCAAAAAATTGTTAATGGAAACTATCAATATTTTTTAAAGACCTATTTAATGATACCCCACACTAAGGGGTACGTGAGAAAAAAAAATAACATCCCCACTTTACATGTACAGGAGGTACCCTAAAAAAAAATATTTTTCGAGATTTTATTTTACCACTTTTTTGGCACAACAAATCCGTATATTTACACCAAATTACAGCTCTCTAGTACTGTGCGTCTCTGAGCTAAACTGCGGACAGACGGACGGACGGACGGACGGACATGGCGAAACTATAAGGGTTCCTTGTTGACTACGGAACCCTAAAAATATGTCAAAAAACAAGGCGGAGTCAATTGATACATTTTTAACTTTTACAACTTTGAAATTTTTATCGAACCCCTTTACTTTTTTCCAAAAGTCGGCGCTACAACATACCTATTCGTCTTTAAGCAACCAACATGATCAATTTTCGTTTATATCATCATAATTATCAGCCCTAGAACGTCCACTGTTGAACACAGGCCTTAGATTTCCAATAGGACTGGTTGGTGAGACTTGCATCCAACGCGATCGTATGATCATCATGAGATCGTCTGTCCACCTTGCAGGTAGACATCCCACACTGCGCTTGCCGGTGCGTGGTCTCCATTCGAGAACCTTACGGCCCCATCGACCAGCCACTGCCCACTGCCACTTCAACTTGCTAATTCGCTGGGCTATGTAGGCAACTTTAGTTCGTCTAATCTTCTCATTTCTGATTCGATCACGTAGAGACTCTCCGAGCATAGCGCTCTCCATAGCTCGTTGGGCTATCTTGAGGGTACTTGAGACCCACAGTACGCAACAGTAACATAATTTACGTAACAAAAGAAAAAATTATAATTGTCTTAAATTAGTTAAGACAGTCTAATTTTCAACAGACGAGTCTATTCTATGATGCTTTATCAAAATACTAACTAGTTAAAATGAAAGAAAAAATAAAAATACTGTAAGTCGTCTGGCAGCAATAGTAGAAGTTTAAGTGGGGGAGAGTGGGTTGTGATGCTTGTACACAATGGGCTATAATGGCACGCTGACGCTACTTAGGTACTAGGTACGCACAATTCTTTTTAGCATTTTCCCGGCGTATTGGCAATCTTTTCTGGCTATTGTTACGTACTTTCTCCCAAATTTTTATAAAACGTAACTCATAATCATCGTCGTCATCAAACGTCATCATAATGTTTACTTTTTAATTATTCAAAGATCGTTTTCATGACTCTAAAGACAGACTGTAAATCTCCGAATCAAAATTTAAATGTAAACAATGTTAATGTTGTGCCAACTGCGCAACAGGGAATTTTAAAAACGACATTTCATATCAATCAATGACTTTTTTAATTTTGTGAAATGGCGCAATAGCTAGTATAAGCTATTACCAGCGACTTCGCCCGCGAAAATTATCCTACGGGAACACAATAGGTACTAGGATAAACGGTATTCTGTGTGTTATCTCTGAATCAAATTTCATCAATATCCGTTCAGCTGTTCTGACGTTATTGAGAAATATACAAAGTTATGTCACAATTTGAATGTTTTCATATTACTTACCCCTTACCCATTGTTGAAAACAGAAATTAATAAAATTGAGTCGTTCATTAATGCTAGCATTTAGCGATAAAAGGTTGTTTCGCAATATATTCTATTTGCTCAATAGTTCCGTCGTTTCAAAAGGTGTGCGAAAAAATTTTGCTTCGATAAAAATACAGCTTTTTTTTTTACGTAAACATTACATACTTATTCTCGAAACAAAACTGCACGATGATAATGCAACATATAGGGTCAAGAAGTTATCTGCGCCTGAGTAGAGGGAAAAACCACTTTTATACGAATCTAATTTTTATCAGAGTAGGTACGGCAACAAACCCAATATATTTGCATTAAACAACCAAGAGTGGTCACCAGGGCAAGACGCATTATCAATCTCTTTCAAAACATCTTTGTAAAAATTTCAATAGTCAAACCTCTTCATAAAAGTAACAGTCCACTAGAGAAGTCTAATTACAGGCCTATCACGCTCATTCCGATATTATCAAAAATTTATGAAAAATTAATGCATAGTCGTCTAATTCATTTTATAAACAAGCATAAAATTATTCGTGAAGAACAAAATGGTTTTCAAAAAGGAAGATCAACTACCCTGGCTGCATTCTCTCTGGTTAGGTTTATTACAGATAGTATAGATAAAAAACGTCCTGTGTCTGTTGTTTTTCTTGACATGAGTAAGGCCTTTGATCTAGTAAACCATAAAACTCTCCTTGACAAATGCGAACGCTATGGCATCAGAGGACCTGCTTTAAATTGGCTGAAAAGCTATCTAAGTAGTAGACAACAGTGTGTTGAAGTAACGCATTTTAACGATGATCTTGTGGCAACGTCATATAGATCTCAATTTCGACACAATAGTTCAGGTGTGCCCCAAGGAAGCATCCTTGGACCCCTCCTCTTTCTGTTATACATTAATGACTTACCAAACACAACTCAACATAAATGCATACTTTTTGCAGATGATGTGTCAGTAATAATACCGGAAAACAACAAAACAGTACACCAACAAGAAGTATCCGAAACAGTTAACAACATAATCAATTGGCTAAATGACAACAACCTTAAAGTTAATTTATCAAAAACAAAATATATTCAATTTGCAAATATTAAACAAAATCCAGTAAAAATTAACTTAGTACAGAATAAAGAAATAATCAATAAAGAAAGTAGCATCAAATTTTTAGGTCTAACACTAGATGAGAATTGTAATTGGGGCATTCACATTGACAACCTATGTAAAAAAATAAACAGATTTGTTTATGCATTAAAAGAGCTACGCAAAACAACGAACGAAAAAACCGCACTCAACGCCTATCACGGTTATGTAGCATCTGTGCTGAAATATGGATTACTCTTATGGGGAAACTCAACGTATATTCAAAGAGTATTCTTAGCGCAAAAAAAATGTCTGAGAGCAATCACGGGTGCTCCTCCATATGAAAGCTGTAGACCAATATTCAAGAAGTTAAAGGTTCTAAGTCTGGCATGTACATATATACTAGAAATAGGTATATTTGTTAAGAAAAATTCCCATTTCTTCTCCACTGTAGCCGAAAACAGTAGATTCACAAAAAGAGACCCAACGAAATTAAAAAACCAATTCTGCAATAGTACCCTTCATTATCGAAATAGTTATCTGATGGCCATTAAAATTTATAACCATATTCCACAAAAAATAAGAGAATCACCACTACATAAATTCCAAAAAAACCTGAAGTCATGGCTTCTTAAAAATACATTTTACACAATAAAAGAATTTTTAGAACACGTGCAATAATTATAATTATTAGGTACACATATTTTTTTTAGTTATATTCATGCCAAAGTCGTTATTTCTATGTTATAAATTTTATTTGATGTTTGTTTTTTACTTAGTTTAATATTGTGCTGTTTTTTATTTTTATTCACTTAAGTTTTCGAAGTGAAAACTTAATATAGGTAGGTATAATAATAGGTATAATTATAATTATACCATGTACAACTATGTACTTGTAAATATTCGTATGCCGCTTTGTGCGGTGGATATGCTGATCAAAATAATTGTAACATCTTTGTATTTACCATATTCAACGAATAAATGTCTTTGTCTTTGTCTTTGTGAAGTTTAAAATGTTTCGAACGCGGTGTGTGCTGATGTTGGTAGCGCTGTGCGTGTGCCAAGCGCACTCCTGGGGTGAGTATGATATGGCATGTGTTCATGTTTTCTCATTTTTAGGGTTCCGTAGTCAACAAGGAACCCTTATAGTTTCGCCATGTCCGTCCGTCTGTCCGCAGTTTAGCTCAGAGACACCCAGTACTAGAAAGCTGTAATTTGGTGTAAATGTACGGATTTGTTGCGCCAAAAATGTGGTAAAATAAATCTCCTCTCATTTTTTTTTCTCGAGTACCACTTAGTGTGGGTATCATTAAACAGGCCTTTAAAAAATATTGAATAGTTTCCATTAACAATTTATTGATAAAAGGATTTGTTTGAGTGCTAATTTTTGCAAGCGTATCTTTGCAATTTACAACCTAATACCCTATAGGTACACAACCCATAAATAATCCCTTAAATAATAAGTATACGCCCCCACGTTTTGAGTGGCCCCTTTATCAGCCCCGTAGGGTTATTTTCTTATTTCTAGGACATTTAAATACGTAGGTTTTTAATTATTTTTTTTTCATTTGCAATTTGATCATCCAAAATTATGTCAATGTGTCTTTTATGAGCATATAAAAATGTTTTAATTGCATAATTAAAATTAAATATTATATAGTTTTTATCCCTAGTCGCTTATTTGATTGTATTCAGTGCTTTTTTAGCACCCCGTATTGTCACAAACTCTTTTACCTTCCAAGCCTCTCTGTTTTTGGGGGTGCTATGACTGAAATCTCCACGTGCGCACGTGGACTGGAGTTCCCTCTCAGATACATCCGGGGGGAAGACCAGTTTTTCGGGCCCTTGCACCCTGGGATGCGGGCAAAAACTCTTTCTTAGGCACTGTGTGCCTAAGGGTTCTCTTTGCCCGTATGCGAATAGACTGTCGTGTGGACGCTCCAACGCGTGTCCCTCTGATTAGCAGAGGGCACAGCGGCGGAGCGGGCTTGCGGACGGTGAGTGATGGGTAGCTCGCCGTCCGACCAAGGACCAAGCCCGGATCGGTGGCGCGTCGTGTTTTGCGCCAAACGCCTTCTGGGGTCGCGGGTTTTTTCTTAACCCAGGATACCGTGGCCCCCGAACGTAAAGGGCATAGGAAGGAACACGGGTGGATTTTAGTCACTAAGAGTCTGACAATTCCTTCCGCCCCACCCAGGGTGGGAGGACACATTTGATGATTTTACGACTTAAAATATAAAAAACGCTCTCTGTTACAGGCAATTTCCGGCTATGACTACTCCGCAAACATGATAAACAGAGCTATTCTCTATAAACAGCCATGTGACAGCACGGTCGCAGCCACGCTGTGAGTGCTGTGACTAAAGATTGCTAACTATGTAAGCTTCTGTACTGACAGCGACACTAGCGATAGAGCTCACAGCTCGCGCTGCACGATCGGACAATCTCAAAGCCGCCTCGACGAAATGCACATCGTAGAGTCCAGCGGTGCGATTTTTTATAGAGCATACCTGCTTATCAGATCGTTACACGTGCAACTAATGTACCCGAGAGGTAGGCAAAGATTGTCACTCACTGGACGCCCGATAGTGGGGTAAACAGCATTTATTTTAAATAATTTTGCTTTTGTTTCAGACATAGCCCTTAGCAAGGGAGAGCTTCTAGAATTTTATATCAATACAGCAAAAATTACTACCGTGCGTCTCGAGAATCAAAACCTCGCGGCGATAGCATATGATGAAGTTCACAATATGATACTGTACGTTGACAAGCAGAGTCAGGGCGACGCAGTATGTGGTTATGAAATATCATCCATGGCTTATAAATGTTATACAGAGAGGAATGGTCGCATCATCCAAGGTCTCGCCTTCGACCCCACAACGGAATTGTGTTTCTTTTCAGATACAAATGAAAGAAGTATTAATTGGTTTTCACTTAAATCTGGATCTAACAACAATGTAAATGTTTTCATCAAGACGTATAACGGGATCCCGACCGACATTGCTGTAGATATCTGTGGAGGGTACGTTATCATTAACAGTTTTTTAAATTAATTTTACGATATGAGAAGTAACAGCTATCGTTTAATTTACAGATACATATACTGGATCAACGTGGGCCTCACCACATCTACAATAGAGAGAGCTCGATTGAACGGGTCCGAAAGAGAAGTTGTCATTTATTCTACTTCATTGTCCTCCGATCCAACAAACAGATTAGAGCCATACGGCATAGTTATCGATCAACAGACACAGAAAGTGTTTTGGGTCGAACCTCAGACTAGTGTAATGCACTCCATTTATAAGGCAAATTTTAATGGAAAACACAAAGAGATCTCCATAAAATTTACCCGTAGCGATGGCATAACACCCTCCAGTCGACTTATAATGACAGTTTCAAGAAAATCTCTCTACTTTATGGAAAGGAGCGCAATAGACAGCTCCGCTTGGGAAGTCCCAAAGATGAGCACCGTTAACCGAACATACGAACCGGTACTTGCCTTCCAAAATAAAGGCCCTATCGGTATAGCTGCAAAGTATACAATTTCAGAGCAAATCCAAGGAATTTCGGAATGCAAAAAACTTACTGGTCTTGTACGAAACCTGCAATATCGCATCACATCTTCGCTCTGTGACAATTATTGTATCCAAGGGAAATGCAGTTTAGATGAAGAAGGAATTCCTGAATGCAGGTAACATGCACCTTTTTTATCATGGTAAATTCATCTAATGAGTCTTCCCGCCCAAGCACGACGGCTTCGCAGGATGTGACTGCTTACCATTCCGTCTCGCCGCGCAGCATGGCCTCAACCAAGGTCGCCGCCTATCACTTCCGTTAACACGGCGCGGCGGTGCTCTGCCCAGACGTGGCAGATCTGCATCGTATGCTCCATCGTGTCCTACGGGCATTCATTCTCCTAGAGTTTTCGTTTAACCCAGTTTGTCATAATTATTATTTTAGATGCGACGCCGGATATTCTGGTGGCAGATGTGAAGTATACGCGTGTCACGGGTACTGTCTCAACAATGGCACCTGTTCCCTGAACGAGGAGAAGAAGCCATACTGTCAGTGTGGTGATACGTACGACGGATCAAGATGTGAAACTGTGCTGCAACAGTGGTGATAACTTCGGTATTCGATGATATAGAATCTATCAGTTGAACTTTACGCTTTATCTGCAAATATTTCTTTTTACGTCTTCTTTTCACAATAAGTTTTTATTTTTAAATGTAGATACAACGTTTAAAATTCAGCTGCGAGTGGGATTTGAACCCGCGTCTTCTGGATAAGTACTTCAGACATTAGGCTACCGGAACTCACACTCAGAAGCTGAACGTTTTATGGTAACGTGAGTTGCGGTAGCCTAATTGGTAATCTAAAAATCAATAATTCAGTAGTTCGGGTTTAGACTTCTTATCTTAATCTGTATCTTTATCTTAATTAAACTGCAAAATCCAATAAATAGTGTTTTTTTTAAAGTCTCCTACATCCCACCCCATAACATCGTGACTGCCGATGGCTTAATAGGGTAGTTTCCAGGGTCAAAATAATTACATTCTATTTAGTCCGTGTCCGATTATAAAAATATTGGACAAGTATTTTTTCTTTTTTCGATTAAACAAAAAAGAACAAAGATAATAGCCTATTTAAGTTACCTGTGACGTCACTCTGCGCGAAAAATGCCACGCATCGTGACGTCAGACGTAACTTTTATAGGCTATATCTTTGTCATTTTTGGTCTAATTTACAAATAAAAAAATACGTGCCCATAATTTTGAATAATCTAAAAGACGGACTATTTAATTTTTTCTAGGCAACTAGCCTATTGCCAAGAGCCTCGAAGAACACGTGAGGAGGTTCTCGCTTGGCAGCTGGATCAAGCGCCTGATTCAGAAGGCAGTACTTCTGAACACGGTGCATATTGAAGGAGGTTCCTCTCTCAGAATCCCTGACCCCCGGTAGCCTGGACACTGTTCCAGATTCTGGTGGACCGCTATTTTATAATTTTTAAATTATTTTTTTTGTTTTGTAAAAACATTTTAAAATACATTAATTTAAACTAGCTGACTCCGCGAACTTCGTAGCGCCACAGAATCAATACCACTACACTACTAATACTGCTACTACACTTAAACTAAACCATCTACTAAATAGTCCAAACAAAGCTTAAACATTTGGTTTGGATAGGTGAGCTCGTTCTTGAGTTATAAAATTACGACTGAAAGTGGCATTGATTTTTATATTATGTTATAAGTAGTGACCGACCGAAATTTCGGTTTCGGCCGGTTTCGGCTAAAATATCTAGTTTCGGCCTTAGTTTCGGTTTCGGCCAAAATATAGCCGAAACTTTCGGCCCCGCCGAAACTCAAGTGTTCCTGCGTTTTCGTGCGTCGTTCGGTAAAATGCGTAGCTAACACGTACTTGCTCGCCGGCGGGACCCCGGCTCAGTTTGCCACCGTCCGTTTATTCGTGAGACGAGGTTATGTTTTTGAGTTTACTGCCAAGAGTACCTAAGTCTTGTGTATTCATGTCATAATAAAAAAATATTTGTTACGTACGTTAATAATTAAAAACTTATCAATCGTCAAGGCGATTAGAATTAGGATTAGGCGGTATTCGAAACATAATTAAGTTAACGGTTTCTTTTTTGAAATAATGCAAATTTTTTTAGTCTAATGTCTCTGTTATTTCGTATTGCTAAATTAATATAGTGCGATTGTTGAGACTTCAAATCTAGTGAAACATTGGAAACAATGATTTTTTTATAATTTCGAATAGATTATGGACAGTAGAAGTTATCTATCTATCTATCCATAAGCTTGCCGTATTTCATTAATACCCAGAATTTGATCCTTACTATTAACAATATCAAATGGTGTATTAATACAGGTTGTGATTTTTTTTAAAAATTAGCGGGTTCGATTTTTGGCCACGATTATTGATTTTTCTAAAATCCAATGATACAGTTTTAGTTTTCGGAAAAATCGGTCTCGAGACTCTATTCAACGTTTTTCGATATTCCTCATAGTTAAAAATATAGCCGTCCACGCCCAGTTGAAAAATTCGCTCTGTGTATTTGACACTTTTTCTTGTGCCAATAAATGTAAAAAAAAAATCAAAAAAAAAATCAGAAAAAACCGAAATGTTAAAGTTTTAAAAAGTTTCGGTTTCGGCCGAAACTGAGAGCAAGGCCGAAGGTTCGGTTTCGGTTTCGGTTTCGGCTGAAAAATCAGTTTCGGTCGGACACTAGTTATAAGCCAAGTGATTTATGCGGGCAGTATTCATAATGCCCGGGCAGTATGAATATTGCCCAGCCATATCTGGCCAAGTGATATATGGTACTATTTTTATCTTTATTCATTCGAATAAAGATAAAAATAGTACCATATTTGCTAAATTCATTCATAATTCGCCGTTATTTAGGGAGCTATTCCGGATCAATTAAAAGTGATTTTACAGGGTGTAAATGAGCAATATTTTAAACTTTGGCATTACTAACGATACTAATCGTTTTACGGAACTCAAAAACATTATTAATGCAAGTAGGTATCTTCGCTTGATGTTTGTTTACTTTTCGTTCCGCGCGCGGTGTAATTCCCTTTAAAATGTTGATATTCTAACACTTTTGGGGTTTATGATTTATTTTTATTACTTTTAGTGTTTATTTGCAATAATAAGCCTTTGCAATGTAACACGAGTACTCATACTACATTTTTAAAGGTGTCCATAATTGCATTAATAATATTTTTGATTTGCGATTTATTCAGCATCGTGAGTAGAGCCTTAGATTTAAAAAAATATTGCCCATGATTTCGATTACATCCTGTATACTTTTGATCGCTAGTGTAGGTATCTTCAATAAAAAGTAAAATTGAATCTGTCTCAGTTCTCGTTCTCGTTCGCGTTCTCGTCTCAGATTTTTCAGTTGATTGAAATCTAGGAATAAAAACACACTTAAAAACTTGAAGGGTCTTGTTTAAAATGGCAGGTCGTATCACGACAGAGACAACCGACCAAGTGATCACTGACCATTACAATTATCAGTCCGTCCGTGCGAGAATCGAACCCGCGACAACCAGCGCAGCTGTAAATCGCTGAGCCACTGCGGCAACCGTGCCGTCTAATAGACAAACAGGCCACCATGATCGGGAACGGTCAATATTTATATATTGGCAAAAAAATAATAAAAAACAAAGCCACCGACTTCCGAAAGATAAGTTAATTTTAATTGTTTCACCGCTAATAAAACCTTTATTACAATTAAATGCTCATAAAATAAAAACCATAGAACCAAACTGAAAGAACATTTATGAGGTCATATAATATGCGTACTACATCGGACAAAAAAAGAATCGTCAATAAAAAAAGAAAACAAAAATAGACAATCGAATTGAGAACCTACCTACTCCATTTTTTAAAGTCGATTACCATAACATAACCAACCAATTGAGAAAAGGTGATGGAAGGCAGAGCGCGCAAAATCTATGCAAAATAAAAGTCATATAATTGAAGCGCTCAGTTTTCACTATTATCCTGTATTATATTGTGTCTTGTAATAAAATCCACCACATTAAAGCTCAGAGTTGCCACAAATTACATTTTATTTAAATTGCTAACCTTCTAAACTCCTCAACTAGAGAAGTATAGTAAATTACATATTTATATGTAAATTACTTCGCATATTACATGTCTTGTAGCACCTCCATACATGTGGGAAATTAGGTTATAAATATGTATCCTTTAGTTGTACAAAAATGTTAGCCTGAATCAATACAATATTAATTTGACTATTTATGAAGTATATTAACTACCAGTTCCAGTCTATAAATACGGGACTGTTTTAAATTTTTTTTCTGCTTTAATATGACTTTTTATTAGTGTCCGACCGAAACTGATTTTTCAGCCGAAACCGAAACCGAAACCGAACTTTCGGCCTAGCTCTCAGTTTCGGCCGAAACCGAAACCGAAACTTTTCAAAAGATTTAAATTTTCGATTATTTTCTAAAAAAAATCTGTTTGTTTTTTACATTTGTTAACACTTAAGAAAAAGTGTATAATTATACAGGAATTACAGGATGACCGAAACCTTTTGTAGAAAACGAAAACTGCATCATTGGATTTTAGAAAAATCAGTAGTGCTGGTCAAGAATCAAAACCGTAAATTTAAAAAAACACACATTATTACACCATTCGATAGTGTTGCTAATAAGGATCAAATTCTGGAAATAAATGTTATACGGCAAACTTATGGAACAAATAGGTTTCTAAGAAATTGCTATTTTTCTATGTTATTTAACTTCTACTGAGCCATAATCTATATTTTCTGCCTTAACGATTGATAAGTTCAAATATATTTTATTATTACACGAATTTAAAAGACTTACTCTTGGCAGTAAATTCTAAAACATAACCTCAACTCACGATTAAATGAACGGTGGCGAACAGCGCCGGGCCCCGCCGTCAAGCAAGCACGTGTTGGCTACGAATGTTACCGAACGACACACGAAAATGCACGAACACTTGAATTTCGTCAAGTTTCGGTTTCGGCAAAGTTTCGGCTATATTTTGGCCGAAACCGAAACTAGGGCCGAAACTAGATTTTTTGGCCGAAACCGGCCGAAACCGAAACCGAAATTTCGGTCAGTCACTACTTTTTATGCCCACTGATCAGGAATTTATTTGGGCATAACGTCGCCTTGGAGGCCAATGGAGCTAAGCCACAAATTTTGCGAAATGGAGTTAAGTGCATTAACGTACTCACAAAGAGACATACTTTATACTAGTAAAGACACCTAATAGATATTTTAACTGTAAGCAGGTTATTTTTAAATTTGCCAATAAATGTAAGAATATTTTTAATAGGAGTCAAAAAATGTATGCAGCTTAGATTCATTGTGATTACAAGTCATAGAAAATAATTTTTGAGAATTATTGAGTGGTCAACAGTTCTAAGAGCTCATGATTGTATTCTAGAACTAAAACTGTATTCTATAAAACTGTATTCTAGACTTTTCTGTCGATATTATTTGGGAACATGTAACTGGTAGAGAAAAAACGTGTATTTCCTGTTTATCAATCCGCACTCTTCATTCAATTTTGCCGAGTTCATGCGTGCAACATGCATTATTTTGGTTCGAGTTGAGGGAGAGTTTTGGGAGTGACGATGGTCGCTGATTTTTGTGAACTAAACGGCAATAGGATTTATCTAATTCTTCATCATCACTTCAATACATTCCTGTCCCTATGTATGCTTGCTTAGATCTTTAAAACTAAGCAATGAATTTTAATGCGGTTTTTAAAAAGATAGAGTGGTTCAAGAGGAAGGTTTTTATGCATAATTCATCCTATCCTACTAAAATTATAAATGCGAAAGTTAGTGAAGATGTATGTGTGTATGTTTGTTACTCTTTCACGCAAAAACCACTGAATAGATTTGGCTAAAAAAAAAATAATGCGGCGGAACACTATAACATTTATTTTATAGGAATTCGTCTTAGCAAGACTTGTCCGTTCAGCCTGATGAGCACTCCCTGTTGACATATAAAAGTTGAAGATCTGGAACACCTGTTGTGAAATTCCAAGCGCCCAGCGACACTATAGCACATAACCCAGTGCAGGGCGAGAGGGACTGTCAGACTCATGCCCGCATGCCCACATCTACGGTAGCCGGAGATCCGACATCCGTCGCCGTGGGAGTCCGCCACCGCGGCTAGGGTGGAAGGAGGACGCTGTCCTTTCCCTTACGCAGCCCGTCTTCTCCTTTGCGAGCATGACTGCTTCGCAGAAGGGAGCGACCGATTCACGTTCCGTCTTCCCCGCAGCATGGCCTCGACAAATGTCGGGCGCGAGAGGTCTCCGCCTACCACCGCCATTAGGACACGGCGGTGTTCTGCCCAAGTGGGGCAATCTTGCACCGTATACTCCACCGTGTCCTCCGGCGATCCTCGCAGTGGTGACACCCAGGCTTTACTTCCCTCTTATCAGACGCAAGTACCCCCGAAACTTTCGTGTTCGGTGAGAACCTGCGTCAAACGGTAGGTCAGGACGCCCGTGATACCTATCCAGCCACTCCTCAAAGAGGGGTCTAATCGCCGCGATTGTGGCGTGCCCGGACTTCGGTTGCGACAGTCGTTCCCCGCCGGAGCTCTTTCCTCGGATTCGCCCCCACGCGCCGCTCATAAACGCGCTGGAGGGGCAGTCACCTTCAGATCCCAGGGCAGCAATGCGGCAAGTAGGTTGGCCGATTCGCCGGCGATCGTGCGGTATCCTCGGATCATCCGGATAACCATATGACCCTTTGGCATGCGACTAACTTTAGTAGTCGCGTTCGGATGCTCAGGGCCCACACGAGGGCCCCGTAGAGGGATATCATAGACCGCACGACACCGGCGTATAGCCTCCGGCAGGATCCGTTTGGCCCGCTGAGATTGGGCAGGAGTCGTCTGAAGGCGGCTGCTGCCTGGTTCAGCTTTAAGGTCAATCTCAGGAAATCTCCCTGAAGTTCCACCGGCTGTCGAGAACGAGTCCCAGGTACTTCATCTTCCACACAACGCCGATACGAACCCCTCCCACCGTTATGTGGGAATCTGAACGTGGTGCGTTCGGACGGTCATGAAAATACAATGGCCTCTGTTTTGTGCAGCGCCACGTCGTGCCCCAACTGCCGGATCTTATCAACAACCGTCGCAACCGCTTGCGTCGCCAGGTCAGCCACCACCTGGTGCAACTCTCCCTTCGCCAGGACGAGCGTGTCGTCGTCGTAACATATTCGTTCGTCGCCGCCAAATGTTGTTTAGTCTGATGAGAAATTCCTGTTGATTTACAATAATGTAAGATCTGGAACTTCTTGAATCGTCTCGTGCATCCCATTGTTGTCCAGTCCCCGGGCTCTTAGAATTCGACATCAGACGTTTCAGATATTCAATTTTGACGACCTTATTGCTGCTGGCATAATCAACAAGACCCGCGTACGAAGTCGCGAGCAGAAGCTAATGAAAAATAAATGAAAAAGTAATTTTTTTGTAATTTTTTTCTTCGCTTACGCCTTTTTATCTAATTAGTTTATGATTATCATAAGACAAAAAAGTCAACGAGACAAGAGAGTTAAGCGACTTACACCCCGTACTACGAGTATAAGATTATTCATAAAATAGTAGCCAATGGGCCTAAACCACATAACTTAAAAACCATGATATTTTGGTAATTTATAATTATATCATTCAATAGCCACACGCTTTAATAGTCTAGGGTAAAAATTTCAATCCTCTACTACAATATGACACTGGTTTATTTCCAAATAACTGTTTTTACCTGCATCCTTTATTTTTTAAACGTCCATAACTCAGAAGTGTAGTTCTGTGGAATAGCTCTATTAGTCCGGTCAATTTAGACATTCGAGGTTACATAAAGTCCCAGCAAGCTGAATTTCTGTGAAGTTGTTCAAAACATAATTATAAACAATGTCTAAAAGTTCCCCATCATTCCCCTGTAAGGAAAAAAAAATATTCAAGGTCAAAGGTAAAAAAAATGAGTTTTTCGCGATTTTCAGCAAAACGGTAAGTTTTATCATACAAGTACCTCAGACAAAAATTGTAGATCATAAAATTATCTATAAAAATGTGTTAATACTTTTTTTCTTACGAGCCACCGTTTCAGAGATATAACGATTCAAAAAGTTATAAAAGTTGTTATCGTCATTATGCATCTAATGAGGTAGTGTACTTAGCGCGTTTTTTTTAACGTGGTTTCCCCAGTAGGCCTACTCCACGGGTCAGTTGTGATCCTGTTTATTGTAAAACTATTGCAAAATAACGGAAATTTTCAAGGATTGGGAAAGATAAAAGCGTGCCTGTCCCTGTGTTCAATTTACTTGCATCCAAAATGAAGATGAAGAAAAAGCAGGAGAAGAAGATCAAGAAGAAGAACAAGAATTTGAAACTTACGTGTGAGACGAATAAACTTCAACACTTTTTTTTTCATTTACATCGCTTTTATCTTTCCCAATCTTTGAAAATTTCCGTTATATTGCAATAGTTTTACAATAAACAGGATCACAACTGACCCGTGGAGTAGGCCTACTGGGGAAACCACGTTAAAAAAAACGCGCTAAGTACACTACCTCATTAGATGCATATGACGATAACAACTTTTATAACTTTTTGAATCGATATATCTCTGAAACGGTGGCTCGTAAGAAAAAAAGTATTAACACATTTTTATAGATAATTTTATGATCTACAATTTTTGTCTGAGGTACTTGTATGATAAAACTTACCGTTTTGCTGAAAATCGCGAAAAACTCATTTTTTTTACCTTTGACCTTGAATATTTTTTTTTCCTTACAGGGGAATGATGAGGAACTTCTAGACATTGTTTATAATTATGTTTTGAACAACTTCACAAAAAATCAGCTTGCTGGGACTTTATGTAATTTCACTCACATTTTTTTGTCTAAATTGACCGGACTATATTGGACTCCAAGGCGACGAAAACACGAATTTATGCTCAAATACATCCCTGATCACATACTGGGTATAAATGATTATGCCCAATAAGCCAAGCTTATGCCCATTCTGTTCATAAATGTTTTTGCCGCCAACCCATCTCTGCCCGTAATCATTTCTGTTCATCCGTGATCAAAGCGCTTGCAACAGTTCCGAAATATCGGAAACTCGAAGCAAATATTCCCTATTGACTTGTAATGATAGTGTAAATTCATTCGTTTCAATAGTTAGAGACCACAAAGCATCAAAGAAGGATTTTGCGGCATTGAAGGACGTACTAGACTTTGAGGAAGAGAACTAAATGATCCGACACACATGCCACCATCAGCGAGACATTTGGCACCATCGGGCATCATGCGACACAGGGGACGTGTAGGCACGATTACCACCAAAACATGCATTGGTGAGACAGTACAACATAATTATTATGTTTTAGAAATAATTGCCATCTGCATGTGGCATGGCAATAATAATTATCTCTAAAATACATAGGTACAAAGCTAGCATAAATTAACTAAGTTCACACAGTAGGCATCGTCGATAATACAGTGGTAAGTTCCTCTGAATTATCGACGAAGCTGTGAGTTGGGTTACATCTGGTGATGTAGATTATTGACGGATGTCGTCGACTTCTTGCTAGTTGCGGGTACTGTGAGTGTCTCTAACTTGCTGTCGACGGGTCCGACACGCGACTAGCTGCGACACGTACCTAACGCTATGTAGGTAAAGTAATCGAAAGTCCTGACCCCATAATAAACACGAGTCGACTCCGTTGACCTGCCACGCCATAATAAATTCAAAACTTTTGACGCGGCCTGCTCGACCCCCAATCTAAGAAGCCGCAACCACCCTAATTACTCCGATGGCGTCTGATATCTGGATATACCCATACTTTCAACATTTTAACGACTTCACAAAATTATATTAACTTAATTATATTTTTTCTTAGCAGCCATCTTGGCGCCCCAACCTAATTATGGAACGAAATATTGAATTGAAATGTCCGGCAGCCTCGCCACCAGAATGAATGGAATATGGAAGTAATCTCTGATTTTATTCCTGCAATATTTTTTTAAATACGGAATGACAAAATTGTCCCATTTTCCCGCACTTTATTTTATTTAAGCGACGGCGGAGATAAGTGGCTTAATATTTATTTCATTGGCGCTTTTTAAAAGATACTCTTTATACTTTTTGCTTTGAAATGTTAAACCTGGTTTACTAGTGTTTCGTAGATTTAATTAAATAAAAAGAATAAAGAAAAAGTAAATTATAGTCTGAAAACTCTTTTTACCCGACTGCGCGACGCAAAGGAGGGTAATGTGTTTATCAGTCTATGTATGTATGTATGTTTGTTTCTATGTGGCGCTCTAGAGACCAAATGCGTAGGCCGATTTTGATTATTTTTACGTCAATCGATTCGTCTTAATCTCGCGAGTGTCACTAAAGACATGACAGTAATCAAAATTCACCGCAGCGACAACCAGACGCCATATTGTCAAAATGAAAAAAAAAAATGTCGATGAACTATGTCATGTGGGGTATCGTTGAATAGGTATTTTAAAATCATCATTAGGTTCCCTTTATCATTTTTCATTTTAAATAATAGTTTAGGATATGTAACGATTTAAAGTTGTTTAGCAAAACAATAATTCTCTGAATACTAACAAAAAAGTATGAAATAAAAAAAATATTTAACGAAAAACAAAAAACCCGACTGCGTTAAAAAAACTAAAAAGAAAGAAACAAGTCCAGTAGTTAAGAATTCACTCATTCACACTCACAGTCGGGGCCCATTCAACTTATACCAATCAAATCATCCCAACGGGCCCCGACTGTGAGTGTGAATGAGTGAATTCTTAACTACTGGACTTGTTTCTTTCTTTTTAGTTTTTTTAACGCAGTCGGGTTTTTTGTTTTTCGTTAAATATTTTTTTTTGAGTAATAAAAGTAACAGTTGAGAACATGACTAATTCTTAAGTCTAAATTAAAGCGAGTTAATTGAATTTTCTGCCTTTTACGAGTAGGGATGGGGAACACAAGTGACAGGTAGTTTTTAATTATACTATATAAAGCTCGATTACCTTAGTATAATCTGAATTGTACTATAAGTCTAATTGCTCTAGGTATGCTAGAGTACATTGACATCATCTAACAACATCCACATAAAAAGGTATAATGGTTTAGTATTGTTCCAGAGATAAACAACAAACATAGTACGCGTAATGACAAAATGTGCATGGGCGTATCAAGATATTTTCCAGAGGAGGCCTAGGGCTTGTAGCCATGTAACAAACGATAAACGCAAACGCTGAATATAAAAAAGAACTCCATCCTATTAAAAACTGCCCTGGCTTGTCAACTAGCTTTCTAACTTTTTTTTTAGCGTGGCAATATCATCAAATTAGTTCTCCTGTCCCGTCCCCTCTCTCTGATGATGATGTATGCTCGATGTGCTGTTACAACGAAGGCTCAACTCTGTCAGCACTTGAAGTACTATACTACTATAATAATATAATTTATAATGTTGCAAAATGAAATGCTTTCACAACCCTATCTTTTATTTTATTTTTTTCATCATCATTTTTTTTTTGTAAAAATTCTGAGGCCTACCCGGCCTCTTCGCCCATGCCGGTCGTGCTACGGCACGCTACGGTTACGTCTGAGTAGTGCAGTAGCGTTTTGCTACTTATGATTGCGTTTTGTTTATCGTACCACACCTCTCTGCAGAATATTGTCACTTGTCAGAATATTATCTGTCAGATTGTCGGACTTTCAGTAACGAATGTCTAAGATCTACTTTGGAGGACAATTGGTCCCTAAACCAAAACTCTACTTGAACTTAGACAAGACAATCCCGACAGGAAAGCAAATAACGAAACTTTAGCTTAGTAAAACAAAAGGTTTAATGAATCAGTAACACAATTTGAAGAATTTAATTTAATGATAGATTAAACATTTACAAAGGCATTTGTATATTTTATTCTTTCTGTAAAGATTTGACCTCGACCTTCAGCCTTTTGAATGTCCCTATTTGGCCGTTTGACACCGTAATGGCTGCTTATGACCCAATATTGGATATAAGTCATGAACCGCTATATCCGGATCTGGAAGTCATTTTACTAAGGTTAAGAGTAGGTATTATTTCTGAAACTTCTGAAAGTGTTCAAATACCACCCACCGTGCTGCTCGACGAAAACATCGCGAGGAAACCGGCATGTTCTAGAACCAAAAATTCGAAGATATGTGATTTATCCACCAAACCTCACTGGGCCCGCGTGGTGGACCACTCCCTCTCTCAGAGAGAGAGAGGAGGCCTGTGTCCCGACAGTGGGAACATTTATAGGCTGATGATGATGTGCTGCTCGACGAGGCGGGCAAGCTCTTGGAAAGAGTCATTGCAGACGTGCCTGTGTCCAACAGTGCCCAACGAGGTGTTCGTCGGGCACCTGAGTCGGGTGAGCCCGAACCTTGCGGATGAGTTGATGGCTTCCGCAGGGGACGCTCGACGGTGGATGCCATCATGCGCGTGAGAGGCTCACGACGGGGGATGCAGTAGCCTGGGGCGTCTGGGCGGTTTCTTTGGACATCACCAATGCCTTCACCACACTGCCCTAGCGTGAGATTATATCAAATGACTTATTGACACTCACTCGATCTCAGAAAATAAGAATTCTAATCAGTGTTTTATACATAACGGCACAAATGATTTCAATAATAGAAGTCTATTAACTTCGGTCGCGGAACTAACGAAATACCGTAGCCCCGGAACGTAAGGGGTCTGACAGTGCCTGGTGGGAGAATCATTCGATAATTTTATAACAAGCGAAAAAAAAGTCTATGACTACATTTTTATAACAATTTTCTGCCATCTTATAATTGCTACACTCAAGAAGTGTCTTTGAAATCCGCACAAACAAAGTATAGCTTTTTCCCTTTAACAAGATATAATAAGAAAATGTCACACAAGAAAAGCGCTTTCCGCTACTGAGAAATATAACACAGCATGTTACGAGTTATCCAGGAAATAAACGTCTAGTACACAAAGAACTTCCTTTTATAATGCCACTCAAGCTGTAGCTTAGACTTACTCATGTTCTATCATAAAGATAACGACAGTTGTAAAAACTTTTGATTGTATTACACGCCAGATTGCAATCCAAATTCTGCAAGACAAGACAAAACGGCAATGCAGTTTGAAACTTAAAGTTGTGGCGAAAACTACGTTGAAAACGCGAGAATATTGGCCACATCTTTGTAAGTTGGGAAGTCAGTTTTTTTCTTTTTGAGCTTTAAACTTTATCTGCAAGTAGGTCGTGACTTTATTTAGTCGCTGAAAAAACGTCTTTTAAACATTTTGAACTACTATCTAAAACTAGTAGCTAGTGTATACACTATCTGTGTACCAAATGACATACAATGGTTATTGCCATAGTGTAAATTATTGCGGAAAGAACAAAATAAATATCCCTCTATCCAAACATACGTTCACATTTAAATATTGGTAGGATAGGTAGGAGCATGAACTTATAAGATAATTGAACATCTCGATCATCACCACTCTCTCTTCAGGCTGTCATATTTGCATTGGACTTACTAGATGGTTAAATATCTTCATCATCACCACTCTCTTCAGGCTGTCATATTTGCATTGGTGAAAAAACTCTTAAATATAAATACAAAAAAATGGACCCCTTTACTCTCCAGCTATAAATAACAGTTAAATTTAAAAGAAAACTGAAGTTCTAAGTCCTTCACGTAGTTCATTGTAGCGAAACGTGATATTGCAGCGTCAATACTTCGATCCTCGATGTAGCAACACATTTTTCATTTAAAAAGTAGACAAGAACATCTTCGAAGAGTCCCGGATAAAATATATTACTTATAACATATAGCAGTGCCCTAAGGGCATTTGTTCATATGTCACTTTGCGCATAAAATATCGGAGCGACGCAAATAAATTGAGTCCCAAACACCGCTAACTAAATATTTAAGCCCACAAATGAAAACGTGTAATACAAATGTAACGAGGGTGTCACCTCTTGTAACAAACGTCTTGAGACAAAAGTACCTATTCATTCATCGTAATCCATTAATTTTGGGTAATTTGGAGCAGATTGTTTAGGTCCCTTAAATTGTGGGCATTCATTGTCTTTGTCTTTAGACTGCGGTGTCCTCTAGACCCAGTCGTCTCATGCACCTTTGTAAGAGTACCTACATACAACGTGTAAATGTAGGTGCGCAAAACCTCTCGTAGGGTTACTCAGCCCATGTTACTGAACAGTTTTTGTTCTAAGACTTTTGGAAATGCCAAAAATGCCAAAGTCTTAGAACAAAAATTGTTCAGTAACATGGGCTGAGTTACCCCACGAGAGGTGTTACACGTTGTAGAATCTTTGAATGGTCCACAAAGTACTAAGTAATGACACCTCGCACCTGTATTTATAAGAATCGCAATTTTAAATTCCATTTCTGTTCGGTTATTTGCTATTTAAGCGCGGTAATTAGGCAATTTCGTAATCCGCTTTCCTTTAGTTTTCTTGCGGCAAATCTTATTAATTTTGTGGTTTATTTAGCGTTTTTGTTTGTTTTAACACTAAGCTATGAAGACAGTTTTAATGAATTCATAAGTTTTCTTTAGTTAACCGGGCTAGCTAATTGCCACGATTTAATTAATTCAGTGAATCTGTCTTCTAGTCTGTGTCTCGTCATATTATATAGTTTACGTATCCTTTTGCCCATCCTTCCCTAATTGCCTCTTGCCTCATCCCTCCCAGTGCCCTGAGGTCTGTTATATCCCTTTTTTGTCTAGATTGAATGTCTTAAGTACCCTCCACCCTACGTTCGTAGGTTCAACGAGGTTATTTAGAACACCGCGGTCAACAGTTCTTCGAGAAAAATGGCGTACGAACAAAAAGTAAGTAGCTGGTCTTGTTTACGATATTTTTTTAGGGTTCAGCTTATGACAGTAATATACTTTTTCACTTCAGTAGCTCAAACATGTTGGTTTTGCTGCCTGAAATCAGTGAGCAAAATGCGATTTTGCTCACTAGTGAGACAAAGTAGCTTTTTAATTTTTGTTTTAAAAAAAGCCGCGAATATCATATTCAGCCTTGAGTTAATCATACAATTCGAAACATTAACACTCTATCTCTTTCCCGCCAATAGAAAGAGAGAGAGACAAACACCAGCCCTTTCGAAGTTCCGATTTTGAATTTGGTCTCAAAGACAAACACGTTCGGAAATTTGTACTAACCAAAGAAATGCAAAAAGATAATAATGTCTTCGAATGTATTTTATTGAATTTTTAACTTATTGCTGTATTTAAATGAAAATAAGCATTTACTGTAAATATTTATTTCTAGTTTCAATTTATGTTAATAAATATTTTAAATAATAAAATGTTATGGGTGCTATTTCCGAAGTCCGAACACGCCTTAATTAAAAATTAAAGAGCGGGAAAAAAATTTCATGGCTGACGTAAAGAGTTGAATAAGTTAAAAAAAAAAAAAAATATGCGTAAAACTAGCGACGAGAACAGTACTTATTTTAACATAACCATTTAAAACAACAAATTATTAATGCAGAATTAAATTTCCTAACTCTAACTAAATATCTGAAACCATAACATGTCTTCAATGAATGGAGACTTAACAAAGGGCGCAAGCAGTTTTTCGGAGACGGTGTTGCTATCTTATTTTTTAGATTTATCACAGACGAGACGATTATCTACAATGCGGAGTATTTACTTATTGTTGAAAGCTACTTTTAAAAAAAAGTAATTTTAATCTACCTATTCCTATTTATTATTTTATCTCCTAAAGTGTTCTCGCTGCTGAAGTGAAAAGTTATGTGTGTTACACGAGAGCAAAGTTTTTTGCATCTCGTGCCTTTGAATCTCTCGCTACACTCAGGATTCAACTTTAGAATCACTCGCTACGCTCGTGATTCAATCCTTGAATCCTTCGCTTGCTCAAGATTCAAAATCAGCACTCGCAGCAAAAAACGACTTTGCTCTCTTGTTGCACAAATAACTATTAAATGCCCGTAACGTAGAGCTTTAGGAAATTTGAGATTACTGCGAATGTAAAGTAAGATGAGCTCGTTTAAAATGACTTCACGTTGATTTCTATTCTAAGAGGGTCGTAAAATACACAGGCGTTATTTTATTAAAAAGAGAATTCATTTTCTGAGCCATTTTCTCCGACACAATGATGAATTTGGGGACGAAATATAATAAGATAGGTACGTCGAAACCACGCTTAAGTATCCACGTGTGACTTTTTTATTCCTCGTTTTGTAGGAAGAGGGGACATGACAGAAATAAATCAGGGTGGATTCAGAGCTCTTTGTAGTATCGCGTAGCGTCCGTAACTGCGACACATTAATATCCGATGGTTTGTGAAGAATAAATATGTATGTACGAGCATTCATTTATCAGGAGCCATGTTGGGAATTAATAGGAACATGGAGCTACAGGCAGTCTGGCTTCGATAAAAGTGATACGGGCCATTAGTAATATTTATCACCAGGGCCCCCGTAAGGTCTATTGGCGCCTGTGTGCAAAAAAGGATTTTGGCGCCCCTTAAGGCATTTTGAATTATCTTTTTTTTTATGGTAGATCGGTCAGAGGCGTATTTTAAAATTCAGCGCCGTGGGGATGTGAAGCTTGCGCTTCGGAACTTAAACACAAAAAAAACCCATCAAATGCTACTCAAACTTCACACCCAGAGTTCCGTACCATCATAGAGAAGACATATTTCATTTTTTGTAGACCAATACAAGATTAACTAACATATGAAGCATTTGCTATTGCTATCAAAAGCAAGGTCATGAAAAGCGAACAACCTTAAATGTAGCGCGAGCGAAGCGAGCGCGAAATTTTTTAGCTTTTTGGAATAGGACAAGGCAATTCTTCCTAGAAGAACGCAGTGAGCTCTGAAAGTTTAACGTTTCCAGACTTCAAGTTTTAATCTAAAATTAGTCAGATCAGATATCTGAAGTCTTTAATAGGTACTTAAAAGTAATCCTAGTTAGGTTCTCAACTTTTCTTTTAAAAATATTTTTGTTTTTTTTTTTTTCTGGGCCCTTGGTTTTGGCGCCCCCTTAAGGATGGCGCCCGTGTGCATTGCACACATTGCACATATGGTAGCGGGGGCCCTGTTTATCACTATTGTTTCGCGCCATTTTCCCGCGCGCTCCATAACTGCCTATTATTGAGCCCGTTCCGTTTTGCCCGGGCACTGTTGGATAAGCCTGATACAATATGCAGTTTACTTTCTCTTAATCTAAATGCAATTAGCTTGGTCTCTGCACAGCACAGTGGAAATCCAGTTACGTTGAAAATGTTTTCAACAATATTTCGTTCCAGTCCGTGAAAATGCGATTATCAGGGTAAAATTAATACGACCAAATACAGGATAGAAAGAATAAATAGTAGTATAACGGATTGAAATACGGACAATTAAGTACCCCTATTTTCTAGTTTCATTGTCGAACGGTGAAATTTTCATATAAATCGATTCCTAAGTGACGTTCATTGTTGTAAATAACAGTAAATAAGCTTAAATGAGATTCAGTAAATCTCCAAAACAATGTTATTGGGGCATATAACAGTGGCTATACGGCTGTTGTATCCACAACGTTCTTTGAAAGGTTTTTCCTCCTTCGCGGCTTCGCTTCGAAAGTTGCGCGGGAAAATACACGCGGGATTTTTACCTTTGCCACTCGAAAATTAGCATAGAAAAATACAAAAGACAAAAGTGAGAAAGTTTCGGAAGTATGGTTGCCGAAAATAACAGTATTGTGTCTATGATAGTTATGCATCGACACAATCGGATTCCCACGCATTTTTAGCAAAAGGGTTTAAATGGATGCTTAGAATAAAATATGAGAAGTACCAGGCGTAATTAATTAGGCATGTTATTATTTATCAACAAACACTCATCCAAACCACACATCGGCTCATCTATTATCCTCTTCTCAACTGTTGATTTAGCAGCTCATCAAAACCTTGTTTACACACCGACAATTGTGTTCTAATATACTGTAATAACATATTAACGGATCAAAGGGGATCATTAATTAGCTAAGCACACTCTTTCATCACAGGCATTATATCCGAATATCTCTTTGTTTCAGTCATGCATATTTAATCCGATTTTTCATACCTAAATCAAAATTCCGCGCGGCTCAAACATTTGTTTCAAAATATGATGATGGGCAATCTATTTCTACCCTTATTCCCCACATGTCAGTTTGATTACACACGTCGAGCCCATCGAGGGGGGGCAGGTCAGTGGGGGGTGGGGGGTATCAGGTCGAGCAACAGGCGCCGGCTGATCAATGAGCATCCCCCGCACCCCGCGCCCCGCACCACCACCTGCGCCGCACTTGTTGCGCGCACGATTCAAATAAATGCAAGCCGACCCGAACTCAATTCCCACCCTTATTCCTTGCCCAATTAGTTCTATAATAGCCGCGCATATAACGTTGCATTGTTTCCTGAAGTGTGCTCAACATTTATTAGGTAATATCTGGCTGTATGTCTCCGAGGTGCGGGTGCGATCAGGCGCGTTAGTGCCGGTTCCCATAAACGTAGCGACGATAAAGATACGATGATGACCGTGCCATAATGCACCCTTTTGTTCGCTCCTGTACCTTTTACCGATATCTTTAGCACATAACTTTAACAAAGGTATAAGGTAGTTGTGTCATCAAGCGACAAGCTTCAAGGACGGTGTTCATTTTCCCATTGTTAAGAATAGATTGAGTGTCGCAGTTGATCTTGTAATTAGATATCCGTGTGGTCTAGAACTCTCGTCTGGCTAAGAATAGACACTACACTGTCGAGGTTGTCGTTAGAGACTAATAGTGGACTATAAAGGGGGATTTACACACGCTCGGCCACTTGTAGAGTGGCCGTGTTAAGGACGTCCTTTTAAAGATAAGACTAAGAGTAAAACAGTCAGTGGCTTCTATATAAGATAAAAACAGTGCATGTAGGTACTGCTTAGGTCAGTAGTTAAGCTAACTAATAATTAAAATGCCATAGGTACATGTTTTATCCATTTGTGTAATTACTGATAGGTTACTTAACTACTAAAACTACTGATCGATACCTAGTGATTTAATACAGAGTTCAATTTATACTGTAAACCTTAACATTTAAGGTGATAGTTAATACCTTACTCTTTGTAAGTATACATTTGAGACGTGAGAGCAACTCTTAAGTCTAACATATCAATTTCTAAACGAATTCAAATAAAGGTGCACCATTTAAGATAATTCCGTTTATTGGCACTAAAACTCAATTTAGTATAGAGTAAGGAGTAAACTAAAGGGTAGGAGTAATAAAGTTATAGAGTAATTCAATGAAATAATCAGTTAAAAGAAAAACTTTGGCATTAATTGTTATTAATGCCAAAGGGCCTCAGCTCAGCATAATGCCACGTGGCAACACAAAGTTTGCCATCTGACGCTGATATCCAGTCCCAGTAAGCACTATTCTATTTTCAATCAAAAACCATACCAAAAGCACTCTGGTCGACCAAATTCTTGCATGAAAATTAATCAACAGTTCGTAATACAAATAGCGGAAGCTAGTCAAAGGAATATTTTCCGATCCGCGTCGACTTTATAAAAGCGGGACAAAGGCGCCAAAAGGCTTTATACTAGGGCTTGCAGAACCGGTACTTTTGAAAGCCCGGTACCGAAGTTTCGGTACTGGGACATGGAACCGGGATTTCCCGGGAAATTCGGTACTTTCGGTACTCACGTACAAATGTTGATATTAACTACAAAAGTCGATATTAAAGACACGAGTGTGTGCACACTACATAAAATTATCTAAATCAGTTGAAAAATGAACTCATTACAAATGTAGGTGTAATGGAGTAGTTCATAAAACCTCGTATTATTCGTAAATCTAAATTGACAATAATCATCAGAACATAATCTCAAGGAACCGAATTTAAATGCTTTCTTAAGCTATTGCATAGCTTTTATCACGGGCTCTGATCGCGGCGCTGCGCGCCAACCTTATCAAGACATTTTCGACGAAAACCTAACGTAAATACCCGACACCACGCATCGTCTAACGACGTTTCAGTTCGGGAGACTTCGGTAATCATAAAAACAATTTACTTTATCTTATTAATACTAAACGGCTAGCTACAAAAGGAGTTTTCACAATGAAACCTACTTATAAAATTCTCCTGGAACAAAGAAGTTCTATATTACAGTAATTTTTTTAAATAAAATAGTTATTTGTAAGGCTGCAAAGTTGATTTGGCGCGAAAATTTCGCTACTAATTTAGCGTGGCGAACTTTTCAAAGGTACGAGATGCAGAAAAACTTTGCTTCCGAATGCGACACTCAATTTTTCACCTCACTAAGCGACGAAATGCAGTGGAGGCGGCTCTGCGTCTCGCCTGCCAGTGACGAAAATAATTGACTACAAGATATTTTGTCCGAATTTTGAACAAATCTTTGCGCTTTACCGCTCAAAATGGAGTTATTAAACTCCATTTTGCAAAACGCGCAAATGAATCTTTCCGAGCGAGTGAAGTGGAAAAAAAGGTAGCTTCTCGCAATCTCCGAGGGCCACATGTATTTTTTTATATTGATATAAAAATAACTTTTAATTAGAATAATTCAAATTTATCAGAACTATATTTAGCATTAGAAATAAGCCTATCTTTGTCACGTAATTGTTTTCTTCTTTTCTCTATAGAATAAGTGTTTAACATCACGTAATTGGTCACTTTTTTCCTTCTACATATCATTAAACAAACTGTAGCAAAACAAAACTAGTATAACGCTTTTTCGGAGATGAAAAAAATATAAAACTCAAGAAAAGAATGTAACAAACGCTATTTTATTTAAAATAAAGGTAGTATCATAAAATAATGTAAAAGCTTTTTAGAAATTAATAAACCAAAATGATTACAAAATACACAAAATCTGAGCATGATTAAAGTTATTCTCTTCAAAATGAAAGTAATGCAATAAATGAATCATAATCATCATCATAACTGACCCCTTACTTACATTGCTGATTCGTTTTTGTTTATGAAATTCTCATTATTTTCAAATAAAATGTTTTATATCAACAATATTGTAAACGAATAGTTTATTGGTTATGATTTGTAACTTCATATTGAAAAAAAAAGAAGGAAAATAATAAAGTACCGAAAGTATCGAAAGTACCGGGACTACAGGACGAAGAACCGGTACCGAAATGCTTTAAAAATTCCCGGGATTTCCCGGTATTTTCGGTACCGGGATTTCCCGGTTGCATGCCCTACTTTATACATAAGTACAAAAATATGAGTTAACAAATACTCCAATGTGAAGTCACGCGAACATAAAATCAGGATTGTTCAACATTTTCTTCCGCCATAGCTTCGGGATCAATTAAAAATGTATACGGAGCGAATGAAAAGTATTTCAAATGCTATTTGAATTTAGAATACGGGCTCAAGTTCTGGAAATGAAAATAGTTTAACGTTGGTATTAACAGGAACAGGTTGCCAGTTATAAAAATAGTTTGCGTAGGTTCATTACATTTCTTCTGGATTCTACATTTTTTTTTTTCTAAAGGCAACAAGTTTGAAAAAGGTCTAGTTTGATTCAAAGGTTTTTTCAAATGGTAATTGGATGACCCTGTTTTGGAACTCTCATCTTGAACTGTATGTTGGAATTCTCGTCACATCTCTTCTCGAATCAAAGACCTAATGATGTAAGAAGAGGGTCCAAGAGTGGTTTTGTAGTGTACCTGAGGGTTTGAGACTACATTGTACTGACTCGCTTGTTACACACCGCTTCTGTTTTATTTATTTATAGTGCCTTTGTGTTTCACGCCTCTGCATCGAGGACATCAACCACAACGCATTTTCCCGCGCATTTTCTTTTAATTTTTTTTTCATACGTAGATGCTAGCGATCTGCTAGTCGTGATCATAAAAAAAAGTATAATAATATCTTTATATATAAAAAATTAACCAACTAATAAAACAATTTCCTTATTTATTCATATTATTTAGCTTTGTTATTTTTTTCTTTTGTTACGTTAATTTAGTGACTGTATAAAAAGTTATAACATATTTAAATAGAAATGTCAAAATAGAACCAGTTTTTTTTTTAATTTGACAGTTGTCAGTTGAAAGCGATTTTCCCTAGGGCTGCAATGCATAACTTTCAACCCGCGCGTTCATCAAGCATGTAATGACCTACTTTCAGAGAATAAGTAATGAAAAGTAATTAAACCAGACTGGTACTCATTGAAAAGTTCGTGTTCTCGGGAAATTCGTATTACTGAAATATATCAAACGTTTTTCATGCATTTAACAGTGAATGCGCTCATTAATTTGTAAACGAGCGACCGTATTAAAATGATGGAATATAATTTATTCAGAGTGCTTACGATTTATTTTATTTTAAAGCAGTTTCTCGGTAAATTATTTCTCCGTAGATTAATTTCAGCTAAAGTTGCATTGTGATGAAAAATATGTTGCAAGTAGGATTTCCAAAAAGAGGATGTTGTCAATTCGTTTCAATTTATTATTATTCTGATAAAAGGATGATTGATTTTGTACATAAAGCTTTTCAGAGGGAATGTGGCAATTTATCATACTAGCTTTGTATTCGTAAAAATTTGAGATGTAGGATGATTTAGATACGTAGATTTTCATAGCAAGTGTGTGATTTCGTATGAATGAAAATAAAATCTATATTTTTATTTAAAGCATTATCTAGATGTAGTAAATCCTACTTGAAAGGTTTAGTAAAGTCTTACAATAAGATTAACTTGACATAATTATTTTAAAATAGTTATTGCAGATAGATTATATTTTTTTCTTGAAAAATCATTAATCAAACGAGTTTGGTGCCCTAGGGAGAGCTAAATAGACTTAAAAACTGCCTTATTCCTTCGATTTCCGAGTATTTCAGGGCCGGGATACCTTGTTTAAACAGTCCCGTAACCATCCGTAACTTGAGAAACAGACCCTTGAAATCCAGGGTTATTCTTCCTCTGGCGGCAACGACCAAACAGAAACAAAAAATTGCGGGATGACAGTAATTTTAAAATTGTTCCAAAGTCAAGGGCTTAAATTATAAAAATGTCCAGATTCCATGATCGAAACAAAACATAGCTAACTTTTTTAGTGAAGCCACTGTTTTATAAATGTGTGTAAGGGACGAGGGGGTAACTTTTCTTCCGTGTTTTGGCTTCAATTCTCAGTGGCCTACTAGAAACCTGTGCGGCTGTATTACAGCTTGTTCCGGCGAGTGAAAGTGACAGAGCTATACAAGTCGTCTAGCGCCATCTCGTTCACTCACTGGAACAAGCCTGGTTTTAAGACGTTGTAATACGGTCCTTCAACATTCTATAATCAGAACAGTGGCAAATAGAACAGAGGTTATCAGAACTAAAAATATTGCTCCAATCACTTTTGTCGACTCAAACAAGGCATGCTAACGCATCTTAGGTCCTAACTCCCAAGTCTAATTCCCCACAGTTCTCAAATTGGATCTTCCTGTTTGCAAATTGTCAATTATATCCGTGATTGGAATTCAGTGCTCGCTTGGCCGCGCACTGTAACATTGGCCACCCAGCGCTGAACACTGATTGATGGGCGGCCATGGCTGATATAACGTGGTTTGACATTCGTAATGAAGATTCGGTTTGCACCGAAATTGATTGACACTTCCGTTTTTTCTAGAAATTCACAAGTATAGTCATCACTTTAACGACGCGGTAGGCGCAGCCACTGATTTATCTAGAGTGATATTCTCTATAAACAGCCTTATGACAGCGCAGCCGTAGCGCTCCACGCTGGGTCTAAATTTTGTTGTTCACTTAGCCAGGGGTTCCCAAACTGTGCGTCGCGACGCCCTGGGGCGTCGTAGAGAGTACAGAGGGGCGCCGTGTGACGCGAGAGATTGATTTTGTGTGGAACCAAGATTCTATAAATGTATAAAATATCCACCAGAGAGAAGAGAATAGCCTCATTGATCTCTTTTGCAGCAACAAACCCAGATTCTCGTGCTTTGATTTCGTGGAGTTTGGAACCAGGTATTACTGTTTTATATTCACCTGGTATCAATTAGCTAGAGTGTCGTGAGAAAATTCTAATCCTGTATGTGCGCCCCGAGCTGAAAAAGTTTGGGAACCACTGCACTAAGCTAATAACAGCGACACTATCGCTCATCGCTCGCGCTGCGGCTGCATGATCTGACGATCTCAAAGCCTCGTCGTTGAAGAGCACATCGTAGAGTCCAGCAACGAGATGTCTTATAGAGAAATAGTACCTATAGCTGAGCATTCTATCGCGATTCAGTAACAAACATCCATTAAATTATGTACAGATTTAGCAAAAAAAAACTTTCATACTGGTCTGCAGTGGGCTACAGATTCATCCAAAAGTCGTGTCTTAGGTACGCCTGCTTTTCTTAAACACATTTTTTAACACACAACACAAACTTATTTAAAAAGATTTCGTAAAACAAAGTTAAGTAAGCGTTGTTACTCTTCTTAAAGAGTTCACCCTTAAAAGATAAACGTCAGATAAGCTCCCATAAGAAGCATGTACGAGCACATACCGAGCGGAGTCTTGAACGTATATCATATCGGCTTAGAAGATCACAACATTACGGGAAGGTTGGTACCCTTCGCACATAGCCAACCGTGTGCATATTGATTCATTCTGACAGTTTACCACGGATAAAATCGGGGTTATGATATTATGAAGGGTGCTTGTGATGTTCACTTGTTTTCAGATTAGCATATTTTTGTAAAATACACGTATGATACTGATATAGGTACGTTTTTTTCTTTTGAAAAAAACCTTCATTTGTCGAGTCAGACATACCCCTTTCCTCGGGCGGACTTCTTCTGCCTTATACCTCCCGAAAGAAAGTACTTCATAGGGATCGAACTTGCGACTAGTGTTTCACAGGCTAGTCCAATACCCACCAGACTATTTATCATTAACATCATCAGCCATTATTCGGCCATTGCTATACATGGTCCTTCCTTTAAAACTTGATATGATTTTTGCCTATTCTCATAATTGCTGTAATCCCTTATTAAGCTTTTACGACACGTAAAAGCGGGAGGGTTATGTAAAAGGGTAAAAATACACACATGTTTGAAAACCTTCTTCATTCTAAAATGGCGTCAATGGCAATATTCTTTTCATTTTTTAAAACTAACGTCTTTCATTAAAAAGGTAAAAGCCAGTTTTACTCGTATCTCGACTTTAAGCTGACAGCTAGCATACTTTCCGTTTAAAAGTTTTCAGGCTTCTTTAAAATTTCCTTTTCAATTTTATGTAAGTGAAAATGCATTTTACTATGCGAACAAGAGCGTTATAAAATAAATAAAAAACTTTACAAACCGTAGCTATGGTTTTAACACCGAGCTCTAGTAAAAGGTCAATTTATAAAAAGTAGGGCACGGCCTATAGAAAAATAATGTTGATTGGATATGAAAACAACTAAAAGCTATTATTTTAACGACTAATACTTATGTAATTATTTAGGTAAACCTACGGTATTCTGTTTTATGAGCTTGGACGCAGGCGACTGTTTTTTTTTAACGTGGTAAAATCTTCAATGATTGATATATGATGAGTCCTTTCACCCAGGGCTGGGCTCCCGGGACTGTCAGACTTGTACTGACTAAAATGCACGTTGTCTTTCAATAGCTATTTACATTCCGGAGTCACGGTTGCTGTTTAGTCGGACGTAGGCGACGTAGGACGTAGGCGACTTGGAATAACTAAGTTGTTATGGATACCCGCAGTCTTTGATCTTTTCCCTGGCGTTGTGACTCGTCATCATCAGACCACAACAGATTTCTTCTGGATGTAAGCCACCAGCCCTCACTAAGAAGCAGAAGAAGAATAGACAGATACTCTAACGCAGTCAGCATCATCATCAGCTGCTGAACATTATAGGCGTGGCGGTCTAAGGGGGAGGCCCTTATACAGCCACGCCGAACGACAATTCGCCACTTGCATCCATCGGCTGCCCGCGACCCTCACGATGTCGTCGGTCCACCTAGAGGGCCTGCCTACGCTGCGTTTTCCGGTCCGTGGTCGCCACTCGAGAACTTTTCTTACTCTAACGGTACTATTATATATTCTGTGCTCTAACGCAGTGGCGTAGGGTAAATATCCTTAAACATACGAACTAGAATTTTGTCATATTTTGTCATCCGCAGCACTGGTAATATAATTATGGCTCCAATCTTATGGCTTCACGTGCCACCTGCGGTGTGGTCTATGTCATTCAATTCGATTCTCCTCAATATTCTTATGTGAACTTTTCTCAACTCTCCAGCAATAAGCAGACACTTTACGTGGACGTGAGTGCTGCTGGTGCAATTGAAGTCACCTGGTGTTCACCTTTACGATGCATGACGTAGCCTTCGGCCTTCACTTTTCACTATAAGATATACTATGGGTGTAGTGAAGTATGGGCAAGGAACGACAGCTGCCTACCCTTAAGCCGGAAACACATTATTAACACCCGACGCCACCCGACGAAACGTGATGCGTGTTGGGTCAAATCAAATGTATTGTTTTCTATGATCAGAATCACACTATGAACACCCGACGCGACGACACGCGCTCACTGCAAATCGGGTGTTGTATAATGTGTTTCCGGCTTTAGAAGAGCGGTCGTTCGCTTGTCTGTAATTTTGACGAGCTTCATAGCTTATTGCGACTTCTGATTTTGATATGATTTTAATTACTACCTCCACATTCCTGTTCATGTTAAACTCATTGTTAGAAACAACGACCAAAACAATTTCATTCTAGGATTTCTTCGTCCTTAAAAAGTTAGCCAGGATTGACTCTTGAGCTGTACCGTATAACGTAGTACCTACGTAGTGCTATTAGGTTTTCTATGTATAACTGTAAAATATCTGCTCAAATGAAGTTATCGAGAAACACTTAGATAGAGCAACAATTGCAACAGTTTCCGCGGATGTAGATCCGTTTTCAACATTTCGACGACACGGTTTTTTTTTTTACGTGGCAAAATCATCAAATGAGTCCTCCCACCCCGGGCAGGGTGGGAGAGACTGTCAGACTCGTACTGACTAAAATCCACGGTATCCCTCGGCAGCCCCTCATGTGCCGGAGTCGCGGTATGCGTATGTCCCGCAACCCCGGCAGGACTGTGGCCCTCTATAGGGGGGCCCCGTCATTATGCTGACGCTCCTCTTGCCTGCCCGGCGGCGTATTTCCAAAGCCTATACTATTTCAGTCACGAGTCGGACTCTAATCGGTTAGCTTTTGTTTGTGCATATTTCTCAACAATACCTAATCTATCTCAGTAAAAAACTTGACTCAAATAGATTAGGTTTTGTTTTGATATTTTCAAAGAAAATGCACGGACAAAATCTATACCATTTTAGTCACGCACGAGCCAAACTCTAAAAAAAAAAGACCAGGTTTTGTTTATACATGTCGCAGTGAAATGAGGAAATCAGGGATTTCACGAAATCCAATTATCAAGAAAAGTATCTAGTGATAATTATGACAAAAAATACTAATATAAAGTCAGAGATCATGTAATTTCACTAAACTAAGTAAAATGTTAGAAAACGTCGACGGAGCACCGCTTCGCGGTGCTCCTACTTCTGGGTGGTTTAAAAAAAAATAACGAATCGGGGTGCCCACAGTCGAGTCGAGGTTAAATTTACCTCGGAATTTAACTTTTCTTAAATTTTATAGTACTACTTGATTATCGTAAATACGACTGTGGGCACCCCGATTCGTTATTTTTTTTTATACTCATATCGTTGTTATACTCATATAGCTAGTGAGCCTCTACTCGACAAGGTTTTGTTCGTATGTAATGTTTTAAAATAACTCGCCAAAAGTCTAGCTATTCGAGTGATATGAATTATATAGAACTAGGTTTTGTCCGTGCATTTTCATTGAAAATATCAATTCCAAAAGCTAATCTATTTGAGTCAAGTTTTGTACCTACTGAGATAGATTAGGTTTTGTTGAGAAATATGCACAAACAAAAGCTAATCGATTACAGTTTGACTCGTGACTGAAATGGTATAGGCTTTGGAAACAGGCTGCCCGGCGGCAGTGTTAGTGCACCCGGGCCCGCTGTTACTCCAACCACTGTGCCCTCTGCTAAACAGAGGGACACGTGGTGGAGCGGTGTGACGGGACATTGGCATACGGGCAAGGAAACCCCTTACGGGGAGTTCTTGCCCGTACCCCGGGGCGCACCGTCCCGAGAAACTGGGCTTCCCCCCGGACGTATCCGGAAAGGAACTTCCAGTCCTCGGGCACTCGTGGAGGTTTCCCGTCCTTAGCACCCCTTCGACGACACGATTGGCTGGTTTTTTTTTAAGCTTTGCCACTATAGGAATTAATCCTGAATCTTTGGTACATTACAAACATAGAAACTCATAAAATCACGCTGAAACCCGGAACAAATACTTGCAGATCTTACAAAATTCGTTCTGTGCGAGGCTCGAACTCGCTACACGCTGCGTTGCAGTCGATGCGCCACCAACGCAACCTTGCAGCAAAACAATCATAATACCTATTGGGATGATAAAATATCCTATCCTTCATCTAAGAGTTTGTAGATTCAGCTGAGTATTTCCATGTTTCATCTTAAACTAATCTATGAAACTAATGTGTTTTAGGAAATGGATTGCGCTCGAAATTGCATCTCAGGCGAGGAGTGTAACAGTCTAGCAAACGTCGTCGCTTGTAAAATCGTTACGTAGATATTTATGCTGGATTTAACCCGCTGCTAAGCTCTTATATCTCGTAGCGTAATGTTATACTGAAAAAAAAAATTATAGATATACATATAATAATAACTAGCAAACCCAGCGAACTCCGTTTCGCCACCAGTTTTTCCTGAATTTTCTTTGCTATAAACCTCACGGAGCCCGAGACCTTTCCAACGAATGCAAAAGCGTCGGGAAGGAAAAGCTGACTTATTTTTATATACCTAGTAAATAATTAATTATACAACAATCCCAGAACGCCATCTAGTCCCATGCTAAGCAGAGCTTGTGTTATGGGTACTAGACAACTGTTAAACATACTTATATATTTCTAAATATACATAAATATTTTAAGTACTTAGATACATTACACTCAATAAAAAGATTTTTTCAATTTGAACCAGTATTTCCTGAGATTTGCGCGTACACTCTTGAATTTTGTAATATTAATATACTTAGATTTATGATAAATTCACTATTCCATTTAAAATATACCAAAGGGATAATAATAGTAGCATCAACCAATAGTAACAATAGGAACATTTAATTGGCCTTTTAATCGTGATAAAATTATCAAATGAGTCCTCCCGAGTAAGGTGAAGCGGAAGGGACTGTCAGACTCGTACAGACTACAATTCGCAGTGTTCGTTTTATTGCTTTTTATGTTCCAGGGTCACGGACTCACGGCTTCATGATAAGGTGATAATGGTACTCTTGCGACCTCGGGAGGTGTTTGGCCCTCTTTGTGGGCCTCGCTAAATTGCTGACACATCTTTGAGGGATGCTATAACTGTGAAAAGCAAAACTGTTAAAAGTGCCCATTCGCACGAACGTCTTTTTCTGGGCGTTAAGAAAGCGCCGGAATTTTGACAAATTAATTCCCGTGCATCTGTTCAGAAGTCATCGCGTTTAAAACACGGAGTACCCATTTATTTCTTTGAAATCATTTCATTTTAAATGCTGGACGCGGGCGGTAAGTTAATTAAGATCAATTTACCTTTTTGTTAAAACTCAGCGTTATTTAACGGCCAAAAAAAAGCGCCAGTGCTTATAAATATGTTGCAAAATAGCGCTGCTTACCAAAAAAAAATACCTATTCAACAAAAGACAGATTTTATTGAGGATTTTATGTTGATATTATGCCTCGTACACACCGGGCCAACGAATAGGTCTTCGTCTGTCCTGTATGGCTTATTTATCGAATACCAACGATCGTTTTTTGTCGTTTGTAGGCGATCAAAGCAGCGAAGCGTCGCAGTAACAACGTCAATAAGTAACTAAACTACCTATTCGATCGAACTCAGTAAGGACGGTCAGCGAAGTTGTTCGTTAGCCAGCGTTTGTTGACCTGGTGTGAACGCGCCTAAATAGACATGTGAGGTGTGGGTAATAATGACTCGCATACCTACTGTCATAATGTTAATAACTGAAAAGTAGCCGTGAAAACTAACAAAACGAAAACCAAATCAAACCAAGGCTAATCTTAGCTGAGTATTACAGAAGCATTTATTGTATTAACAAAGAAAACTAAACATGTCATGACCTGATACTCAAATATTTATTTAAAAAAAAGTAATTCTTAAAAGGCATGTGTCCCATTTGCACAAAAAAGTGACAGCTTATCTCTAGCTAGTCTGTGGTGACAGCTGTACAGTAGTGTTGTCCACATTCTCTGTCGATTTGAATCAGAGAATGGGGATGGCAACTCAAAGCTAATCGTAGATGGCGCTGCGATAGTTGGTCCCCACGTCTACCTTGTACAAAAAAACAAACAAGATTATTTGTTATAAAAATTGAGTATAAATACAAAACAAATATGGAAAATTATTCGTCCATGCAAGTACTATATACTAAAAGAAGAATTAAGACGCCGCGGCGCATCTACAAGAGGAAAAAAGTGATTTAATTGAGTGGTTATACATTTGATTTTACCGTAATAAATCCACAATTACTTGTAGTTGAGGTTTCAATTTTTGAGTTTAGGTATGTTTTACCTGTCCTCTCCTTTATCAAGAATATAATGCTAGTTTTGACTTTCTATTTTGATAAAATATCATAATGTTTTAAGTCAGTAATTTTAACCTTTTTTTCTATTTAGATTCGAGAAATATCACAATATATTTAATTTCTTAACACCACAACTATTACAAAACTCGTTCCAGGTGATAGTTCTTCGATTTTCGAGCGATGCAATACTGGTACATAACCTCCAAAAGAAAAGTAGATATTATTTTGAAAAGTGTATTCCATCATTTTTACAGCTTATTACACAACATCTAGTCATTTTACATCAATAAATGGTTAATTTTCTGAAAATTCCTTTGATTTTACAGTTCTTTGGGGACCAAACTGTCATTTTCACTTTGACACTTGCCTTCCCCATTTGAATACGTTTTAGTAACACTAAATAAAATAAAACTGTTTGGTTTGTTAGAACATTTATTTTAATAAACGCTAATAGATAAAAAAAACAAAAGCGTAATAAAAAGACATCCAAGACTGCTATGTTCTTTTACCGAGTACCCAAGTCACTGAGTTAAAATATTTTTTGAGCCTATCGATTTTCCTTTAATCGCAACACTACTACGGGCTGACACAGAAAAAAATGTGAGTGCAGTGAATGTCAATTTTGTGCTATTTTTGTATTTATAATTCCATTTTGTGGTGTCGCAAAACAATTTATCACGAGCGATAAGACACAAAAACTTGATTATCGCTCATAGAGTTCCTCGTAACGTAGAACGCGTAAGTCGACCTTGTATTTTAAACCCTGTTACTTGCAGTTTGTCGCTGTTAAAAATCAGTCATGAAAAATATTATCGGAAAAAGTTGGCGTGACTCTGCTACGTTAATAGTGCTCACAAAGCGGAATAGCGAGTCGTTATCGCGCGTTGAAGCTCGTGGCGGTGTTAATTACGACATATTGTTGCAGACGCGGACGCGCAGTGCTTCGTTTGCCAACAGCGTGGTGTTTCCCGGCGGAGTCGCGGAGTCCGTGGACGGGAGCCCCCGCTGGCTGGAGCTCCTTAAATCCTTTGGCTACTCAAAACAAGATTTGGAAGCATTTCATCGCCCTGATAGTGTTATCACCCCTATTTTCCAAAATAATCCCATACAAAGGTAATATTTGTGGACCTTGACATCTCGCCTGACGTTTTCGTCAGTCACACACTAAATGATAACGACAGTAAACACTAATGCTCATACACTTGTACATCACTTTATATTTAACACAAAGTGAAGTGCTGTGGCAATCGTTTTTATGTGTTGTGTACATTAGCTAACTTGTATATTTATGTTTTGTACTGATAGTTAGTTACTGAGCTTGTCTTCATATTATAATTTATCTTAACTGGTACTTTCTAAATTAACTTGAATATTATAGCAGTAGTCTGTGTTTTCCTTATATTTTTTACATAAATTATGTGCTCCTAACAGTAACTGGTTATGCAAAATAAACATAAATGCCAGAACACTAATTAAGACTATATTTGGTATGTTAATGGTTGGCCACAGTTTGATAATTTTTCTATAAATTTTTTTGAGTTATCTTATTAAAACAGTTGGTTTGTAATGAGCTTGCTACTTCAACTCAATGTTTAGACAGTCTACTTGAATAATAAGCTAGCGGATCATTCCTGTACTTCTCAATAAGATTTTGTTTGGCTAACTTGTCATCTTAGAGGTTTTTGAGCTAGCCCAAACCACAAACAGAACAAAACCACAACTGAATCAAGACATTTGATTCCTAATTGAGCCAACAGCGATGTTGTCAATACAATCATATAACAAATCTTGCATGTACTCACTAAATACATTGGCCTCTAAGAATGCCTCGTAATATGTTCAATTACATCTCCAATATACAAATGTTGGTGAAACTTTGGTATTCATTGATAGATTACATCTACTTAGATAAGATATTTGATTACAAAACTAGAGATGTGTTTGATTCCATGGCCAACATTGGCCATTGTGTATGTATTTTTCCAATTGCACTCATGAATAATATTTGTGATTATAGACATTTACAACTAAGAATAACAGCGATCAGAGAGACTTTTGAGGAGTTGGGCCTGTTGATCTGCAGTAGGAAGACGAAAGAGCAGAAGACAGGGCTATGGGCAGACACCATAGAGGATATTGATGTGAAGCACTGGCAAAGTCGGGTGAGTAAATTATTATCTTTGTATTATATTGCAATTGTGTCAATATTTAATTGTTCATGTTTCAATAAGAAGCAAGGCAAGAAGTCAAATGGAATTTGCATAATACACTACTGAATTAATTATTCATGAAATTAAGATCATAGTAAATTCAAGTATTCTCAATTTTTTTCTTTCTTTAATTTCACATTGGATTACCAGTCAGTTAGCATAATTACAGAATGTTGTAGTTATACTTCATTAATGAAATAGTGCTAATTGTGCTAAATCTGTTAGGACCAGTTTCACCAGCACTGGATTTCGATTTATCTAATTTGTAAGATAAATAAAATTTCATTTGATAGGTTCAACTAGATAAAAAGTACCTATCATGAAACGACCTGTACTTCTGTAGAAACAAGTCATTGCAAAAATAACTTCTGGAAAATTATTGATGAATAAGGCAATTTATGCAAACGAAGTCTTTTAGAATGATTCATTTTGGCACCAACATGGACAGTATAATTAATTAGTGGAATTGTATGATTTTCTGACTTCTTGTAAAGTAATTAGTTTGTTGCAACATCACTTAGAATAGATATGTAGACTCTAGTGCATTAATGCTATATGTAAATTTTCAGATAAGCAAGAACCCCGAGGAGTGGTACACCTTTTGCAAGGAGCATCAGTGTTACCCTGATATCTGGTCCCTGTACTATTGGAGCAACTGGCTGACTCCCATTCACCTTCCAAAGAGGTTCGACACCGCTTTCTTTATAGCTGCCTTGGAAAATAAGCCGAAGACTATCGGAAGCAGCTCTGAAGTAGTTAATGTTGAGGTAAATGTTTGTAATTTTTTTTTAATACTTACAAAAGAGATTTAATTAAAGGAAATCTCAATTATGTATTTTTAAATTTTTTTTTTTTTTTTTTTATTATTATTTCCTGCACAGCACAGCAATCTGTTTCCCACATTTAGCTGCTAGTTTTGCTGACCAAAGTCTGGGTATGTTATTTGGCTATGAGGAGAGTCCATTAACCTCACTCACTACATGGGGAATCGGTTTTGGAGGGTTGGAACACTGTTCCTCCTCAGTCTTGAGTGTATAACGCTGCCTGTGCCTTTAAGGTTTGTTGCTAGGGCATTGACATGTTTTGATAATTTGTTCTGGTATTTGAGACTTCTTTTGAATATTTCGTGCTTCACAGTTGTTAGATTCAGATCTTGTAGTATGTATTTGTTACTGATGCATTTTGGGATATTGAACATGAGTCTCATGGTTTTGGTCTGGAATCTTTCCAAGATTTCAATGTTGCTGTTTGATGCTGTGCCCCAGAGTTCTATTCCATATGTCCATACCGGTTTCAGTATTGTCTTGTAGATTGCCATTTTGCTTTCATTAGACAGCTGTGATTTTCTCCCAATAAGCCAGTACAAACTTCTCAACTTTGTGTCGAGTTGTTTCCTCTTATTCCAGATGTGGTTTTGCCAAGTTAATCTCCTGTCTAGGTGCATTCCTAGGTATTTAGCGGTGTCTGACTGCGGAATTAGGTTGCCATTGAGTGAGACTGGTGGGCAATTGCCTTTCCTGAGCGAAAATGTGACGTGTACGGATTTACTGTTGTTGGCCATTATTCTCCACATACCAAGCCACGATTCAATTTCTGTGAGGTGGGCTTGAAGTGTTGCAGATGCGTTCGATGCATTAGAATTTGTCGACATTATAGCAGTGTCGTCTGCATATGTGGCTATCACTGTAGCACCTTGTTTAGGAATGTCAGCAGTGAAGATCAGATATAGCACTGGTCCTAAGATGCTGCCTTGCGGGACACCTGAGCGGATTTCATAGAGTTCCGAGGTTTCCCCGTTGAGTTTGACTTCAAAACATCGTCTGTCCAAATAACTCTTTAATATGGAGTAGAATGAATGTGGTAGGTGTTTTTTTATTTTGAATAAGAGACCTGCGTGCCAGACTTTATCAAAAGCCTGACTTATGTCTAAGAAGACAGCTGAGCAGTACTCTTTATTTTCCAATGCTTGGCTTATGGTGTTTGACAGTCTATGCACTTGCTCTATGGTGCCATGCTTTTGTCTGAAGCCGAATTGGTGGTCAGGAAGAATGTCATTAAGTTGGTACTGCATTCTGTTGAGTATTATTTTCTCAAAGAGTTTTCCGATTAGAGGCAATAGACTTATAGGTCTGTAGGATGAGGGCTCTTCTGGAGTTTTGCCTGGTTTCAAAATCATTACAACTTGTGCGATCTTCCACTGGCATGGGTAGTAGTTGAGTCTTAGACAGGCATTGAAGAGTGTTACCAAGTACATTATTCCTTTTTTTGGTAAGTTCATGAGAAGAGTTGAGTCTATTTGGTCGTAACCAGGTGCTTTTTTAGGTGGGAGTAATCTAATTTCTCTATTTATTTCACGGGGGCTGACAGCCTTCAGTGGAAGACATAGCTGATTTGGTGATTCTATGAAATCCATTAATTCTTTATCGTGTTCTGGATTAGAGCAGGCAAAGGTGAGAAGACACCTTGGAGATGTTCAGCGAAAGCGGTACACTTCTCATAATCTGATCTGGCCCAGCTACGGTCTTGTTTTCTTACTGGTGGGATATGATCTTTTGGGCGCTTGAGATTCCTAGTTGCGCGCCAGAGTGAGTAGTTGGTATCCTTGTGGGGAGTAAGCTGAGCCAAATAATTTTGGAAGCAGATATTTTCATATTCCTTAATCATTTCCTTTAGCTCAACTGTTGCCCTGTTGAGATTGGTTCTGTCAGAGGGATATCTGGTCCTTTGCCACTCTTTTCTAAATCTGCGTCTTTCCCGGACTTTTTCGATGATGTTTTTTGGGTACTCCTTTAGTTTGATCTTGGGTTTTTTATTTGTAGTTGTTGATTCGTTGGCTGCAAGATGTATAGTGGAATTCATCTTTTCAATGGCTTTCTCTATATCATCTTCTGTTTTTAATTTTATATTAAGGTCAATGTTTGAAGAAATAATTTCCTTGAATGTTTCCCAATTGGTGTTATTGTTATATAGTCTAGTGGGCAAGTCAGCATGGATTGCTTGTTTAGTCAAATTTAGAATAACTGGGGAGTGATCTGACGATAGGTCGTCGCATTTCTCTATTTTTGAATGGTTCCGGCTAATGTTCTTCGTGATATAGAAATCTAACAAATCAGGTATCTTGTTTTGATCCGTTGGCCAATATGTGGGTTCTCCGTGAGATATGCAGTCAAGGTTGAGATCTAACGTGGTTTTGTAAAGTTGCCTTCCTTTTGGGTTGATCAGTCTTGATCCCCAATGAGTGTGCTTGGAGTTCCAGTCGCCTCCACAGATAAACGTAGGACCAAGTACTCTAAAGAATTGTTTAAACTCGTCAGTACTAACTGAGTGTCTTGGCGGACAATATATTGCAGACAAAGTTGTCTCAGAGCTTTTATGATGAATTTTAATGGAGGTTGCTTGAATTTTGTCCGTTTTGTAGGGGTTTAGAGCGTAATGCTTGATGTTCTTTTTAAGTATTACTGCTGTGCCGCCATGAGATCTACCAGAAGGATGGTCAGTCCGATAGATTGTATAGTTTTGAAATTGTATATGAGATCTCTGAGTTAGTCTCGTCTCGGATATCAATGCTACATCGATTTTCTCGGTTGTCATAAAGAGTTCAAGCTCCTGACGTCTGTCAGTTAATCCATTGGCGTTCCAGATCACTATGCGGATGTTTAAGGTCTCTGTGGTACTAGTCCTGTGATTAATTGGATCATTCGATCCATCATGCTGTCCATCATGTTTGTCATGATTGCCTGGAATCTATTGAACATAACGTCCAATATGTTCGTGATGTTTTGTCCTTGATCCATGGTGAGGTCGTGTGGTTGATTGCCTGCTTGCGATTTGGAATGTTGGCCGGTAGAGTCTTTAGTTTTGCCTTTTAAAGCTAATGAGTAACTTTTGTATTCCTGTTTTGGTTTCTGGTCTTCTGCGCTTTTTTGTTGGTCGGAGTTCATTGTGCTTGAAGGTCTGGTCCTGTTTATTTCTGGTTTTGGTTTAATATTCAGAATCCTTTCCTTGTATTCTTTGTATTTTAGACACCCCCTGTAGCTGGCCGGATGTTTTCCTTGGCAGTTTGCGCATAAGGCGTCAGTCTCAGGGGGTTTAGTGCACGCGGCCGTTGAATGATCATTCCCGCATTTAACACATCTAAAGGGGCGGAAGCACTGGTTTTTAGAGTGTCCGAATCTTTGGCATCTCTTGCATTGGAGGACCTCTCTTTTTTTATATGGTGCTTCGACACTGATCTTCATGTGGCTGATCTGTTTGATGTTGAATACATCTTTATTATTAGGCCGCTGTTCTAGATCTACAAAGTAGAGAGGGAGTTTTTCCTTTGTTACTCGATGTAGGACATTAACAATTTGTCTTACTTCGTGTCCCATGGCTTGGAGCTCTGACTTAATTAAGGAGACATCCTCAGATGCATGCAGTCCTCTAATGACAACACGGTAGGCCCTCTCACTCTTTAGCTTGTAGGTGTAGTGGTTTATTTCATTTTCAATTAGAGTGTCTCTAACTACTTTGTAGGTTTCAATGTCATTGGGCATCAACTTGATGATGTGCCCTGATCTGAGCGTGGTAAGTGTGTATTTGTCCATGCTTACTACTTTATTCAGAACATCCCTGAGAGGTGTTATGTTAATTATGCCCGTTACGAAGATTGGCTCTGGTTTAGGGACATATTCCTTGTTCTTGTCATCAGTTTTAAGATCATCGGTGCTGAGGATATCAAATTTGTTGTGTGTCGGGATAGAGAAGTTGGTATGTTTGGTTACTGAGAGTTTATTTGACATCTCGCGAGGACTCAATAGTCTTTTTCTTTTCCCATAAGGAACATGGTCTTGCTGCCAATTCTGGTTCCCACTTTCAACCGTTTCTTTTCCTGGAGATTTTCTTTGGCAGGGTATAGTATTTGTTTGTATATCGGGGTTTGATTCTGGTCTTTGCAGTGACTTACTGCTGCTAGTGCAGCCACTAAAAGATGAAGATCTTGGTCTTGTTTCGAATAGTCCTTTGTGAAAGACTTGTTGAGTTAAGTTGGTTTTTGTGCTTGATTTTGATTCATATTCATATAGTTCCCACGAGTTTGGACGATTTTTGTGGTCGCTCACAGGGTGACGCCTTTCCTGTGAGAAGGCTATATACAATGGTGTTCGCCAGGTTCACCAAGGTTGGCGCTTGCGACTGACACCCTCAGCCATGCATCCTCTCGGCGCGTTCTCCACCTTAGGATTAGGGTGAATTTTTTATGAGGCTTTCTACCTCTCGACACGGGCGGTTAAGCCAATGTCCCCGATTCTGTAATTGATTCCACAGAGTAGCGGGTTGAGGAGATCATTTCCTATCTCCTACTAAATTGATCTTTACGAGTTATTTACCGCCGCTCGAGACTCGGCGTTGACCTTTTACAGCTGGTTTGGTCTGCTCTCAGCCAACCCTCCTTCTTTCTCATACGGGCTTGGGACCGTCAATGGCGAAGTTGTATTTTTAAATGATGTTAGAATTGTCCTTGCTGAGCAATATCACTTTACTCAATAGTAATTTACAAACATACTGATTTCAGTATTGTCTCCTCATGAAATAAACTCAATTTTAATAAATCATTCTCATTTCTATACAGGCAATTTAACAATTGAGAATCATTAACTTGTAAAAATATCTCGGTGGCTGTTGTTGGCCCAAGTTTTCATAGTCAATTAATTGTTTTCTTTTTACAGTGGTCGAATCCTTCTGAAGTATTAAATAGTACAAAGAAACTTCAACCACCACAAGTGTACGAACTCAATCGACTGTCTCATGTGAAGGACATTGAGGAGCTTGTCAAATTCGCCCGAGACAGGAGTAGTCATGGTATTGACTTAACATACCCAGTCTCAGTCAAAGTAAAAAATGGCACCTTGGCTCTGCTACCAGGTACAAATTTAGAGCTTCTTTCTTCCTTTATTTTTTACTGTTTAATAATTTGTACTAATAAATTTATTTTGTTCTCAGGTGATGAATTGTACCCTTCAAGTGTAGACTACAATGACAATACAGTAAAATATATAGACCAAACTATATTAGAATTAAGAGAAAGTTCTAAAATAATTCATAGAGTTGAATCAGGAAAGGAGAAAAAGCAATTAGTAGTTCATAATTACAAACCTAAACATCACATCAACATGGAAGACAAGATCTACCCAGGTTTTTCTGCATTATAAATTTGTAGTTCAGTTCATGCCTTAAAGTTTGGCCTTATTAGCAGTACAAATAAGAACAAATAGTAACTGTAGAGGTTTTTCCGGTGTATATAGTTACATAGGGTGTTAGTAAATATGGCGGGTTCCGGGCACACGTGGCCCAACAGCCAGGATGACTACGAGCTGCTGGATGTGATCGGCTGCGGGGCCACGGCCGTGGTGCACGCCGCCTTCTGTCGGCCGCGCGGGGAGAAGTGCGCCATCAAGCGCATCAACCTCGAGAAGTGGAACACTTCCATGGATGAGCTGCTCAAAGAGATCCAAGCCATGTCCAGCTGTAACCACGAGAACGTGGTCACCTACTACACCAGCTTTGTAGTCAAAGAGGAGCTGTGGCTCGTTCTCCGCCTGCTCGAAGGCGGCAGCTTACTCGACATCATCAAACATAAAATGAGGATATCCAACTGTAAACATGGCGTGTTCGACGAGGCGACGATCGCCACCGTGTTGAAAGAAGTACTCAAAGGCCTCGAGTATTTTCACCAGAATGGTCAGATACATAGAGATATTAAGGCCGGTAATATCCTACTCGGAGATGACGGAATCGTTCAGATCGCTGACTTCGGCGTGTCGGCCTGGCTGGCCACCGGACGCGACATCTCACGGCAGAAAGTGCGGCACACGTTCGTAGGCACCCCGTGTTGGATGGCGCCAGAAGTGATGGAACAAAACCACGGATACGATTTCAAAGCCGACATTTGGTCTTTTGGAATTACGGCTATCGAGATGGCTACTGGCACTGCGCCATACCACAAGTATCCTCCAATGAAGGTGCTCATGCTCACGTTACAGAACGACCCGCCGACCCTCGACACCGGCGCCGAGGAGAAGGATCAGTACAAGGCGTACGGCAAGACATTCAGGAAAATGATATTCGAATGTCTGCAGAAGGACCCGGCGAAACGGCCCACGGCCACGGAGTTGCTAAAGCACTCGTTCTTTAAGAAGGCGCGCGATCGCAAGTACCTGGTGTCGACGTTGGTCACCATCGGCCCCAGCATGGAGACGCGCGTACACAAGGCGTCCCGGCGCCAGCCCGGCGCGTCCGGCCGCCTGCACCGCATGGAGACAGGCGAGTGGGTGTGGGAGAGCGAGGAGGAGGACGACGACGACGACGAGGACGACGCCGCGCGCGACCGCCCCATGAACACGCTGGAGCGCGCCGACAGCTCCGACAGCGACAGCGACGAGCGCGGCGGCGCCGCGTTCACCATCGGCTCGCTGGGCGCGGGCGCGGAGGCGCCGCAGATCAACCTCGTGCTGCGCATGCGCAACGCGCGCAACGAGCTCAACGACATCCGCTTCGAGTTCGCGCCCGGCAAGGACTCGGCCGACGGCATCGCCACGGAGCTGGTGGGCGCGGGGCTGCTGGACGCGCGCGACGCGGACGTGACGGCGCGCCAGCTGCAGCGCCTGGTGGACGAGTTCCTGTTCCCGGGCCAGGCTCCTCCTCCTCGCTCGCTGACCTTCCGCCTGCGCTCGGCGCCGCCGGAGCCCGAGGACGAGCAGAGCCTGCTGGGCTTCGCGCAGATCTCCATCGTGGACTGACCGGCCGGCGACTAGTTATGTATGCTTAGGTACCTCCTACGTATTTTATGGGTGGATATGGAATTATATTAGTTGTATACCGTTTATGCGGTGGTGATTTTTGTGGACGGATGACGCGGGCGGCGACCGTCGGTCTGTGTACCCGCCTGCCCTGCGTGCGCGCATCCTGTCGTCTGTATACGAAAACTATCGCCGCGTAGCTCAAATGAATGTATATTTTACATTATGATTATAAGGGTGAATCTGAATTTATAAGAGTATTTTTTGTGATCGTACCGTGTCAATTTTGCTGCTTTCCAACACTGTAATCGATTAGGAGCCACATTCGCAAATTTCGCAACGCTATGGATATGACGTTGAATGACAATAGTTTGCGCAGGCGTACGGAACCCATCCAACATGTAAGATAGCACTTTCTAGCGTATTATACTTGTTTGTAATAAATGCTACCTATATTTGTAATTCTTATTACTTTTTAACAACTTCCAAGTGCCATATTTTTAAAATATGAATGGATAAAAATGTATACTGTAAGTTTGACAGTGATAAAATTGCATATAATAATAATCATTACAGTGTTAATTTTAAATAGCAGGTCTATATAGCACCATAGAATGTTCTTTTTACATTGTTATTTGTTTGTTGCTTATTTTGGAAGTATTTTAATAATAAAAGATGAAATCGATTTCGGCAGGATGTTTTATTAAAACCTCTATGATTTTTCAAAAATGTTTAACTAAAAGCTATGTTTTTTCTTAGACTACAGTTTACATTATTTATAACAAGTTCACGAAGGTGGTAGAGCACTGGCTGCTCTCTGTAACCAGTGTTTCCACAGACTGCACAGTGAGTGAAACAAAATACGTATCTGTAAAACTCAGTTTGGCATCTAAACATTGTCGAAATAAACCATCTATAACATTCCAAACATTACCAACTTTCATTCCTGTTCATAACATTATAAAGAGATTCTTAATTCTAAGCGTATTAAGAGTTGAAAAAGCAATAACGGTATAAAAATAAGTTTTTAGGTACATAGAAACTTAACTCCATAGCATGTTGGTCCACAAAGAAAAATTAAAAGTTCTATTTTACTGGCTACAAGTAGACTACCACAACGAAGGTTTACTGTCTTTTTTACAAGTTATTCTAGTTAAATGCGATGCAGTCCATATTTGTTTACTTTTATACAGTTTACTTAGTCACTTTAATTGACAATTTCAATAAATTATGATCAAGCAACGTGATGTGTAGGTAAGCAGAGCTGATACTTCACTATGAAATAGCTACAGAGTATTTGCTTTATGATTTTATTCAATTCACGGTACCTACTTGTGCGGGCCACAACAATCGTTGAATATTATTTAAAATTACAAATAGTTTAAATCACATAGCCTCTTTGATTTGAAAACATATTACCTAATTTTTTAGACAAGCAACCCTTGTACTTTTTTTTCGGAAACGGCTGTAACGATTTGGACGAAATTTTATATTTTGATTAGTTAAAAACACAAGTCGTTTGCTAGTTTAGTATTTGCTATGATCGAAATGTTCGAAATTACTGCAAACATGGACCTAGCAGTTTCTGTTAAATGTTTTTATATGCCACTTCTCAGTTTTTTAAGTACTTAGTATACATATTTCGTGTAAAAAATATTCAAATCGCCATGATTTACAATTGTCATGTACCTTACAACTAGTGCTAATATATTAATGTTTGAGAATCATTTACATACATAGTGACTAGGCAAAATGAAGCGTCTACTTAGTACTTAGGTCTAACACACTCACTCTAGTAAGGCATTAACAACATTGAATTGTGTCGTAATAAATAAATAATTTAATCAATGTGTTCATAATAAAAATATTTTAAATAACACTTACACAACATATTATTTCATAAACTTATACATAATTGTGCGAAAACTATAGAACCAGCTGTTTATGACTAGGTTTAAAATATAAAGTTATGGCACATCTAAAAAATAAAATTATTAGATACTTTGTGCGCGAATACTTAAACATTAATTAAATAGGTACTATAAAAATAATTATTTAAAACACTACAAACAATACTTTTGGAAGACTAAATTATTAAGTGGAATGTTACGTGGAAATTGTTGTATAAAATTATTGAGATTCATAATATCGCAGTTTGTAAGCAGAACATTAATTTATATTAACAGATCTAATATTTTGTAATTGTGGACGTCTTCTGTCCGTGTAATATTCTTCAGGCCGATCTAAGCAGTAGGCCCGTGTAAGAAAAATAATTAGGAACGTAGAAACCCCACAAATCCTTGTGCCGTGCGAGAAAAGTAGAGATAGCTTACAAATTAATTGTACTATAAGAAAGCGTATAGCGGTGACTTACATCTAAGTACGCGAAGAATTTGTACAAATAAGACTCGTCGAAATGTCCTCGTCGGACATGACATAAACACAGGTCACAGTAGTAGGAAAGAACAAGAGCTTCAGAAAATAGGAAAGGAAATATTTTGTAGAAATAGTATTGTTTAAAATGTAATTTTCATTATTGACAGACAGAATTTTTGGCCGAGTTTACGTCTGTCCAGCGAGGTCGATCACTTTACCCTTAAAAACTTAACGGTACGCGCCGGAAAAATTTGACACTCGGGAAGCGGACCGGCTCGGGCCTCAGCGGCCGGCGCGGGAATCAGAACAGCTCCACGACCTTCCGCTTGAGGTACTCCTTGAGCGGCGCGTAGTAGTGGCGGCGCAGCGCCAGCAGCTCGGGCGTGCGCCGCAGACCGCGCAGCGCCGGCCACTCCGTCTCGAACAGCAGCAGCGCCAGCAGCGCCAGGCACAGCCACACCACCACGAACGACGGCACGAAGGCGCGCAGCAGGCTGAAGGGCCGCGGCGCCGCCGTCCCGACCGCAGGCCCCGCCCACTCCTGCGCCGGCGCCAGCGTCGCCATCGTCACGCCAGACTCCGACGACGAGTGCTCGAACGAGTCGCGCAGGCTGTACTCGGCGGGGATCGCTGGAACGGAGTAAGAAATGATGTTTTCACTTCAGTAGCTCAAACATGTTGGTTTTGCTGCCTGAAATCAGTGAGCAAAATGCGATTTTGCTCACTAGTGAGACAAAGTAGCTTTTTAATTTTTGTTTTAAAAAAAGCCGCGAATATCATATTCAGCCTTGAGTTAATCATACAATTCGAAACATTAACACTCTATCTCTTTCCCGCCAATAGAAAGAGAGAGAGACAAACACCAGCCCTTTCGAAGTTCCGATTTTGAATTTAGTCTCAAAGACAAACACGTTCGGAAATTAGTACTAACCAAAGAAATGCAAAACGATAATAATGTCTTCGAATGTATTTTATTGAATTTTTAACTTATTGCTGTATTTAAATGAAAATAAGCATTTACTGTAAATATTTATTTCTAGTTTCAATTTATGTTAATAAATATTTTGAATAATAAAATATTATGGGTGCTATTTCCGAACACGCCTTAATTTAAAAATAAAAGAGCGGGAATAAAATTTCATGGCTGGCGTAAAGAGTTGAATAAGTTAAAAAAAAAAAATATGCGTAAAACTAGCGACGAGAACAGTACTTATTTTAACATAACCATTTAAAACAACAAATTATTAATGCAGAATTAAATTTCCTAACTCTAACTAAATATCTGAAACCATACCATGTCTTCAATGAATGGAGACTTAACAAAGGGCGCAAGCAGTTTTTCGGAGACGGTGTTGCTATCTTATTTTTTAGCTTTATCACAGACGAGACGATTATCTACAATGCGGAGTATTTACTTATTGTTGAAAGCTACTTTAAAAAAAAAAGTTATTTTAATCTATTCCTATTTATTATTTTATCTCCTAAAGTGTTCTCGCTGCTGAAGTGAAAAGTTATGTGTGTTACACGAGAGCAAAGTTTTTTGCATCTCGTGCCTTTGAATCTCTCGCTACACTCAGGATTCAACTTTAGAATCACTCGCTACGCTCGTGATTCAATCCTTGAATCCTTCGCTTGCTCAAGATTCAAAATCAGCACTCGCAGCAAAAAACGACTTTGCTCTCTTGTTGCACAAATAACTATTTCTATATTGGCTAAATAATTGGTATTTCATAAATAAATCAATCAACCAATAAAAGCATTTATGTCAAAAAAGGCCAGTTAAATGAATAAGTTTAGAAAACTGCGTTGCCAGACGTCCCGTACATTTTGGGAGACGTCCCGGTTTCCCGCTTTCGGGGATTAGTATTTTTTATTGTCCAATGTCAGTCATTATCATGGTAATTTTATTCATGAGTGGCATTTTAAAATGCTTTCAATGTTTTCAAATTTTATTTCTCGGCTTTGTCCCGCTTTTTCACTCAAAAAGTTTTATCCAACACAAAAATATTTTTTCAACATCGAACCAGTAATTCCTGAGTTTAGCGTTCAAACAAACACAAACTCTGCAGTTTTACTGTATTAGAGAGATACCAGTAGATTAGATCATACCAGGTGGCTTAGCCTCCTCCTGCACAGTCCTCAGGTTGTGGTCGGTGCAGGCCAGCGCGATGTCCACGGCCGGCCCGCTCAGCAGACACGCGCCGTTACAAGTATCATCACCACCACTCTCCTCTAAAGGCGCGCTGTGTGTCGACCGGGGAAGACTGCTGTAACCTGCACATGGGGGATGGTTTTAAAAAAATATTCAGTTTATGTCCTAATCTAGTGTGGAGCAATAAGGTAGGTTAAAGGTTTAGTGTGTTTTTCTTTACTTGACGTATTTAGTACACTAAGAAATGAGAATGTTTTTTTTTTATTTTTTTGTTTTCTTTCCCGCTGCTGGATAAAGGTCTCAGACAAAGCCCAACAAGTATTATTATTGTATGATTTATATCAGTTGCAACCTGAAACCAGCCCTTGTGATGCGTTTCTACGTAGTTTCGCTACATCTTTTTAGGCAAAGCATAAGTAGATTCACTGTGGGAAAGTGACAGAGCTATACAAGTCGTCTAGCGCCATCTCGTTACCACAGCTGAACTACTAACGCTTTAAAATTTTATGGTAGGCTACCTGGCCTCTGTGACACTTCATATTTTTAGACTACTACGACTAGATATACCGTTACTGATACTTGGCGCATAGACCGACCAATGTGTTTTTTTAAGGTTCCCTACCTCAAAAGAAAACGCTACCCTAAGGATCACTTTAATGTCCGTCTATCAAGACTGTTAATTTTTCCAAGAAAGAACGCGTAAAGGTATCAAGCTGAAATATTCAGATCTATAAATCTTTCGGAAATTATTATCAACTACGGAACTCTTTATTGAGCGAGGTCCAAAGGCACCTGGCCAGTTTTTTTTTAAATACGATACGTGACAAATGTCCAAATTACTCAAGTAAAGAAAAACGCACCATAGGATAGTTCCCTAAGGTATAGTAGTGTAATAAAATAGATATGTACGATAAATACCGAAGTCTCCGGTCATGGGAGTGGACGGGGTGGCCGGCACACTCGACGCTTTCCTCTTACCACCTGTGCTCGAGCCTTCCTTCTGCAAAAATTATAACGCTAGAGCTATATAGGTATGACCTAGCCCTATAGCCAAACGGCAATCGACAATCGCTAACGTTCAGTAGTCGTAATAATACATTTTCAACTATAAACCGCGTCGCATAAAGTTGAAAATCTATCAAAGATTACAGATCGTTTTCGTTTGTTTCGTTGGCTATCGCTCAGCAGTCTTTACTAGATTTTCAACTTTATGTGATGGGGTATAAAGTTGAAACTGTATTAGCGACAGCTGAACGTTACCGATTGTCGCTTGTCGTTTGGCTACAGGCTCTAGTATGCAATTTAAGCTTTCGTTTTCGAGCAATTAAATCGAATGGATACGAGTATTTGCCACTCACCGTGCCACCATAGATTTTATTTTTAAAGGAAATGACCATTAATTTCAAATCTTAAAAGTTATTCGAGGCCAACCAAAAATATTAATTCGGAACTACTGCAACTTATAGTCCTCACGGAGGCGATAGGCGGAGACCTCTCGCACCCGGCATTGGTCGCGGCCATGCTGCGGGGCGAGACGCTGTGGGAAGCGGCCATCTCCTTCTGCGAAGCAGTTATGTTCGCGAAGGACGAGGCGGGCCGCGAGAGAGAGAGGACAATGCCTTTTTTCCATCTGAAACAGTGGTAGATGCCCATCGGCGTGTCGGTGTCGACGATTGCCATTCCTATAGGCATTTTTTAGTGCACATAACCAAGGACCATGCCTGTGTTGACAGCGCTTCGTGTTCCACGCGCGCCTCAAAGAGCGTCAGCCAAAGCCTGCCGGGCTAGCGGGACTTATTTCATTACCGTGACCCCGGAACATAAAGGGCTATTGAAGGACACCTTGGATTTTAGTCAGTACAAGTCCGACAGTCCCTCCCGCCCTGCCCGGGGTTGAAGAAGACTTATTTGATGATTTTACCAAGCTAAAAACAAAAAAAATTATGATGTTTTCAGCAGTGAGATTCAAGCAAGAAACTAGTGCAAATCATACCGTAGAATCTCTGGGTGCGAGTAGTCCATCTCTCTCCAGGATCTCGCGCTCGGTGCGGCCCACGTACTTAAACTTGGTGCCCCAGGAGAACAGCCCGCCGCCGGAGTACACACACGCGTCTGATGATGATGGTAACCTGACATAACATGGTTAGATTCATTTAATAATGAAGTAGTAATGTGAGGCGTGACTAGTCGCATTATAATTTGGAGGCTACCAGTATACTGCAGTGACGGTAGAGCGATCCCACTGGTAATGGTGCCAGGGCTACCACCAGACCTACACCACCATCAGGAGTTCGGCTCCAAATAGCTGGTTCAAATAAAATATTTGCACCAGCTGGCAGCTTCATAGCTCTGTTTGCGCTACAAACTTATGAAGTTATTTGATTTGATATTTATACCGAATTCATCAGCACAACCATGCATAAAACTATTTTTTTAGATTTTATTACAACTTACAACAGTATTTTTAATAAAGCTTTAATAAAAAAAACATATTGAAAAAAAAACCGTATTAAAAAAAACACAAAAAGTGTAAAATAAATTTTGAATGAAAAATTATAATTGGAGTCGATTCCCTTGGCTTTCTAAATCTAATGGCAACTGTTGATTATACAGGAATACCAAAGGCAGATTACAAGAGTCCACTTCAGACATTATAAGGAACCGGATACATTCTCTCAACAAAGTAAATAAGTATAATTTTAATTCACCCCCTAAAACATAATAGCTATTCAAAATGTCCATTATTTGCATTAACTATTAAGTTTAAGATGGACTTATCTTAAACATAATAAAGGTGTCAAGTATATAAGCTGTTTAGTTATGCAAGTCTTTGCAAACACGTGTATTCTTCTAACTTTGCTTGCAATTGTCCCAAAAACTATCTCACGGCGGAATAATACTGGAAATAAAACTACATACATTGTTCTGTACTATATCCAGGACATGGTCTCTGTTTGTTTTTAACCAGCCAGGTTTGGAAAAATAACTTTCGCATTATCATTGTAATTTAAAACGGGATATTAGCTATGTTTTATTTTTTTGTTTAAGGCACTTAAAACAGTCCTGAAATATGAGAAACTCAATTCGACTTGAATTTTTAACGGACTGTAAATATGGCAGAGTCGGAGGGTCATCGAAATGACGAATAATACTACATAATAAACCTGGTAAATAACCCATTAAGTTTCAAATGAAAATATTAGTGACCTCTGCCCTGCCTTACCACGAGCTCTAAACGCGATCCAGTTTAGGCTGTGGGAAAGAGACAGAGCTATACAAATCGTCTAGCGCCATCTCTTTCCCACAGCCTAAAGACTCTCGCTTTAATAGTTTATGGTAGGCCACCAGGGGGGGTATTACAATATGTTAAGACAAGCCTTGTTCCAGTGAGTGAACGAGATGGTGCTAGATGACTTGTATAGCTCTGTCACTTTCACTCGCCTGAACAAGCCTGATTCTTCCCCCTGGTCATTTAAAAAAGACAAAACAAACGATACATTTTGTCTTTGTCACTGCGCAATTATAACAATAGTAACAATATAATAGCAATCAAAATCATAACATATTGAGGTCATATCCGTGGTCATTAACCCATAATAAATAAAAAAAACTAGGCTGGAAACAAAAAAAGCAGCATACAGTTATGATAAATGAATACTCACGTAAAAAACAGCATTTGTTCGATGGCACAGCACCACACATGGCGACACGCAGGTCCGTTCGGGCACTTGAACCCCACCGTGTGTTTCTTCTGAAAGAGATCATAGCAGCAATTAAAACACTAATCAACACGTTTTCGCCCCTATTATATTTATGGCGAACTGTAGGGCACGGTCGGCGCAGCGGCCGATCGACTGCTGAGCTGAGTATCGCGGATTCAATTCCAGTAAAGAACAAATAATTGTTCCGAGTCTGGCTATTTGTATGTGAGTTTAAATTTTCGTAAAAGCACTCTCGATACAGGATGAATTCCTAGTGTGGAGGAAAATATAAAAGATATACCTATAGTCCTAGAAAACAGTATTAAAGTATATCTGTCACAAAGATAAACACTTTTTTTGAATCCAGGTTTGATTCGCCAATTGGCAAAGACTACTCAAAAAGCTTTTGAACTTCATCATTTCTACTAAACAGCCTTCACCAAAATTGGATTAAATTTAAAAAATCAAAATTTGATCAAAATAACTAAATACTTTTGTACGACACGCTAAGAAAAAAATACTAAATACGAATCGGTATATTCGAGTATCAAATTGCAAAATGTATATTAATAGTACACATTTTCTTTGAAAATTATTTGTAGGTATTACAATCGTTGTTCCTAAGTCACGCAAGTCTGGTTTTCTTTTCATAACGCATTATAATTAGGTAGTAAACCAACTGTAAGTAGTTAACTACAAATGAGGTAATTGGCCAAATATTCCGCTTCAAAAATACCTACTTTATATCGTGTGAGATCATTATCAACGTAGTTCACTCACGATACAAATAACTATACACTGGTTTTACTTTTAACGTGTACGTCGAACGGCATTTCAAACAAATTTTCAAGTGAAGAATTGACTAAACCGATTTTGATGAAACTTCGCACCCTTGTACAGGATACACAGGCACAGATTGTGACATAGGTCTTAAAATTTAGTGTGAAAGATTTTGGAAATGTCCTATTTAAGAAAAAAAAATTGAATTGGAATTACCTATTTCTATAATAATTAAGCCTTTATTAACAATCTAACATATTTTTTACAGAGTTGTAAATATTAAACCCATTGACTGTTTTGTCGTAGCACAGCAAATCTGTCGGTGAAAATATTTTAAATTAACTTCTAAAGACCTACGTAGCCTTCTGCGTATGAAGTTTCAGTCATTTGCGACAGTCGGCAGTAATTACTTACTTTTTTAAACACATAGTGTGTATGAATGAAAACGTAAGAATTTCGTTTTTGTTCATTTGGGGATTCCCACAAATTGTTTAGACGAATATTATGTGCGTTAAATTTGTCTACCTCAAGCTTATTCCTAGAAAGTAAAAAACGGAATAATTACCTAAGTAGGTACCTAAGTAATTTAAAGAAAATTTAATTTAAGCAGACGAGTGACCCCCCACTCGTGCTGGTTAATAATTGTAATAAGTCGCACTTGAAAGGCTTTTTTTGAAAATCAGGTCTTGGAAAGTTTGTATGAAATGGCCAAAATCTGTTAACGTGTCGTAAAGCTATTCAACAAGACCATTATTCGTATTAATAACGAAACGTTACGTAAAGAGATGGACATTAAAAACAGGTCAAGTTTAGCCATTCAATTTACCAGTTCTTTTAAGACACGTGTTTTAACAAAGCAAACTTAGTTAAGTATTGGTCATTTGAAAACCGGTCCTTATAGTCAATGTTTCAAAACTCCCTGAATATGAGATCAGAATTCAGGGTTATAGGGCAGATGTGGACTCTTTGAAATGACCCCCTCTGTAGTTGAATTGAATTTATTTGAATTCAATACTGTGCTTTTGTTATGAAAGTATATAGTACAGATTATAATGCTAAAGGGGTACTTAGTATGTAGTTGCATGAGGTCAAATATCTCTTTGTTAAAAAAGTTGAGGGAAGGGTCAATATTTCAAAATTGTTACTTAATCTTATCTTACATTAAATAAACATCAGTTTTTTAGTAAATGGAAACTGGTATATTCAAATATATCAGTTATTTCATCAATATTACTCTCAAATGACATGTGACAACTACCAACCCGCGCTAAACTCGCGTGGTGGGCTATGACCCACTCTCTCGCACAAAGACGAGGCCTGTCTCCCAGTAGACGTTTATAGAGTTTGGTTCACTGTGGAAAAAAGACAGAGCTGTTCAAGCTACATCTTTCTCACGCTGGATTCGCTTAAGGCTACCAATTGATGCGGAGCGAGCTGGCGGAGCGGAGAAACGAGGAACTAATAACCAATAGGATTACATAAAATCTACGCCTCTCTTAAGACGTCATCGTTGGCCTCCTGCGGGGTATTACAACGTCTTAAAGGCTTGTTTCAGTGAGTGAAAGAAATAGTGCTAGACGACTTAACTGTATAGCTCTGTCAATTTCACTCGCCGGAAAATTCGGCGCTGGGCGGCAAAGCCATAGACATGCGAGCTTCAAATAATTTTAAAAGCTGTAAAACCATAAGATGAATGGGGAAATGAATAATGACAGAACCAAGCCAAACAAAGTTTTGTTTGTTATATGAGTGTGAAAACCTCACCTCTGGATAGTTAAGATGTACAATAAACATGCGTCCCTCAAAGTTGATCTTCTGGACTTCAGACCACTTGAAGTGATGCGTTTTCCGACTGCCCTGGAACGTGAGGATCCCGCTGTGGTTGATGCCCAGGTATAGTTGGTTACCTCTGTGATCCTGCATTTTAGAAGAGGTAGTGTTAAGTATGGTGTTGCCAAGACATAGAAGTATCAAGTTCTTGAAAAGGTACAGCTTATTAAGAAGAAATCTAGGAATAGATATTAATTAGTTGTATTTCTTACAATCTGTAGGTACAAGCAGATGACGTATAAAAGTTAAAATCTCAATAAAATCTTAACAGAAAACACGAGTAGAATCATAGTTGCGAAGTTCATTACCGCGATGTACGTTACTGCGAAATTTACCATTGCGACGTATGATTTCACGAAAGTTTGGGAACTTGTGGCACCTCTACATGGACAGATAAACCCTTCCTGTAATCCCGAACTTCCGCTTCAACGTACGTCGCAATTGTAAACTTTCGCAGTAACGTACATCGTGCTAATATCTTCGCAATAATGATTTACTGACTCCAAGAAACGATACTAAGGTGGCCAATTTTCATTTACGATGATTCAGAACTTGAAATAAATAGGGCAAGCAAATTAACTGTACTACTTTTTTTTTAGCTTGTTAAAATCATCAAATAAGTCCTCCCACCCCTTACTGTCAGACATGTACTGACTAAAATCCACTGTGTCCTTCAATAGTTCTTTATGTTTCGGGGTCACGGTAAGGGTGCTCCCACATCTTACGACGCGGATTCGGATTTTTCCGTCGCCCTTTCTCTTTCTGTCGCTTAGAAATGCTATTTGATAGACCGAGACAATGCGATAGCACGCGCCGTGATTCCGTCGCATGCGATCGCATTATGCTTTCTGTCTCGGTCTAGCAAATGGCAGTTCTAAGCGACAGAAAGAGAAAGGGCGACGGGAAAATCCGAATCCGCGTCGTTAGATGTGTGAGCACCCTAATGAGATAAGTCCTGCGACTAGATAAATCCCGCGTTTACTTAACTTTAACAATTTACTTTTTTTTACTAAAAGCTTAAATAGATATAAAATTAAATAGCCAATAAAGGAAGGCAACACATATACCCAAACCTTGACAGGATGGGGGTCCACCCCATACGTGTCGAGCTGGCATGCGATTTTCACGAAGGCTCGCTCAGCCTCCTGCGTCGACATACCTTTCACGCCGCCGCTGCCGCCTGGCGTACCTTCTACTGGTTCTCTGTGTAGTTCCTGAATCATGGCATTAAATAACAGTTTATATATTAGGTTCTACTGGGATAAAAGCTATCCCAGATTCGAGGCCCTGATCTATGCAATTATATCTACATATTATTTATGCAAGTATAAAGCCTACTCTACACTACTCGCGAAGTTGGTCGAAGTTGCCCGAATACGATAGTGTAGAAGGGCACTTCGCTTCGCTTCGTGCAACTTCGGCTCGCTTCGGGCGACTTCCATTTATTGTCGATTTTTGCGACCGAGTCAAAGGGCACAATGATGACACAGGCAACTTCGCGAGTAGTGTAGTCACATACTTCGGTACTTCGATCAACTTCGACTTCGATCAACTTCAACTTCGATCAACTTCGCGAGTAGTGTAGAGCAGGCTTAACATCGAACACAGCGTCGCGGGTCTGTAAACACAGGGTACTGCTGCCCTGGAACTCATTTGAATATTATCCACCTCCAAACCACAAGGTTTTTTGCAAAAAGGAGATGCTGCATCTCCTTATGGTATTAAAACCAATCTAATCCGTAGACCATATCAATAAATATTGTTTAGTCTATTACATTTAATGGTCACAGTATGTGGTAGATTAATAAACATACATTATAGTTTATGTGATTTGATAATACTACTATGTGTAAGAAATCAACAGCTGCCCCCTCGTGCTGTGAACTTCTAACATAGAAAACTGTTGCAAGTTCAATTGATAAGATTATGATATGGTTGTACTGTCACTTTCTGTATTTATTTTTATTTCATAATATTGAATGCATTATTCAGTTTATTAAAATACTAATAAATATCTAAAAAGGCCTGCCTAGATTCTAATATCTCGAATCTATGCCGAGCATTTACGAGTATCTATTAATATTATTCGAGTGTTTTTTTTGGTGTTTTTGATGGTACTACCAGAAATGAGATCGACTTCATCATGACGACCAAGAAGCGAATATTCAGTGATGTCTCTGTGATCGCCAAGGTAAAAACCGGTCGCCGGGGTCGCGGGATTATTCCCTTACCGTAACCCCGGAACTTAACAGGCTATGAAGGACACCGTGGATTTTAGTCAGTAGAAGTCTGGCAGTCCCTCCCGCCCTGCCCGGGGTTGGAGGACTCATTTGAAGATTTTACCACGCTAAAAAAAAAAAAAAAAAAAAAGGTAAAAACCGGTAGCGATCACCGAATTGTCAGAGGCACACTGAATATCAATGTCAAGCTTGAAAGGTCTCGTCTGGTGAAGTCCACGCTCCGACCTGGTCCTGCCCACATCCGGAACCCCGAAGACTTCCAACTTGAACTGCACAATCGCTTCCAGTGCCTAACCGAATGCGAAACTGTGGACGAGATTAACAATGGGTTGGTGGAAACTGTCCAAGCTGTGGGGTCCAAGTTCTTTAAGACCCCGCGCCGCAATAAACCTCAAAAGCTCTCGAACGGAACCATCAGGTTGATGCAGGACCGGACCGAGATGAGGCTGCAATCTTCAGCTGATACGTCGGAATATGGCAAACTCAATAGACGAATCTCTAAATCAATGCGACATGACCTGCGCTCCTTTAGTGCGGCACGGATCAAAGAGGCAATCGAGCGGAACCAGGCTCAAAAGTCTTCGCAAAGATTTCGTCTATTGGGCAGAGCCAAATGACAAAGCTGAAGATTAACGATGGCAGCATCATTTCGACGAAACCGGAGATCCTAAGGGAGCTTGAGAGGTTTTACGGACAGTTATACACATCAACACGACAACCCAGTGTCGGTACAGCTCGAGACGCAAGAGCTAAACTGACTCGACACTACACTGAGGATATCCCGGACATCAGCCTGTACGAGATTAGAATGGCTCTTAAACAGCTCAAGAATAACAAGGCGCCGGGTGAGGACGGAATCACAACAGAACTTCTGAGAGCGGGTGGAAAACCGGTACTTCTAGTCCTCCAGAAGTTATTTAATTCCGTCATACTCGAAGGTTCTACGCCAGAAGCATGGCACAGGAGTGTGGTTGTTCTTTTCTTCAAAAAGGGTGACAACACCTTGTTGAAGAACTACAGGCCAATCTCACTTCTGAGCCATGTATACAAGCTGTTCTCAAGAGTCATTACGAACCGTCTCGAACGCAGGTTTGATGACTTCCAGCTTCCCGAACAAGCCGGTTTCCGAAAAGGTTTTAGTACTATAGACCACATACACACGCTCCGCCAGATTATACAGAAGACAGAGGAGTATAAAGGTCTTCGCACATTATAACAACTCACCGGCGACTCGACTCTATGCTAGACATTGAAATTTAAGCCCTGTATCATATGTTCAAGGTTCAATTTCAAAAAATGATTATAAAGTAGTGTACAACGAGTGGCCTACGCATCGTACACTAGAGGTCAACCCCGACACGTTTGTCACGCAATGACCATACGTCGTCCACGCAACGACCACACGTTGTCCACGTAACGACTATGCGTTTGCGACTGACGCGTGACGGGCAACCATTTGCCAGCCCACCCGTCCGCCCCGTGCCTTCCCCCCGCCCGCCATCATCATCATCATCATCATCGCCAGTTCACTGAATGTAAAGTTCGACATTTCATAAGCAACACGACTTCTTTGGACAAAATTTAACCGAAAACTGAGGTTAGACGAGTTGTCTGTTGAATAACCCACTCGTTGGCACCGCGTTGGCCACTCCTTGACACCGCGTTGTCCACTAGTGACCATTGGGTGGATCAACTAGTTGACTACTCATCGAGAGTGTGAGTAGAGTTGCTGCCGCGTTGGCGTGGAGTTGTTATAATGTGCGAAGACCTTAATCGGCCATTGTGTTTAGCGTTTGTGGACTATGAAAAAGCCTTCGATTCAATCGAAACCTGGGCAGTATTGCAGTCCCTCCAACGATGCCATATCGACTATAGGTATATCGAAGTGTTGAAGTGTTTGTATAGAAACGCCACCATGTCCATCCGACTTCAGGAAGAGAGCACGAAACCAATCCAATTGCAGAAAGGCGTGAGACAGGGAGACGTTATTTCTCCGAAACTGTTCACGAACGCGTTGGAGGACGTTTTCAAACTCTTAGAATGGAACGGATTCGGCATCAACATCAATGGCGAATACATCACTCACCTTCGTTTTGCCGATGATATAGTCATCATGGCAGAATCGTTGGAGCACCTCAATGCTATGCTCAGCGACCTCAGTATCGTTTCCCAACGGGTCGGCCTTAAAATGAACATGGACAAGACGAAAGTCATGTCGAATGTCCATGTGGCACCCCCGTTGTTGTTGGGAGCGATACTCTCGAAGTTGTAGACCATTATACTTAATTTACAGATTGTTCAGTTAGGTAGGTCCAACTTCGAGAAAGAGGTCTCCCGAAGAATCCAACTCGGATGGGCAGCGTTTGGGAAGCTACGTGATATCTTCTCATCGAGAATCCCACAGTGTCTCAAGACTTTTACCAGTGTGTGTTGCCAGTGATGATATATGGCTCCGAAACTGTGGTCCTTGACTGCTGGCCTCTTAGAGAGACTAAGAGTCACTCAACGAGCAATGGAAAGAGCTATACTCGGAGTTTCTTTGCGGGATAAAATCCGGAACATGGATATTCGGCGAAGAACCAGAGTCACCGACATAGCTCATAAAATTTGCAAGTTGAAGTGGCAATGGGCTGGCCACATCGCTCGTAGAACTGACAACCGATGGGGAAGAAAAGTTCTCGAGTGGCGACCACGGACCGGAAAACGCAGCGTAGGCAGGCCTCCCACTAGGTGGACCGACGACATCGTGAGGGTCGCGGGCAGCCGATGGATGCAAGTGGCGAATTGTCGTTCGGCGTGGCGGTCTAAGGGGGAGGCCTATGTTCAGCAGTGGACGTCCTCCGGCTGTTGATGATGATGAAGATGATGTTTTTTTTGGGATGTTTAAATCACCAGAGCCATTAGTCCAGTCAACGAGGAATTATTTGTATGAAGACTTTCGAAAAAATCCTTCGGCGCTTTGGCATAATTATGATGAGAGTAGGTGATACAGATTATAGATGCACAATAGTCCAAAATTTTTTTAGCAAAGAAGTTCCGTTTTTTTTAGCAAAACATGAAAATTGCTTACATCTCTCTGCGAAAAATTCCTCAGCCTCAAATTCTTTTTGTATTTGTTAATTTGTTTAAATGTATTAGAATAGGGAAGTATAAAAATCTAAAAAATTTTCGATTTCAGTGTCACTTCAAATTAACTTTTTACATAACGCGCTCTAACTTCTAGTGAAAAATTGCTCTGCCGATTTTTATTTTGTTATGTGATTTCTTATCCATATTATACATAGGTTTGTTACGTCATCCAAAACTTTTCCTTTTTAAAACAACATTATTTGATGTCAAATCAGTCAATAAAGACGTTTGAAAATGAAAAAGGTAACAAACCTATGTATTTAAGGATAAGATAATACATAAAAAAATCGGCAGTGCTATTTTTCACTAGAAGTTAGACCGCGATATGTAAAAAGTCGATTTGGAGTGACACTGAAATCGAAAATTTTAATATGTGGGAATTGCTATTTGAACACGTGATTGCCATTACATAATAAATACTCTGTTCTAAAAATAAACGAGGAGTGTGAAAATTTAATTTTAAAATTCCAATATTATGGCCATTGATTGAAGGCCTGCGCGGTGTTAAGCCCTTGAACTTGAAGTTAATAAAAAATGTATGAAAACTTTTTTTTCATCCCTGACTCAGAGTTGTGTTAAAGTTTGACGAGTCTATCTGCGTCTGTGTGTCTGTCTTTCGCATAGCTCCTAAGCGAATAGACTGATTTTGATGTTTGATTTTTAAGTTTTTAAAAGCTGAAGTGGTCCAGGTGGCTTTTATCCATCATTTACGAAGATCTAAGTCACGAGCTCTAAACGCTATCCAGTTTAAGCTGTGGAAAAGAGACAGAGCTATTCAAGTCGTCTAGCGCCGCCTCTATCCTACAGCCTAAAGACTCACGATTTAAGATTTTATAGTAGGCCATCTGTTTAGGTGTTTGATGATCATCAGATCATTATTTTCGTACTTGACAAAGGGTTTTAGGTACTATCTTTCACAGGATGATGCCTAAATTAATACGGAGCTCTGCCCTAGGATCCCTCATAATGCAGATCTATACCATACAATAGCTTTTGAAGGTATTTTCAAAATAACTTTAATTAAATAAAGTAGGTACTAGTTCAAAAGTTGATGGACCCAAACAATGCCAACTTATAAACAGTACATATGCGAAAACTGGGCAGTTCTGCAAATATTATATACATACAGGGGGGGGTATTACAACGTCTTAAAACCAGGCTTGTTCCAGTGAGTGAAAGAGATGGTGCTAGACGACTTGTACAGCTCTGTCACTTTCACTCGCCGGAATAAGCCTGTTTTTAAGACGTTGTAATACCCCCCCTGGTCGAATTGAAGACCTTTTTTTTTGAAGTCGGTAAAAAATGAAGGTCATATTCACCTGTATCCTAGCTTCAATGGTGTCCGTTTGTCTTAGTAGCAGCCTCATCTCCGTTACATAGTTGCCAACGTGAATATTCGGGTCGTAGTCGCCTAATTCAACTGTGAAAGGACAAAAGAAATGAATAGAAATCATGGCCCAAAGCTATGGTTAACGCAATATGCTATGGTCACCGATTGTGACACCATGAAGTGCAGGTTTCTGCCCCATGGTAATTAAACTGGGGGCCACATGGTCTTTAAAAGGTCTAATAATTAATTTTTAATGCCGGTGAGTGAAAGTGACAGAGCTATACCAGTCGTCGAGGGCAAACATCGAATTTCAAAGAACACTCCTGGGCATACGATGATGTCATAGTGGATAAAATAGAATGTCATTGAGGCGAAAGGAGTATGTAAGGAACATACTGAGTCATTTTGAATAATTATATCATTCCAGAAGAGGGTAATAGGTATGGGCACAGTATGGGTATGCATGCGGGCGGCACGTAAAGGGCAACTCGCTGTCCGACCATGGGCCATGCCCGGGTCGACGGCGCGTTAGCGTCAGCACAGTAACGGGGCCCCCCTCTAGAGGGCCAAAGCCTGCCAGGGTCGCGGGACTTATCTTATTACCGTGACCCCAGAACATAAAACGCTGGATTTTAATCAGTACTAGTCTGACAGTGAGGGGTGGGAAAACTCATTTTATGATTTTACTAAGCTAAAGAAAAAGGTATGGGGGCATCCATTTCCCGAGACGGATTTTGTTTTATCGCTTATAAAACAAAATGCGTCTCGGGGAAATGCCCACAGTAAAATTCTTGCAGAATGTATCAATAGGCGATAATTTGCCTACAAGCAGGAAGCAAACATACATTTCATACAAGACTATTGTAGCAAGTCTATAATCAATTTCAATTAGATACCACAATATGTGCAGTATCAATAGGCCACAATTACCAATACAGGCAATAGTACAACGTCCACTTATATACCCACATAAATGCTCTATGTAGTTTATAGTAGGAGCATATAGTTGCAAGCCGTTGTGTGCAAATTCAGCCACTTCCTGTCGCCTTATCAGTGACTTAAGCATACTGGCTTGAACACTATAAAATAATACCATAGCTCTTATCAGTAACGAAGAGTGATAGAGACAGAGGACATTGTTATTGAGATAATATTAGAAACTCTAAATGAACACGTGTTTTAATACACAAGTTAGGTGCTATGTACTTGTATAGGCAAATTATTTCAAAGCCATGTTCATTCATGGTTTGTTTAGATCCTGAAGTATAAATTAATATGCTTTTATTTTTTCAAGACCATGGCATGAACGATAAGCATCAATTAATCAGCCTAATGTTCCCACTGCTGGGCTGTAATCTACCACGCCGGTCGCCGGCTTAGGGGTAGTGGTACTTTTTGTTAAGATAAGGTTAGGCAAGCATTGCATGTGGTGATTTAACCAACTTCTAAAAACGAAGAAGATTATGCATTCGCCGAATATAATATATTTTTTTAAAGTATTTCAATATTAACATTCACCATTCATTCATCATTTCTGAATCTATTTTCACAATAAACAGTTGTTATTGTCTACATTTGCTGTATTGATGGTGTTAGGCTAGCTTGAATGTCACATTTCAAATGTGTTCAAACTTAAATGAATAATAGCAGATCTTTGTTATGACTATATTCATCTAGATTACTTACTATTCTAAACACAGAAAATACTTTTTTGTTGAGTGGTATCTTGGAGGTTGCTGTGTGCGAGAGGTTTGTGATGCTTATGGACAATACTGTGGTTCCTTGAATGATAGATAACACTGTAGCCTTAAAATATAGATAAGAAAGTAGGTAAACTCTGGTGGTCTTTTATTATCGTGGTAAAATCATCAAATTAATCCTCCCACCCAGGGCAGAGCGGGAGGGATTGTCAGACTCGTACTGACTAAAATCCACAGTGTCCTTCAATAGCCCCTTACGTTCCAGGATCACTGTAATTCGGTAAGTACTGCGACCCCGGCAGGCTTTGGCTCTCCAAGCGGGGGACCTTTTGAGGAGCGCGTGGAACACAACGCGACGTCAACCCGAGCATGGTCCATGGTCGGACAGCATGTCGCCCATTATTCACCGTCGGCATGTCGGCGCCTACTATGGCCGAAGATCGTCTGCCGAAACTATGGTGGTCTTAATAAAATGTGGTTATTCTTACTTTGTATAATAAGCGCTCCTAACATAGCTGCCTCGTTGGACGTGCAGTACAACCTCCCATGAAGGAGGTCTCTCTTAAGCTGCAAATATATCTGGAACCTAGTGACATCCTCCTTCAGGAGTAGAGGATTTGGAGGGTAGAACTTTACTCGGAAACTAAACAGTATTGGTGATGCATCTGAAAAGGAAACTGGCTGTTAGAGATTTAAGTTCTAGTTGAAAAATACTGTAATGAAAAGAAAAAACATAACTTTCAAACAAATTATATGGCCAAGTCTTAAGCCAATCACAGACAACTTGAGTGGGGAGTGTATGCCCGGCAACTTCTTCTAAATTTGTCAACAGCTCGAGTCTTTCCATATACACATGTACATAGAAAATTCTAGATTGCTATGCAGTCAATGCTGAGTATTGCAAGCAGTCCGTGTGTATTATTCTTCTAATTGTAATAATTAATGTGTAGGAGTTACAAATGAACACTATCAATTGACACAGTGTTTTAGTCAATTAAGAATATAGACAAAACATCAGATGTGGTAGACATTACACATACCTTTTACTTGTTTCAGTATTAATTTAGCCATATGCAGCCAATGCTGAAAACAAAATAAACATTTTAGCTATGACCTGGTATGCAGAGTTTAGCAGAATAACAAGCTGTAAGGAGATTTGAAACCTTAGTCATAAAATATACTTCAGTCAATTAAAATATGATATAACTAGATGGGAATTTTTCCTTGAAAAGGGTATTTTTGTGCGCAGCCTTTTTTTTGGCAGTAGTCCTGATGTTGACTATTCTGCCAGAGCTCAGTTTGTGATCAGTAATTGAGCATGGGCTGATTCTCTATGATAAAAGGACTTGCTTGTTGGTCTAGTGACTGGCATGTTGGTCTAGTGGTTACGGTTAGTGACCCTGACTGCTAATAACGGGGGTTGTGGGTTCGATTCCCACCCAGGACAAAATAATATTTGTGTGATAAGCATAATCATTTGTTCTGTGTCTGGGTGTAATTTATCTATAATATGTATGTATTTAGAAGTATATAAGTATATTTCTCAGTTGTCTAGTACCCATAACACAAGCTCTGCCTAGCTTGGGACTGGATGGCGCTGTGTAATAGTTGTCGAATATTATTATTAATATTAATTATGTATTAATTTAATTTCAAGAAGAACCCTCCACAAATGAAACACCCATTCTAACTTCATTTAAAGTAAATGTACTTCTTATAGATCTGTCTTCCCTTTTTACACTAATACTAGCTTTTCCCAAGGATTTTTGGCACCTGCTTTTTATCACAAATCAGTGTTTATTGAGATTGGCGCATTCAATTAAACAAAATAAAGATTATTTGCAATGTAGAATAATTCTACTTTCTGCTTGTCATAAAAACATTCAATGAATATATTAAATGGCTTTTCAAATAATTGGCTTCCTTTTGAAAACTTTAACCCATTCTACTAACAAAATGATATCTTCAGTTGGACATGTTCCAACTGATTTTTTTATGAACTGGTTAATTTTGTAGGGGAAATAATAAACCGAGCCACAAAATTACTAACTCAGCCACTTAGCAAGATTTCAGGGACACCCCGAAGTTCGGTTTGGTTAGGTTCCTTTAAACCTTGTACACAGAAATCGACCCTGCTTAGGTAGATTTTTTTACACATAATAGGGAAACTTTATTTGGTTTGTGGCTGACTAAGTAATTTTGTGGCCAGTGTAGGATTAAATAGAAGCCGGTTTAAATAGCACCCATTTTGTAGATCAATGGTAACTGAGTTTGAATTATTGCTGGCCACTAAATTAAGCTTTTGGCTTATAAATTATTACTGCAAACAAGTTCAACTTTATTTATTTTCACACTAAGTAAATACATATTTTTTTATGAACAAACTGCTTATATGAGATTTTATCTACATAGCAGAGTTCTGTTATTGGTCATAAGGTCATCATAATCTTTTAAACATATTATCATAACAAGAAACTATAACATTTTAAAATCGGTCTTTATAGTTGACACTGTTAGCGGGGCTAATAATGAAGTAATGAGGTTTCATAGCAATTTTAAATCTGCATATTGAATAAAAAAGGTGAAAGAATGAGTTCAATTAAAAATTTGAATTAAGAATTCAATTTTGATAAATCTAAGATACCTGTTTAAGTTATTAATTTAAAAAACCTGTAATTTCTTGTTTATTATAATTTGAATAGTTTTACAGGTTTTTCAAGACATTGATGGGTCAATTTTTTTTTAAGCATGTCAGGGTAATATACACATTCTTCATTCCACTATCAGATGCAGTGACCCCAAAATATTTTAGGGTCACTAGGTGTATTTGTATTTGTACTTGTAATAAATATACGAAATATTAGCTCACCCTTTGCCCACCGGCGTCCACATACCGAAGCCCGAAATAATCAGTCTCAGTGAGATTTAACTGTTGACATACATGCTCCAATAAAAACTTGCCCTTGTAACTTGGCTAAAAACAAACATCATACATTAAACATTTACAATAAATAAAACCTTAAATTAGTTACAATAATACTCACGTGAAATTCACATTCTAATATTTCTGTATCTTCTAACAATCTCACTGTACATTTATAAACAATATCTCCGCGACTTTTGAACATGCTGCCAACTATTTATTTACCACAATATCACGTTAAATATTACTAACAATTCAACATTTTAATTAATTAACGCATTGCTAGCTTAATTTTGATTCCATTTATGAGTTCATTCAAATTTTCATTTGTTTCGTTTCGATTTCGACGGAGGAACCTGAATGGGGTGCGGACAGTGCGGTGCGGGGGTGAGAAAATTTGACATTTCCTACGTTCAGTATTTTTAGAATAAAAAATCACAACTTTACTTTTTGCGAGATAAATCACAAAATATTTATCTTAAAATTGTGTTAAATTGTCTGAGATTTATGTGCTTTCGAAAATTATATACATTGATCATGATTGCTATTCTCTATTTTTCTCTTACAATTCAAATCATACAACAATAAATTCTTGAAATATCTATCCCTCTCATCTAGTAGTAAAAATAATGACATAATGAAAACCATGTCATTATTTTACGTGTTTTCAAAATATATTTTTTTCTAACCAGTGCGTGTGTTGTGATCATTATTTTAAAATTCATTCATGTTCATTTCTGAACGAAATTTGCAATGAATCAACCATATCCGTTTTAAGTCTGAAATTGCCAGACTTAATAAACCTTCCCCAAATTGTTGTTAAATTATTCATGTCATTTATTTACTGGAAGCTCTTACAAAAACGAAGGGAAAAGAATAATGACGGTTTTCTTATTGTCTACTTTTGTTGCCATAACTACATGTAAATGGAGTTGTTTTTTGCTGACTAGCGCGAAAATAGACTTGTACAGTAGAGGACATAGGTACCTATATCGCACACCTAGCAGTATAATGACACAATTACATTTTTCTAATTTTACAGAAATGAGGTTTAAAGATTTTACAAATGTTTGAAACGAAGTTATGGGTTTTTTTTACATTTTGTCATGGATTTTATGGTTTTGGCAACTAGTATAGACCCTAATAGATACTTAGGGAAAAAAAATCCACTTCAGGTCTCCAGGAATTACTTCATAACAGTCAAAGAAGAAGAAGAGTCATGCAATTGTGCCGTCATACTTTTAAAATTTTCCAAAAATTACATTTATGCCCCTAAAGCCATAATTATACAGGATGTGAAAACCAGAAATAAAGGCAATTAGATAATAGAAAATGTATGAAACTAACATACTTGAAAAAGTTTAACTATAACAAATTATGATAACCTATATTTGTCTCATAATCGTTGAGAAATGGACATCATTTAACTATGTCAAAACTAAAATAAAGTAAAATCACGTATCTTTTCTGGTTTAAACCATTTCAGCTCTTATAATTTCTAGCCTCGTTTATGTACATCCCCTAAATGTTGTCCACGGACAACCCTTACTTGAACATTATAATTATCAACTGTAGTATACCTCGTGCTGTGCTGACGTGCCTTCGAACGTGATTCGGCAGGGGATGGAGTATTTTATTCCATTTTCGGACATCCAGATTGGTCATAAATCTCAAATATGGTACAATGCAGAATGGAATGAGGTCCGTAAAGAGAATCTGCCTACCAAGCATGAGTCGAGGCCCGTAACCGAAAAGCTAAGGCACGTAAGTTCGCACGAGGAAAAGCGCATTTAATTCTGCGGCCAAGTTCTGCAAGAGGGTTTGCGTAGGGCTCGTTTTAACCATGTCGGATGTATTGGGGCAAAACTAGTATACCCTTCGGGCAGTAAACAGTTTTGGTTCCTGCCAAAAAAAAAAACGGTCGAAACAAATTTCGGTCGCCGTACTTTGCCTCCAATGCTTAAACCTGATGGGTCGCTGTCGCTGGCCCATTTGCATGTGAGAAAGCAAATTTATTTGCATTTCTCTTTGCAGGTAATTTACGTCTACTAACTGACACACTGGCTCCAAGCAACCGCTGACTATACCTCGATGTAACTCTTCGGTGTCGGAAGTCACAGTTTACATTAAAAGAGTCAGTCTAGACGTGAACAAGGCCAGCGGGCCTGCATACCAGCAAGAGTATTGAGGCAGTGTGTGACTGAACTGTCTCCTGTGTGACATACCTGTTCAGCCTCTCACTTGATAAAATAATGGTGCCAAAATCCCTGGAATCTTGCGAATGTACCACATTTTTTTAAACGTTGTGAAATCATAAAATTGGTCGTCCCTCCCAGGGCAGAGTAGAAGGGACTGTCAGACTTGTACTGACTAAATTCCACGGTGTCCTTTAATAGCTCCATTTCTCGGCAGGCTTTGGCTCTCTAAGAATGCCCCGTCATTATGCTGAGAGCTCTTTCGAACCGGGCATGGTAAGTGAATAGCCCTGTACCAGAAAAGGGCGACAGTGCAGACCCTGCTCGATACCGTCTGATTGCCATTACTTCCATTCTCTGCAAGGCATGGAAAGGGTACTGAACAGTAAGCTGCTGACCTATCTAGAAGACAATGATCTTCTCAGTGACCGTCAATTTGGCTTTCGTCGGAGACGGTCAACTAGTGATCTTCTTGTGTATGTCACGGACTGCTGGCTGGGGCGAAATCATCGAGACACACGATGAAGCACTTGCGGTTTCGCTTGAAATCTCGAAGGCATTAGATAGGGTCTGGCACGCTGGTCTACTCAACAAGCTTCCTGCTTATGGCATGCTTCTCTGATCTCATGGCTATTGATGCCGTTCCGTGTTCCTCAGGGGGCTGTTCTCTCTGCAACTATTTTCCTGCTGCACATCAATAACCTACTTCAATCTGGTATTGTTGGATACCTATGCAGATAACAGTACGATTTCAGAGAGATACTTGTTCAGCGCAAAAACCACAGGAGATGAAGTTTGTTTCTTGAGAGAGGCCATGGTAGAGCAGTCAAATTGACCCTTGCGATGTCAAATGTGCCATTTCTACTTATTTACTAAGTTAATAAAATGTCATAGTTTGGCACATCCTACAAATAAGCCGTTGTTATACTCGGAAGCGGGGGAAACATACCAAGTAGTAAAATGACACTAAACGCCCTCTCTCGACAAATAGTAAAACTATCACCGTGTCGTTTTACCACTTTATAAATTATGCACTTTTAAACACTTAGGCCGCAAAAACTCAATTTCGCTGTTTTTGCAATTGTGCCATTATACTGCTAGGTGTGCGATATGTTAAGATTGTTACGAAGGTTGAATATAAGAAAGTCAAGAAGGTTATCAGCGTCATCTTAATTTGTAATCTAAAAATGTTGCTAATTTCAATGAGTTTTGTTTTGTTATTTGTTAAAACAGCTTTTCTGATTTCGATAAATTATCATGGGTTTAAAAAAAAAACAGGTTTGCAACATAACTCTGTATGCGCGAAAAACAGTGAAAAAACATTTAAAAACAATTCAAACATCTGAAATGAGAACCTACTCCTTTTTAGAAGTCAGTTAAAACAGGAAGAGGTTCTCAATTCGTAGGAATCTTTTTATACATTATTATAGTCTACGGTTTGTCTGTGACGCCTCAATCGATTTGGAAAATCATTTTATTTTTACGAGTATACTTCAGGATACCGGATAGGCGATCCACCCTCCACCCCTTCTTTCGCCCATGAAAACAGTCCGTCTTGACTCATTACCCTTTTGTGACTCATCCGTATGGATTAGTAAAGTATGCCTAGCCCCGGGCCTCGCACCTGAATGAGCCTCGCGCTCAGAGAAGAAAAAGATAAATCTTAGCGACGCCGATGACAAGTTTACAACCAGCCAGTAATGCAGTACAACGTAACTTCAAATAAGAAGGCCTCGCAAAGCTGATGTCACGACGTTCTCGTTTAGGTTCGCGCCTTCACTGCTCACGCGAGGCCCCACGTTTCAAGATAATTTATAACAGCTGACAAAACAATTTGTTATATTATATATGAATTGAAGGAACAAAGTTTCTTACAAGAGGGCCTTGCGCGAGCAGCAGATTCAATTAATATTGTCGTCCAGATTAAAAAGATCCTCACAGATGCGTCTTGCCCTCCTAGATCCGGTCTTGCTACGCCAAAATAAAGTATACAAAAATGTTGAAATGTGCACTGTTTGTTTGGAACCCAACCCACATTGTAATTTAATTTAGTGCTAAAAATACAATTCCTCCTTTCACTTTAGTATTACCAGCGTTAATTTTAAAATTGGGACTTTTAAAATATGTCATTGCCACACTACGCCGGAAGTGACTCTACTCATTCCAGCCAGCTGAAAGAGCAGCCATTTCTCGTCCATTCTGTTGGAGTCTATCTCGGATATTACACGTGGATTGTAATCCGTGGTGAGTGTCAGAAGAAATTGTTTAGTGCAGTGTTAAAAAGTGATATTAGTTTACCGTAAGCATTAACGATTGTGTTTCTCTTTATTATTGGCGAGAATACATGTTAATATCCCATCAATTATCTCGATCCAGAATGTGGTGAAATTCAAAACCTAAAAGTTACACGTTTTACATCCAACCTATGGTTACGTTAACTTGTGAAAAAATGTAACTTCATTTGTTTATTTAATTGTTCTTAGTTCTAATCAACTGTCGAATTAAACACAGTTTTCGTTTGCTTACGCGTCACACTTGTTCACCGACCGGCTCGCCACCACGTGGTTGATGCACACTTGTTTTCTCTTTTCCGATAATGTCATTAGTTTGTCCGCATTATTATACCTAGTTCTAATGTAGATACAATGTGATAAATGGCAACGAAATTTTAATTTTCGTACATTCGCTGTAATGGCTGACATCCATTGTGAAATGTCAAGATAGGGCGAGGCGGCCATGCGGCCGCCATATTGCCGGCCGCGCGATACATGAGGTTGCGACCTTGCAGATGCCGGCTCGCATCACACTACCCCTTGCACTATTCTTATCACTAACCGATTTTTAATCAGATTCTTTTCTTTTGTTCTAGACTAACCAAAAATGGGCAAGGAAAAGATTCATATTAACATTGTCGTCATTGGACACGTCGACTCCGGCAAGTCCACCACCACTGGTCACTTGATCTACAAATGCGGTGGTATCGACAAACGTACCATCGAGAAGTTTGAGAAGGAGGCCCAGGAAATGGGTAAGGGTTCCTTCAAATACGCCTGGGTGTTGGACAAACTGAAGGCTGAGCGTGAACGTGGTATCACCATCGATATTGCTCTGTGGAAGTTCGAAACCGCAAAGTACTATGTCACCATCATCGACGCTCCCGGACACAGAGATTTCATCAAGAACATGATCACTGGAACCTCCCAGGCTGACTGCGCCGTGCTCATCGTCGCCGCCGGTACCGGTGAGTTCGAAGCTGGTATCTCCAAGAACGGACAGACCCGTGAGCACGCTCTGCTCGCTTTCACACTCGGTGTCAAGCAGCTGATTGTGGGCGTCAACAAAATGGACTCCACTGAGCCCCCATACAGCGAATCCCGTTTCGAGGAAATCAAGAAGGAAGTCTCCTCCTACATCAAGAAGATCGGTTACAACCCAGCTGCTGTCGCTTTCGTACCCATTTCTGGCTGGCACGGAGACAACATGTTGGAGCCCTCAACCAAAATGCCCTGGTTCAAGGGATGGAACGTTGAGCGCAAGGAAGGCAAGGCTGAAGGTAAATGCCTCATTGAGGCCCTCGACGCCATCCTGCCCCCTGCTCGCCCCACAGACAAGGCCCTGCGTCTTCCCCTCCAGGACGTATACAAAATCGGTGGTATCGGTACGGTGCCCGTAGGCAGAGTCGAAACTGGTATCCTCAAGCCTGGTACCATTGTCGTCTTCGCCCCCGCCAACATCACCACTGAAGTCAAGTCCGTGGAGATGCATCACGAAGCTCTCCAAGAGGCTGTTCCTGGTGACAACGTTGGTTTCAACGTAAAGAACGTGTCCGTTAAGGAGTTGCGTCGTGGATATGTCGCTGGCGACTCCAAGAACAACCCACCCAAGGGCGCCGCCGATTTCACAGCACAGGTCATCGTGCTCAACCACCCTGGACAAATCTCAAACGGATACACACCTGTGCTGGATTGCCACACAGCCCACATTGCCTGCAAATTCGCAGAAATCAAAGAGAAAGTGGACCGTCGTACGGGTAAATCCACTGAAGACAACCCCAAGTCTATCAAATCTGGAGATGCCGCTATTGTCAACCTGGTCCCCTCCAAGCCTCTGTGTGTCGAGTCCTTCCAGGAATTCCCTCCCCTCGGTCGTTTCGCCGTGCGTGACATGAGACAAACGGTCGCTGTGGGAGTCATCAAGGCTGTCAACTTCAAGGAAATCGGTGGTGGTAAGGTGACCAAAGCCGCCGAGAAGGCCACCAAGGGCAAGAAGTAGCTAGCGCTGTTAACAGCACAATTTTTCATTCAACTGCGATACTTCATTCACCGCAAGGTGTTCCGAAGGAAAGAAGGGCTACAAACTCATTCCTTTTCTATATTTTTTACAAGGCTTATACTGTAACATTATTTTATAATTTATATAAGGTTATATCTGAACTATTTTGTTATAACTGCAAACTAATGTGTAAATTCATAGAAGAATAAAGGTAGCCTCCAGTAAAAATTACTCAAAATTTTCATTTAACCCGTTAACCAATACACAAATCAATTAAAACAAAACTCAAACACACACCTCTATTAGGCCACTTGCACACCCACTGCACACTTGTACACTAGTACCACCTTTTCAGTTCTCTATTATGAACAAAGAAACAAGTGCATCATATTCGATTTTGGAGAAAGGTAAGATATCTTTTCTCCAAAACAGACAATGTTAGTAGAGTGACACTGCAGCAAAGTACCTATAGTCTATTCTAATTGCTACTTTGGATAGGTATAGGCATGTTCCAAAATCACGAGGTGAATGAACTCTTGAACTATTTTAGAAAGCAGGATATTGGGCGAACACAAGTCGACTAAAAATATTTGCATTCCTACGCATTTAATTGCGGGTGATTTTACGTAGGTTCGGAAAATTATTCTGATGCACACCTAGTGCAGAGTCGATCCTTTGAAACAAACATTTTAATTTTTTCGTGTCATGGTAAAAGCTCTTGCATTGTGTTCATACAATACAGTTCTCGCATTGTCAGACTCGTACTGTCTAAAATCCACGCTGTCCTTCAATAGCTCTTTATGTTCCGGGGTCACTGTAAATTGTAATAAGTCCCGCGACCCCGGCAGGCTCCCTCTAGAGGGGGCTAGGCACCCTAATTGGTCGCGGGGATTATTTTTCCCCTAAAGCACTAGTCTCTTAGGAAATTGCAGTCATGAAGTCAGACTTTATAGAAGATAGTGTAGATAGGTGTAGCTCATGTAGCTGATAATAATATATCTCTTATTCAAACTACATTTCAGATTTTTAAGCTATCTAACACCTTTACCAAAGTCCCAAAGATAATAATTATAATACCCTTTACAAAGTATGAATAGGTAGGTACACGGTACACCCATTTTTTGAGAGTGCACCTTTTTTCAGTTTGCGTGAAGTTCAACAGTTATCAGTCTGTATTACTTACTGTAACTGTATTTTATGTACTCTCGCTTTTATCCGGCTTCAGTATGTTTATAGATTTAGGAGATTTATATTAACTCTAGGTAGGTACTTACTTCAAAACCGTACGATTGGTTAATTTTTATCAAAGACGTTATAAATATATTCAGTTTGTCCCTTTTAAAGGAACACAAATGGGTATAATATGAATGGACCAATTCTAATTTCAATCTAAACATGATTTGAGGTGATTCACCTCAATAGGTAACGTCACGTACAGTCATGTCGTGCGTCACATTTACGAGAAATACATTTTCTAACTAGGTAGCTGTTAGTCTGGAAACGATCACATTTTATTAAGAAAATCTAACTATACGTAGTACTATTAGGTCCAGTCTCCTCGTGTATGTTTTGTACTGGATCTGTTGAATCGTGATTAGATTAGGCATTATTGATTATGGTGACATTTGTTATTTCAATATTCTTGCAATATTGTAACACGACGTGCCAACGTCATGTACACGCCGAACACGTGTCATTGAATTCTCGCTCTTGTGATCTCACGTGGCGCAACGTTGCTTCAACGTGCCTGGCAAAAAGGTTATAGCAATTGTTTACTCCGTCCATAATTAAAGTAAAATACCAAAGGGGAATTTGATTTCTGACTTACTCAGTACAATCAAGTACAATATTGGATTTTCAACTTCCGCGCGTCCTAATAAACCTATTTGTATTATCATTAATTTTAACTGTTAATTTAATTAATAAGAAATATTAATTTTTCATTTCTCATACTCGGAAAGTAGTGTTTGTTTGATCAGAGCAGCGGGTCGAAAACGATGCTTCCCTCCCTTGGGCGGGAAAGACTCATAGTAATTGCTTCCCTCCCTAGGGCGGGAATGAATTTTAAAAATAGAACTAAAATTGGTTATTTAGTCGGCTGAAAAATATCGATTAAAAAAAATGCTGCGGTCTTGTGAGTGTATACGGCCAATGTGAATTAAAAAAAATACCTATTAAAGTGGGATGGCCCGCGGCGGTGACGCGGGCGGTGTGTTCCTTATTTGAAATTTAAATTAAAAAAGACTATTTAATAGGTACTACTCGTACTACTCATGTTATTACTATCAATAAATATTTTAGAAAAACTTCTATTTTTTACTTTCCTTATATTTGAAATGAAAAGTAGAGTGTTTAACACGGGTGAAAGTCATCAATTCCCACTCGGACTATAGCCGCCCTCGCTTCGCTCGTGCGTCTAAATACCTCGTATGGGAATTGATTTCTTTCCACCCTTGTATAACAATCTACTATTCCTCGCAATGAAGTGATCTAACTTTTCGTCCTAGGAATGGTTTGTTGCTTTTGTGTGGTATTGATAAGATAATTAGCATTCATTGTGCAATCGGAAAACCCGAGCATCGAATTAATTAGTCATCACAACCCTCACAAGTGTTTTCTATCATATTACACAACATAATTAGCTAATACTAAAAATGAGTATTTAATGGGTCTGCCTAAAGGCTCTTTAGTCTGGCTGTGGTACAGTTTAATATAATTATAGTAAAGAACTTCAAAATGTGACTACACTGCCTACCGCGCTATTGTAAGTTTCGTGGTGTAGTGTACTGTTATGTATTCTGTGGTGTCGTCTAGACTTCAGGTTGATAAACTAAGCGCCTTCAGATTGTAGACTGTATTTTGCGTCATGAACTGTTGGCATTGGAAAAGGTCATCGGTCACACCCCTCGGCCACGTTCTTTTGTCCCTAGCTAACTGGTGCCTATAGAAACTTACTAAGTACTTATACAAAATGTCCACGGGCGTTCTTCGAATATAATTTTTTATTCGACCATGCAGGGCATGGAAATAATGGAAAATATAGACCTTTTTTGGCAGAAATTGAACGGTCAATAACTAAAAAAATCTTTAGATGTCTATTGCACCAATTTATGAACACTTGAGTTTTAATTATGTAATGTTACAATCAAAGATGAACCGCGACGTTTTTGTGCACCACAAATATTTTTCTTTGTTTGAGATTGTGAAAGTATTTGAGAGCTTATGCCAAGAGAAAGGGCGCAAGAGAGAGAGGGCATATATTTGCACGCAAAATATCCAGACTTTTCGGCTAGTTCGAATGAGCCACCATGACCGAAAACAGTCTAGAGGACGATTAGGTACCTACCTACAATGTTATCCAAAAGCAATGTGACAATGGCGTTACTTTATATGAATGCGAAACCTTGCGCAATATTTCTTTAGCCAAACGGCATAATATACAGCCAAGAGCCAAGTTTTCATCTTTATTATCTTTTAGTAGGTTGTTACAAGTATTGATCCTGTATCCCAAGTTACCGTTTAATCTCGGCCGGGTCATTGCCCTTTCTTGTGGAATTCTCGGCGACTGTTTGCGATAGCAGGTGGATGACCGCGACCTTGAGTTTGAGACTAGAATGTTATGTATTTATGTAAATCATTATAAGCTACGCCAAAATTACCATGAACTTTTTATTCTTACATGACCGCTGGGGGTTGTTGCGTAACACGCTAGCAACCGGCGGCATTAGTCCCATGTGGGGAGCTTATTTACTAATATGTATACCTAATATACGTTTAATAGGCTATCCGTTCTTTAATATCTACTGCTATCCGTTATTTAATTTCGAGAGTCAAAATATAATTAGGTATGTTCGATTATTGCGAAGTTTAAACGGACCCTTTTAATGAATGACTGCTGTGGCTAGATAAATCAAGGCCTCGTTTGTCCAGTGGTCGCCAGTGCGACTGTTGGTTCGATTCCCAGCTCGGGCAGAGTGATATTGGGATTTTCCTCATTAGTAGCAGCCGCAGTGTTTGGATTAGTGCCCGGTTTATATCAATAGTCTCAAGAAGCTCGTCGGATCGGACGCACTTAGCATAGAATACCGCCTAATAGTACCTACTTCTTTATGTAATAATAAGTACGTGATAGTACACCACTATTTGCCTATAATTATCGTGGATTTCAGGCGATAAGTAACTTAAGTAAGTAAACGCATGCTCCGGCAATCCACGTGCGCTTCAATTCCGGATTACAAAACTATTTCACAATATAATGATATTGCAGTAGATTATGCAGTAATGCAAAAATACTGGTGGCACCGCGCCAGGTCATATTTGGTTCCCACTACAAGACTCCTACCAACCTACTTCTACTAATAAATCCACCTTGTAAATGTAATTAGATATTTTTGTACACAATTAATAGGTATCGGTACCCCGTGGTTGCCTTCCTCGATGAATAGACTGCCAACACAAAAATTAATTCCCCACGAAAAGAAGTACCGATGCATAAACTGGCCAAAAGATTTTTTTTTATTACCTGTAAATTCGCCCCATTTCTTTTTTCCGCACGGATAGCAGAACAATCAAATAATACAATCCAGCACAAAACTACCCAAAACGCCGACACAATGTGGAATCTGAACAGAAAGTACGTACTACTAGGAGAATAGGATCAATACTTTTTTTAGAATATTTTTTTAGTGAACTTACAGTTACTACAACTACAACCCATCCGAAACGAACGTAGTGCCAAAGAATAGTAGTGCTAGCTTAGCTCCTGAATTTTAGATTATAATTACAATGCCTAACGTGCCTAAAACGACTCGATTGATCTACAACCCCTTGCTTAGCAACAGCTTGAGGCCTCCTCCGTACTCCGTTGCAGTCAATGGTGAAAGTAAATTATTCTCAATCTTTTTCTCTGGTTTTGGCTATAAAATAACATGCGAGCTCTCATTTTTGTCTAGGAAGTCAGAAGAAATAATCGCGCAGGCAGGCGTGGCGCCCCGGTACGGGTCCAAAACTTCACACACACAAGAAAGCAGGCGCGGTCCGAATTTCTTCGAGGGGGGGTCACAGGGGATAGACAAGGATGGTCACATGAATAATACTCAGAATGTCATTAAACCGGTGAACGAAGCAATAAAACAAGGAACTAAATAGTCAGTGCGCGGTGCGCGACGCGACGGCTCGCGTATTTTGTCGTTGGTTTTGTGCAACTAAATCGTTAAATAAAGTGTGTTAAAGTGTAATAATAAAATGGTTTGTTATGTACTTAACTGTTTAAAATAAGTTAATTGAGTAATCAGCATAAATTTCGGCAGAAATACCATATTTCATCGAACATTATTAAACTTGGTGCTCGCCGTCTGAACTGATTTACCGTTTTTTGTTCAAGTGATAATGCCTGATGTAAGTAAACTATTGTTATTATCAATGCTATGTTAATTAAGTATGTGTTCATTGCATTTAATTGAGGTAATAACATCAAAAATTCAAATCGCCGTTAAAACAAAAACGCGCGACGCGAAACCTCGAATTTCGAGGGGCCGACACACAGGGGATTGTGACGTCATAACGGTCATTTGTGTGATTCAAACTAGACTAACGTAGATGTCCGGTACGAATAGATATGGCCTTTGTTGATTTTTTGTGCATTTTATTTTTATTTTTTTTCTATACATCTTTAAATCCTTTTTTTTACTTTTTCGGAGCAAATAGTGATACTACTGTGTTATTTAGTAATTCATCTTCTCACATTTTTATTACATATTTATTTAAAAAAAATCGCGTTTATTATAATGTTTCATTTTCTCAGTTTTAATTTAGAGTCAATTTGATTATTATTTTTTATTAACTTCATAGTCTTCATCAGTGAACGAAGAAAACATAGAAGCATTCCTAGAGCCCAAAAATGACCCAACGCAGATCGTGCCTCGGTAGGCGGGGCTTATCAATAGTGCCTCGGAGGAGTTTAGTTCGGCTGTGACGGCACATGTCGTTGTTCGTATTTTTATTCAGTTTAAAACTATAAATTATGCCTTCTTGCGCAATGAAATGGTGTACTACTACATTATTTTTATATTAATTATAAACATGGATCAATTTTTTTCAATGGGGATGGTGTTATGCCCGATAGGCTAAGTAAATTAATGTTGAATGTTTGAAGTAAATATGTTTGTGTTTTCTTTTTACTACATTACAAAACACTTTGCTCCTTTGACAGATTTCCACAAGATCCAAATCTCAAAGAACAATGGACGAGATCAGTTCGCTTGGAGAGACAGGAAAACGACTGGTCCCCAAGCAAAACAAAAATAATTTGTTCAGTCAAATGGACTGAACAAATTATTGTCAAGATGACGATTTTTATACGACGAAAAAAGGATACCAGAAGCTATAAACGATCCGGGCACTTTTTAAAATTATATTATCCTACATTTTTGACATTTTGGTAAAGCAAGCTATGTTAGCCATTTCTGTTATTCGTTTTTAAACAGAAGACAATAAGACTTTCTAGTTAATCTCTAAGGAGGCCGTAGCTCACAGTAGGTGCCAAATAAATATGTTTTCTTAGCTCACAGTAGGTGCCAAATAAATATGTTTTCTTAGCTCACAGTAGGTGCCAAATAAATATGTTTTCTTTCTTTCTTTATATAAACATGAGCCATTTTATGTAAATGTAAACGTGAACTTTTTGTTGTTATGCTCAGATCAAAGAAATAGGCAGATATAGAACGCTCAGAACACGCGAGTGTCTCCACCAAAGTTAATACAAAATCAAATAGAATTACATTCCATAATGTTTTCTTTGTTTTTGAGAACTACTTTTAGGATGGTTAAAGACACGAGACGGCATATTTTGGCAAAAAACAACAACGACGCGCAGCATGGTACGACGCGTAGCTTGGTACTGTCGCGACTTTGTATTCGATTTTGATTTTGTATTAACTTTGGTGGACCCACTCGCGTGTTCTGAGCGCTCTATCTGCCTACTTCTTTGATCTGAGTTGTTATGTATTTACATCAAATGCAAAAGAAATAAAAATACATAATAAAAAATATTCAAATCTTTCATTGTTACTTTTTATATAACTCGTCCACTTTGACAATTCTTGCAGCCCGTCAAATTAATGTCATGTGTTCATTTCTAGCGCCAATGATGACATTGTTACTATGCGTTGCTTAGCCAATAAGAGACGAGCGTTGACATCCTACCCAATCATAACTTCGTGATGTTAATAGAGAACAAACTAGCTGTTCAAAGAAAACAAACGTCGTGGGCCGTCTATCAAAAAGATTTTGTTTGAAGTTACTCTTCCATGTTTTCTTCGTTCACTGGTCTTCATAATTCAATTTCAAATGTGACAACAGGCCGCTTCTAGAAATTAGCACATCTGTGTACATAATTTTGCGTGTTTTTGTCATGAAATTGTAAATTTTGCTGGTTGATTTCGGAAATGTTTTTGTTAAGTAACATACCCTTGTGTTATGTTTTTCTATTAGTAAATATTGTCATCTTCTGAATTGTGAAAAAATATTTCAAATAAGAACAATAGCAATTGCTCCGTGGCCTAAACAATGAACGGGTCTATTTTTACCCGACTGCGCGACGCAAAGGAGGGTAATGTGTTTATCAGTCTATGTATGTATGTATGTATGTAAGTATGTATGTATGTATGTATGTATGTATGTATGTATGTTTGTTTCTATGTGGCGTTCTAGAGACCAAACGCGTGGGCCGATTTTGATAATTCTTACGTCAATCGATTCGTCTTAACCTTGCGAGTGTCACTAAAGACATGACAGTAATCAATATTCACCACAGCGACAACCAGACGCCATATTGTCAAAATGAAAAAAAAAAAAGTCGATGAACTATGTCATGTGGGGTATCGTTGAATAGGTATTTTAAAATCATCTTTAGGTTCCCTTAATCGTTTTTCATTTTAAATAATAGTTTAGGATATATGACGATTTAAAGTTTTTACAAAACAATAATTTTCGCTCATCTTCTTACTTATTGATTTAAGTTTTTATTTCTAGTACTCGTAAATAAACGGTTTTGAACAACAAAAAAGAAACGTAGTGAATAAGCATGACGAACAAATATTTTTGGTAAAAATAATCTAAGTATACACAATGATATTATAAAGAAAGATACGCCATGTTCATACTAAATGGCGTTCAGATATCGTTGCGTTGTTATTATAAGTACCAACTTAATAAAACTTACAGTAATTTAAAACTACGACAGCGATAGATAATACGGAACGTATAAGATAGAAAGAGATAGCTAGTTTTAGTGTGTTGCGCTTGAAGTACAGGCCACAAAATGACAGAACACTAGAGTATCAAAGAGTTTGTCGATTTTCACAGAAGAGACATTGAATGTAACAATAGGTGGTGTGCGCTTGGTAAAATTATTTATTATTTTTATGTCGATTACCAATGTACAGCTACTAAGTACTGCGAAGGAAATTTTATTTTTTTACAATATTAATATTATATTTAAGATACTATCGAATATTTGTATCAAACTGAAGACAATTTATTTATATTTATAGTTTAATCGAATACGTAATAGCTGTTAGTAACATTGGCGACTTTCATAAAAATGAAATAAATGTGTAGGATTTTGAATAATTAATAATATACTTCAACACAAGCGCCTGTGATGATGAATGATGTTTTAAATAAAACAACAAACATTTTGAATTCTATTTATTACAAGGAAAACAAAGATTTTTGTATTTACGACTGACGTCTTAATAAGGTGTTCCTATGGTTCATAATGTTATTACTTAGTCCGTATAAAAAATAAACACTAAATAATATTATTTTAACTAGGTACATTACTACATACATTCCAACTTTACTAATAAAATATGTAACAGCCCGCTATAACTAACCTCATTCTATAAAACTTCAATCATAAAAAATTGAAAGCGCAACGCTATAATTGTGCCTAACATTTCGCTTCTGTTTAATTAATCTATGACCCGACTTATGACGGATGCTATTTGTCTCTGTCACGCAGCAGATTGCCATCATATTATCTATCCTTTTCGAACCATTATGTCAGTAATATGAAATTTATTTGAAAATGAGGAATAACTCGTAAAATAAATAAAAATTTGATATATTTTATAAAGACTTACTTATGGTATGTCACTCCACAACTCTTATTTATCTTTGCACCATTTTTTTGCACTTTCTAACACACAACTTGGCATTTTTATTACGCCGCGCACTCACGTTACCTCGCTCTCTGATGTAACCCGACTAAATCAAGAAGGCAACAATTGGGTTTCATTCGCCTCAACACTTTGTGCGTGCTAGTGCGATATCTACCTCTTTTTATTTATAATATCATTGAGTATACACAAGCTCCAAGGAACTACTTTGGACCGAGCTGTGGCTGACTTAAGTTCACGCATTTTTGCTAAAGGTTATATCAAGCATAATTATGTAGCTTTGAGCCGAGTTAGGTCTCTAGAGAGACTAATTCACACTACACACTACACACATTATAAACTAAAAAGTATGAAATAAAAAAAATAATTTAACGAAAAACAAAAAACCCGACTGCGTTAAAAATACACTAAAAAGAAAGAAACAAGCCCAGTAGTTTAGAATTCACTCATTCACACTCACAGTCGGGGCCCATTCAAATTATACCAATCAAATCTTTCCAAGGGGCCCCGACTGTGAGTGTGAATGAGTGAATTCTAAACTACTGGGCTTGTTTCTTTCTTTTTAGTGTATTTTTAACGCAGTCGGGTTTTTTGTTTTTCGTTAAATTATTTTTTTTATTACTTTGTTTTAAGTGTTTACAATCTGACCCATTGTTTATTAACCAAGCAATTCTAACCGGTACCACTCCGTCAGCGATAAGATTAAGAACCATTCTTTGTAATAAGATATTAACGTAAAGGCGTTCTCAAGTGCCGAACTCGAAGCGTAAACATAACCATTTTTTTTGTCACCGTGCGGGGTCCTTGACTTTAACCAGATGTTTGTAATGCTTGTAGAGTGAAAAAAATGTATGGGGCGGTGTGATATTTTAGTGGATTTTTGTAAATTAAGGTTTATTAATGAAAACAGAATAAATACTTTGTAAAAAAATGTTTATTTGTTATATTTATATATACTTTTATACAATAAACTGGGACAATTTTGCTTACACTGATTTCAAACTTGAATTAACAATATATAACAATGCAATAACGAACTGAAACATTTTAAATCTGATAGCTTATTTCATAACAATTCCAACAACATAAATTGCTTACGGCTGCTATGCTAAACAAAGGAGGTACAGATGTTTTTCTAGGACGCGCCGATAGCGCATGACGTCACCCGAACGGCCCGCGACATCAAGTGTCAGGGGCGCGTTAATAGTTTTGGCACTTAGACGGATAATATTCACGAAATTGCGATACCTACTGTTTCTTAAAATCTCTGACGATGACGTAAATCATCCACAGCCCATAATTATTATGTAAAAGGAATCCCACTTTGCCTCAACCTTCTATCGCCCACGTCTCAGTACGTCATCCGCAAATTGTAGGAGGAACTGTCGTGTGATACGTACCTAGCTACGAACTAAAAGGGCGCTCGAAGGGAAAATGGTAAATATTTTTACCATTTTCATACAATTAGTCAATTTACCAATGATAAGCAAGTACCTACCACGGGAAATTTGGGCAGACGGGAGACACTGTCAGACTTTTACTGCCTAAAATCCACGGTTATCCTTAAAATCTTAAATAGCCTCTTTTACGTTCCATGATTACCTATACACCTGATGAAGTGATGATGACAGGTCCCGTGACTCCGAATATAGTGCTGCGACCGTGAGTCCCCATAAATATACCACCCCGGGCAGGGCGGGAGGGACTGTCAGACTCGTACTGACTAAAATCCACGGTATCCCTCGGCAGCCCCTCATGTGCCGGAGTCACGGTATACGTATGTCCCGCAACCCCGGCAGGACTGTGGCCCTCTATAGGGGGGCCCCGTCATTATGCTGACGCTCCTCTTGCCTGCCCGGCGGCAGGGTTAGTGCACGCCGCGTGCCGGGCTCGCTCTTACTTCAACCACTGTGTCCTCTGCTAAACAGAGGGACACGTGGTGGAGCGGTGTGACGGGACATTGGCATACGGGCAAGGAAACCCCTTACGGGGAGTTCTTGCCCATACCCCGGGGCGCACCGTCCCGAGAAACTGGGCTTCCCCCCGGACGTATCCGGAAAGAACTTCCATCCTCGGGCACTCGTGGAGGTTTCCCGTCGCAGTCGATGTTACCATCCAGGGGGTGTCGCCACCCAGTGAAGACGTCTAGGTGCGGTTTAAGTAAATGTCTTAGAAAAGTGTTAGGACATGTTGCTGTTTTCCTCTCGATTTTTCCTTCACTGTTTTGAAAACAGTGAATTACACTTAGACAAAGTTGGTAATCTTAGGCTGGGTTCGAATCCACGACCAACTCGTTAGATAGGTAAGAGACAGCTTAGGGCCGCTACTACTGTGCCATCAGCCATCATCTCAGCTCCTTGAAAAAGAGATAGCTAGGTAGGAATTTTGAATAGGTACCAAACGCATAAATTACTTCAAAGAAATCTTTCACAGTAGAAGATTTAGGTAGCATGTACCAATCTGATTTTCATGTAGCAGGTGCAAATAAAGGAATCTTGGCTTTGAAATTATTTTATTATTTTAATTCTACTATTTACATAATGTATGTATGAACTAATATGAGATATTGTTAGTGCCCCCTTCTCCAGACTCTTCTTGCTCGATTATCATGTTAGCCCACTGCTCCGCCTGCCGGTACCTTTGCTTCGTGACGTAAGGAGCGTACACACTCCTGTGAAAAACGACTGCTGCTGAGGTCAGTGACACAGCCATCAACATCTTCACCAAAGGGCTGGAAGTTCTTATCCAAGTTTTAACATGCTCCATTATTCAGCTTCACTAGCTACCGCAGTTTCAGCTACTTTGGGTTTTTTGTAATAATCTTCAAATAGCGGCCTCCAAATATAAACTCCACTAAAAACACCTAAAATTGACACTAAAACAATCTGTCCTCTAGTAATTCCTTTGGGTTTATAAATTCGCATTATATATTATTAAAAATAGTAATTACGCTTATGTAAATAAGACTTCATTTCAGATTTTTTCACTTTGAATTTTTTTTGAGGTTATAATTATTGGTGTTATGTCACATCGCGTTCCGGATCTATTTCCATTTTCTTCCCAACAAACAAAGTTAGCTTTTTTAGCATAGCGAGAAAATTAGAGGTGAACTTCCCTTGATTGTGGTTGAGACCAGTCGAGATTTTCATTTTTCTTGATCGTGTCCATTGTGACAAGAAAACGACCAATAAGACTAAATTCCGTTGTTTTAGTGTTAAAGTTCGTGAAAGATTTTCTTTTGAACTCGATAAAAAGCGCCGGGAAAAATCTTGACTAGGATTTAAAATCGCCTAATGTGTAGGGGCAGCATTACCACTTATATTGCAAGTGTCACTGTCATCAGCGTGTATTTGACATTTGTTTGGTAAATAATTATCTGTCAAAACAATGGAATAACCTAAAGTTTTAAAACACGTTATATATCCACAAATAAATAAGTAATTAGAGAAGCAAGCAAGTTAGAATGGCGAACACAAAGAGAATGGTGCCTAATATACTCATAACAGGTTAACTATACTTCTAAAATCGTTTGTTGTGTTGACCCACGTGTGTAATTTCCTACATCTGTAATTAATGAATATTTCTACTTCCAGGAACGCCAGGTGTCGGCAAATCGACTCTTTCTCGTCTGGTGGCCGATAGGACAAAGTTTATTTGGCGAGAAGTATCTAAGCTAGCCGAGGAATACAGTTGTCTCGACGAGTATGACCCCGAGTATCAATGCCCATTTCTGAATGAAGATAAGGTAATTTAAAAAAGCTAAGGCTACCCACTGACCAAGCTTACCTATATATATCTTTATTTAGGGTCTAATAAAACAGCATTTCTATAGCTTTGTAGCACTGCCCTTTGTTTTCATTGAGAAATTCTGTCTGAGTGACTTGTTTTCATACATTATCTAAACACTACTAAAACTTAATCAGGTAATCGTTAAATAGATGCGTATTCATCGATTGTATTCCTCTACCACTAGGGTCTATTGAGCCCTGTCGAACTAAATCAAAGGTGAAATCCTGTTTGTCAATGTTATTTTGTATCTTGGTAGTGAGTCTTCCTTTTTTTGGCATTATATCCATGTTATTTACTTTTATGAAATAAAACTGCCCATGATCACAACTTATCCATCTATTCTACCTGCTGGTTTTTGTAAAATTATCCAAATGTAAAACAACTAAGTTTCTTTTTTTCTCTCTTAGTATTTGTATACATATAAGTTACCTTCATTTCAAGTTGGATTAGTTTATTATTGTATTGTTAGATGTGTACTTAAAAATCACAACATACTTATAATATTACACAATTTAAATTTTCATTTAGAATTTCACATATTTTTTTCCTATGTAAATGTTTTCAGTTACTAGACATAATGGAAGGCATGATGGCTAAAGGCGGCAACATAGTGGACTACCACGGCTGTGACTTCTTCCCTGAGAGGTGGTTTGATGGAGTATTTGTCGTCAGGACCAACAACACAGCACTGTTTGACAGACTTTCAGCCAGGTCAGTTTCAGTAGATTCATATCTACAATGTGTAACGTTAAATGCGCAAAACCTCTCGTGGGGTAACTCAGCCCTATGTTACTGAACAATGTTTGTTCTAAGAATTTGGAAAAAAAAAATGGTTTTTCATACTGATGGGCCCGATCAAGTTCATATTTTGTATGAAAAACCATTTATTTTTTTTCCAAAAAGCTTAGAACAAACATTGTTAAGTAACATGGGTTGAGTTACCCCACGAGAGGTTTTGCGCATTTAATGTTACACATTGTATACTTACATATAAATAAAATTGGAGTGTCTGTTTGTTAATATTAAAACGACCATTTTTTACTACATGCACACGAATATAATATAATTATGGTACATAGACCAAAATACAATTTTTGTCTGTCTGTCTGTTTGTAATGGCTAATTCTGAAATGGCTGGACAGATTTTGACGGGACTTCTATTGGCAGGTAGCTATGTAATAAGGAGTAACTTAGACTTCTTTTATCATAGAAAAATACCTTTGCTTAAAAAAACGAAGTCGCCGGCACAGCTAGTTTATGATAAAAAACCTCAACTACTCTCTTACAATTGGTTTTTTTTCTTTAATTTAAAACTGTCTAACTGCCCAAGTGTCCAAGTGTATGGGTTTTGATAGATTGCTTAAAAAGATTGCAGACCATGAAAAACTGTTTTAGTTAAAATACAGACGGATGGACAATTTTTTTTTATAAGGTTTCATGCAAGGACATGCGACGCATTAGGGCGAGGCGAGGCGGGTCGCAAAAATACAAACATACGGCGATGCATATGGAGAAGTGTCAATAGTTGACACCCACACTGCTTGTTCTTAATAAATGAGCCTAGCTAGAGGGTTTGATTTTTTTTCTGTGGTACAGAACCATTACAACATTTGTGCATAAATAAGACTGATTGTTGCCTATGATAAGTATGATAACCACTCTATCATATTAATTGTACACCAACAGGATTCGCCTAAAATTCTAAAGTTATCTTTTGTTTCTTTTCAGAGGCTACACAGGCAAGAAACTAGAAGACAATATACAGTGTGAGATATTTGAGACACTCTTAGAAGAGGCACAGTCTTCATACAAGCCGGAGATAGTGACGCAGCTACAGAACGACTCCGAGGATCAGCTGCAGAGCAATGTTGAGACCATTGTAGAGTGGATAGAGAGGTGGAAAGAGGAGAATATATAGTTTATTTCATATTTTGTTTTATTTTATTTAGTAATTAATATAAATAATTACATTGATATGTGTACAGAACTTGAGGTAAGAAAATAAACAGGCATGTTCGCGTGGATTAGATTGCAGATTAAATAACACTTTAAAACCGAGTGAATAAATACTATCATGAACTAGATTCTGACGATAAAATAAATAAAACAACAAAATTATAAATACAACCTAATTTATTTGTTATTCCACCGACACTATATAAAGAAATGCATTCAAAATTACTGTATTTAGATCAATCTAAAATAGATTTATATAACCAACACGTCCTGCGTCGACTCTGGATGGACCGAAAACGGCAGGTGGGCATGTCAGTGGTTCTATCACACTCTCACTCGCACGCTCTCACTCACACACAGATCTTTCATGGAAAGTTTGACACCACAACTCCTTAGAGCTCCTCCTTCTTGGGCTTGCCCTTTCTGTCCCAGCCTTTGAGCTCGCTGGAGGCTTGCTCGGCTACGTACTTCACGAAGTCTTCAAGAGCGCGGCCACCCTGGAAACATTATTATTATTTTTTTATTACATGAGTTAATAACACAATTTTATAGTAATCAATTTATTTTAGCGAAATCGCTAAAACGTTTGTTGTGCGGGAATCAATAAGATTAGCTCTATACTGTACAGACTTTATTATTTCTTTTCTTTTCTTCGGACACTTCTTTAAGCTCTCTCTATGCCACATTAGTAAAACGCCTTTTCTCAAAATGTCGCCGGGTCTTCGAGACTTCGCTGTCTCATAACCTAAACTTGTCCGAGACGGGGCACCTCAAGTCCCATCTTCGTAGTTATTTTTTTAAACCTGCTCCTAATAATATTACAGCTGTAGTTACTTACGTTATATCTGACGGGCTTCTGGGTGCTGTCAGCGGGTTTCCAGTAGATGGTGGGGAATCCAGACACGTCGTACTGTGACTTGGGCCAGTCGTTGGCGGTAGCGTCAAGTTTGACAATGTCGACAGCCTCATCCTTCAGCTGTTAAAACAAACAAATTATAGTTTTAGTAAGTTTTCAAGCGTTTTTTATAGTTTTTAAATTCTGAATATCAGAAGTACTTTGAATGTTTGGTAAAACAAGCTAGATTGCAAAACTACTAATCTGATATTCATTTTACAAAAGTTTTTTTTTTTCATAAATAAATGCACCCGAAAAACATTCAAGTGTAAGTACTAAATTCAACGTGGGCATGGCTAAAATGTGTAGAGACAAAAAATTGACGTGACCTTATTGTAAAAGAATGTTATCATTATCAACCTTTATCACCGTGTCAATTTTATAAGAAGTCGATGCGAAGAGTCGTCTCAAAAATATGATTAATTATTATCAAGATGATACAAAGCAAAATGTTGTTGCTACCTTACATTTTAGCTTTCTAAAAATACATATTCTTATAAATAAACGTATAAGTATCAACTTAATCATCACCTGCCTATTGCTAGAACATAGAATAATACTATTTTCTTGGAGTGCCAGTAACTGGGTAATACCCCTTAGTAAGACTGGTGTGTTAACAATTATCAAAGCACTAAAATCGACAAGTAGGATCAAAGGCTTCATGTATTCCGAGACACGCTCGTTCGCTTTATTAGATGACCTTGATCATCCATCCTAAAACCAACCAAGCTAAGCTCGACATAACCTGGAAGATCGGTCTGTGCTGGTGTTATTGTCTAGCTACAAGCTCCACCTGATCTAAACTACTGCTATGTTGATAGATGCAGAGGAAGAGGAAGGCCAAGGAATAGATGGATTGTCTAATTAATGATATGAAAGAAAAAGGAGTAAATGATACTATGACGTCTAATAGGGGAGAATGGAAGAAAAATATGTGTTGCGTCGACCCCAAGTAAAATGAGATAAGGGAAGGATGGTGATGAAATATTACCTTGTCACCAAGCTCCTCCCAGATGGGGGCTAGTTTCTGGCAATGTCCGCACCAAGGAGCGTAGAACTCGATGAGGGCATCACGTCCGCTGTCAGTAACCAGTTCCTTGAAGTTCTTGCCCACAGCTACCTTGACTGGGCCGTCGTTGTTCTCAGGAATGGCTTCAGACTTGACGAAAGGTTCCAGTTTGCCGTCAACCATGTCCTTTGTGAAGGCCAACAGGTTTTCAATGCTGTAAGGAAAGGAAAAACGTGTTTAAAAAAATTGTGATGTTACGTTGATGGATTTATTTCCAAGTTTGAAAAAGACGGATCTTCACGTATCTTCGTAAAGCTTTAGTTACGTCACAAACGTAATTTATTAATTTTCTTTTTTTATTGTTTTTTGGATTATTCCAACATTTGATTCAAAAATATTGGCAAGACCAATTAACAAAACAAAAAAATAAAAGCGAACATAATTCAATAAAACGCTGTTGGAATTTCTGGCACGATTGTATTTTAAATAACATCGAAATCCAAGAACGAGTGGAAAAGGAATTTAGTTTCCTCGCCTGCTTATCATTAAAATGCCTTAAGGGGGATGCTCCAACCAGCCCGCGAAATTCAAATTTTTTTACGTTTTTTGCAATTTGCAGGCCAGTGACATGTTGTAACTTTATAAATATTTGTGTTGCGCAAATAACAAGTATAATTTTAAATATCAAAAATATCAAAAAACTCGCTCCATCAGCTCTCACATAGAAAAGGTGCATCATGTTAAAATCTCCGAAATCTAACTACGATGCACCTTTTCTATGTGAGAGCTGATGGAGCGAATTTTTTGACAATTTTTATATTTAAAATTATACTTGTTATTTGCGCAACACAAATATTTATAAAGTTACAACATGTCACTGGCCTGCAAATTGCAAAAAACGTAAAAAAATTTGAATTTCGCGGGCTACATCGAAGCAATCACCTTAACCAAGTTAACTGAGCGTACAACAATCGTAAGTACAACGCCAATACGATAACATGAACATAAAAATATTCAGTTCTGTAAGCATTCGCATTATATCTTTGTTTTAAATACACGTAACTGGTAGACACGGGTTTTCGAAGGAGTACCGCTATATCTTTTTTTTTGTAACAGCGTATCCAGTAATATTCAATAAAGAAAAAAATGGGATTTATCAAGAAGCACATTTTCATACAAAAATATTTCCAGTATATTTCAGACTTAGGGCTACTACTAACTGTGCGGGACTGTCTTATCTGTTGGCCTTTTCATTCTTAGGCCCTGGAACGCTAAAGCTTACCGATGGTACAGAGTAGAGTTTTAGAAGAGTCTAACAGTCCCTTCCGCTACAGGGCGAGAGGACTCATTTGATGACTACCATCACCCCAAAAATATGTTAGTTACAATTCTTGTAAGTGAAAAACATGACTATTGATGTACTTTATATGAAAAAACTGAAAAAGTCCTAAAATACAGAACATGCTTCATTTTGAAGTGTTGGCGCGAATCCAAGTTTTGTTAATTAATTTAAGTCTTGGTGTGGTGTTTGTAAACTGTTTTTATGCTTTCGGCTGTACACATTCTTATTCATATGAGGTGTTTCGTTAATTTTGAATTTGATAAAACTGCGTTAGCTTATTCAAAAGATTTTAACACTTGAGTCAAGTCATTGTGACTATTAACGTTTGCAATGACTAAGATTTTGGGTGATTAGCTTGTTTTTTCTACCGCCTAACTTCACCAAACAAACAGATAACTATCACGACTTGATACATTTCAATTAAAAATAAAGTTTGTAGTGTCCAGCAAAGTAATACGCTAAGTGTGATCACACTCTTATCGACTTGGAAGCGGCATAATGGGGGCTACTACCATACACATTTAAAAATCGAATCGCCACTCCATTTACACCGGTCAACAAAAATCGCATGCGACTTGTTCATTTCAGCGGAACAAAACGAGGCAAAATACACCTCATCGGTCAATATTAGCCACTCGCCGCATGGCAAGAGTCAGATGTCATCCAACTTTGGTACCTGAGATTTTAGTCGTGGGGCAAAAATCGACCTTAAGGTGAAACAACTCAACATTTTTTCCATAGAAACTTCGTTGGGGTTTTACTCAACTATTTGACAAGGTACATCCAAAGTTAAACATGGTATCGTTTTGTCTCATTATTAATTTTGTCTGTACGGAAGCAGAATTTTGAAATAAAAAGCCATTAAAAACTTACGAGCTTCCAAAGATTCGTTTTTATTGCTAATTTTAACACAACTTTGGGCGTAAATTAGAAATTAAAGAAGCATCAAATTTCCAAAACAAAGTCCTTACCGACACAGCACATTTATCGAAGAATTCCATAAGTTTTATTTGAAATTGATTGATGCAGTGGTTTTTTTTCATAAAACCCCTTCTTCCAAAGGCCGTTTCGTATTTTTTTACGCGCGCCTTTTACTCTGAATGGTCGTGCATCTCACTGAATAATGTTTTCCCCTGTTTTCTCCACGGGGTGATGACGCTCGCGGACACATGAACAATATGGCTCGATTTCAGGTGCTATATCGTGGTTTTTGACCATGCCTGCCAGTGACTTCGAGCTCGCGAGTAGCACCGCCTTAAATATGTAAATCAAAAAGATAAGAGTTGTAGTTACCTGAACTCAGTAGTCATGACGAACTTGTTGCCGTCAGCATCACGGCCGGCGACGACGGGCTTGTCACCCTTCGCGTAGTCAATGCCGTACTCATTCAGTTCGTGAGTGAAGTCGTCCTTGTCGCTCACTGCGAAGTTGACCTCCGACAGCTCCTTGGCAACCTGGGTTGGAAGGAATTAAAGTTATTAGGTATGGAGTTTGAAAAAAGCATAATGTCAGCTTTTTTTGCGATTTGCTCGTGTTTGTCCACTCTCTCGCCTGACGGTAAGCGAAGATGTAGCCGACGGTAAAGCATGTTTGCTTAGAAGTAACATATTCACTCTTGACTTAAAAGATAACAATACATGGAGACCACGCACCGGCAAGCGCAGCGTAGGACGTCAACCCACTAGGTGGGCAGACGATCTTATGAAGGCCACAGGATCACGCTGGATGCAGGCCGCTTACAACCGGTCCTATTGGAAGTCTAAAGGGGAGCCCTATGTTCAGCAGTGGACGTCTTACGGCTGATATGATGATGATATGATGAAGAATACAGGCGAAATTCCTAGTATGGGGGGCAGTTAAAAAAAATACAAAAGAAATTAACTCTACTAAAGGCGCTATAACAGCACCTTTGCGTCCAGCGACAATGTAATCGAAGTGGCCTAGTTACGGTCTAACTAACATAATAGAACATTAAATAGTAATGGTACAGTTTTTTTAGTAAAGTTTCAGACTTAAGCCTCATTTAGACGGTGCAAGAAATTGTATGCGAGTTGCAACCAAGTTTGAAAACATGGTTGCAACTCGCATACAATTGCGGACTATTAATGGACAATGAATTCAGTTGAAGTTGATGAAACAAATATCGCACTGTAGTCAAACTTCCATGTAACTCGCGTGCGATTTCATGCACCTTGTAAACGGGCTTTTACAGTAGCATGTAAGAAATGCGTACCAAAAGTTTTTCATTTAAAAGGTTCGCGGGACTGTTTGAAAAGAGTAAAGAGAGAGAGTTTAAAGAGAGAGTAGTAGTAAAGGGTCCTATAACGCAAAGGGCATGAGAAGGAACAAGAGAGGTTTTATTCAGTAAGTCTGACAGTCTCATTCGCTCCACCCAAATTGCGAGGCCTTATTTGATGATTTTATCACCCGGGACAAAAAATGGGACATAATTTTTTATAAATTGGTTGCAATAATTGTTAAAGATACCAGATAAAAATACACTCAGGGTAAAAGAGATTCATCATCAGCCTGTAAATGTTCCCACTGTCGGGACACAGGCCTTTTCTCTGTGAGAGGGACTGGGCCATAATCTACCACGCGGGCCCAGTGTGGGTTGGTAAATGTCACATGTCTTCGAATTTTTGGATCTAGGACATGCCGGTTTCCTCATGATGTTTTCCTTCACCGTTTTGAGAGTAGTGGTGATGAAATAAATTACACAAAGTAATGCGTCAGGCTGGGTTCGAACCCACGACCTACAACTCGTAAGTCGAGGCCGACACCACTGCTCTAAAGAGGACAATCAAATTAAGACTAGCGAGTAGGCCAAGCCCACTCCACTAACAGAGTAGAGGCCTGTGTCCCAACAGTGGGAACATTATAGACTGATTCTGCTTAATTAGTAAGTATCGAGTTCATCAAGGACTTCCACACGTCACCATGCAAGTTTATTAGGGTTAAATACCAACTAAGTGCCATTGGTATCGATTTTACACGACACGAAATGTTGTTTCGTGTTTTCCATAGTGTTTAATAAAACGATGTTCTAAAATGTAAGCATTGTTTAGGCACGTAAATTATTCTTGATGCCTACATATTTTGATTTTTGTTTCAGATTTTTACAAACTAACTAACTTCCTTCGCTTTACAAGTTAACTGTGGAAAATAAACCGTGAAATCGTTAATTAAGCTACTTTAATGAAATTAATTACTACTTGAAATGTTGTTTAAAAATATTTGACATTGAAAGTGTAGCGATTAGTAATTAATAATAGTAAGTTGGTACTACTGCCATATTTGAATGCAGGTCTTTTGCATGCGATAAGTTGCACCCTCGCCTTTTATTGAAACGCTCTTTACTTAAAAAGTTATAATAAATTGTAGTGTTCTGCGAAAGTGAGTTTACGTATTTCTGTCACTTGCAATGAGTACAGGGAATCCTATTTGAAGTGACAGAGTATTATTGTTGTACCCTTTTACCTTTTGAACCGATAAACGTATTTGTATTCCTAAACACCTTTTTTTAATTCGTGGTAAAATTATCAAATGAGTCCTCCCACCCCTTACTGTCAGACTCGTACTAACTAAAATCCACGGTGTCCTTCAATAGCCCTGTGTGTTCCGGAGTCACGGTAATAAGTCCCGCGATCCGGGGAGGCTTTGGCCCTCTAGAGGGGGGGGGGCCGTCAACATTACCTAAACACCTGGGGGGGGGGGGTATTGCAACGTCTTAAAACCAGGTTTGTTCCAGTGAGTGAAAGAGATGGCGCTTGACGACTTGTATAGTTCTGTGACTTTCACTCGCCGGAATAAGCCTGGTATTAAGACGTTGTAATACCCCCCCCCCCCCTGAACAGATTTTGAAGTCGATTGTAGGCCCATAAAATATGATGGGTATAAAATGTGCGGGAGATGCCGCATCCAAATACTAGTTGCGGTATGAAGCTGTGAAGGAGTAAGGTACGTACCTTGAGCACACGGTTCCTCCAGTAGTTGGTACCCTTGGGGTTCTTGACGTAGTCCACATCGTAGTAGGCAACGACCAAGGGGTCGGTGAAGTCGCGTACGTTGTCCTTTTGGCGGATTCCGACCAGACCGTGGCTGAGGAATTATTTTGACATTAGATTTGCAATCAACTTTCAAAATTAACAACTTTCAGAATTAACGACAAATCCGACATATACACATATTTTTAGACTTTTATTGAGTGTCCTTGGAGGTCAGGCATTACGAAATACTAATGTATTTTGATTTAGACTTCCTGAAGAATCTGGGACCCGACATATTGCTATTTCTGGACTCTGCTTCGTCTATATTCCGTCCCGAATTGGAGATTCAGGTATGACGGCGAGAAATCAGATGACGAAAATCGGACCTAGTGCATAAACTATTATATAAATAGTTTAAAGATTACTTCGGAACGTAATTTCACGGCTAGGAATTGAATGCAGTGCGTAACCACTCTTACAGAATGGCAATTTCATTGCATATGCTAGCTAGAGAGTATTTTCACAACAGCATTGATAGAAGCTATAAGATATTTTACACAAAGCGTGGAAAGCAATCTCACGCTATAAGCTACCTAGTTTACTCCAATTATCTTATATCTCACTAATTTTATAAATGCGAAAGTTTGTGGGGTTGGATGTATGTTTACTATTCTTTCAAGCAGAAACTACTGCACGGATTTCGATGGAATTTGGTACAGAGATAGTTTATAACCTGGGTTATCACAAATTATAGTTTTTATCGATCGATTTTATGTTCCCGTGGGATAATCTTCGAGTTCTAACGGGCGAAGCCGCTAGCAACACCTAGTACTACAAGTCTGCTTTTCTACTTTCAGCTGTTGTTGCTTCGCTAAACAAATTATTCCAGTTTTTTTCTACAAATATAGTTATTAAAAACTAAGTTAAAAATTATTATTTTGCAGGTGTAGTACACGTTTAGCCTCCAGGCGATCACAAGGTGTACTTTAAGTAGTTTAGTACTGTATCAGTAATGTGTTGATAGCAGAATAATATCTAGTAATTATGTTTTTTATAATTAGTAGATAATAGTGCTGGTCTAAACACCTGGACTTTGTCATTTGGTTTTTTTTTCAATAGACAAAACTGCTGTGTTCATACCTTTACTCTACATATAAAATACCCTTATTTTCAAAAAGACAATAATATTAAGGTTAATAATTGGCCACAAACAGGAGCCATTATAATATTATTGTTATTTAATAATTAAAATTCTGCTTGGATGCAGTAAATACTGTACGGTAGGTTTTAATCTAATACTTCGCACCTGCACCGCAGTCGGGTAGTAAATGGTCACTCAATAAGTCTATCAGAAGAAGTTGAATGAGATACAGCTTGACATAAAAATGTAGAAAACCGGAAGTCGCCACTGTCTTCGCGCTATCAGCACTTTGAATGTTTTTTTTTTTCACTTATTACGTTAGTTTTATGGCACTATAATAAATCTAACAAACCTGCGGTCTTTGTTTACATCGAATATCAAAGAATTTAAAACGCTGTCAGAAATAAAAAATTTAGTTCCGTTTCAATCCGTTCTGGCCAAGCTGTACTTATACATCACATCTGCCAAATATAGCTAACTTAAAAATAACTTCTTCATGAGCTTGCTTCGTGTACCTTAATATACCTATGAAAACAAAGAAGATAAAACAAATAAAATACACTTACAAGTTCTCCTTGATAAAAGCCTTGAGCGAGTAAGTCTCGGGTTCTCCCTTGTACACGACAGACGAGTCTTCGAACTTGTTCTGCAGGCGTTTGGGCCGGAACAATACCACGTCGTTCCTGTTGACAATGCATTACTTTAGTTTTATGTATGTGTTGTAACTTGTAGACTAGTATGGTTTCGAATAGGATTGAGATGCAAAGGAATTAAGGTTTGAAGTTTCGAACTCATGATTAGCGTTGTTCCCACTGCTGGGATATAGGCCTCCTTTCTGTGAGGGGGAGTGGGCCATCTACCATGGGGGCCAAATTAGGGTTGGTACAGGTCACAATTATGTCTTCGAATTTTGACAGGAAATGCTTGTTTCCTCATGATGTTTTCCTTTACCGTTTTGGCGAAATAAATGACATAGTAATGCGCCTAGCTGGATTCGAAGTTCGAACCCACGACCTCGTAAACCGGAGCCGGTACCACTGGGCCACCACTGCTCTTGGAGTTTCGAATTGCAGAAAGATGTACTTGGGTAAAACAAACATAGACTATGAATTAGGTGCTAAAAGCTAGGTGTGAATTTTTGAGTACCTAACTAAGCAGACTTCCTTGACGACAATTTTTTTTTTCTACTATTATTTCGTCTTCTACATATAGAAGACTGCTACTCTATTCTTCTCCTGTAGCTACAGTATCAAGATATACCTAGTTAAATAAAAAGGCTTATAATAGTTAATATCATTATTATAGCAACATATTGTGATGTTCTGTGGCTCTACTATCCCTTAAGGGAACAAAAATGGCGTAAGTTTATGTCACAAAATGTTTTAATTCACACTTTAAATGAAACCTACGCAGCCTATAAAAGTTTTAAGGCTCTTATAAAACTGTTATAACAGCGGTCTTTGAGTAAGTAGCAACATACTTTGTGACATTGTCCATGTAGTTTGACACCTGTGCACGCAGTCTGTGCATAGCAATGAACACTAAGATCATACAGGTTAGCTTATTAACTGTTCCAAATTAACGTGAAATCGATTATACCGTCACAGTTGCAGTTTGTAGAGAAATAGTTTACTAAACAGATGCAGCTGTATGCCGTTGTAAAGCTTATTTTCCCAGAGACATTCAAATACAATTAGGTCCACATTCGCGTAAACATACATATCCATGGTAACAACTTTGATCTTTGTCAATTTGACAGATTCATACGATTTATTGTTAAAATGGGTCATGATTCCACTTTGTCGACTGTACTAGGTTAGAAAAATAACATAATAATTGACTAATTGTGCCAGTTTGCAAAAAGATTGGCAGAAAGAAGTGTACCTATGGCACACCTTTGCTTTACCAGCTGTACCAAAAAGATTTTTCCGAACGCATACAATTTTAATCTTTTCAAAATTAGAGTGCAAAGGCTTCTCCTGTGTAGGCTCGCTCCATCGTAGTCTCGGTCAACACTGACCTATATTAGAGTCGGGAACAAACCTATCGCAATAAAAAAAAAAATAGCGAATGCTAGAAATTAACTACATGATGGCTTGGATTCTGGGCTGCTAAATTGATGAAAATATCCCAAAACTTTGCCGGTTGGGATCGGACCACAAAGTCCTCACGCTTAGCATTGGCGATTGAGTAATATAAAAACAAACTTATTTGTTATTTATGAGTAAACCAATCAGTCAAAACCGCGGGGGAATAAAAAAAAAAAAAAAACAAAATTCGAAGAATAAATTAATATTGCCTGCATTGCATTTTGAGCTTTAGTTTTAATTATTCAAGTACAAACTCCGTGAGGATATTGATAAACGCCACAAATTGAAATGTAAATTATGTCGTGCGTGGAAACCTGTTGTCTGGTGAAGCCAGTCGGTAAAGTACACGTGTTTTTTTAAATAACGACCGGTAATCATAATATGAAAGATATTTTATAACATCGGAAAGTAAAAATGTGTTATTAATTTTTTTCAGTTGGATTATGATTATGCTGAATTTGTTACAATCTGACGATTATTAATACCTTCTAGAGACTTGTGATCAGTGTAAAGATGTCTAATTGCATTCGGACCTACCTACTTGGAGGTGTGGTTACAACAGTTTTTTTTTTTTTTGTATAATTTTTTAGTTTTGAATTCAAATAAATATGGCAACATTGGCAATCCTAACAGTTGTGAACTTAGGGTCAGGGGTTCAGAGGAGAGAAGAGTGCTGCTTACTCTCACAAGGGGGCAAATATTTGAGTGACCCCTTGCTCTCTTGCCTTTTTTTTTTGAGATTCATAAAATCATTAAATGAGTCATCTCTTCCTGGATTGTCCGGAAGAGACTATCAGTAATCAGACTGACCAAAATCCAAGGTGTTCCTTCAATAGCCCTTTAAATTCCAAATCTGTTTAGGCAGTCCCGCGGCCCAGGCAGGCGTTTGGCCCTCTCTGGGGGGCCCATTAGAGTGCTGAGAGCTTTTTGAGGCACACGTGTACACGACGCATTGTATCATGGTTGCGGTTGCTCCCCAGCACATCCATTTTATGGAGTACCTAGCTCATCATCTGCCTAGCCTTTTCCCAACTATATAGGGGTCGGCTTCCAGTCCGGTACTTTACATGGAGCGACTGCCTATCGGACGTCCACAACCCAGTAACTGGGTAATACGATACTCCACGGTAAGACTGGTTGTCAGATTTTAGAGCTTCTGACTAACAGTAACGACTGCCAAAGATCTACAAATGACAGCCGGGACTAACGGCTTTACGTGCTTTCCGAGGCACGGAGGAAACTCACTATGGCAGATGGTCACCAATTCATAGACCAACCTCGGCAAGCGCGGCTAAACCCGGAAGATCGGCCTATGCGGCTGTAATTATTCAGCCACGAGCTCCTCATATATGGAGTACCCAGCTATCGTAGCTAAAATGACCATACTGCGGTATCAATACATGACGTGTCAAGTCACGGATGAGGATCATTTATTACCGTTTCACCGTACATGCAATTTTCCGCAGTTTCACATTGTTAATATCATAATTACTACAATTTAAAGGATGTATTGTGTCCGATTTGGTAACTTCTTGTTTCTTTAATTAATCACGTTTTTCGTCGGTTTTCCTTTCATCATCAGTCAATAGGTAATGTTCTCACTGCTGGGACACACACAGGCCTTCTCTCTGTGAGAGGGAGTGGGCCATAATCCACCACGCGGGCATAGTGCGGGTTGGTAGATGTCATGTCACACGTCTTCGGATTTTTGGTTCTAGGCCATGCCGGTTTCCTCACGATGTTATCCTACACCGTTTTGAGAACATTGTTAAATTATACAACGTGCCTATTTGGGTTCGAACCCATGTAAATTAAAGCTGTTACCACTGGGCCACCACTGCTCACACATGATTACATCTGAGTAATTTTGTATAGGGGAAGCCATACCAATATAAATTGGGCTGGAACTATTAAATAGAGTTAAATTTATATTTCCTGTGGTAAACTAAACTAGTATTCTATTCGTCCGTAAATGTCATTCAAACAATTCAATAAACTCTAAGTACTTCAAGCAATAAAAAGAAATTACCTTGAAAAGACTTTTAACTGCTGATAACAAAAACGATATTGTTATCAATAAGAAAATGTCAAATGAATACCATAGAAGACTTCGAAAGGTTAGAAAATAACTTCGATTTGTAACATTTGTGTACATACAGGCACAATAGAGTTTGTTCATTAATAATATTGTGTGACATTCAAACGTTTACAGCTGTTCAAATAGTGCTACAAAGTAATAAATTAATATTATTAATCTACTTTAGAGTTTGTGTTCAATACATTTGTGAAACCATTTTATTAATTTATTAGTTTGTTTCTTTTCACCTTTTGTATTTCAGTAGATTGTTTACCGTTGCGTAAGAGTCCTCTTTATCAAAACGAGGACTGTTTTATGACTAGGTAAGTTATCATTGAGCTTTTGCAAAATAAGCTATTTTTTTTTCGAATTATCAAATGTATTAAAATATCGAGTTTGACGAGTTTTGCATATTATTGTTTTAGAACCTTACTATAATTGTGGCATTAAACAATACCAAACGTTTTTAAACTACTCAGTCACGGAAACACAGTATAATTACTAGTTACAACATCATTCCATGCTAGATATCAATAAATACCACAAATAATGGGGGAGACCGTAGTAGAGAATGCTATAATTACCATAGATAAAAGTGCACTTCAAATAAGGACACGGTAAAAAGTATTGCTATCATAGATGTATTCAATGATATTTGTCGTTATTTTTCTTTATTTTCTAAGATAATCAAAATTCAATTGCAAGATAACCCTTGCGAGGAAAGAAGAGATTAATCTACAAAAAAAAATCAAACCATTTTAGGTAGTGTAGAGATAAAAATCAGATAGTCGAAAATTCTGTTTTTATCAATATAAATTTCGCTCATGCGTTTTAGTTTTTTTTTTCCACTTCAGGACAAAGGGAGAACCTTTTCTTCCTTTTCCCGAGACATTGTTAGTGAGAGTTTTGATCAAACTTCTGAAATTGATTTCAGGTAGCTTAATTGATTTTAATTTCTCTTACCCTTAATAAATCAAAATACAAGTAGGACATAGGGTACGATAACTGAAAAAAAACATGCAAACCATAAAGTCAACTTACTTGTATCCAGCCTTATCCAGGATCTCCTTAGCGGAAGTATGTCCAAAGGTGACCTCTTCGCGCATCTTATCAGCAGTCTTAACAAAGTCACCCTTGAGGTCAGTCTCTTTCTCGAAGAAGCCGATGACGACCAGTTCATCCTTGCTCAGGAATGCTTCATAGTCGGCAACAGTCTTGAGTTCCTTTGAGCTGGGGCCGACTTGGGCACGCATGTACTTGACGATGCCATCTGTAGGGAGGAAACTTTGTTTAAGTAAAAAGAGAAAATGGTCTTGGTAGAGGAACAATAACTTCATTTTCCTCTTGGACAAAGGCCTCCCACCACTCCTTCCACTTCTCGCGAATCCGCGCCTCCTCCTATCTACTGGTGAGTCCATTATGTGGGATACAATATCCACTGAGTTTGAAAAATGCGTGTATGTCGAAAAATATCCTACAGGACCATAATACGGAGATGAAAGATCTCAAGTGTGGTGATCGAAGCCTAAAGCAATATTGTTAAATCATCATCATCATCAGCCGAAGGACGTCCACTGCTGAACATAGGCCTCCCCCTTAGACCGCCACACTGAACGACATTGTTAAATACCTCTTCAAAAAACTAAAGAAACTTACTAATTCAAAGTGTTGATAAGACAGTATTATTTCTTTTTTTACCAACTATAAATAAATAATGAGAAGTAGTTAGCTTAAATAATGCCTGAAACACTCCTTTTAGAGAGAATTAATTACCCTGTTAACACCACATTAGATAAAACCAGTTTTAAATTTTCTTTTACTTTTTATATTCATTTGATAATTTTATTTGTAGTTAGTGAGACAACATGAAATGTGATAAAATTCATAAAATGGAATTTTGTATTATTTTTCCAAACAATAAAGTGAGGTGGTGGATTTTTGTGCACTTCCTTCCAAAGAGGGAAGGCTTGTGTTCCAGTACTTTTTACAAATAAACTTTTGTGCTAAATCATGACCTGATGTAACACAGAAACAATATTTTACCTAATTCTATAAAATGCTATCCCTAATCAGTAGGACTTATCAATACAACAGGAAATTAAAACAAGTTCCTTCATCAGCGCTGACAACATTAATAAAACTAATTTGTTTTTTTTTTTTTTGTCACATTCCTGTAATGTGAGGAAAAACTTTATGGTTTTTTTCTATTTTTATTTATTATTAACTTTATGGCTTTACAATAAGCCACAAGCCAACATCATAATAATTGAATTCTATTTTAAGCCACAACTCCACAATTTCTATGTATTAAGCCACATTTTTGAATTTATGTCCTGGCTAAATCTTTGAGAGGACATAGTCGGATAAAAAAGTGTTGGTGTAATTTTTAGGGGTGATAAAATAATTAAATGAATACCCTGGAAATAATAAAAAATACCCTGTGGGAAAAACAGTTGACTCTTATTAGCTAAAAATGCATCCCATTATTTCAGTTGGCCTTTCTATTTCAGGGCCAGGTGGTGACTTTTTTGTCTGGTCAATAAATGGGCATTTTTTGACAAAATCTACAATTAAAAAAAAAACTTGTTGAATTGTTAAAAATGGACACTGAATTGACCTATCCCCTGGCATCGAAAATGCATTATAAACTGATGTTCAAGCAATACAAAAAAACACAGTGGAATGAGAACATGTCATAATAATTTACCTATTGTTATTTTTATCTCATAAAGATCATGAATGAGGGTCAACTCTAGTAAGTTAATTTTCTTCAAAATTCTTCTGAATAAGATGTTATCTTACTACTTATAGCTACTTGTTTAACAGTGAATGTGTAAATATTTCAATACTTTATGAAGTATCAGTTTTCTTGAAATCTATTCAATAATTTTAAATTATATGAAAATGACAGAAACTTTCTGTAAACTGCCAAATAATGAGTAGACACCTCTATAAATATTACCAATCTACCTCCAGAAACACACATGATATACAAAATGTTTGTTCTCATGCCCAAAATGGTCAAAATGTTCTAGAACTTACTTGCTTCCCTGGGGCCATTGTAGTCTTGAGAAACCTCTCCCTTCCTGAAGATCTTCAGCGTGGGGTATCCCGACACCGAGAACTGCTCACAAGTGCTCTTGCCGCCCTCGGTACAGTCCACCTTCGCCAGCGCGACAGGGGGGTCATCGTTCTTTAGCACGCCGGCCGCAACCGCGTACTCAGGCTTTAATCTCTTACAATGACCGCACCTAACAAACAATTACACACGCAAATCAAACAACCAGCTCATTAAACGCCATTCATAAGTTTATAGTTACGATAAATCATTAATTACTCACCATGGTGCGTAAAACATGACCAGAGCTGTATCATGTTGGGCTAATACCGACGAAAAGTCGGAATCTGTTAGGTCCAACACATCTTCTTCGGCAGCTCTACATAAATAAATTACACCTAACAATAATACAATTTTGAGTGATCCCAACATGTTTGATTTTTTATCGGCACTTCTATAAAACCGTGCGCGATTCTTCGCCGTCCAAGTCGAGCTGGGGAAAGTATGCAGAGCCAAGAGAGGACAAGGACCGGAAAAATACACGTATGATGCCGATGATGACACTTGCCGGCACAGCGTTGGCTGATTCTGATTGGTCTATTTTCTATGCGTTCGGAAATTAATATCAGATATGGAGAAACCTAGAGGCTGACTTAAAAAAGTATTTTACAAAAATAAAAACTAAGGCGACCTAAAAAATTAAAACAGCTCAAGATTAATATTAGTTTGCATTAAAAAAATGTTTTTCGTACTAAAGTCATTCATAAAAGAAAACTACTATGCGCATAATTTCTACCAAATGGGGATGCCAGCTTTTGGTTTGACTCGCCACCATGCACATTTGGGTGTAATTTATCTATAATTTATGTATGTATTTAGAAATATATAAGTATGTTTATCAGTTATGTAGTACCCATAACACAAGCTCTGCTAGCTTGGGACTAGATGGCGTTGTGTGATAGTTGTGAGATATTATTATTATTACATTGCACACCGCAAGAAATATAAAGCGCTATATTCACGATCCAGCACGGCTGTACGTCAGCTCAAGGTCGCGTTGCTGGACAAGCCTTGACGTACGTCAAGGCTATTCACGATGTTTTTGCTACGTCCAGCAACGCGACTTTGAGCTGCTGTACAGCCGTGCTGGATCGTGAATATAGCGCTTTAGTTAGTTATGATGTACAGACGCCTGCAGGTCAACCTACCCGTATCTGTAAAATTTTACCAATCGAATATTCACCTTACCTTATTGTGATGAGGTTGAAAATCTATCAAAAAATCTGACAGGTTGTGGTAGCTTGATGTGCTGGCTTCTGTACTTTGAAACAGTTTTTTTTATGATGTGTGAAACGAATAAATAGATTTTTCTCAAAAATGTTTTTTCTCAAAAATTCATCTGCAGTTTGCTGGCAGCATTTTTACAGTTTGGGATAGCATAGTCACGGTTTGTCGCACGCGTTCTTTATGTAAATTCACTTTTTTTGCAATGTTTTTGTTCATGGGGTGCTATGACAGGAAACCTCCACGTGCGCCCGTGGACTGGAGTTCCCTCTCGGATACGTCCAGGGGGAAGACCAGTTTTTCGGGCCGGTGCACCCTGGGATGCGGGCAAAAACTCTTCCTTGGGCACTGTGTGCCCAAGTGGTCTCTTTGCCCGTATGCAAATAGCCTGTCGTGTGGATGCTCCAACGCGTGTCCCTCTGATCAGCAGAGGGCACAGCGGCGGAGCGGGCTTGCGGACGGTGAGTGATGGGTAGCTCGCCGTCCGACCAAGGACCAAGCCCGGGTCGGTGGCGCGTCTTTCGCGCCAAATGCCTGCTGGGGTGTTTTTTTCTTAACCCAGGATACCGTGGCCCCGGAACATAAAGGGCATAGGAAGGAACACGGGTGGATTTTAGTCAGTAAGAGTCTGACAGTCCCTTCCGCCCCACCCAGGGCGGGAGGACTCATTTGATGATTTTACCACCTAAAAAAAAAAAAAAAAAAAAAAAATGTTTTTGTTCATCTAAGTTCCTGTCACAAACTTTATGTTCCTGTGGCTTCAAATAATAATGAGTGTAATTTAATAAAGAATGAACTAATAATAACACTACTTATAAAATAACTCTGAAAAAAAAAGGACGAAGAGGAAGAATTAGGGACTTTTACAAGTTTGATGTAAAAATATGGTAGTTTCTATTTATTGGTAGCACATTATTGCCGCCTGTGGTAACACAAGTAACTTGGCTTTTTGTCAGTTGGCTTCGCTGTCAAACGGAAAATGGCAGCGACGAGTGTTGTCGTTCTCGACAGAGGCAACAATACAACTTGTACCGTAAATCTTTTCGGTAAGTAATGTTTTTAATTATTATCTAAGTTAACTGCAATGTGTTATAATCAAATATACGTAAATTCACAAATTATCAGAGCTTTTTGAGTAGCGGCCGCCTAACCCTAACTTCTTTATTTATTTTTGAAATCGAAGGCGCGTAACTTGAAAAAAGATTGTATTTATAAAAAATAAATATTCTTAAATTAAATATCATTGCATTAATATGAGTGTAAAGTACACGAAAAGTGTTTGTGTAAGGAGTACGTAGCGTAGTTAGTGGTGTTTAGTAGATAGGTAACTAGTTTTTTTTACATAGAATAGAATAAGTTGTCTGCGGCGGCTCTGACCTTGGCTATTGGATTGTAGGAAGTAAACTGTAGATACTTGCTTTTAAATTGTAGGTTGGTATTTGATGTACTCACAAAAAATAATCATAAGTCATACTCTAGCAATAATTTGGCTAATACATTAGGAATTGAGGAAGATCATCAATGTGAGATTAGCTCTAAAATTAGATTTGATGTTTATTTAATTGTTGACTTATACTGTACTTCATAAACTTAACAACTAATTATTATTTTGTTGGAAATTGTTTCCATAATATTTAATGAACAAACTTCTACATTGAAATGCACCTAATTCTCTAAAACAAATTGAAGACAAATATAATAATAATTTAATCTTATTTTAGGTGCAACGGTAGTATCATGGAGAGTGAACAATCAAGAACAATTATTTGTAAGGTAAGTTTAGAAATACATGATTACTTTTACTTACTAGACAGGAAGATATAAAACTTATCATCATTTAAATTATACACTCCCAAAAAAGCAGTTGTAATATTACCACAAAAAAATCATCATCATCATCAGCCTATAATGTTCCCACTGCTGGGACAAAGGCCTCCTCTCTGAGAAGGAGTCGGCCATAATCCACCATGCGGCCCATTCCGGGTTTGGTGGAAAAAAATGCAATAATACAATTTGATTAAAAGATCTAACAGATTTTTTAACTAAAGACTTTAAACACTATTTCCATAAATTACCATCAGAAAAATTACACTGCACATAATTAAAAATATATCTACTTAATTATTTTAGCTATCAAAAATATCTACTTAATTACTATACCTACCAAATATTATACCCATCAAAAATATCTAGGAAAAACAATTGTCATCTACATACATGCACATTTTACATTTGAAGCAATGTAACTTATAATTACAATTGACTGATTAATTCATCTTTGACACGGTGTAATTAGTCTTTGTGCTCGTAATTTAATTTGCATTAATTACAAATGCCATTTGTATTTGCATGTATTAATATGCTTCGGGATACTGACAAAGTGGCCATAATTCACAAACTATGCTTCCTGATTGTTTAAATATTATTATTGTGTTAGGATTTGGTTATTAAAACCTATTTTTATTTGTAACTCCTATATGACTTCCAATATTTTCTGGAGGAGCATAAAATATTTTTGAGAACTTTTGCAAATCCTTCCCTCTAATTTTTCATTAGTCTCTGTTTTACGCCATTTTTTGCCTATTCTCCGGAAACTTTTGCAAATGCTTCCTTCCGTTTTTTTTTCAGTGGCCCCTGTTTTACGCCATTTTTTGCCTATTCTTAGAAGATTCCAAAAATTAGTCTCCCAGCATCTTCTTCGTCTGCCGCGGACCATCTGAGCTTCACGAACTCGATCGGCATATAACACATTATAAATTATAATATCAAATGTCAATTGAATGGGCAAGACAGTTTGATTGATGTTGTTTTGGTCAATATAATTAAACTCTTCGTGAAATGTTATTTGATATTAAATCACACTTATAAAATTAATTGTGCACAGGCACCTCCTACGTAAATTCTTAAATTCCATTGATTTCTGACGAAAGACGAATGTTGTACAAAGTGTGAGAAGCTGGCTACAATCGCAGTTTGGCTTACTAATACTGGGGTACTCAATCATAGTATCGTAGAAGAACCAATTGACAACATTAGAACCATATTCAAGTTTATAAACTACTCATTAACTGAAATAATGCATTTTAATCAAATAATCGTAATACTTATTCCCATAATCACCGTAAAAGATCATCTCTAAAATAACAGGATTTGCAATGTCCGATTCCGAGAACTAATAATGACTGCAGGATCCAGAATGCACCCTTTAGATACCCCTTAGCTTCAATTTGTTTTAAAAGTTTTCTAGTAATTGCCAATCCTTGTTGTCTTTAATTTCTGCAAGTCAAAAATCATGACTGCACCAAAACATTATCGTCTATCTACACATTATCTTGTCACGCCAACAAAAAAGCGTTATTATCACCATTCGAAAGCATATTAATGTTCGGAATACTTATAAGATATCGGGTCCCTGTTCAAACTATTAGATCATCGATTTCGATATACACCAATACAATTTCTAAAGACCTATGAAGCGTGACGATCTGGTGAAAACGTTTAAGCTAAATCAAAATGCAACAGAAACAAAAAACCCTTACAATTCACTAAAAGATTCCATAAATTAACCTTTTGCTCGACAACAAATATTCCTTCACGTCTTGTATAAGTTGTATACTAGATGCACTTTTAGCTAATCTGGTTCTTTAGACAGGTATTTAAATCCTAGGTACATGAACAAAGAGCGACTTTCAGAATGAGTAAGGTTAGATCGTAGACAATAGTTCGCCCATGAAGATGTCTGTTCAATGACGACTAGAGAATGGACGGAATGAGGTCCGAGATGTGGATGTATAAATCTCCTTTAGAAGTACGCCTTGGCGGAATTAGCTAAGGAAGGGGTGATGTGTTGCGATTACTAAATGAATGATATCGTTTCGAATTAAAGGTATCGTTAGAGAGAAGGAATAAGAGCAACATATCACTAATGTTGTAAATGCCATACACTGTCAATTGCCTTTTAACACCTTGATGATTACATTGAAATAAAGACACTCAAGAGCTGGTTTTGGCCTTAGGATATTTTGATCTCATTGGAAATAGTTTCAATTGAATAATTTTCGACTTCTTCACGAATGAAGCGGCGGGGAAAACGGGTAGTAAATTAAACATGAACCATGGTTATATTATCACATGAAATAGTACTACTCTGAATAGCTTCAATGAATAGTGTTATAAGTGGAAACTGGCTACAACACGGGGAGCTATATTGCCACCGTCCTTGCGTAATCAAACAAAATATCAAAGCTAATTTCAACAAACAACCAATCAAAACCATTCCTTCCTGAAAATACGAGTTCAATCTTGTCAAAATTTCAACAATCATGTAATAATCATTAAATGTTTATCTTGCATCTAGAATTCTAGATACATACTCGTATTATCATAAATATTCATTTTCTAAGTGTAGTAATCATCCCATGGTTTTGTTCGTATCATAAAACTTGACTACAATTTCTAATCTCTAACCCTATCTACATTAATCAACATGCAACAACGGTAATTTGTAAACGTAACAGCCTAACAATTAAACGCTTCCCAAGTTAGGGAGAACATTAAAAACACACTCCATAAGTGTATCCGCGTTGAACAAGCATCTTTTGCTAATGATCCTTGCTCGATTAGTGGGGATTTTGGCCCGGCAGACCCCGGCTAGTTTACTGCAGGAAAATAGAACCTGAATTTCGAATGATACCGTCTGAGTCATGTAGTGCTTTGAAAATGTCTGCTTCAAGTGCGTCTTAGCAATATTTCATGATAGATTTTACCAGAGTTTGAATAGAAAAAAAAATGAATGGATATTCTTGTCGCATAGAAGCTCGGTCAGTTATCGGACTACAATATATTATCATAAGGTCGAGGTATTTTAATCCAGCTTACTTAACTGCTAGTTGAAGGTCCCTATATTTTTCGCCATAATTTTGGGGTTTTCATCAACTGTCACCACCATTTTCTCCAACATTTAGTTATTACTATATTGACACATTAGAATTGAGAAAAATCATACTATACTGTAATTCCCTGAGAAAAATCTTAGTTTAAATTCCATGAACATAAGAACAAACAAAGCTTGAACTGCACGATCAAGTATACAGTGAGTTTCAAAGCAAGGTTTCTTTTATTCAAGCTAATGACTATGAAATGGCTTATTGAAGTCAAAGCTCTCAGAAACGCGATGATTACAGCAATCGGAAATTCATTAAATCATATTTATATCGACGTATCGATGAAGACAATGCGATCCAGCGTTCTTCCATATCCGTTAGTTAATTGAATACAATGGAAGTGCTAGCTTATCTCTTCATATTACGAATGTGCATACATAGACATTGATTATGGATATTGTTAGTTGGTATATGCAGCTTCACTCAACTAGCTAACGCTGCTAAATTATCATACTACTTATTTGCTTCTGCTGTAATATTTTCTTGTGCCTCCATATTATCAAGCCCCGTTTCATCTCGAAAAAGAAATTCTTTAATTCTAGGTGCATTTATTGTGCTTCTTCTTAGTGCCTTTTCTGGACGTGGGTGCATAAGTATCCGAGTTTTCTCATTATGAGATTTTAGGGGACATATGAATAACTTTGGTAATTTAAAGTACTTCAAATCATTACCATCATCATTTAAAACAATAAAGTTGAAAAGCTTTTCTTTTGTATTTGGAGAATATTTCGGATGTGAGCCTTCGACTAGAAGATTAGAATAGATTGACACTTCGCAACATTTATCTAATCCTACGCGTAGAATAATCTTAATTTTTGTGTTATTATTTCCAATTCTATAGAAGATATATAAGATCATTAATAAAAACCTAATTCATGACTGGTGTTCGAGTCACACCAGTCACACCATCTCTTATGTTACCGCAATTAATTCCAAATCAATTTACTGACAACGTATTGTGCGGATGCAATTTGGCGTTGAGACAAAAACCCGTCTCCGGGCCGCGAATGGCTCTAACAAACGACCGACTGCCACTAATGATTCTATGTACAATATAAATATACTACATATAGCTAGCCAGTAGCCAGTGTAGCCACACATTTGATGCCAGTATCATTACCCACAAATTGATTCGTTGTATTAATTTTCACTATTTCAGAGCTAATAGTATCATAAGCATTATGGATAAAATTTTGTTTAGTTACAACTAGAGTGTGAGTTTCAACTACGATAGATTGTGTCATGACAACCAGTGGTCCTTGGTATTAATTACTTTTTGATTAGGTATGGAGTGTACAGATAATTTTATCATCAAGAGTAGATCTAAAGTTTATGTTTGTGTGCTAAACTGTGTTGGGTTTTCCGCAAATCTCCACCGTTTTCAACGCATACAAAATGTCTGCAGATCATTTAATCAATCATCATCAATCAATATTTGTAAACAGGTGTTAGTAGTTTGTCGGATTTCTATCTACATAGATTTTGTTTCTTTTGATCTTCATTAATTCACCATCACAGCTATCCTCGCATGTTTAATGTCCAGTTTTAATCTGTCATTCGCTTGGAATTTAGTAAATTAAATAAGCGATGTCCAAGGGATCCCTGGTCGCCAACAAAAACTTGTCGGCACGCGCCTTCTGTTCTAATATCCAATATAGTTTGTACTCTTGGTGTTTTTGCGCCTCCGTTGAGCCGACGTGACGCAACCGCTTGACCCTTTTATGACTGCGGGATTTTTCGAGGGCTCCAAGTTTTGGGAGCGACGAGGCGGCGACCATACAGTATGGATGGAAGCGACAGCTTTGGCCAAGGAATTTTCGCCAGTTTTAAGGTCCATCCACTTTTTGTTTAAGAAGTCCTCTCAAGAAGGTGATGGTTATAGATGCCAAAAATATTAAGAAAAACATGTTTTATAAGAGCCAACAAGTTTTAATTGAACTTACAGTTAAATTGAACCATTTGAAACCTTCGTGATGCTCGTTACCACCATCTAACACAACGTTTTCTTCAATTATACAATTTTATATCTGTAGGGGCCCATTTGCGTAATTTGGTCAGAATTACGTTTAGTGGTGCTGTTGTAATACAGCATCAGCCGTAACTTTATTAAAAAACATAATTACTACGCGAAAATGTTCCGACAAGCTAAGCAGGTTAACATTGCTAAATAGTGTCGCTAGTTGTAGTAGTATGTTAGGTCATAATTCAAAGTTAGCAGTGTCCAAACAGCATGTTGTACATAAGAGAATCGTGACACGGCGCGGCACATCCCTGCGGGTGGCAGTGGCAGCGCGGTGGCTGCGAGGCCCGCCCCTGCTCTCCGCGTCTTGTTTTTGTGGTCGCGTCTGCAGCCGCCCCGAGTCGCCGCCACTTTCTTCCCGCCCCCTCCCGCGCTCCCCCACTCCCCTGCACACCGCCGATGACAAATGGTCCCCGGACACCCCGCTCGCTCCCCGGCCCGCTAATGCCCAGATAATTTTATGCCGCTCCCGATGCACAGACAAAGCTGGGATGGGATGACCGCGAGATTACCCCATCGATCGTCGTCGACGCGCGTCAATGAGTGCAAGCTTTATTTTATGCTCAGCTTCACGGATCAACGATGGCTGAGACGGGTTTATCGCTCCATTAGGTGGAAATTGATGATGCTCGCAATTATTTTCTCCGGTTGCACGTTTCCTACGCAAAATACAATCGCGCTGGGGCCCAATTCTGCTAATTTAGTAATGACTCAATTGAATATCAATTGGATCTCAGTAGCAGTTTTAACTACATTTGGTATTCTGCTACTAATTTAAGACCAATGGTTTTCCAATGACATTCCATTGAACTGCTATCAGAATATTTGCTAGTCTGCTCTTCAATCGTGTTACAATTGTAAATCGATTGTGGACTTTATCGGTATTCTACTCTCTAATGGCAATACTTATAACTGTTCAACTGAGAGTCAATTACAATTACACTACGATTCCATTACGACTCTATTGAGCTTACACAAGTTTTTGCAGAATACCAAATTTGTTCTAATCGTAATGGAGTCGTGATTGAGTTTCAATTGAATATCAATAGCATGTGAGTTAAATAAAATTAGCAGAATTGACGCCCTGGTCTATTGTACGATCGACTTGGATATCTGACATTTTCTAATCGGTAGCAGCGGTAGCGACTACGTGCTTAACAACTGAATGGTCTAATATTTCAAAAAAATAAACAAAATGAAATGAGACGTGGGTAAAGAATGTCAGCGTCACCCAACGGGCAGCGCCCGGCAACCTCTCTACCGCCGTCGTCGGTCACACGCCATTGACTCCACTGAATAGTCAGGCCCGCTCCGCTACCGTCACATTATCTCCTGCCTTCGGCTCACTTGATAAATCTTGATTTGAACGCTCGGGGTGTCGACTAACGCTAATTATACCTAACCCCAACGAGATAGAGTCCAACAGAAACTGGAACATTTCGGAATCAACTTTTTACTTTATTTGGATCCTCCGAAATAAAGTTCTAGTCGTTTCGCCATGTTGTCATTAATAAAGTAGAAGCGTCACGAAGTCTGTCCACTGCACGTGCTTGCTCCATTACGGTCGACAGTGTACACATGTTGCGCTTTTTTTTTGGCGTCTCCAATGACACCCAAGACAAAGATTGTTCCACTCGTTACACAGCTGCGGTGAAATATTAGAGGATCGAACCGCTCTAGTCATTTCCACCGCGGCAGATTTAGCCGACCGATATGTAATTTAGTAATCCAACCAACACCCACCTACAATATTCATTGTCTGATTGCTTAGTCGGTGATTTAGTACAATTATCCTGCAGGTTTGCTAACTCGGACATGATTTATCTCCCACTGTGACTGTATCTAGCCGGAGTTATAATTAACGGTTACGAAGATGATTTATCACAATTAAGACTTCTTAAAATTTTGACGTGGATTCTTAAAGTAATAAACTTGACCTTTGAATTGTTCAGAGCGACGTGACGTATAACTCGGTATTTCCAAAGATTTATTATTATAAAGGAATATCAACGTCAAGAGATCCGAAACGATCATGGATAGAACGGTAAATCCAAATCGCGTTAAGATCATGTTAGTAAAGAAATTACTTTGTGTGGCTGGCTGTGTGTATATCATTAGTTATCTTATTATCGTCCTACGCCACATTGCGTGGTGATCACAATTTTCGTCTGTTCATGATGGCACTGCCTGATTTTGTTTAGGCGTAATTATGTAAGTTGGGTAAGAGTGCGCACGCTACCTGGACAACGCTCGAAGCATCTGTTACTTTACAATGTGAATATATACAATTCATTACCACTTTGAAAATGTTACTTCAAATGCAACATGAAGGAAATATTTAACCCTCCACTCTCCAGCCGTTCCAGATGTTAAAATAACTCATTTGAATAAAGTACTTGCAGTTTCGCAACTTGCTCTCGATTGTCGACAAGTTGCTATGCGAATTGAAAGTTCCCAACTTTTGAAGTCTACTTCAAAGTTGACTCAAAAGAAACTGGAGTGAGTTTTATGAAGCAACCACTTTGTTACTACGCGGTGGGAAACCGTTTAATATCATTTGAATGTACTTGACTCTTTGAGATGCAAATTCGTGCCATTTGTTTGCAATTTGTAATGCTGGTCTCAGGACTTTACCAATGTCTGAGACTCTGAGGAAGGGTTTGATCTTGTTATTGATCCTTCAAATTGTATTTATATCTAGCGTACCTATTCATGGAGGTGTTTACCAAATATTGCTTGCAAACAGAGACGGCTTCAATTTTTTAACTGAGCAGTTGCTCGTCATGGGTACCGGGCGTTAGTAGTTGTCTGAGCGAAGCGCATGACATCATCAGAATATGTCTCGTGCCGCCTTACATGGTCGCATCGCGTATGATCTATTGACTACACACTTGTAACAGCTGATAATGATCGTGACGCGATATTTAGTTCGGGATCCGGCTAAATATGGTCACATTGATTCGACGCGTGCTGTCAAATATATATTTTTGCTACCTAGTGTGTCAGCACTGCACCTTGTATGTTTTTACATGAATTAAGATTAGGAGATGATAAGCCTGCTGATTTGTGTTTCTTATTGCTATGCATTGTAGAATTTATCTAGAGTGCAAGATGCTGCAATGCTAGCACATAATTTTATGTCGATGTGTTCTGGTCCTTCTGGATGTTAAGTTTTTATTAGCTTATTTGATATTCCTTTTGTATTTTTATCTATAGTAAAAGCACCTTTATTAAAGTTGAGTTTAGCAGAACAAGTAGATATTTTAAAAAGTAATTAGAACGTATCTGATTTTGGCTTTTGTAATTTGGGCTTATATTAAATTTTTTTAAAAATGAATAAATAGTAGGTATGATGAAATTAAAGCTTGGTTACCTATATTTATTTTTTGGATCCTGCAGCTTACAGAAACAGCTGAAATATTCAGCTATTTATAAAACGTGAGTCCATTCATCGATTGAGTGTTTTGTCTCACTTTTATTTTTTTAAAGCTTGGCCGTCAAAGTCTAATAATAATTTATTCAAATTAAGCTATCAAAACGCACTTGAACGTCGCAAGTTGTTAGAAAAAATCGGATTGTTTCGACACCCATTCACAAGAGTAGATTCATATGTAGAAGATTGGGAATGAAACTCAATACACTAAATTGTTTAAGGTCTATCATGTCAGCGACACATACAAGATTATAAAGTGCACTAATCTCGACCTCAGCGCGAACAGATACCGGCATAAAATAAACATGCAAGCGTTTATCAGTGCCACTGTCCACAATTAGCATAGCCACATTATCTCCACAGTAAGCTCGTCTGTTTGTCTCCCAGATTCGGGTAATCGGCTTATCTGGTAGGGTGGTGTTTGTTAAATTGGCGCTGTTAAGTCGCCACCGCAGCCCCGGGGCGGAGTCCCTGTCTTATTAATCGGCTGTCCGGACCATCTGCTAGCGCTATTTACAGCGCTGACCCCTGTCGGCAAAAGGAGTTTTGTTGCAGGACCACTTAGTTCTTGTATGTAACGTTTGTCTCTGTCCCGTTTTCAAACAACACGTTACATTAATTAAGTGAGGATCGTAAATCTTAGAGGGAATGGATACGAATATGGACAGAAGGACCAAATTCTGCAGACCTTTTTAAGAAGTTACATACGGACAGTATAGTTTTGGATTATGACCTTTTTTCTTGATAAATGGCTTCACGGCATCCACATCGCCCTTAATATTGATTAAAAGGTGTGTAAACAATTTGCTATTAATTAGTTTCAGCATTCAATTACCAATGCCCGAAAGTTCACGGTTGTGGGATGCCCACACCGATAAAACTAGTCCTTCTGGTGTTTTTATAATTTGGTCCATAAGTTAACTGCTAAAGTAGAGACTATTAACTATTAATTTAATGTGAGAACAAATGTACCATGAAAATCGTACCTTCCATGATTACGTAATCTAACAGGTACTAATGCTAGTTTAATGGCACATTTCATGTTTAATTTTATCGATTCTGTTCCGGTAGCTGTAATGATGGATGGCCATAAAATGTAAATTGATTTAACTGAGTCACTTATCTTTACTTATGGCATAGTTTATATAGATTGATGTCCTGTTAATTGAAGGGTGGGAATAGTTCTGTCTTTAAAGAGTTAAAGAGAAGTACAGTTTTCCAATAAGTTATAGGCAAAGTATTTAGAAAATACTGAAGTCACAATAAGCTGATGCATTGGGCAGTCTAAAATAGTTGGGATTCCGCTTCACTGACTTAGTTGCAAAATGACTGCTTGCACTAGACCACGGTTTGAAAAATAAAATAATAAGCATGGCTCTGTAAGAAAGGAAATTCCAATCTTTTATTTGATACTGGCAAAAACATGGCAGATGTTTCATGACGTCACCTAAAAATTTAAGAGCTGTCTTGAAAACTGTAATTACAAATTGTGATTACAATAACCATTCAACACTACCTAATTTGCTAAGTTCCGTTTTCCAAAAGCAGACACCTTAGAATGGTTAATTTTAACTTAAGGTCATATAACTCGTATACATAATTGATTGTAATCAAAACTTAAATCTTGTATTAACAAATTACACGTTGCCGCTTCGCTTTAATGCAAAAAGTGTTATGTAATTAGATTTTATTCATGTAACTGTACTAATAGGGTACAAGGAAGTTACTAGCGCTATCAATCAGTGCTTGCCAATGAAAAATTTACTAAATATAATGAGCTTATGAACGCAATTAATCTATAATTAGTTGCTTTATCTAAAAGGATATTGGTGAAGCTATTTGTTTTTTTTTTATTTGCGAAGCGGACTTTGTAGAAGAAACGCAAGAACAACATTTTCATAGTTTGGAATCGGTTCGCAGGACCAAAAGGAAAACTCCCGAAGGACCAAAAATATTTTGCATAAAATTCTTGATCAAACTGATCAGCATTAGGTTTTGCGCCAAAACTTAGGTAATTTATGTTACAGGCTACTGAAGGACACCGTGGATTTTAGTCAGTACAAGTCTGACAGTCCCTCCCGCTCTGCCCGGGGTTGGAGGACTCATTTGATGATTTTACCACGCTAAAAAAAAAAAAAAAAGCTTATATTTTAATCGTAGAAAGACATGGTAGATGATATGGAGCTGGATGTAATGAGCAAATAAATAACACACTTATTAATTAGGGTGCTGATTCAGTAAATAATTAGGGTTATTATTAGGCTTTTATATTTTAGAAATCAAATGATTTAGTCTGCAAATAGAATATTAGAATCAAAAAGGTCAATTTTTGAGTGATATAAATGTTGATGGCTGAAGAGGAAAAGGAAGGCCAAAGAAAAAATGGATACAATGAATTGTTTGAGGAATGATAAGATGGAAAAAGGGAGAGTAATAGATGTGATGCTGTGAGAGTGGAAGAGTGGGATGAGGGTAGGTGAAGTAGATGAAGATGATGAAGATGCTAATGATATAAAGATGATGGAAAGCGATATTTAAAAATAATACATACATGTAAATGCTTCCTATGAGTGTGTTTGCGGTAACCTCAAAAATACTGAAGCTTAAACTCATGCTGCTGCATTTCTTACTTTCACATTATCCATCTACTGTTTTACTTATCACGTAAATATTCTTTGGCCATATTCGGCTCTTGAAAACCTGTGCTGTTTATCTCAATAATTATACTGGGTGTAAGGGAGCCCTCCACAAACTTTCAGGAAATGAAAAAAAAATCGGCCTCTCCATACAAACTGTCCGATCAAGTTTATAATATTGTATGGTGAGGCCGACTTTTTTAATTCAGTCAATTAAAAAAAAAAATGGAAAATTGTTCTGTTTCGTCTACTGAGCAAGCCCTGAAAGTTTGTGGAGGGCTGTCCCTTACACCCTGTATTGTCTCCTGCTCATTTCCTCGTGTGGAAGCTGAAATAGTATTGAAAAACCAGATAGTTGCTTACCTCCTATGATAACCAAAAGCCAAAACATTTGTGTCCAACAAGAAGTACATAGGTACTTGTAGCACGTGCTCAGTACCTTAGAGGCAGCCTCCGGCGCCCACGCATGTTCCGGCACCGTGCACTTTCATTGGACGGCCCTGGTCTGCCACTGCGCAAGGTTATGGCACCTCTATGTTGCATGGTTTATGGTGTACGTTGGTGTTGCCAAGGGATTTTAGTTTGTGGTCGTGTATTGGTGCTCTGCTTGCATCGTATCTATGTCTTAGAAGTTTTGTCTTGTATAAAAGTTCTTTATAAGTTTTGTGGTCTTGAATACTACTCATAGTTGGGTATCTGAGTTTTTTCATTAATTAAAATTGCTATTTGATACCAAAACTTATACATATTCCACATCCAATAAAAAAAAAAATAGTAATCCTATTTTTTTCAGCAGATGTTGAAACTTATTTACTGGGTTTTATCTTAGTTCAAAATCTTTGAAGAAAGGAAGAGTATATTTATCTTTCATAAATTATTTGTATGTTTCTCTCTCATGCTTTATGCCTAGATCTGTACCTATCTATAATCTAGACTTCAGTAAGTATTTACATTGACTATCAGAATATCTAAACAATGCATTTTACTGCTCTGTAGAATGTAGATAACTGATAGGGAGGTTATCATTGAAAGTTAAATATCTTATTTACTGCCTCACATAAATCATTGCAAAGAGCCTATAGTTTAATTAATTGATATGATTTATGACCTATGTTATATCATATTTTATCTCAAATAGATAAGTATAACCTCACCATACCAGGATCAGATAAAATCTAACTTCTAACTTATTTTATTTTATTTATAGGCTGAACGAAAATTTCTCCTAGAATAACACAAAAAATTGCTTATCCTGGTATTAGGTTATTTTAGGATAATTCTCGAGTTATACGCGGGCAAATCCGCTGGTAATATCTAGCATAATGCCTTTGCGATCAGTTTGTAAGCGTATTTAAGATGCAAATAAATATGCATGGAAATTCAGATACTTATTGAAAATCTAAATGTTATGAATGGTCCTTATCCGTGGTGACGTAATCTGACCCCAGTTAACATTAATCCAGATGTCTTTCAAGCGATAATAAACGGCGCTTTACGTTACATCATGTAACATTTTGGTAGAAGGTCCACTTCTAAAAACGTTATCATAACATAGGATATGTTGCATTCCATAACTATAGAAACCACAACATGCTTCTTGTAACAGGCAGGTCTTACATCATCATCATTCAACTGTCCATTGCTGTAAACACGAATTATTCCCGTTAGATCTCGCTTTTGAATCCCGGGTTTAAAACGGCAATATTCCTAACTAGCTGTTTCCCATAGTTTCACCCCCACTGCTCCGCTACTTTTAGTCATAGCGTGGTTATATATAGCCTATAACTTTTCTGGATTAATGAACTATCCACACAAAAAAATCGGATTTTTTTTGATCGGGAAAATCGGAATTTGATCCAGATACTGAGATTAGTGTGTTTAACGAAATAAACTCTTCCATCTTCATCATGCATTTCCATGGCGGTGGTCATTGGCTATTCATTCAGGAAGTGAATCATTTGGAATATTGATGAGTTGTCATTTCAGACCCTCTTCTGGTCCTGTAATCTCAAATACAATAGATAAGTTTTATTTTAAAAAGAGGTCAAAACGTACTTCTTGGATTTCCTTCCTTTAGTTTTTACAATAGTTAAAGGGTTTTTTTCATATTAGCCGTCTTGTCAATGCGATTCTTGTTCCATTCTTGAATTTGGTCCTTTTGTACGCGTCTACTTCTTGGCGTCATCGGTAGACGCGTTGGCGATGTAATGCAATGTAACGATACTAACACCTCGGGAACTGTGAGGTGGACATAAAACATAACACTGGTCGACAGCATTTTTGCGCACGGGTTCTACCTAAGTTATTTTTATTGCTTGTATATCTAGAAATAAGAAAATGAACAAAAACAAGTTTTGAATTTGCTTTTATGAGTAAAAAATGGGAAAATTAAAATCAATGAAAATACCTAGAAATTGACACAGAGATGAGTTATTACACAGGAAACCGTACATCCATTCATGTTTAATTTTTACAAAATAAGTTTTAAAATAAAGTTAAACTATTAAGTAAATAATAGTTATCGTTTTCCTGCTATTTTCAGTAGAAGTTTCACTTATAACCCCCAAATATAGTCTCCCATCATTTCTCTTTCAGTACTGGCTTTGGTAAAGTCTCTCAAATGCTTGTCAATACTCAAATTGTCTTAATGGAAGCGTTCCTTTTGTTCTTCCGTACAAGCTTCCATGTTATCTTTAAATTTATCCAAATGAGAATGGAGCATATGCATCTTTAGTGTATCTTTAGAGACATTCCACTTCCGATGATGAAAAAATTTGGTAGTTGTGTCAGTGATCAGCTCGTCATAACTTTCAGCTCTAGGGTGTACATTAAAATCATGAACTACTGCCTTAAAACTATCCCTGGCTTCTTCCTCTTCAATACTAATTACTAAGTAACTTCAGCAAAATATCACAATTAGTTTTTTTTTTTATTAGAGCGCCCACTCACACACTCACAGACTCCAGCTTTAATTTTCGCCTCTGATAGCTTTGGAAAAAAAAACTCTTAAAGCAAATATTTTTGATTTCTTATCACATTTTTTAAAATAAATATGCTTGAATAATCCGAATATGATGAGTAAAACCCATGCGCAAAATTTTTTTTTTCATTTGTCGACCGGTGTAATCAATTGAAACACTGAGGTGCTCTAATATTAACCTGATTTAGAGTTGCTGGTTGTGAAATTAAAGCCCCGGTGATCTTGATGATTATTTATTTATTGGCAACTTCACAATTACTTAATTTATTATAAACAAATCAAGATAGTTGCAACCCTATTTGGAGGGATGAAAGGGACTGCGTAGCTCTCGCCCTTCAGACCTCCCCTAGCTGGCTAATTCCAGAAGACCGCTAGGCTATCGAACTGGAGTTAGTCGTACTTAGGTTAGGTAGTTTTTTTAGTTAGATCCTTCTGCGAGGACGTGATCTCGCAGAAGGAGGCGGCGGAGCGCGTCAGAGAGGAGGACACCTTATCTGACGCGATTCGCCGTAAGAGGATGGGACGGCGGAGGAGGCGCCACGGTGACCTGATGCCACCCTAAGAGGTGCCAGCGGGCGATAGATCGGGGTGACTATCGTCGCCGCATAGCACGGCCCTCATGAGTGTTCAGGCCTGGACATCACCAAAAGAGTCGGTGCCCGAAAGCGGGCTGCGTTGGATGAGTCGTGAAAGTCATGCGTAGCAGTTCTCACGGCTCATCCATGAAGGCGAGTGTACCCTCACGGCGGTGTTTTTTAGTGGGTGCATGGCTATAACCCAGCTGTCCCCCCAGACGGTTCCAGAAGACCGCTAGGCTATCGAACTGGAGTTAGTTGTACTTAGGTTAGGTAGTTTTCTTTACAAACGGGGGTTGTAGTTGTTATAATTCACGTTTGAATTGTGAAAATTTTCAGCATCATCAAATGTGGTTTTTGTTGGGTTCTATCCCGCCACATTATTCCCAAACAAAACAACTGCGACTCTTGGAAGACCGAATCAACAGTGGCAACTACCAGAAAAGCGCCGAGACGGTATCTCTACGTGTCCCTACGTGTCCCCAATTTAGTTCTCTTAGATCTTGCAACGGAAAATAATTATGTAGTTTCCACTTAGTCAATTTATAGTTGGATGCTTACAATTTGCAAAATGTAATATCCATCCATGTTGAAGTATTTTCAGTCCCTTCCAATGAATTTGTTAATTTGAAAATTGTTCGCACGATACAATTTTAATGTCGAACGTGAACATTAAGCCAATATCTATAACAGTTACTTAGCTCCATGTTAATTAAACAGCCAATTTATTATTATGGCGCTTCAAGTAATGCACATAAAAATATCTCACATAATGAGCCTATATGACAATCATTATCTTAAATCGTGTTGAATTCTAGTAGCATCGCTGTGTTGGATTAAATACTAGTAGTTACAGTCGATTCTCTCGCAAAATGAAGTGCGCTTTAATGTCATATTGCTTTTAAGAGTTTTTTATTGCAGCTACCGGTTATTTGCAGTAGATAATGATATAGCCAGCCGGCTAGCGGCTGCAGGATCGCTGCTCCTAAAAAGATCTAATTGCGTCCTCTAGTGTCGCATCGTTTATGCGACCTTTAGTTTGTTGATGCACAGGAGCCCCTGCCTTTATTCACCACAGTTTTTTCTCCAAACCAGTTTACTGTCTTCTCTTAATATGTCAAAGTAACACGCTCCGAGTCATTAACTTGGTAGCGCTTCAAATAGGTTTTTCTACGCTTTTTGTGATAGCAAATCCACTTTTTTCAGCATCTCGCTAGTTAAAATAATTAGAGGATTCATTAAGTATGAGGAAGGGTGTCCATTGGAACATGTCTGCGACTTACTTAGCTACCGCTTTGTTGCTTTTCTTATCAATATTTTTCTTCCAGTTCATCGGTAATATTGTTTATTTTTCATACCACCAGGAGCTGCTAATGAAAACCAGTTCATTTTGCATTTTTATTGAAGCTTGCTTTGTTTTTCAAATTACCTTAATAATTTCCCATCCTCGCCCTTCTGCTGCGACTGCAAATGTGATATGAATAGACGAGAGCGTTGAGCCAATATTAATGGAATTCCATTGATGGACATAACTGGTTGATGCGGTATATAAAAATGCTCGTCTAGTTAATTATAATGTTATCGTGCGGGGTGCGTGTGTCGCCCCGGGCGCGGCGGCAGGGTGCGCTGGCCCATCTCACGAGAACTCACAACAATGTTGAGAAACGTGACGAGCTTATGTGATCAATAGTTACTTGAAAGTCGAGAACAATGACTATGAGAGCTAGTCGCGAGAAACTATCGCGGGTCATAGCGTTTTTGCACAATATTGTGATCTCCGCGGCCGCTTCAGCGCCCCAATAAAATGCTGATTAACATTTTTCTTGAGAGCAAAAACTTAATCAATTATAATTGTCACGTTAATTTAGGTATTGGAGCTTTTTATTCGTCTCAACTGAGAATAGGCCGTATTTTGCTTCGCGGCATAATTTGCTTGTTATCACACAATGAGTGTCACATGCGTATGATGCCCACATAAAACCTCATCACATAGCACGAAATATACAATTTATCCCATTTTCTTGGTGAAAAGCCACAAAGATCCTTTTAAAAAAATCATCAGTGACAAAAGAGATTTGGCTCATTCGCTATTTGTGTGCAAAGGGACCTAAAATATTTACTTCATTGTGGGGTGAGTGGATTTATGGGGTCGTTACAAATACCAAGCCTTTAATTGGTTCAAAAATCACACGATTTGGGAAATTTCATTGTAACGGTTATATAGAGAAAGCAATTGGCTCCAATGGTATATTTATTGTCGCTATTTATCTGGCCGGAGAATGGCGGGATGGAACGAGTTTGCGTGGTGGTAAAAACTCGGCTGGTGCCGAAACGGGAATGTATCGGCTCCCGGCGACTCATGGAGGAATTTCATCCGGAATCTCTAATTAAAACTTTATCTAGTCCCTCTCCTGATTCGTGGAAAGCGTACTATAGAATTGCCATTTCGAACAGAGCTTACTAGTTATTAAAATATTTTAAATTAAAGGCGTCATTGTTATTCCGTTCGCCTATCCAGTCCAGCTCCGTTACCTTTTATTCTGTTTGATTGGTTCCAGTTTAATCAACGGAGCCGTTTACCGCTGGGTATTATCAATGTCAAAATGCAATTATCGTTAAGACATTGTAAGGTAATAAACGGTTGTATCTTAGTGGGATGAGTGTTAACGTTGCACCGGTCTGTATCATTTGTAAGGGTTAAAAGTCTATAAATGGTGGACAATAAAAAGGTGGCTGACATTACGCTGAAGACGTCTATTAATATTTGTTTGTCATTTAACATTTTTCACGGCAGTTAATTTGCGGATAACTGGAGTACTTTAAAAGGGTTTTAGACAAATAAGTATGTTCGGTCTCATCGATGTATCATTCCTCGTATCGTATCGATGTTTTGGTCCTATACATATTCATGGAATTCGTTGAAACTTCCGTACTGTTTGTTCAACTGTAGTTAGTCCGTGTGAAATGTATGCACCAAGTTGATGGTAACGTGGGAGTTATGATTTATGGATTTAATTTCCAGAACCGATAGATAATATCCGTTTTAATTTAGCTAATTTGTTTGAATGACGCAATCCAATATTTAAAAATCTTTCGCTCCGATTACCTGATAAATGAATCCAATATTTGCTAAATCGTGCTCGTTTTATTCTAAGTTACAGTCTGATTAAAATAAAGTTTGATTTCTAAGGCAAATAAGCGATAATTTTCTTTAAGTTTGAGCGATTTCTACTGGTCTACATAAAAAGCCACCTCCAAGTTCGGTGGTAGACGTATTCCGGAATGGCACGTTCAACATTTGGCGATAGCTTGGTGACTCAAAGTGCAAATTCCCGGCGCGACGCGTTTCGATGACGAGTCCGTCGCTTCGTGGTCATCATTCGCGACCACTCGTTTCACAAACTCCGAAATGCTAAAAATGGCATAAATAATTTATACGTGGCTTGCTCGAGCTCCGTTTTTGTCGCGGCCGACCTGTCCACTGATGCATTTATAATATAAGGGTGCTTTTTGCATCGTCCCCCGCCGGCGCTGGAATGCAACCGCTAAAATTGATCATGTTTCAAACGTGAGCTGAAGGAGTAATGCTGGTGCTGGTTGCTCGCTGCGGTCAGGCTAAACTGTTGTGGTTCAGCCTAATGCATGCGCGTAATGTGTGTGTATTGTAACAGGCGATCCGACTCGTGAAACGTGCATCTGGCATTAGTTATGCCTGCCATCACTACATACCTATTTGAAGCATGACTTTACATTGAATACATTAGTACGTGACTGGCCAATATTGCTTGTCTAATAAATATTATTATGTTAAGATCTGGTCTGGTTTGGAGATTGTTTTTAGAGCGATGGGCTCACAAATGAATGAAAAACAATGAAACCCTTCGAATGTTTCGAAACAATATTTTAGTATAAATATTTTCATTATCAATATTACAATCTTGGAAATTTTCCGTCGGGACTTTTGTAGGAATTTTTCCGTTGTTTATGTTCAGATTTTGAAGTTTAGTAAGGCACCTAGTTATATTGTTTTCGCAAAATAAATAATACGTACAATTTAAGAAAGATAGCTAAGAAATAATTTTAGATTTGGGTTTGAAACTTTGAATAACTTGTTAACAAAATATCCTGTCTATTAAATTTTAAGCTTCCATAACATGAAGCTTCCATGAATTGTATCCCTTTGATAAAATCTGCTAAAGAATTCCCAGTTAATGACAGTTCTGAATAAAAAAAGAAGTAATAAGCACTTGTAACATCTGCGTAGTAGAAACGCTTTGCATTGAACTTTAACGACTGTCAAAGAAATTAAACGTTCGTCGTTTGTCTTGCGTTGTGTTAATTGAATTAAGAGCATAAAACAATAATTATAGCTGCTATAATTATAGGTGACATTACAATTTAGTAATTATTTGACGTATTTTTTAATCGATTTCTTTGAAAATTACCTACGAATCGAATTAGTATTCCCGATATGTATCGATTTGATGACAACTTTGTTGTTGCAATTTGTTTGACATTCATAACATGTTTTTTTTTCATTTTTCGCAGTAAACAAGCAGTATTTGATGGCAAGAGGGCGATACGAGGAGGAATACCGTTTGTTTTCCGTAAGTTTACCATAAAACTTTTTATTTTTATGGATGCTTTTAATTATAATTGAAGTTGGCGCGGTAGCTGGAAGCCATTTATGCTTAAGACAACTTTCTAGATTTTTTTACTATTGTGAGAATTATGGGTACTTTTTTAAAGAAACATTGAGAATCGCTAGGTGGTCCTTCGATCCGGATCTGGAACTCAGATGTCAAATCTAAAATGGCTGACAATGGAAAAGGTCATCTTTGATAGATGAGAAAGATAATCCTTCGGTAAAAATGCAAAAATGGGCTTGGGGGTTTTGGATTTGTGCTTAACACAACATTACGCGTGTTTTCCTCAAAATTAACAGACGGAAAAGTCCAATCATACATCGTATATTATGTATAAATCCAATATGAAAGGAGGCGAACTTATTTCCATCAACCAGCCACGGATGTGTAGGTACTCCGGGATGCTACTGAGACCTTTATGGACAAATTCAAAAACTCTTCGCTGATTCATATTTCCCAAATGCTTTGTTGCAGCTTTGTCACTATATCATCAAAGTATGTATACTTTTCTAACACTTTACAATACTTAAGGGGAAATAATAAACCGAGCCACAAAATTACTAATTCAGCCACTTAGCAAGATTTCAAGGACACCCCGAAGTTCGGTTTGGTTAGGTTCCTTTAAACCTTGTACACAGAAATAGAAGCCCTGCGAAGCAGGGCTTCGTCGACCCTGCTTAGGTAGATTTTTTTACACATAATAGGGAAACTTTATTTGGTTTGTGGCTGACTAAGTAATTTTGTGGCCAGTGTAGGATTAAATAGAAGCCGGTTTAAATAGCACCCATACTTAAGTGGGTCTTCATTGCAGCTCAATTCGGACAATGGGCCTTCGGTCCGCAGCACGGGTTCGCGCGGATAGCGCGCTGGCACGTGGAGAAGATGCCGGAGCGCCTGCCCAGCGGCGATGTGGAGGCTGTCTTCAGCCTCATGGATGATGACTTCACTCGCTCCATGTGGCATTTCCAGTTAGTATGGTTTTCTTACTTTACGTTAGGTTTTGGTCACTGTGGACACCATAAACAGTCTAAATTGGATTGCTTTTATTTCAAGAAGTTTTCAAAAAATTCGTCATTGTGTTGGATAGCAATTTTCTCTGTGATTATCAATGACCCCTTTTCAGTTGCAATTTTCATAATCTTGAAACATTTTTTTTTATAAATGTTGTCAAAGTCAAATCGTTGTTATGTCTACATCTACATTCAAAATTTCAAGTTAATCGGTTATAAACTAAATTCATTTTCATACAAACTTTCATCTCAATTTTAACCATAGAAGGTGATTTTTCTAAAATCCGTTCGTAGTGCACACTTACATGATAATTTTAAGGAAAGTTTATTTCAAAATTACATGTTTCTAGTCAGCGGTTTCAGCTGTGTGTTGTGTTTTGATCGATCAGTTTTTTCTATATACCTACTCATATGTACACAGATTATATATATTTTTGATCGATCAGTTTTTTCTCTATACACAGATTAGATATTATATAAATAATAATTATTGGTCAAAAACAACCGCAATACAGGACAGACATCTGCAAGGCAAGGATTTTCAAAACATTTTGGGTACGGTTAGCCGATACAATAGCTGAGCAGCACTAAAAGAAAAATGGCGAATGCTGAGTAGCATAGACCGAGACAGCTGTCAAAATGCTTCACTCTCATCTGAACTTACCATGGTTTCAGCCGATAATTCAGTCAGCATAGGCTGAATGCTGTTCAGCATTACGATTTCAGTCCAGATTTTGTATCGGCTAACCGTACGAACCCTTAGAATTGCACTCTTAGTTTCCAAAATTGAAAATCTGACAACTCCGGAAACTAGCTCAAACCTAACGCTTATAATCATTATTAATAATATCCCATAATAATAATATCCCACAACTATCACACAACGCCATCTAGTCCCAAGCTAAGCAGAGCTTGTGTTATGGGTACTAGACAACTGATAAACATACTTATATATTTCTAAATACATACATATTATAGATAAATTACACCCAGACACAGAACAAATTTAATGATCGTGCTCATCACACAAACATTTGTCCTGGGTGGGAATCGAACCCACGACCTCCGGCATAGCATTCAGGGTCACTAACCACTAGTCCAACAGGCCAGTCCAGTAGTATTAACCCTTTCCTCCCTCCACCCAGATTCAGACTGACATACAGGCTGATCCTCCGCGAGAAGGAACTTCACTTCAACATCGGCGTGTACAACCCCAGCAAGGAGCTCACGTTCAGCTGTCAGATGCTGCTCCACACCTACTTCAAAGTGCCCGACGTGCGCCGCTGTCAGATCACCGGCATGCATGGATGCATGTTTATTGATAAGGTGAGCTCTTAATTCATAATTATCTTCTTGCCCAAGTTACGAAATTTTACTTTACACGCAACACGTTTTCTTCTTCCATTCTCCCCTGTCAGACGTCTTTTATTTACTATCTATTGTTCTTTAGCTTCCTCTTCATCTCCATCCATCAACATACTCATCACTCTCTTAATCACATGAGGGTCATCCCTCCTCATCACATGTCCACACCAAGACAGATGATTCATTTTTACTGTTTCTGTAGCAGGCATTACTTTCAAACTTCCTCTCATATACTTAAATGTGCTGTTAGTGAATGTAGCAATTTAGCGTTCTCAGAAGCGTCCATGAGAAGGAACCATATTATTCACTCACAAACGTTGTAGGCATAAGCATAAATGGCCAATAATATTCTCACTGATGTGACAAGCGTTCTTTTATAAGAACCAGTGTATAATTTACAGGGCCCAGTGCGGGTCCCATGTTACCCATATCATGAGTTGTCATTACGATACTCGATCATACGAACCGACCGCGTTTGGCGCTCTCATTGGTTGAGAGTTCATAAAACCTTGGAGCGGGCCAATGAGAGCGCCAAACGGGGTCGATATCGATGATCGAGCATCGTAATGACAACTCATTGTAGAAGTATATCTTAGAGCTCAAGACAGTCGATGACATGGGCCATGTCATCGAATGTCTTGAGTTCTAAGATATGCCTGTTTTCACACGATATTTTCCATCATCGTTTTGAAAGCAGTGGTAATGAAATAAATTACACAAACGAACTCGTTAATTCGAGGAGATACCTCGTGGCCATTACTGCTCTCTTCTTTACCAGACGAGACACCTTTCTTGTAGGTGCCTCATGTAACCTAACTTATAAGAGGTATTATTAGTCTGCGACCCGTTCGTTTAAAATTGGGCTTTGAGGTCTGTATACGTAGGTTCATATTTAGACGGTAGGTATGCAGCTTACTTTTTTTGTGCTACAGTATCGGTATGATCATATGACCAGAGTCGAGTGCGTCAGTCTTATGACGTCAATGTCAACATTTTGAGTATAATGAAATAATTGACATGTCACAAATTGTCAAATAAAATAATTATTCTGTTAATTATTTATGGTCGATGGCAGATGGGTATTGTTTAACAATCATAAACGTCAGATTTATGATTGTTAAACAATGCCCAATTTTAAGGGTCAATGTCATGGGGAGCGGTTATATTTCAGAACACGAGAACTTGATTTTTATTTCCGCATAATGGTAGAGTTCCTGACTGTTTTTCTTAGGGGACTTATTCTAAAGGAAAACACTAGAACTCTATTCTTGTTACTTGGGACATAATATCTCAACTGCAATATTACTGGTCACTTTAGCTACAGACTAGATGATTGAATGTGTCAAATAAAAGTCTACTCTCAGACACATACATACATTAAACTCCGGCCTTTTTCTAATGCGGGGTAGGCAAAAACCACAGACCGCCTTTGACCTGCTACGATCCTCAGATACTCCTTTCGCTTCATTCAATTCATACATTTAATCCTTTTTTTTAGCGTGGTAAAATCATCAAATGAATCCTCCCACCCGGGGCAGAGCGGGAGGGACTGTCAGGACTTGTACTGATTAAAATCCACGGTGTCCTTCAATAACCCTTTACTTTCCGGGGTCATGGTAGCTCGTTAGTCCTGCGAACATACATCTGATCCCACAAGCACGCCAATTACAAGTACATACTATGCACTCGAGCTTTCTGAAGCACTTCACCAATGACGTGATTGTTGGTCTTCCTGGGGCGTCCCCTCCCGGCATTAGCACTGACATCGCCCTTATTATTTCTACTCTCAAAACATCTCAAAACGCTGAGAGTTAATATTCCAAGTAAAGCAATATTTAGGCATTCCTTTACCTGGTACAGTGTTATAACCATACGTGACACCTGTGAAGACTTGTTTTACTTACAACCATAATCTGCTCACAAAGATTTTTTGAGGAAAGAAAAATTTTGCCGGAGCGAGGCTTGAACCCGCGTCTTCTGGATAAGTACTCCAGACGCCTTACCAATTAGGCTATCACAGACACTCATATTGAAGCTGAATCCTTCATTCTCTTGTTTTATCTATTCACACATTTCATTATAGACACGAGAAGGCGCCGTCTACCAAGAGACCAGGGAAGTGGTGACCATAAACGAGTGGACGGACCGGATCTACCAGAACACCATGCAGGAACACATCATCACCAACGTCGTCAGCGGCCGCAAGATGAGGATACAGAAGTACAACTTCCCTGATACTGGTATGACTATGTCTTTGTTTATCATCATCACCTACAGCGTCGCTTTAGTCACTTCTGAGTTTTAGGCCGTACGTAGTGTGCCATAAATACTTTTTTCGACGTGGTAATATCATCAAAATGAGTCCTCCCACCCGGGGCAGGGCACTAGGGACTTTCAGACTTGTACTGACTAAAATCCACGGTGTCCTTCAATAGCACTTTACGTTCCGGAGTCATGGAAGCTTGTTAGTCCCGCGACCCCGGCAAGCTTTGGTCTTCTAAGGGGGTCTCATCATTCTGCTGACAGCTCTTTGAGATGCGCGTGGAACACTACGCTCCCTCGACCTGGTCACGGTCCATGGTCGGACAGCGAGTTGCCCTTTATTTGCCGTCCCCATGCCCGCGAAATACATAGCTGGCTGATATGTTAACACTACTTTTTGCTCAAATTAGGTATACATTGATATTTCAAAGCTGGGCAAAGCCACCTAACTTTTTCAATCTCTTCATGAACACCACCTTGTACAAACCATTCTAGTACGAGTGCAGGGCCCCAAGTCTGCTAATTTAGTAATGACTCAATTGAATCACAAGTCAACAAAAAAAAAAATTTTTTTTGTGTCTGTTCTTAAATTAATATTTTTCGACTGTCTACAACTAAAAGTAACCACAGGCTCCATTCATAACAAATAAAGTTTGCTTTTGTACATTTTACAATGAAAAATAAATATTTTAAGATTTTGATAGAACGTTTGAGGAACAGCGATCTTAGCACGCAAGAGGCGGACTTGTGGGGGGATTGCGGGCGTGAAGCGTGGAGCGGCGGGTAGTCTGGGCAGTATGCGGACCAGCATTACCGAGGAACCCATTTGTGTTGCGCGAAGTCCAAAATGGCTTCTAAACAGTGTAAAAATAACGTAAACTGTTTTTGTTACACTTGTGGCAAATTCATTAGAGTAAGGTCTAAAAAAATTAGTTTTTCGACAAATATAAGACTTTGTGAAGTTTATAAAGCTTAATATGGGCCCCTAAATTCTAGCTTCGCAAACTACCTCTTTACAAACTACTTTAGCAAACTCGACTTAAGCTTTCAAACTCATGGGTTGCAGAATGTCCCTAAAGTGCATATTTATGCTACATTCTCACTTAGACCAGTTTAAAGGTAACTAGGAGGCATATTCAGAAGAGCAAGGAGAACGCTTTCACCAAGACGTGATGAACTTTGAACAGCGTTATCAAGGACAATACAATGAAAACATGATGGGTGACTACATTTGGAGTTAATACGAGAAAGTTCTTACACAAAAGAAATACAAAAAAAAAAAACATTTTAAAGCTTTTTTTCTGTTTGTTTTAAATATTTGGACATTTACCTTTATTGCTGTTTCTAAATTAAAGTGATTAACATTTAATTTAAAGTTCTTTTTCTTACTTTTGTATTCCACCGGGTTAAAAAAATCAAATATTCTTAAAATTTTAAATTTCGTGCTGGTTGCTACAAAAGCAAACTTTATTATATAAAAAATTTTTTTCCTTGTTTAGTTAGACATAATTAATCAAAATCAGCACCACAGAACTCAGACTCAAAAATCGTGTTTACTGTTGATATCAATTGGATCAGTACCAGTTTTAACTACATTTGGTATTCTGCTACTTATTTAAGACCAATGGTTTTCCAGTGACATTCCATTGAACTGCTATCAGAATATTTGTATATAGTCTGCTCTTCAATCGTGTTACAATTGTAAATCGATTGTGGACTTTATCAGTATTCTACTCTGTAATTGCAACACCTATAACTGAGAGTAAATAACACTTACACTACGATTCCATTACGACTCTATTGAGCTTACATACAAGGTTTTGCAGAATACCAAATTTGTTCTAATCGTAATGGAGTGGTGATTGTCTCTCAATTGAATATGTAAAGCATGTGAGTTAAATGAAATTAGCAGACTTGAGGCCCAGGTCAACCGGACCTCTTATTGGACTAATTTCGTTGCGAAGCTTACCAAAATGTGTGAGTTAATATTATTTATTAAATACTCTCCACAGTGATCTGGAACCCGTGGGCGGAATACGCCAAAGAGATCCCGGACTTCGGCGACGACGAGTTCCCCAACATGGTGTGTGTGGAGGCAGGTCGAGTGGCCGCGCCCATCGTGCTGCTGCCCGGGACTGCCTTCGAGGCTAGCCAGATACTGCAGGTCGGTGGAACAATCTTAGCTCATGCACATCATCATCATCATCATCATCTCAGCCGTAGGACGTCCACTGCTGGACATAGGCCTCCCCTTTCGATCTCCACATATACCTGTTGGATGCGACCTGCATCCAGCGTCTTCCGGCGACCTTTATAAGGTCGTCTGTCCACCTTGCTGGTGGACGTCCTACGCTGCGCTTGCTAGTCCGTGGTCTCCACTCTAGTACTTTTCGACCCCATCGGCCATCTGCTCTGCGAGCAATATGGCCTGCCCATTGCCACTTCAGCTTGCTAATCCGGTGGACTATATCGGTTACCTTAGTTCGTCTACGGATCTCCTCATTTCGGATTCGATCACGTAGAGAAACACCAAGCATAGCCCTCTCCATAGCTCGCTGAGCGACTTTGAGCTTTGAGATGAGGCCGATAGTGAAAGACCACGTTTCAGTGCCGTAACTCATCACTGGTAACACACATTGGTTGAAGACTTTCGTCTTGAGGCACTGAGGTATGTCGGACGAAAAGACATTGCGTAGTTTCCCGAACGCTGCCCAACCGAGTTGGATTCGGCGGTTGACCTCTTTCTCGAAGTTGGACCTACCTAACTGGACTACTTGTCCTAAGTAGATATATGAGTCAACAACTTCGAGTACCGAGTTTCCAACAGAGACTGGGGTGGGCACAACATTGGCATTTGACATAATTTTCGTCTTGTCCATGTTCATTTCATGCACAGAATACTTAAAAATACTACGTACAGAAGTGTCACTTCCCAAAAACAAGCAAATGTAAACTCTTTACTCGTGAGAATAAAGTGAAAATATGTACGGAACGGCGGCGGGCGGTAACCGACTGTGAAACCCGTCCATGGTGCGCCCGCGTGTTATACAGTTTCATACTACAAGCACACGCGGGGGCCACGTTGACGTGGCTACACCGCGGAGTGCGCCAGGCCTGGCTCATGGCTAAATTATTACGCAGGCTAATCTTCTGGGTTAAGCTGCGGTTGACGAGGTTGATCTGTGGATGGGTGACCATCTGACAAAGCAAGTTTCCTCCGTGCTTCGTAGAGCACATAAAGCCGTTGGTCCCGGCTGTCATTTGTAGATCTTCGACAGTCGTTAGTGTTAGTCAGAAGCTCTAAAGTCTGAGAATCAGTCTTACCATGGGATATCGTATTACCAGTTTTTGGGTTGTGGAGGTCCGATAGGCAGTCGCTCCATGTAAAATACTGATATCCAGCTACATCCGGTTCCGCAATCATGAAATCGTGTCCTCCGGGCGATCCTCGGAGTGGTGACACCCAGGCGTTTCTTCCTTTCTCATGAGACATGTACCTCCCGAAACTTCCGTGTCTGGTGGTGCTAATCTGACGAGGTGCGTTTCTCCATGCCTTTTCTGGCAAATTATGCATTTCTGTCTTCATAAAATTGAAAACCAAATAATTCTTTTCAAAGAACATACTTTAATTTCAGGTGATGTAAGAAGATCGGGCGACCACACACAACGCAGCCGTCCACAGGAGCGAAGTCAATTGAGGTGTTCGCGTCATTCCACTTAGAAGACAAACGTAGCCGGGGGCTCTACGATGTAACTGTACCCATATCCACTCTTGTACACAATGGACGATGCTGGTCCACTTTCTATATGTATAAATTATACACTCTTCTCAAACAACAAAATATACTGAGAAGGTAAAAGATTCCACAAAAGACTGCCCGCGGAAAATTTGTGGTAGATACTACATTTTTTTTTTTATTACAATTGGATATAATGACATAGACGCTAGCGCCGCGTCAAAAGGACTTCAGTCATGGCGCTGACTGGGAGTTTTTTGTCACAGAAAACATCATAGAAATATGTTTTTTCTCATCATAGTAGTTAAATGAAGGCCAGCGCGGATCATACGTCTTTCTCTAAAGTCGCCAACCATTAATTTAGGAACGTTTTAAAATATACTATATTCCATCTACCAACGTGGCCCATTGTGTACAGGACCTTTTACATAATATTCACTAGTATCCCAGTAATTTTGTACTTTTGGTAATATTGTAGATTCCATATTCATCAATCATCGAATGTCAATTTTTATAATATATCGTAGGTTTTAGAAACCTAGTGACATACTTTTCAATTACTTCAGTTCGATATTAAATACAGGCATAGACATAGAGTATGGATTGAATACTAAGACATAGATAATGTCTATGGTAATGTAAAGAAAAGGGATAGATTGATGTTTTTCTCTCTTTCTAGAGATTATGACAATTTTATTTAACATTTGTTTAGTCCATGCTATAAGTCTATGGTTACAGGTATAAATAAAGAATGCATATAGACCGCGCCCTCTAGAAAAAATAGAGCCATAACTTGTAGCATAATGGACGAAACAGCAGCAAACGTCATACAGATGGAGCGTGACAGAGATAGCTCGCTACGAAGTCGAAACTAGCCGGTTATCTCTTTCTAAAGTCCTCGGTCGATGTGTATTAGTTATTAGCGGTACAGTCACGAGCAATAGTTAAGTTAAGTGTATACATGTATACACTTAACAAAATTCAAAAGCAATTTACTCTTAAAGTACTGGTTTCCACTTTGAAATAAGACCTATATCGTGATAATGTGGCTTCCAAAATACAAGTCTAATGAAAAGGCAAAAGTTTAATCAATATGGTAGCAGAAAATCGCTTTTGAATATTGCATAGTGTATACATACTATTGCTCGTGACTGTACATGTACAGACCACCACATCAACCTGTAAAATATCTTTATTCGATTTTCAACTTTATCACAAAAGAAGAATATTCATTTTCGATTGGGAAATATTTACAGATCTCTTGATGAGTCCGTTGATAAGCTAAGCTGGCGTCTATACATAGGTATGAAATATGTATTTGGTTACATATTTGTTTTCTGTTTTCCAATCAAATTGTTTCCAAAGCCCCTGAATAAGTTAACTACATCATTCCGAATGTACAATTAATTTTTAGTTCCACATAATGCTCCTATAGTTTTACGTTACGCACAAAACTGGTTTAATTTAGTTTTAAAAATAATTCGAAAAAATGTGACTAAAGGCACTTGCCGAATGCGTTTATGAATTTTGAAAGTTGAATATGACATCTGTGGTTTCTTAGACTTTAAAATGAGATGTTTTCTGACTTACTGTATTCTTTATCTAGCTGACCCGTGCCCACTTCGTTGGGCGGTAAAATTAACATATCTTTATTATATAAAGTCCCTAAGTGGACTTAGGGACATCTTGAATTGGGTTAACCTTTTAAAGGCGTTATGATGTCGCAAGCCTCGGCTACCGAATTTCGGCGTTTTATCTTTGTTGATTTTCAGTGATAAAAATAAACTACGTATGCATTATTTTTTAATACTCTAAATGACGGACTAAACATATATTTTCAATTTATTTATGCAGTAAACTACTCGATTATAATATTGACTTGACTTGACTTAAGGTCCTATGTCCCCTAGATGGGGCAGAGGGCGTCCACAGATTTCTTCCATCGCGATCTGTCTTGAGCTTCACGCTTCACCTCGCTCCACGTCAATCCAATGCTCGCCGCTTCCGCTAGCACGGTGCGTCGCCAGGTTTGACGGGGACGGCCACGCTTTCTTTTCCCTTGGGGATTCCAATCCAAAGCTTGTTTGGGTATGTGGTCAGGGTCCCTTCGGAGCGTGTGGCCAATCCATCTCCACTTGCGACGTTTGATCTGGTTGTCGATCGGGCTCTCGTTGCATTTCCCCAGCAGCTCTACGTTGGAGATGGTCTCGGGCCAGTAAATTCCGAGAATGCGACGAAGGCAACGGTTGACGAAGACTTGTAATTGGCGTGAGATATCCTTTGTAACCTTCCACGTTTCGCACCCGTAAAGCAGCACGGATTTTAGATTGGACCCGAATATTTTAAGTTTAATCCTTCGGGTCAGTTTCCGCGATTGCCAAACAGGTCTCAGCTGTGCGAAGGTAGCTCTGGCTTTGGCTATCCGTGAGTTGATGTCCTCCTCACTACCACCAGTCTCTGACACGACGCTTCCGAGGTAAGTGAATTTGTGGACGCGTTCCACTGCCTCTGTGCCAATCAGCAACGGTGAGCGATTCTTCACACCAGTTCTCATTTCCTGGGTCTTCCGTATGTTAATTTTAAGCCCTGTTAACGCCGCTTCCTGTTCCAAATCTTTCAACTTAGCTTGCATATCGGCATGGGTATGACTCAGCAGGCATAGGTCATCGGCGTAATCCAAGTCCTCCAAGACGTTGGATAATCCCCACTCTATGCCGCGGCGCCTGTTCTCTAAGATGCGAAGCATTATTCCGTCAAGAACGACTAAGAAAAGGAGCGGCGACAGGAGGCAACCTTGGCGAACACCCGCGTGTACTGTTACGTCGCCCGAGATAAGGCCGTCGTGAGTTACCTTACAAGAATAAGACTTGTAAATTGTTTGTAACAAACGGACGATTTTCGGCGGCACTCCAATTTCCAGGAGGCGGGACCAGATGCTAGACCACTTCAGCGTGTCAAAGGCTTTTTCGAAGTCGACAAAGGTTAGATAAACCTCCCTCTGCCATTCTGATGCCTGTTCCAATATGATTCGGAGAGTGTTTATCTGGTCCGTGCATGAGCGGTTCCTGCGGAATCCAGCCTGCTCATTGCGTAAAAGAGGCTCCACGACTTTCGACAGTCTATCCAGCATTATTTTACAGAAAACCTTTGAGGGAATCGAGAGCAACGTTATACCTCTCCAGTTATCGCACTGGCTTAGATCACCTTTCTTAGGCACTGTTATAAGGAGGCCTTTGTTCCAATCGTCGGGGAGCTCTTCAGCGGTCCAGATCTTTTCAATAAGGGGCGTCAAGACGTCGACGGCGGAGGATAAGTCGGCTTGTAGCATTTCCGCAGTTATCAAGTCAAGTCCTGGTGCTTTGCCTGTTTTCAAAGAGCGGACCGCCTCCGCAACTTCAGAGGCTGTCGGCGGTTCCGTGTTGATGTCGAGAAGTCGAGGCGGTGGGGAACTTACAAGTGTAACATCAGGCGTCGATGTAACTGACAAACGGAAGACCTCCTCAAAGTGTTGATGCCAGCGTTGAAGCTGCCCTTCTGACGTCACAATGAGTTGACCATCCTTGGATTTCAGCGGCTTTTTCTTTGACTTGCTGTTACCCGCCAGGGTTTTGGTAGCTTTGTACAACTCCTTCAGGTTACCGGTGTTTGCAGCTTGTTGAGCACGATCAGCAATACCGTCAGCCCACTGCCTCCTATCTTTGCGGGTATTGCGATAGATTTCCTTGCGTTTCTGACGGTATTGTGTGTTAAGGTCGGCTCGTATGGCGTCGTCATGGGTTCCAAGCATTCTCAAATGTAGCCTTCTGCGATCGTCAATCAGGCCCCACGTACGTTGTGACATCCAGTCTTCCCGAGAGTGAGTCGATTTGTGCCCTAGGACGGCGGAGCTGGTCTCTGTGTAGACCACTTTGATGCGGTTCCACTCCTCGTCTAATGATTCCGAAGCAGCATCGAGCACAGCAAAGCGATTGCGCAATTCGAGTCGAAATGCCTCACATGTATCGGAGTCACGCAGTTTGTTGACGTCGAACCTTCTTCCAATTTTGCCAAATCCTCCGGCCGCACAGGCTACTGCTACTTTAAGCCGGACTTCAGCAACCACCAGATGGTGATCGCTATCAATATCGGCGCCCCTACGGTTGCGAACATCGAGCAATGAAGAACGCCATTTGGAACTAATGGCAAGATGGTCAATTTGGTTCTTGGTGACACCATCAGGAGAGTTCCACGTGTACTTATGGTGGTCGCCATGAATGAATAATGTTCCTCCGATGGTGAGGTCGTGGTTCTGGCAAAACTCGATAAATCTCTCTCCATTCTCATTGCACACTCCGAGTCCCTGTGTACCCATATGTCGCTCGCGGAGAGTGTTAACACTTCCAACCTTTGCATTTAGGTCCCCCATGACGATGATTATGTCTTGTTTCTTTATGCTCCTAAGGGTGGCGTTGAGGGCATTGTAGAAAGCGTCTTTGGTATCCTCGGGTGATGCATTGGTTGGCGCGTAACACTGTACAATGGAGATCTTCCGGGCTCTTGAGTTGAAACGGGCATAAATGATTCGGTCTGAGATCGGTTTCCAGTCCAAGAGGCTTTTCTTAGCTGCATTGGAGAGGAGGAGACCGACTCCATACTCACGCACATCTTCCTCACTTTCTTTACCTGAATACAGCAAAGTCAGGCTCTTGGACGTTCTCAGCTCACCAAAACCGTTTCTCCTTACTTCGCTTAGGCCGAGAATCTGCAGTTTGTAGCTAAGCATTACTGCTTCTGCTTGGGCTAGTCGGCTGTCATCGCTAAGCGTACGTACATTCCAATAAGCAATTCGTGTCCGTTTTTTCATGCCAAAAGTCGTCGGTAAATGATCGGTCCGGTTTCTATCTGTTTCAGTTTCAGGAATCAATGATTGTCGGGCAAGCGGGTGATTAGCCCACTATGCCTTATTCCGATAGCGGGGTTGCCGCCTCAGAGCCTCCGGATGTGCTCGGTTTTGTTTCAGGTATCCTCCCTAGTGAGATAATTCTGTTTTAAGGCGCAGGATGCTCGCCTTTCGCCCTGCATCCGTTAGCTCAGCTGCAACACGAGGTGGCGGACGCGCGGCGGCGCGGTTGCAGCAGGTCCCAGGGAGAACGACGGGGACGTGGATGACTCGGACTGGCTAGGGCTCTGCTTTGTACGGTACTCCGCCACAAGTACAGCAGAAAGTATATTTGGCACTTTATAGGTAATGCTGTTCTCACCAACAGCGATTCCCACCAAAACATACCCTAGCTTCTCCCCCCCTCTATGATGTCCAATCACAAGCAGCCATCAAAAACTAAAGAATGGGATTTGGATTGAGATTGATTATTAATTTCGGTTTTTAGCCGATATTCTAATTTGAATGTAATTTTGGAATTTTAACTAATTTTGCGTTTCTATTTGCAAGTCGCTTTCAAAAATATTCTTTTACAGATTTTAAAGGGCGACATATTGCATCAGTCTAGTTTTAAATAATTATTATACTAATGTTTCTTTTTTATGGGATCCATTCAACATTCCTCTTTAGTAATACTCAGGACACTTTAGTAAGTTATTGTTATAACAGTTAAGTAAACAGGTTAACTACTTAGTGTAATACTAACACGTATGTTCATATCGCAAGGAGGAAAATCCTGTTCTCTGGTATCATTAATATAATAATATATTAGAATTTACAAAATCAATTAGGGTTTTTCTCTTACCGAGACTTCAAAAACAATTCCATACCTTCTATTATAATTAGTTTCCGATTAAATTATATTGACTCATAAATAATATTATGTCAAAATTAAATTCTCACTGTACACGCACATATTATTGTACAAAATTATGTAATTTTTTAAGTACATTTAATTTGTACATTTTGTTTTTTTTCTCTCTAAATATTGGAACGTTTTTGGAGGCTTTTAAAGTATACGAAGATTAACGTAAGAATATGTACTTAGATATAACGAGTTCCTTGTTTTAAATACAAATGATTGGGTAGGTTTTTTGTACTAAAAATAACTTTGTATTATGTCATTATCGACAAAATGTTGTAAAGGTAATTGTTATTATGTATATTATACATTTTGTAGTATCTTGATGCTCTCTCAACGTAGAGGTAGAGTTAAGATTGAAACACCCATTCTTAAAAGTTTTTAATTCATAGTTTTAAGTCAATTTTGACTTTTTGATGTCCATGCCAATCGAGTCGTAGGACTGTCGTAATAATAATATTTGTAAACTAACTTGATCGGTTACTATCGATAGTGACGGGAATCAACGAAATATGCAACGAAGTGTACTTCCTTAGGTGCAATAAAGTGAAGTAAAATGAAAAATGTGTTTTATTTCATACAACATAAAACTACACCATAGATAATGGGGAAGGCCGGTCAAAGCTAATTGTAGATGGCGCGACGGCGTCGTCGATCGCGCTAAGTCCTAATCCGACCAATGAGGTAGTACTATTTTGAAGTACCTATAAGATTCGAACTAATGACGATGCTTGGAACAAGCTATACTAGCGCCATTCGTTTCTCAGTTGCCATCCCCATTGCTATTGATTTTCATTATTGCCATTCTGTAAATACATGTGTACGATCGCAAATCGACAAACTACTTGATACGGGCCTGCAAATTGCTAAATAACTAAACATTTGAATTTCGCGGGCTACACTGGTGTTACCGATCGCAAAAAACATCTGTAATATACTAACATTATAAAGCTGAAGAATGTGATTGGTCATCACGCTAGTTCCAATAGGAGCTGAGCAGCGGATGAATCAAATATAACTTTCTTGTTGTACTGTGTAATAAATTGGTTACTATTTTAGGTGTTAACAAACTTTTTTCTAGTGGGTCTAAAAATCGTCTTATTCCTACACTGGGGACTCTAGAATCGTGTGCTGAATCGTTTCAGCATGTGTTCCTTAAAACAACTTAATTAGATTAATTAAAAACAATTGTAACTGTAACACTAATTAATATATTTCATAGACAATAAACCTACAATAATTAACTCTGGGTGGCTTCAGCACTACTAGTTGTTTGGGGGTCCCAAGCCCAACTTCAGTCAGTAAATCCTTCTTGGACTCAAAATACTCCTTGTACCACAGGATATGATCTTTCTTTTCCTTTGCTGTGTAGAATGCGTTTTTGGACAAACCTACGCAAACAAGCTCCATGAAATGCCTGATGGGACCCTTCTTGGGGCACCAGCCTTCGAGGTGGGTATCAAGGAATATGTGTTCGGAGAAGTGGACATTCTGTTCTTCTTCTAAACCTGAAATAAAATGAAGTTACTTTAGTATTAGGACATTTTTTTTTTATTGGGACAAACCGACCACACTGTTCCCAAACCACTGCAACTCCTGGAAGCCAGAATCAACAGTGGCAACCAACAGAAAAGCGCCGATAAAATGAAGCTCGACGTGTCCCGGAGAATGAATTTACCTGTCTTGGATCCTGCACAAAATTAATCAGAAAAGAATAGAGGAGGAGTAGGAAAAATATGTTTCCACTCTTTAGTTTCCAGTATTAGGACATTAGTCAACTAAATGATTGGTGGAGACCATAGCCTAAAAAAAATAATTTAACGAAAAACAAAAAACCCGACTGCGTTAAAAATACACTAAAAAGAAAGAAACAAGCCCAGTAGTTTAGAATTCACTCATTCACACTCACAGTCGGGGCCCCTTGGGAAGATTTGATTGGTATAATTTGAATGGGCCCCGACTGTGAGGTGTCCGTTTCGACCGCGCGGCCACGACGTTTTTTTTAAATAAAACTCATCCCAAGTTTTTGTAAAAAAATGTAAAAGTCGATTCCCAAAAACCATAAATTTGTCAAAGCAATGGTTAAAAAGTTATAAGGGTTTGAACGTGGCCGCGCCATCGAAACTTTCCGAACCGCGCGGCCATGGAGATCTTTAAAACTAAGAGTCGCAGAGACCTGAAATTTTGGGAAATAGTAGATTGAATTGTAAACCAAATGTAAAATATAGAAAAATATCCTGTGTTTATATTTTAGGAGCTGCAAGGCTAAAACCTCATGGCCGCGCCATTGAAACGGTGACGAACACGTTATCGCCGATATCTCGCTGAAAAAACATCTCCGACGTTTGAAGTTCTTTGTAAAAAATAGATTTTAATTTGTCGAAACATGTAAAAATACAACAAAAAATCCTAGGATTATATTTTCGGAGCTATAAGACTAAAACCCCATGGCCGCGCCATCGAAACGTTGAAAATTTAGTTTTTCACCAATATCTCGCTGAAAAAGCATCGCAGAGGTCTGAATTTTTTTGTAAAACCTAGATTTGAATATGTCGAAACTACCAAAAATACAAAAAAAAATCCTAGGTTTATGTTTCAGGAGCTGTTGAACAAAATCTCTAATACATCTTTAATATCTCGATTAGGGTGACCACGGATTATTATTTACAGAGAACTTTCCACCTATTTTTATATTAGAAATGATATTATCTCAAGGATTCGAATTTAAATGAAACAATAAGGTACGTAAAAAAATAATGTTATTTCTTTAAAAATCACAGATTATTGGCTTACACTAGGACATACATTTCTTTAAAAATCACATAAGTCACAGATTGTTAGCTTACACTAGGACATACATTTCTTAAAAATCACATTAAACACAGATTGTTGGCTTACACTATGGCATACATTTCTTTAAAAATCACATAAATCTCACTCATACGCTAAATACGTAACGAACAAGAAAACTTGAATTCGCGGGCTATCATTACGGTTCCACCAATGGTACTTGGTGGAATCCTTGAGATAATATCATTTCTAATATAAAAATAGGTGGAAAGTTCTCTGTAAATAATAATCCGTGGTCACCCTAATCGAGATATTAAAGATGTATTAGAGATTTTGTTCAACAGCTCCTGAAACATAAACCTAGGATTTTTTATGTATTTTTGGTAGTTTCGACATATTCAAATCTAGGTTTTACAAAAAAATTCAGACCTCTGCGATGCTTTTCAGCGAGATATTGGTGAAAAACTAAATTTTCAACGTTTCGATGGCGCGGCCATGGGGTTTTAGTCTTATAGCTCCTAAAATATAATCCTAGGATTTTTTGTTGTATTTTTACATGTTTCGACAAATTAAAATCTATATTTTACAAAGAACTTCAAACGTCTGAGATGTTTTTTCAGCGAGATATCGGCGATAACGTGTTCGTCACCGTTTCAATGGCGCGGCCATGAGGTTTTAGCCTTGCAGCTCCTAAAATATAAACACAGGATATTTTTCTATATTTTTACATTTGGTTTACAAATTCAATCTACTATTTCCCAAAATTTCAGGTCTTTGCGACTCTTAGTTTTAAAGATCTCCATGGCCGCGCGGTTCGGAATGTGCCGATGGCGCGGCCTCGTTCAAACCCTTATAACTTTTTAACCATTGCTTTGACAAATTTATGGTTTTTGGGAATCGACTTTTACATTTTTTTACAAAAACTTGAGATGGTTTTTATTAAAAAAAAACGTCATGGCCGCGCGGTCGAAACGGATACACTGTGAGTGTGAATGAGTGAATTCTAAACTACTGGGCTTGTTTCTTTCTTTTTAGTGTATTTTTAACACAGTCGGGTTTTTTGTTTTTCGTTAAATTATTTTTTTTATTTCATACTTTTTAGTTTATAATATTAGTGTGAATTAGTCTCTCTAGAGACCTTTAGCAAAAACGCGTCTGCCACAGCTCGGTCCAAAGTAGTTCCTTGGTGCTTGTGTATACTTAGATTATTTTTAGCAAAAATATTTGTTCGTCATGCTTATTCACTACGTTTCTTTTTTGGTTGGAAAACCGTTTATTTACGAGTACTAGAAATAAAAACTTAAATCAATAAGTAAGTTATGAAAATGAGCGAAAATTATTGTTTTGTTAAAACTTTAAATCGTCATATATCCTAAACTGTTATTTAAAATGAAAAACGATTAAAGGAACCTAAAGATGATTTTAAAATACCTATTCAACGATACCCCACATGACATAGTTCATCGACTTTTTTTTTTCATTTTGACAATATGGCGTCTGGTTGTCGCTGTGGTGAATATTGATTACTGTCATATCTTTAGTGACACTCGCAAGGTTAAGACGAATCGATTGACGTAAGAATTATCAAAATCGGCCCACGCGTTTGGTCTCTAGGACGCCACATAGAAACAAACATACATACATACATACTTACATACATACATAGACTGATAAACACATTACCCTCCTTTGCGTCGCGCAGTCGGGTAAAAACAAGGTCTGACTCCCGCAGTGACACATGTTGACGTCACTTTCCAGTTGCCACTTAATTGCAACAAAATACGAAAACAAGGAAACATTTTCAAGTTTTATTTTGTTTAAGGTGATTGCTTCGATGTAGCCCGCGAAATTCATTTTTTTTTACGTTTTTTGCAATTTGCAGGCCAGTGACATGTTGTAACTTTATAAATATTTGTGTTGCGCAAATAACAAGTATAATTTTAAATATTAAAATTGTCAAAAAATTCGCTCCATCAGCTCTCACATAGAAAAGGGCATCGTAGTTAGATTTCGGAGATTTTAACATGATGCACCTTTCTATGTGAGAGCTGATGGAGCGAGTTTTTGATATTTTTTATATTTAAAATTATACTTGTTATTTGCGCAACACAAATATTTATAAAGTTACAACATGTCACTGGCCTGCAAATTGCAAAAAAACGTAAAAAAAATTGAATTTCGCGGGCTGGTTGGAGCATCCCCCTTAAATAAAAAAAAAAAACATTTAAATTGTATTTAGCATAGCAAACGAAACAATTCAATACGTATACCAACAGAATTGTTAAATAAAACCACAGCGTTTTATCGTATTCGCTTAAGTAAATAAATGCGCTTAAGGAGTTATAACCACACACTACTGGTAACACAGGAACCGGCTGTGTCATTGTCATGCCGCCATTTTGTCGTGTATCGCTATCCTTGTTATAGGCGTATGCCTGTCTCGCTCAGTGACTGTGTAACCAGCGGCACTCAAACATTTTTATTTGTGAACGTCGAAAAGTTTCTTTGTTATCTTTTATCCTAGGATGGATAAATAGTGCTTTTTGTCTCTGAAAATCTACTACGCTGAGGTAGGGGATGGAAGCCACGTGCAAAAGTTAGCAGTAATGTAATAATTAGGTCAATGTTTTATTAGGTTAAATTTCCCCAAAGTGTAAAGTTTGAGAACCAGCAGATAGCGATGATGACGTAGGCTTATGTCACCCACGTGACCACTGTGTTTCGGAGTGCCATACCTGTCGAAGTGTATTATCAGAGGCGGCCTTACCAATTGCGAGGCCCCGGGCGGCAAGTCTTGTAGGTTTGGTTGTCATGTTTGAGGACAAATGCTTATTACCATAAAGAACTAGTTTACTACTTTGATGAAACTTAAGCCCGACGTTTTGAAAGTAAAATAAATTTTCTACAATATGTGACTAAAATGGTTTCTGTAGACCCAAAAGCTTCCGAGTTAGCGCTTTTCAAAAGTATCTCAAATCAACGTTTTTTTACAAAAAATGTGGCGGCATCTGATATCATGTCTTCAGCTGGAATGTTTTCCAACTTTATAACTTTTTTCGAAAAAGAACTTTGAAGGGGTTTAGGCCTAGCCCCACTACGGTTAAACCGCTAAATTTTTTAATGGTGTGAATTTGTACCCCTAGAATGTAATACAAGCGGCCGCACCGTGGTTTTATCCCCTGACTGATTTCAAATCTGTGATTTGCTACAAAATGCTCGCGGGTAAAAGCCGCGGCAAAACTTTACTCAATAGAACTTAGTCGACGAGTACGCACTGGCGTTAGCCGCGGGCGGTTTTCGGCAGACCGTCTTGCAGAGCAGAGCGCTGGCGAACAATTTCAACCACGTCTTCCACCGAGTCGGAGTTTGTTTTAAACGAACCAGAATACGCATTAATTAGGTTTTGATAATTCTTATGAAAGAAACCTTTCTCAGATCTACGCCCTGTAAGTGGATGGATCCAATATTTTCGAAATTTGCTTTGACGTCTTCTTTTCTATTTCTTATTATCAGAGCAACAACACGCACTGCTACCTTGAAATCCATTTTCAAACTACGGGTGTGCGCGTCTCAAGCGGTTTCGCAGTAATAGCGATTAATCGACCCGACTTAATTACGAGTTGTAGGTCGCGGAAGCAAACCCAACCCAGATTACTTTGTGTATTTATTTTATCACCATTGATCTCAAAACGATTAAGGAAAACATTGTCAGGAAAGCGGGATGTCCTCAAACCAAAAAAATTAAGATATGTTACATCACCAACCCGCACAGGGCTCGCGTGGTGGATTATGGACCCCTCTTACAGAAAGAAAGCCTGTGTCCCAGCAGTGAGAACATTATAGGCTGATGAAGATGAAGAGTGAATATAAATACCTCAGTAGACCAAAAAGTCTCCGAGATAGACCCTCCTAACATTTTTTTTTTAAAGTCACAAAGTTCTAAGACATCCCAACTCTGATGCTTTGCCTCTTCCACACTTGTTTTTGATTCGGGATATCGCCAGAGTTACAAGTCAAGTGGTGTCTTGAATATTGCAAGAAATTGCAAAGTTCGAAAAAAAAATATAAATTTTGAAAAGCTCAACTCTGAAACTACTGTCTACATTCACAGATATAAATCGGTTCTCTTATTGTAGCAAAAGGCATTTATAAAACCGTTCTGAGAAGTTATTATCAACAGCTAGTCCTTTACGGTCATAAACGAAAAAAATCAAAAAAGAACGAAATTTTCGAGGTATTTTTATGTTTTTTACAAAGTAGCGTTCGGTGTTTGAGGGCTGATCTGATTATTCATTTTGCCCAGTGCCGTAGCTAAGCGGGGGCTTAGCGGACCCTAGCTAGCCTAGCACATGACGGGGCCTCGCGCTTAGAGATTTAATAAAATAAAATAAAATTTACAACGGTTGATGGCGCCGACGATCATATTTAGGTCTAGCAATTCCGCTTCTCGCGCGAGGCCCCGTAGTTGCATGATAACTTGTTTACTTTTTATTTCTAACTGTGAACAGAAAGAGGCAAAGAGGCCTCGCAAAACGATCTTATCATCAATTCCCACACGGTGGCCCACAGGACGTGCTTAAAAAAAATCTCTAATCTGCGCGATATTTTTCATCCTCCATCAAAGAAAAGGGCCTCGCAAATGCGTCTTGCCCCCTCCAAGATTCGGTCTCGCTACGTTACTGTTTGGGCCAACATCATAAACAAATCTGAACTACCGGATTTAACCTAATTAAACTAGCCGTACGTTCAGACGACAAAATTATTGTACTAAATACAAGATTTACAAAATTAACCAACTCTGAGATGATAAATCAAAAAACAGAAGTTTTGATTTTTTCTAAAACTAAAATCTTATTTAATTTTGCTTTATCATAATTAATTAATCAAAATCAAAAGTTTTTAGTTGAAAATTACTAGTTTTTTCTTTTGGTTGGTTTGTTGCGCGAGGCCCCCTGCAAGCGCGAGGCCCCGGGCGGTTGCCCGGTTCGCCCCCCCCTAAGGCCGCCACTGTGTATTATTATACCATGGTGGAAACTATGTGGTTATTTTCAATGGAGCCTCAATAAAAATGGTCAGATGAAAACGTAATTTTGTCAAAAAAATTGTGTGAGTGGTAGAAAAAGAATAAGAAAATTAAAAAATGTATGCCTAATAATTATCTTGCCAGTGAGAGAACTGGGAGAAAATATTTATTAAAAGCCCCATTCCACTACTCACCTTTTTTTTTTTTTTAGCGTGGTAAAATCATCAAATGAGTCCTCCAACCCCGGGCAGGGCGGGAGGGACTGTCAGACTTCTACTGACTAAAATCCACGGTGTCCTTCATAGCCTGTTACGTTCCGGGGTTACGGTAAGGGAATAATCCCGCGACCCCGGCAGGCTCCACTACTCACCTTGCTCATTGTCAATAGGGAACTTCCAGATCTTTCCCTGCTCAGTCCACAGAATCATCTTCTGGAAGTAGTTGGCTGGCGGCTGCGAGGTAGCCAGCGTCAGTTCCCGCTGTTGCAGGCTCTCCCACACATCTAGCTTCGTGCCGTAATTGGGCTCTTTGGCGGTGAAAAGGCCTAGAGGCTCGCCGCTGAATATATTCACTGTTGTTACTGAGGCTGGTTGTAATTGAGACGATCTGTAACATAAATAGTTTTGAATTAGAAACTTTAGTAAGCACTTGTATTTTATAGACTTCTAGTGCCATTGGCTTGGTACGCTACTAGGTGAAAATTATACTAAAAGAAAGGAACATAAAATAAAAAAAGTCATAGGTGTATTATTTCTGATTTTTAGAAGTGTTGTAGTTTCGTCAATCAATTTTGATTTATGTATTAAAAGAAAATAATTGTTTAATAGCTTTTCAAGGGAATTTTTATTTTAGTATGGTAAGATCATCAAATGAGTACTGTCAGACTTGGACTGACTAAAATCTAAGGAGTCCTTCAATAGCTCTTTATGTTTAGAGGTCAGGTTATTTGTTAGTCCAGCGACCCCGGCAGGCTTTGGCCCTCTAAGTTATAAGCCTATTCCCTTAGCATCTCCATCATGCAAAGTGACCATCATATAAACTTTACCTTTCAAGCTAACAGCCTTCTATTAGAAGCCTTCTAATAAAAAAATAATTTAAATATTGAGATTAACTCAATATTTAACTTACGTCCTCCTCCTTCCCTCTCTTCCTTCAGCACCCTGTTCTCCGTCCGCCGGCCTGGCCTTCCTCTGTGAGTACCTAGTCTGCTGTGTGTCAACCTTACTCTTGTTGACGAGGCGCTTTACTTGCTGGCCTCTAGTCTCTGGCTTTTTCATGTCTTCAGACTCTTTTGTGCGGTCTATCTTCATGCCGACTAGAAGGTCACTGGAATGGTGATGATTTAGGTATTTAGTTGAAGGAAAAAGGTACTTTTGTTAAAAATTGAGTGTTTTTTTTTAGAGGAGCTCGTGGCTAAATAATCACAGCCGCACAGGCCGATCTTCCGGGTTAAGCCGCGCTTGCCGAGGTTGGTCTGTGGATGGGTGACCATCTATCATAGCGAGTTTCCTCCGTGCCTCGGAAAGCACGTAAAGCCGTTGGTCCCGGTTGTCATTTGTAGATCTTTGACAGTCGTTAAAGTTAGTCAGAAGCTCTAAAGTCTGACAACCAGTCTTACCATGGGGTATCGTATTACCCATTTACTGGGTTGTGGAGGTCCGACAGGCAGTCGCTCCATGTAAGATCCAGCTGAATCTGGTTCGACTGGAAGCCGACCCCAATATAGTTGGGAAAAGGCTAGGCAGATGATGATGTTAAAAATTGAGTGTTTTAGTGCCTATGTTGTCCCACTGCAAAGGCCTTTGCAGACATTGACTGCTGCCCTGTACCACATTTTTTATTTCTGCAAGGAACAAATATGACCTACAAACTACTACACAACTGAATCAAGACTGCTACAGAACTGAATCAACTGATTCCCGTTTTGTGAATGTGAGTAAAATGATTGTTAACACACCTACAAAAATTCTTAGGGTTCAACAGTTTTTTAGAAAAGAAAAACCTTTATCATAGAGACTAGAACATTCTGCCATTGAAAAATTTATATTTGTGCTGTTTGTGGCTGATAGCAGCATTGGCACAGAGAGAACCAGGTTGGGGCTGGATTTGTGCCTGGTTGATGACAATAGGATTGATGAGGTATGAGACTTAAACATAACTGGCTTAATTTTTTGGGTATTACAGGCTTTTATCTTAAATATAATATGGTTTATTGAACCAGCGTTTTACAAGCTACAGCTGTTACTGTACTTTACCTGAGGGTGGTTGAAGACTGGTTGATCTTGCCCAGTACCCTGGACAGCAGTTCAGCTTCAGTCTGCTTCACATCACCACCAAGAGCCTGAGCTACATCACCTGCAGCTTTTGTGATGCTTTCCTCTGAAAAAGTATTAATAATAGTTTATTTATGTTTACTTAATAGTAGTTTGTTTATGGTCTAATACACATGTTTGTTGTTAAATAACAACAGTTAATGTTGCGCTGGATTAGGATGTTTAAGAATAGACTTGATACTAAACTGGGTTCAGGTACCTACAGAACAAATTACTAATAATGTACTTTAGTTATAGTTTTTTTTCCAAAATTTTAAATCAATTAAGCATACCTATTTTCTCTGTTTTGACTTCTATTTCATCTCCTTTCTTTTTTCTTTGTATCACTGGCGCTGTGGCGAACTTATCCTTGTATTCACTCTCTTTTATTTTGGGCTCAGCCATCATTAACTTCAGGAGTTCCTGGATCTTTTCTGTGGCATTATCAGAGGATTTCTTGGGTTCTGCAGCTTTGGGCTTGGACTCAGGTAGTTTTCCATCGCCGTCTGATGGTTTGTCTGACAAACATCTGACTATAAGCCGAAAGTCTCGTCTAAATCTGAGCCTGAAATAAAATGCATCAGAGTCAAGGAAACGTTTGAGTTAAAGTTTACGTACCAACTACTAGATTCGGAGTTTAACTTATAATATCGTACCTGGTCAACATCTTTTATGTAATTCAAGTTTATACTGGTTTATACAAATAAATAAAATTAACAACACAAGAAGTGATCGCAGATTTTTGAGGTTATAAAATTATCGTTTCGTTTCACCGTAAATGACATTTGGAAACGTCAAGATTGAGCTGTCTAGTTTGGAAACTTTGGAAGTGAAATGAAACGTGTGTCGAAATTCTCCATGAACCAAATCATGATTTTAATATTTTCTTCCAGTCTTGCTTCAGATAGCTTCATCTATTGGGTTCAAAAATCTTATCAAGCTGGAACTGTACATACCAAACCTCATTCATACAGCTAGAAGCAGGCGCGGTCGCAGCCTTAAATTTTGGGGAGGGTCACTTTCTACACTAATAAAAATAGGTATCTAGAATAAATTAAGGGGGATGCTCCAACCAGCCCGCGAAATTCAAATTTTTTTACGTTTTTTGCAATTTGCAGGCCAGTGACATGTTGTAACTTTATAAATATTTGTGTTGCGCAAATAACAAGTATAATTTTAAATATAAAAAATATCAAAAAACTCGCTCCATCAGCTCTCACATAGAAAAGGTGCATCATGTTAAAATCTCCGAAATCTAACTACGATGCACCTTTTCTATGTGAGAGCTGATGGAGCGAATTTTTTGACAATTTTTATATTTAAAATTATACTTGTTATTTGCGCAACACAAATATTTATAAAGTTACAACATGTCACTGGCCTGCAAATTGCAAAAAACGTAAAAATATTTGAATTTCGCGGGCTACATCGACGCAATCACCTTAAACATTAGTGCTCAAGAGCTATTGCATACTGCACAAGATGTCAGCAAACTATTTTATCGCCGATAACGGATAGTTAGAAACCTTTTATTATTTGGCAAATCAATGTGACCTTAGATTTTGGGGGGGGGTCATGTCCCCTGTTACCCCCCCTTCGGACCGCGCCTGGCTAGAAGCCTTTTGGTAGTACCTATGGTGATGATCATACCACAGCACGATTATCTTCATCTAACAATTAGTTGTTTTAAACAAACAATTAGCTAAATTGATGATCAAACAACTCGCCCTAAGTATTGAGAGGTACTTGGCACTGTGCCCATTATAAGGCTGCGTTTGCACTGAGGCGGAGCGGAGAGCGATGGGGATTGGATTTCAAGCCGTGATTGGTGAATCGCTCTCCGGTCCGCCTCAGTGGAAACGCAGCCTAACGATGGCCCTAGTTTTGCCAGATTGTTATTTTAATGATGAAGCGTGGTTTGCCAGCTGTAAGAACATACATTCAGTTTATTCAGCATGAGAAGCCAGTGGCACAGTGCTTGCTTGATGACGAAATATTGCCGTGTCATGGTAATTCTTGAAATAAAAAATAAAATAAAAGAGAACATATTTCACTTGTAAGGCACATTTATTTGTGGACGGGAGTCATCTCCAAAAATATTATACAAAGAAATACTTAACACATATTCCAAATAATTTTAAGTAGACAATGAACATAACTGTACATTCAAAAATTTCACGAAATCATACAAATTAAATTTTATTACTAAAGATATCACATTTTTCGATATAAATGACTTATAATTAAATAACTACTCAATGTTACTTGAAACGTGTATTCTATCAATTAAACACGCAAAATAAAACCAAGTTTTATTTCTTTACCTCTTGACTAATTTATGAAACGATGCCTATCTTCTATGTAAGGGTTCAGGCAGACGTTCGATCAATGCAACAACTGCATCTAACGACTAATCCTTTAATCGTCAACGTAGGTAGAAAAAGTACGAGATAGACAATTTTTCATCTCGTACATTTTGGACCTACGAGTTGATGATTTTGAAGTTACTAGTCTCAAAGTATGCATTTCTATAAACTATGGAAGCTCTTTGTCGTATCAAACGATTAATCATAAATTAATTTGACTGAAGTTCGATCGTGTGCCAGAAACCTTACATGATTAGAAATGTTTTTGCATAATGAGTTAGATTGTACAAAAAAACCGAGTCTACACTAGCGAACAGAGGCCTTACCACGAGCTCTTAACGCGATCCAGTTTAGGCTGTGGGAAAGAGACAGAGCTATACAGGTCGTCTAGCGGCATCTCTCTTCTACAGCTCGGTATCTGAACTTCGACATTTTCCGAATCTTTCGAATGGATTCAAAATTCGATTATGATATTATTAGTCCAGTATCATTTAGTTCGCTCGTGTGGATTTGATCTAAAATTATACGGTATATTTATAATTTTTAAAGCACCATTTTATATTTTTATTGTTACTGCTCTTTCAAAAATATTGGTACATGTTTCTCTCAATGTTTTTTCTATTAACACAAATGTTATCATACATTTATGAACTACTAGTACTAAGGTTTTTAAGGCACAATAAATAGGAGCTACTTTTAACTGACTTTAAACATGTACTAAGCATAGACTTAATCCCTCTTGCTTCTCTGTCACAAACAAACCACGGTCTAGGTATAAACATAATATATGTAGAACAATAATGAAACCACACATACTTATAGAATTTTACGGAAATGAGCACCTACAAAAAAGTTAAGGACATGTTATAAATGCCATACATGGCATGTTCTTGTGGTACATACGTATAAATACACCATTTGATATTCCATCTGGCTAAACACACATGTTATTTAAAGTGGAATACGCATGTGATAATATTCTCGATGAGTCAAAGAAGTAGGTAGTTTTGTTTCATAAATTACTATAGTGTTTGGTTACAATCAAATATCATTTTAGTAACATACAAAACTCACACTAACATCTCTTCATCTCAACGGTATAGGTATATTTTTCTTTACGTCATTGTATGCTTCTATCTCAGTCCAAAACCGTTCTAACAAAATACTAAAAGTTAAATACCAAATAATGGTAACTTATAACTATACTAACCTAGTACTCAGCATAGTATAGCATTAATATTGCATAAAAAATACCTAACAAAAAGTTTAATTACATGTACAGTAAGAAGCATCAATATGTGTGCACTTGGCGACTTCAATTTGTTATTTTGAAATCAAAATTATTATGAATTAGATCTTCAAGTCATAATATTGGTGCTACTAACTGTACCTACACATAAAAATATGAGTCAATGCAAAAAATGCTCTTGAGCAACAGATGTAGTCGACACTACAAATATTATTCCAACTTAACACATACTATGTACAATAATAACTGACTGTCAATAATAATAATCATAATAAGTAACCGAAAAATAAACATTTGTCAATTTTAACACGAGAATTTGGTACGAAAAGTGGGATTATTCTTACCAATTAGGAGATCAAAAAACTGGTAATTGACAATACGTAGCACCCGTATTGAATGGAAGATATCGGAATCCGAATCATTAATTGTTACATCAATATTATGAATTAAAAGTACAATACACGTGAAGTGTGATGTGTTCGTAATTCATTTATGTACATTATGGCACGCGCTATCACCTAAAATACGTAAATTGTGCCTTGCATTACTTCAGCAGTTTTCTTTGATACCTGGTAAGCCAGGTTTTCGGCATGTTATCGTGTTTTAGAAACACAAAACATTGTGAAGTAACATAACGGTTCCATTGGCCTAACATAAAATGTTACAGCCAAATGGATAACATGTTTTGTTGAGAAGACCTGGCTTAACTAAGGTATTCCTTATACATATCTAGCACCAATCCTCTCACTGGCAGTGATATATTATCACACCCCACTACACGAAGATTATACAAACATTGAATAACGAGACAGGGAATGATATATTGTTGGACTTAATTATTAGAGCCGAGCACAGCAGGTAACCTGAATCTATTACTAGAATTACTTTCTACTCAAAATTGTTATTAATTTTCTTTGCAAAACAGAGGGAGCAGTGTGCTTAGTGCGAGTTTTTTTTACGTTGACGCGTTATTAACGTTTTACTACGTTCGGCGCTCTTATTGGTCCGCTCCAAGGCCGTGAGAAATCTCAACGAATGAGAGGACAAAACGCGTATAAACGTTACTATCGCGTCAACGTAAAAAAACCGAACTAAGCACACTTTTTCTTTCTCTCCTAACATAATTGTTAATTCCCTTGTCGAGTGAAAACATGACTTGACCTTGTTAAGAAAAGAAAAATTCCCTCACCACACTAACGAGGTTTTTCATTGTTTGCATAACATTCGCTTCTGACTCACAGTTGAATGCTCGGGGCTTCATTCAAAAACTTCCATTTTACCTAACCTTAAATAATTCACAGCCGTTTAGGAACTAAGTTTTACGAAACCGAAGTAGCTGTACCCTGGTCGAAGCCATACCGTTCTGTTGGGTTCTCTTTGAGCGATGTTTACGATGTCTCCTTTGTATAATCTCGCGACGGTTTGAACGGAGCATGACATTTGGGACTTGTTCAGCGGGCGCTGGCTGGAGTCGTCGCCGGTCGCGCAAGTGGATAGCAAACGAGGCTCCTTGCTGTTTTGTCGCGCCCATATGAAGTAGCAGTTCGGTGATTGGGTTAAGTACACCACCTGGAAAGAATGAGAAGTAGGATTAAGTATTTTTTGTTAATTTCGTATACACCCAACTAGCAAAGAGATCCTATGAGGCTTATTCCGGCGAGTGAAAGTGACAGAACTATACAATTCGTCTAGCGCCATCTCATTCACTCACTGGAACAAGCCTGGTTTTAAGACGTTGTAATAGTGTAATATCTAATGGTCTTACTTCAACATTTTGTACAATTTTGAAACCAGAAAAGTACAAGTGAACAGTCAAGGAGCAGCTTAGTGCTCTAATTAATATATGCCATTAATCGACGTATTTTTCGTAATGACGTAAACAACCACAGGGTATTACGTCGGTCTGTTATATTCGTTGAATTTGCACTCTGCGGTCAATAGGGCCTACTTTCCACTGCCAATGTTCTTAGGTAGTTAGTTTACAAATAAGGAATTTATGTATGTTATAGTATAGTAACGTAAACCGCATGTAGTTACATTTGCGATAAAAAGTTACTCATATTAATTTAATAATTTCCAAGTTCCTAATGAATATTGCTTTTGCTTTTGATATTATATTCTGTATATGGTATGTAGGGATTTATGTACTCTTTAAATTAATATAATTATGCTAAAACGTATACCCCCATATTAATAAACGTGGACTAAAGTTATAACCAGGATAATCCTCGGATTAACCATAATTTTTTTAAGGATTAACCTTGGCGTAACTTTAGTCCACGTTTATTAATAAGGGGGATAAAGTTGAAGAATTTTGGTTGAAAGCGTTTATGTCAGGAAGTAATAGTTCGAATTAAAAAATTGTTTTTGTGTTGGATTTTCCATTTATCGAGGAAGGGTATAGGCTATATACCAGAGATGCCCATACTCTTTGCTGTGAAGATCGACTTGAGAAAAAGTTAAGGGTTTAAGATCAACAGCTTTATTTTTTATGTAATTTTAGTTACACAGTTTCTGCAGTTTTTCAGCAGTTTTACATAGTTTCTTACTCTTGTAAAGTTTACACACATTTGTAGATCGGAATGCTCAGTAAATCTTATATAGATACTAACTTGCTTAACCTCTAAGATCTACCGTGGAACCTCTCGCGATCGACCGTTTGGGCACCACTGCTATATACCATCAATCTACGACTAATACAAGCCAAGCATATGGGGTATAGCTATAAGCTATAAGTATATTTTAAGGTACCAGTAAGTAAAAAAAAAAATAACCAATATTTTACAATAAATATACTACATTCAACTCTAAAGTTACATACTCTGTGGTTAAAAATCCCAGTTTATTTAAAATAAAAATATTATTATAACATCGTTATCAGTCGTACTGTGCCTATAGTGTCCGATAAGTATCGATAAGCCATTTATCATGTGGAACATAAACACTCATTGGCGTACATACGGCTACACATCAAGCTATACAAATCCAGTCTAATCTGATCCTTGAATGTGCGGAAAGATGACCCAAAGCGAGACTGCCGATATACTGGTTCAGTATTGAGTAAGTAATTAAGTATGGCTTCTTATGTAGCCGTGTGTACCATAATAAAAAATGTGTACTCCGCCCCACCCAGGGTGGGAGGACTCATTTGCTGACTTTACCGCCTTAAAAAAAAAAATAGGTGATACTAACAACTGTATTTCTCACAAGGGCTAGTTTAGCGTATTATAATGGAGATTTTCATAGAACGAGCTCAAACTTAGTTCAGTTGAAACTTCATTCGAAAATGAACCCTATTTACGATTGATGTATAATACGTATACGATTGACCTCAGTCACTTGTTTGAATATGCGCATTAACTCTCAAATTAATTACGTCTATTTTCGGACGGATGCAGGGTTGAGACTGAGCTTACAGCTTAGTCTAAGTAGTACTAGAATTCAATACCAAAAAACAGCTGCATTTCGACGCGTTTTGTAAAAAGATGGCGCCAACGTCACCATTTTTTTTAAGCGTGGTAAAGTCATCAAATGAGTCCTCCGACCCCCTTACTGTCAGACTTCTACTGACTAAAATCCACGGTGTCCTTCAATAGCCCTTTATATTCCGGGGTCACGGTAAGGAAATAAACCCGCGACCCCGGCAGGCTTTGGCCCTCTGGACCAACGTCACCATTAGACATTTAAAATGGAATTAAGAAGTCGACACTGTGAGCATAGTTACGATAGCTCGGTTTGTAAGAGTTTCTGATGTACTGAGAGCAGACGGTCGCAATTTCAAATCCCGCTTGCAATCGATTTTTCTTTCCACAAGAAAGCTGTACAGCTCCATGTATTACGCGTGCCTCAAAGAGTGTCAGCATAATGACGGGGCCCTCCTCTAGAAGGCCAGAGCCTGCCGGGGTCGTGACATATCACATTACCGTGACGTAAAGGGCTATTGAAGGACACCGTGGATTTTAGTCAGTAGTCAGTACAGTAACGAGTAATAACATGTATACACTTAACAAAATTCAAACGCATTTTACTTGTGAAATACTGGTTTCTACTTTGAAATAAGACCTTTTTCGTTATTGTATGGCTTCCAAAATAGAAGTCTAATGAAATGGCAAAAGTATAATTAATATGGTAGCAGAACATCGCTTTTGAATACTGCTTAGTGTATATGTACTATTGCTCGTGACTGTACAAGTCTGACAGTCCCTCCCGCCCTGCCCGGGGTGGAAGGACTCAATTGATGATTTTAATAAGCTAAAAAAAAAAGCTGTGTATTGTATCCGGAAGCCGGAAAATAAAATGATAAGGTCGCCCCTGTTATACGACGCCATGGCTATGACCTTATCGTGTAACAGAAGAATTTTTATTATTATCCATGAACTGGGAGCTATGAGTGGAGTTCCTGTTCCACCTATCGTATCTTCGTGATAAAAACATACTGCAAAAGAAATTATGGCTAAGCAGAGATTTCTTTTCGCATATTGTAGACTGCGCATCGATTGCGCTGACATAGCTCTAACCTTGAGCTAGAATTACGAAGTTCCCGAAATTATAAAGGATCTACTCAGATGGACTGTATTTCGATTGCCAAGGAGTTTAAATGCAGAAAGTACTGGCGGTCTTAGTTGGTCCTGCATTTGAACTGCATGTCGACCATGCAGCCAGCTTGCAGTTAACGTGCAATCGCTGGCACTGCACACCGACTGCAATCAGGCCGCACGTTTTTTACGTGTGTAATTTAGTCTGTCTGTATACATACACCCTAGGAGATTTGATTATTCTGGTGCTATTCTAATAGTTACTGAAACTGTCAATATTTCTCTCAATTATTTACTCTCTCAGTTATTGGTGATCTTAGGTAATTAATATCCAGAAGTAAATAGATAAGAGCAATGGTGGCCCAGTGGTATCGGTCCCGACTTACGAGTTGTAGGTCGTGGGTTCGAACCCCGACAGGCGCATTACTTTGTGTAATTTATTTCGTTATTACTGCTCTCAGGAAAACATCGTGAGGAAACCGACATGTCCTAGAACCAAAAACTCCAAGACATGTGACATCTACCAACCCGCATTGGGCCCGCGTGGTGGATTATGGCCCATTCCCTCTCACAGAGAGGAGACCTGTGTCCCAGCAGTGGGAACATTAAAGGCTGATGAAATAGATACATACCTGAGCATATACTAAGTAGAGGCCGCCATCTTTGATGGTGACGTAGTTGCTGTTCAGCTCAATCTTGTCCTCGCTGTTCTTTGAGGACACCTCCTCATCGCGCACCCAAGGACCCATAATGGCTGTTGACAAGAAATCGGAGATCAGTCAAAATTGGTAGAAGATTGAACTAATTCTTTTTGGTTTAATTTTGTCTGTAGGTATTAAACTTGGTTTGAGGGTTTAGGTTAGTCGGCTCAAATTTTCGTAATGTTAAATTAGAGGATAAACAGGGGGGGGGTATTACAACATCTTAAAACCAGGCTTGTTCCATGAGTGAACGAGATGGCGCTACACGACTTGTATAGCTCTGTCACTTTCACTCGACGGAATAAGCCTGGTTTTAAGGCGTTGTAATACACCCCCAGGAGTTATTAAATACAGGCAAACCAAAATATATGGAATTCATAATTTAAAGAACATGTTCGCTCAACATATTTTTTGAGACGCGTTGCGTTAATCTGCATTTCAACCCTCGAAACTGCTATACAATCAAAATGTTTTCTCCAAAAGTCCTAATGATGTGTGCATTCCATTGTGGCGACCTTCAAATATTAGCTTCCTAATGAGACAGAATCTGTAGCTTATCGCCGAGAATGGCGTTTGGCGACCCACAGCTAGATAAAATAAGTTCACGGTTCGGGTTGGTAATTTCCGAGGAGAAGAGTTGGTAAGAAACTCCATGGTTATATAGGTCTTTTATAATATTTGTTTCTACACTCAAAATCAAGAGTCATTTATTCAAATTAGGCTGATTTATCAGCACTTTTTGAAGGTCAATTCTAAAGGTCAATCCTTCGACACATCCTAGTGTTTTGGCTGGGAAGAAGTGGCAGAACAAACTCCCCAGCAACATATCTGTCTGTACGGTTAGAAGAAGCAAGATTTATATAATTTAATAGAACATTCACATTATACATCAATCCGAGATTACACCTCAATCGTGACTAGAAGGCACATAAAGATGTTTTATACTGATGATATTACAGGTTTTAAAACCCAAGTATGACAGAAAAGCGTAGGCCTGATAACAAGAGGAGAGAGAGGCTTATTTCCAGTAGTGGACTGGGATATGCTAAGCTGTTTCTTTGAATAAATAGTAAAAGATATGATTTAATTGGACAAGTATCTCAACTGCATTCTATCTTTGTTAGAAACTAGCCGGCCTGCTGCCTGGCTGCCTGTTTTTGGGAAAAAACCTGTGTAACAGGTAAAAGGTCACTTGCTTGAATTAAATGGACGGTTAACGTGTATTTTTGTGATGGATGGCACACTTGTTATACTTTCCTTTGCTTATCAACAAACCTGAAAAAAAGTGTATCATATCGCGTAATTTAAAATATTTCTGTTACGATAGTAACGATAATAACAATGACACAGTCGAAGCCCAGTGACATAGTTCTTGATTTTTTATTATATGCGCAGACGCAGATTGATATAAGTAGATCATATTTTGATATAATATTTATTAAAAAAATATACGCATAATTATAATGGAATGCAGGTATTTGGGTTAATTCGATATTTTAGCCTAATGTCTAGGTGCAACGTAAAAAAAAACTCGTGGAGTAGGTTTTATTATTTTTTTGTAGCAACTCATATTTTGAGACTGCTGCTTCGTCCAACCATAAATAATATTATTATTATAATATGTTTAATATTAATTATCTGCGGGCTATGACCTCTTAAAAGCTAGTTAAAGATGTGACAGACAGACTGAATAAGTCGACGTTATACTATGGGGTCTTTTCGTCACTTATATAATATGAAAAATAAATATTATATATCTTTGTAGCGGTCTATATATTATATAGACCACTACAAAGATTAACATTTAAGAAAATTATTGTAAGTCAAATATTATTATAAACATCAAATGAACTCGGTCTGCTTTGTTTATCTTGCGTCAAAAGTCAAAAGGTTGGAAGATCTGAACTCAAGTCGAATTTGCCTTGCGATTTTAAACATTTGAACATTTATAATATTATATTATTATCGCCTCATACCACGAACTTCAAAGAGAATTTTAAATGTTGTATAAACTAACGGTACACTCGTTCAATGGTCCATAATGAAATATAAATGTAGCTCATAAAATTTCCATGCAAAAAATTGTCTTTTATTAGTTTCTCATAATGACTTTTGATGTGGTTTTTGAAACATTTGTGCAACGACCATTTCGGGTTTTTTTAATTCTGATATATTCAGAAAAAACCTGAGCCAAAGAGTGTTAGACAACCAACAATATATACAAAAAATATAGTGATTATTGACCGTTTTCGCAACCGGATTTTTGACTTTCGAACACTGAGCTATGAAAATTAAATAGCGCGTTTATTTAGGTGCTATGTATTAGACTACTCAAGTGGCACAAATGTCTCAATTACCATTTGTTTTTTTTTTGTTTTAATAATTATAAAATTAATAAAAAAATTTTTTTTTTGAAAATCAAATTATTTTAATATCATGCGACCTGAACAAACCATTGAACATTTACTTTTTTTTAAATAATAGAGCTTTAAAAGCTGCGCTTTATTTGCACTTTATTTCCAGTAAGTAAGTACTTTACAGACTTGATTTTATATTCTGTTTGTGCCTAAATTGGTTCTTTAATGAAACCAATTGGCTCTTTTATACACCCACTGAGAACACAGTTGATTCAAATTATTCCTCTTTTAGTAAATACCACTCGGTAAGTAGTTTAAATTAAATGAGTATTTAAGGTTTCCAGATTGAAGTTCACCTTATTATTTAAATTAAAACGTTTATTCTTTATTTTTAGAGTCAAAAATCATCTAAATTAAATGTCTAGCATACTCATTACTCAAACCACCCTGTTCCTACAATTATTAGCCTAGATGTTCCGGGTATATCCCACATGTGTCCGTAATGGCATAACTGGTTTCAAAAAATATATTACTTAAAATGAAAATATATTTTGAACATTACTTAATTTGCCATTAAGGTATTGCGATTATTGGGAAATAATTAAGGAAAATTGTATTAATTCTAAAGTGGGTAGGTAATAGTGTAGGTTTTTTTGAATAATTCCAGGAACATTATTATTTATATTATGTTGGTCCAAACTTATTAATACCTGCCTACCCACTACTCGTACGAAACTTTCTATTTTTTCATTAAATAAAGAATAAACTTCAAATAAAAATTAAAGTCATGAATACGGTCTTACATTATTATTGCACATAAATTTTTTTTTAGATCCCAGGCCATTTTATTTGCTCATTTTTTAAGACTCTAGACGTAAGAGAAAACTAACTTTCAGTAGAAGAAAAAGTTTAATAACGTCGACACGCCAAGATGACAAACTTTAAGCCTCACGGACTATGGTTGTTGTGGTGGAAACAATACGGACGCAGTTATAACTAGAAGTTTGAAACTTCATATATTTCCCGAGAGGAATAGACAATAGTGTACAGACGAGGAATAATGTACAGACCTTAGAATAATTAAAAGTTAGTGTAAAGACCCCAGAATTGAAGCTAAAAACACGGTAGAAAAATTACCCCCGAATTCCCCGGACATGTCACTGGATTGACTTCGATGGGGTTGATACGCAGATGGACTCGAAAAAAAAAATTGTAGTTAGCTGAAGATTTTTTTTCAATGGATAAATATTTTTTTGATTTGTTCTTATTTTCTTTGTCTACTGTTGTGCAATATGTGTCAGTTGTCAACCTCTTTAAAAATGACAAGAGAACTACATTTGATAACAATTTCCAATTAATATTGTTTCTAGATAACACAAGTCTTGTTGATATTACACTTAGGACTTGTATTCAAATATTTTTTCTGATATCGGTGTTGCGTATTACAAAAATAATATTTTTAGCTGTGTTTTTTAGGTATTGGCAACACCGAAAAAATGTTAAAATGGGAATAACTGTTTGTATTTGGTAAATTATAAATAAACAGTTAAGTGATAACCCAGGATAACCTACTTAAATACCTAAATAAAACAAAATAAATATGAAATGTCTAAAAATAAACATCCTACAGGGGAATTCCCTTTATCTAAACAGTGGCCATGAGAAACATGTCAAGCGTTCCTTGAATAGGTTTTAGTATTTAAAGCCATAAGATAAAACAATTTAAATATATTTTTACACTAGAGTTTTGTACAATACAAAATAGTCTGCTATTTGTGAGCAATGAACAAGTAAAGTATAATATATAACATTTTTGACAATTTTTATTAGAGCAGAAAATACATAACTGATTGACTGAATGAGATCAATTGGTTTCATGAAAGAGGTGAATCTATGGCACAAGTTGATGCTTGAATCAATAGACTCAAATTGTTCTATTTACAAAGCAAATAAGGCCACTATAATCTAGACTCATATTTTATTGAATCTCCATACTATTCAAGTTCAAGGTTAAAATGGTCTAACATGTGGTTGACTGTATGCATGATAGGTACGTCTTGACGTAATATGCATTTCGGCTCATTTAAATAGCTATAAAGGTCACTGATATCCAAACGTGTGCTTATAAAACCGTTGAGGAACGCGCGAATTCAAATCTAAGTCTTTAAACAACTATTAATTTAGAGCTAGCCGTAAATTAGTAGCCGCAATTAATGAATGCAAAAAGAATTATGTAACAATGTCTGGAAGCTTAATTATTATGAGCAGATTAATTACGACTACACTTCCATCCCATATAAGCTTTAGCAAAGTTTCTTTGGCACAAAGTAACTATGTCAATTGACTTTTTGTACTTTGGATTATCAACCCTATTACTGTTATTTAAGGGTGAGAATAGTGTGAAAATGTTGTGTACACAATGCAAATATCTAGGCGTATCCTGTCTGTGTCACTACATACATTAACATTTTAATCACATATTTGCGGCAGTATTAGATCTACAACTATATAAAAAATCCTATTGTTCTTTTGTTTCCTTGGTTTTTAAAGCTGCCAGTGAGGCATCATGTGAAAATGTAAATGGAAGCATAGAATAGAAAACCAGTTTAAAAATAAAAAAATAAATATTTAAACTTTCTAAAGTCCAAAATTCTATTTTAAAGCATGTAAAAGAATTCTTTATTTAAACAGCAATTAAGTAGGTAATTTATTGATGAGCCTCAAGCAAGTGCTTAGAGGAATATTGATTCAGTAAAGAGTATCTATCTGTGATTAATGCGGTCTATGGCAGTTATACAGAGTTTCCTTTATCTCCGTTGCCTAGCGAACATATATGTCATTGATTATCAAACTAATACCAGTCTTGATTTCTTGCAATAAGAACTATTTTTAACTGACAGTAGGTCAATAAAATCAATCATTTATCTGCTTGTTATTATGTAACAATGTAGTTACTTAAATAACTATTTCTTAGTCACTAGAAAAATTATCAGCAGCTGTTTATTTTTGCCTATTAATTTTTTCTAATATTTTATGCAGAGTTATCATACTATTGTTTTGTGTTTAAGAGAAGAGATTTTTAACCAGAAGAAGGACTAACCAGCTCATAATATAATATAAAAAATTGTAATTCACTCACATTGTTTCCCCATATTGAATTCTCGAAGAGCACCATTGAATTGAGCCACCACCAACTCTGTAATTAATAATAAATAAACATTATTGATTATGACACAGATGTTTATTTATAACTTTAAATAAATGTTGGAGGTTCATATTAACCTTTTTGTAGCACTGTTAAATCATAAACAGGAGCATTGTCTTTGCTCGCATTTTTTTTCTTAGCATCTACTAGTAACATGTCTTCTCCCAGGTCTTCGACATAGTATTTTCTGGCGTTTTGTTGGAGCTTGTCGTCATCGAAGGACCTGGTTCGTGGTTCGCGTGACTCGACAGCGCCTGGCACCCTCGGCCGCGCCACCAGGGCGCTCTGCACCCCTCGGTCTTGGTTCACATTGTGTATCATGAAGTGGTCGTTTAACATGTCCAGCTGTCTCCTCATCGATATCATCTCATTCCAGTAGTAGAAAGCTACCGAACAACTCAACACCATACATATTACGCTCAACAAAAAATTCAACACGAACAAAAGCTTTATTTTCTTGGAAGACGCTATTGAGAACGTCGTATTTATATGCACGCCGAGGTCTGACGGTTTCTCTGCAATCAATAAAATACCACGTTGTTTACATGTTCGTGTCATAAAATAATAATAATAAAAATATTAAAAATTAATAATAAGTCACCTGTATTGAGATGTATGACAGTCCCTTCGGGTGAATTAACTTTGGTATTTTTACCAGTATTCAGAAAAATATTAGCCGCACCTGTTGAGTTCAAGGGAACACCCTCGCTCATGTGGATTTTCCTTTCGCCGTCCATTATAAATACTACGGTTACTTGTTTATAGTACGAGTACTACTACTATTGGGGCGTAAGCGTGCGCGTCGCCGGTGATACCTAAACAAAGGATGTAAAGCTCAATCAAAAAGTTCGCACTGACCGCGGTCCGCGCATGATAACCGCGAGTTGATAAAAAAACACAACACACTTTACATACCAAGTTTGTATCCGTTGGCACTGTATTTCTAATTGTTTATTTATTAAAATTCCACACTACGGCTTACACTAACACTGAAATCTTTCATTTTATAAAGTAAAACCAGTTCGATGACTTCCAACAAAAAGTAAACACAACAAACAAAAAGTTTTCGCTCCTTCACTTCGTTTCGATACAACTTCCTTGGGCAAAGGCGCGCTCGTCGCTGGCTGCCTGACCGGTACCGGTTGCGCGCCAAATTCGAACTGAGCGTGCAAACTTGCGAACAGCGATGCGATGCTAGCGAGTGAATGCGGAATGACCGCGATTAGCAGGCTGGGATTTATTTACCGGTGGACAGTGTGGACTGTAACTTTTACAAATGGTTCAGGCGTGCATGTTTATATCGGTTTTATTCGTAGAACAAACTGAATTTGAACCAATTCAGCAATTATGCGACGCTGACGAATAAATTACTACGAAAAACTTACCAACTTTATAAGTTGGCCTAATATTGGTGGCCAATAAGGTTTTCACCTTTTTTTTTAAATCAAGTTAAAGTAAACATCATGTTGTACATCATAATTGCACAGAATCCATTTTTATCCGAATCGGGAAACCCCCAACATAGATCGAAAATATTTTTTGAATTCTTATGGGTTTAGTCATATTTCAGATATATCTATTGATTGATATTGATAAGGTTCGATTGTGTTTGGACAATTGGGTCACGGCAATTGAAAAATTTATAATTTTTAAGTAATAATTTTATTTATGTCTACCTTAAATAAGTAAGTAAGGGAAGAAGGTTTTCACGTGCACCATGTAAATAGGTATACCTACGTAAAAAAATTACAAGCTGGGGCTGTTTTGTATTAATTCTACTGTTCTATGTTAAAATTGCCCTACTTTTATGAGTAGGTAAGATAAAAGCGAAAGTGTGAATTTTGGTATACAAGTTTGATTGGACCGGATCATAAGCGAGAAAAGCCGAAAAAAGCTAGTTTCAAAATAAAAAAGAATATAAATCAGCGGCCAGCGCCCACACCCAGGCATTTCAAAGCTACAAATTCAGGTAAAGAGCGCTCCATTTTTAAAAGCTTACGAGTAAGTATTACCTGAATTGTACCTTTGTTATAGGTAACCTTGTTTCTCGAAACCCTTATCTCGCCAGGTAATTATCCGAACGGTAGCTAAGTGTAACTTAAACGTGCTTGGCACTCTAAACAAACGCGGGGTTTGGGAAGTTGTCGTATAGTTGGGTACTTATGAAGAAACATTGTCGCGAATCCTGCGCTGGCGCTGGTATGTGGGACCAGCTGCTCGCGTCTCAGACTTAGTTATCTCTGGCTGGACGGATATAGCTCGTTTTAGGGATGTTGCGTCCGTTTTAGATCTTATCTTTGGCCTGCGTAATGGTATGCAGACTATTTCGGCTAGAATTGCGTGTCGACGGTCTTTCTTTGCCTGGTTTTCTATTCCAAGACATTGGGAATGTTCAGTTATTTCTTCGAATACTTGACCAATTTTATAATAGGGATTAAAGTAGGGTTGAGTTATGCTGTTACTTACAGATTTTACATGCGTCTAATAACTGGGTCATGATGAGTATTAACAAAGATAGAGTAATAATGAATTGTAATTTTCCGTAATTACTATTTCCTTGTTATAGAATGCTAAAAAACAAAGCAGATTAATGCAACTGCATAAAAGGCCACGTGGAGGATGTGGTGGGTGGAGTTCACTTTAAAAATAAACATGGCCCAAAGGAATTTGTTTATATACTAGAAGGGAATTAGGATAAAAAACTGCGCAGAATATTATGACAAAGAGATTAAATTCAAAGGAATAAGCATCTAAATAACAAAAAACAATAGCATAGACGAGAAAATCTATCTTTTTTATTAGCGAAGCTTCTTCTTTCAAGGGACCAGCTGCAACAAACTACGAAGGCTTCGTTACTTATCGTTATGTGATACTGTTACCGCATTGTAATTACCAAGTAGCAGAAATCTGAGCAGAAAGTGTTATAGCCCATTTTGAAAGATGCCTGTAGCTTCATAACGACACTGGGACACAATAATTCGATTTATGAATCTTAAATTGGTTCGAACCATAGATTATGAATGGCGATAGAACATAGAAATGGCCAGAAAATCCTAAAAATCTCAAGATGCGCACAAAAAGGTTGGAACCCTTTGGTTACCTCCTTGCATTACTAGCTTTTGTAATCTCTCAGCAGGGTAAAATGTGTCTCCATAACAAATCTATAAGGAGTATTAACACCGTGTTAGTTCCAGCCCTGAAGGCCCGATCTATTTCTGCACGAGCCAAACTCTACACCATAAGATTTCGCAAAGTTATGTACATACCGACCATGTTTTTACAGCTATGGCGAAAATAGACTCAGATTTCTGGATTTAATGGTCAGAGGGTTCACACGGAGGTCAATACCTATTAATATGGATGTTGGAATGTAACTTATGGTCTAGAAAGTAAGAAATACACACAATCTACGAGATCTTATTTTTTTTAGATCTTTTGGAATGTTATGTTCATGCTCCTAAATACCATCATTTTCAAAATGATGGACATCGCCATCACTCGCACTGGGGCATACCCAGAAATATGTTTGGATTTCTATCTGCCACGAGCACCTGGTTCGGGAATGGACAGCATAAGAGCTTCCGGAAAAAAAATAAGAAAAAAATATTATGTTTTTTAGAAGATGCTGCTGACACGCAATTTAAAAATTAATATTTATTTAACAGAAGTTGTCTACACAAAACTAGATCCATTGAAACTTTGTAATTATGCAAAAATACTTTCTGTCGTTTCTTTTTTCACGCCACAACGCTGATAGGACGCGATCGGATTTGAATGAAATTCTAATAATACGGCACCCAGTGGCACTCAGGTAGACCATCCGCTAATCTTAAGACAAACAAAGAATATAATATGGTCCAGAACCTAGTACCTACTTAAATCGCTGTGGGATAATTTCTGCCAATCTTACAGGCGCAAGCACTGTTAAAAGTAAGCTCGGAAAATTTATACTAATATTCTGTTTAATTCAAAGGAATAAGCAAAAAAACAAAAAAAATATAGAAATCTGGTTCGCTAGCGTGGGAGCAGCGTCCAAGCTACCAGTGGTAGGGCTCCAGAGACAGGAACCTCCTCACAATGCGAGCCGTATTATCGAGGAGTACTGCCTTCTGAATCAGGCCCTTGATCCAACTACCCAAAGAGATAATATTATTATTTCGTTTATTTGTTTCCAAACATAATATTTTGTCGTATTTTGAAATACTTATTTCATTTAACGACACTGGGACACAATAATTCGATTTATGAATCTTACTGGTTCGAACATAGATTCTGAATGGCAGATAGAACATTGAACTGGCCAGACTATCCTAAAAATGTTTAATCAGGAAATAGGTACCAATTGAGAGTCCACTTATAAGCTTTAGTATATGTCTCAGCAGTATTAAAATGTGTCTCCATAACAAATCTATAAGGAGTATTAACACCGTGTTAGTTCCAGCCCTGAAGGCCCGATCTATTTCTGCACGAGCCAAACTCTACACCATAAGATTTCGCAAAGTTATGTACATACCGACCATGTTTTTACAGCTATGGCGAAAATAGACTCAATTTCTGGATTTAATGGTCAGAGGGTTCACACGGAGGTCAATACTTATTAATATGGATGTTGGAATGTAACTTATGGTCTAGAAAGTAAGAAATACCACAATCTACGAGATCTTAGGTGACTTTTTTTAGATCTTTTGGAATGTTATGTTCATGCTCCTAAATACCACTCACTCAAAATGATGGACATCGCCATCACTCGCACTGGGGCATACCCAGAAATATGTTTGGATTTGTATCTGCCACGAGCACCTGGTTCGGGAATGGACAGCATAAGAGCTTCCGGAAAAAACATAAGAAAAAAAAACATAGTAGGTAGTCGCTAAAGTAAATACTTTGGCGACTATTATGTTTTTTAGAAGATGCTGCGGACACGCAATTTAAAAGTTAATATTTATTTAACAGAAGTTGTCTACATAAAAATAGATCCATTAAAACTTTGTAAATGCAAAAATACTTTCTGTCGTTACTTTTTTCACGCCACAACGCTGATACGACATGATCGGATGTGAATAATATTCTAATAATACGGCACCCAGTGGCACTCAGGTAGACCATCCGCTAATCTTAAGACAAAGGATATATATACATATATTGTCCGTCCAGAACCTAGTACCTACTTAAGTCGCGGTGGGATCAATTCTGCCAATCTCACAAGCGCAGGCGCTGTTAAAAGTTAGCTCGGAAAAATTATACAGTTTATTCATTTTAATTGAACATTTTTTAAAAATAAATCTTTAAAAAAAACATTTAAAAATATAAAAAATCTGGTTCGCTGGCGTGGGAGCATTGTCCAATCTACCGGTGGTAGGGTTCCAGAGACAGGAACCTCCTCACAATGCGAGCCGTATCGAGGAGTACTTACCCTTCTGAATCAGGCCCTATATCCAACTACCCAAAGAGATAATTTTGTTATTTCGTTTATTTATTTCCAAACATAATATTTTGTCATATTTTGAAAGGTACATACTTATTTCTCACAAAAATATAAAAAAGATACAAATTATTTATATTACTGCTTCAAACATACTCGTAATTGAGAACTCAAAAACGAGGGTTGGAATTCTTATCAGCTACGTTTATCATTGCGGTACACTACCGAAAAGTGTTTATGCAGGAAATAGGTACCAATTGAGAGTCCACTTATAAGCTAGATATGTATGAGTATTAAATAGGTAATAGATAATTGAATTGAAAGGAAATAATACCAATAATTTAATTATAATTAAGGTTATACTGACTGTCTGTTTCTCAAGAATTTTTAAAATTTCTGTTGTTTGTTTAGTTGAACGCACTCATCTCAGAAAGTACTGGTTCGAATTGAGAAATTCTTTTTGTGTTGGATATTTAATTTATCGAGGAAGGTTATTGCTATTATACATCACGCTACGATCAATATGAACCGAGCAGTTAGAGTGAAAACACAGCTAGTATTTCTTAATGGTGCCGATGCCTATGCACATCAATATACGAGTATCCCAAACTGTCTTTCCCCATTAGAAATGAACCTTCTTCTTTTGCGATAAAGTTGAAAATCTATTTAAGTTTGACGAATTGGGGTAGGTTGATTGCTATATTACTGGTGTCTATGCATATTTGTGGTACATTTATTTCAATTTGTGATCCTCCGGTGATTCCTAAACCACGAACTACGCAGTGTTTTCAGTTCTTTTTTTTTCTACCATCATTGAATTCTCCTGTTTTGGCCTCAAATAGAAAGTAGGTATTGCATTATTGCAGCCATTATTGATTTTAACGTTTCAAGTTATACAAAATTAGTTAATGGTCATCCTAAATTCAAAGAAATTAATTCTAAGAAAGAGGATCAAAAGTCGTGATTACTAAATTAAGTCACCGTAATAAGAATTAAGTGTCAGCTAATTAACAAACGATAATTGTCTTGATCACATTCATTTTTATAATTACCTAGAATAATTAATGAGTGTATGTTTGGTGAAGAAATTGGAGCTCGTGCGTGAGTCACTACCGTCATTCACTGGGGACCGTCTGCCTTGACTCACGTCTCATGCATCTACTGCACTATGCTTACAGTCATTATTCCAATAAAGAAGTGCTGCCTGCTTTGTTATAATGACCTCTTTTGTTTTCGGTAATGACAACAAAACAAATCTCGGAAATGCTTCCGCTACCCATGCCGCGAACAATTGTTTATGGTCATAATCTTGCTTGTTTTGTCTTTGGTCATATTCGGGCAGATTCTAGAGGTGTGTCAAAAAATACCGGGAAAAAAATACGGGATATCTTAGGGATCACTATGATGAAAGTCATCCCGCGATCATGGCGCTTGCAACAGCGTGGAAATATCGGAAACGTCAAAATAATTAATCACGGAAGATATCCCGTAAGTGACATTTTAAATTATCTCCTAGATCTTGTAATTTCCTCCAGCGCGTCTATGAGTGACGCGTGGAGGCGCAGCGCCGGGGCGTGACCCCGCTGCCTCGCGAAGTCGAGCTTTTTTTAAAACAAAAATTAAAAAGCTACTTTGTCTCACTAGTGAGCAAAATCGCATTTTGCTCACTGATTTCAGGCAGCAAAACCTACATGTTTGTTGAGCGGAAGATATCCCGTAAGTGACATTTTTAAATTATCTCCTAGATCTTCGTAATTTCCTCCAGCGCGTATATGAGTGAGCGTGGAGCGCAGGCGGCGCGAAGACCTCCGGCACGATCTCAGGGCAGTATGGAAGGAACGACTGTCGCGACCGACGGCCGGGTACGCCGCAATTGCGGCGGAAGACCCCTCTTTGAGGAGTGGCTGGAGAGAAGTCATGGCGTCCTGACCTACCGCTTGACGCAGGTCCTCACCGGACACGGAAGTTTTGGGAGGTACCTGTGTCTGATGCGAAAGGAGGAGACGCCTGGGTGTCACCACTGCGAAGATCGATCGATGCGAGCATACGGTGCAAGACTGCCCAGCTTGGGCGGAGCACCGACGTGTCCTCACGGCTGCGATAGGCGGAGACCTCTCGCGCCCGGCATTGGTTGCGGCCATGCTGCGGGGCGAGACGGAGTGGGAAGCGGTCAGCTCCTTCTGCGAGGCAGTAATGCTCGTAAAGGAGGAGGCAGGCCGCGAGCGAGAGAGGACAGCGTCCTCCCTCCGCCCCAGCCGCAGTGGTAGGCGCCCACGGCGACGGACGTCGCTAGATGATCTCCGGCCACCGTAGGCGCGGGCATGCGGGCAGCGAGTAAAGGGCAACTCGCTGCCCGACCAAGGACCATGCCCTGGTCGACGGCGCGTTGTGTCCCACGCGCGCCTCAAAGAGCGTCAGCATAATGACGGGGCCCCCCTCTCAGAGGGCCAAAGCCTGCCGGGGTCGCGGGATTATTCCCTTACCGTAACCCCGGAACGTAACAGGCTATGAAGGACACCGTGGATTTTAGTCAGTAGAAGTCTGACAGTCCCTCCCGCCCTGCCCGGGGTTGGAGGACTCATTTGATGATTTTACCACGCTAAAAAAAAAAAAAAAGATCTTGTAATTTGTTATTGTTGCAGAATCTTGGGTTGTCTTAGGAGAAGCCTAATAAAGCATCATAACATAACACAGTTACCTAGGTCGTTGAGCACCTGCTGTAAGACCAGCCTTTGTAAAGTAAATAAAAAATATGCAAGCTAAGCGATTTATACAAAAACGCTTGCGAGTGACGTTTTGAACATCAGCTGATATAAAAATAGTATCAAGTATTAAATATTGCCCATTAAAGTAGGTTCCTACATAGTAATGAGTCAACACTTTCGATTTTGGAAGATTTACAGTTAAAAGTAACGGTAACGGCAGATGTAACTTTCTTCATCAATGTTGCAACATTAAAAAATGTATTTTTATTTTTAAGAATTCGGCTACATTTACGTACTGGCCAGTTTCCTGGCTGGCAGTTGTTTTAGTTCCGATGTTACGTCTGTCATTGCCCTACATTTCCTTTAAGGCAATGTTGACACGGCATTCCTATAGAGATACACGCGATTCACCTACTTAGATTAATCAACCGCTGATTACTGATAGAGTTCCGTTTGATCATCAAATATTAACGCTATCAGTCGCGACTTTGGCGAGCTGAGCCCCCCTAGACAAGTCACAAACGATAATCGTTAACGCTTGGTTCTTCCCAATAGATTTTCAACCTTATTCCTTCGAGTCTTTAGTTGAAAATCTATTGAAGATTTCATGGCGTTGTCGTTCGTTCCAGTCGCTAACGCTTAGAAATCCTAAATAGATTTTCAACTAGACTCGAAGAAATAAGGTTGCAAATCTATTGGGGAGAACCGAGCGTTAACGATTATCGTTTGCGACTTGTCTAGAGGGGCTGTTTACTTTATAATTCAGTTTCACTTTGATTTTCATTGCTGATTTTTAACGTTATCGATCTATCAAAGTCGGTGATTAGATATGTTGCGATTGCGAAGCCGTGTATTGCAGTTTGTGTCCTGGATTTGCAAGTATCGTTTCACTTTTTGTTGACCTAATTGTGAACACGTGGGATCTGCGACATTGAGGTTTTAAATTTTGTTGCTTATTAGAAAATGCGACGGACTAGACTGTAAGGCAACACAATCGCAGAGATGGCCTGATCGGGATTAATCAGTTTTCAATTTTTTTTTATTATACATTTCCTTTTACTCTCTGGCACCTAGTCTAGGCAGGCAGTCCCCCGATTTTGCGGCAAGTCTCGCCACAAGGAAAGCCTGTCGTCGATGCCATTATGCCACTTTGAGTTCTACACTGAAACAATACAAGTAATTTCAATGCAAAATGTTAATAGGTTAAATATACCAATAACCCACCGATAACTTATAGTCTGTCTAGGAATCAATAATAAACATTTTATAAGACTCTTTGGTTTGTCACGAGGTAAGTGTTATTATTTTAAATAAACTGAGATTTATCTTCTAAAGATCAACGTTTTATAAAATATTTGAATTAAAAGGTCGTAATAAAAACCCAAATTGCCCGTTGGTCGCATGGGGCCTATGTGACATCCGCTGCGTAACGCGCAAAGAAAACGCATTTCAGCAAATTCCTTCAGCTAGATTCATACGATATAGTAACAAACAAAGTTACTCATTACGAAATAGCAGTATCTACAACTTTGCGTACGGGCCGTGAGTCAGATAACGAGAAAAATAAAGAGTTGAATGAACAAAATTGTTGACCAAAGAGTTTTCTGAAAAGTGAACGGTATTTGAGTCATGTAGGCCTTTGCCCTACGTGATAATTAGTGCGATAGCATGGCATTAGGTTGGCAAATTGGCGGCCAATGTTGGCGCATTAATGAATGGGGAAGGCAAGTGTCAAAGTGAAAATGACAGTTTGGTCCCCAAAGAACTGTAAAATCAAAGGAATTTTCAAAAAAAAAACCATTTATTGATGTAAAATGACTAGATGTTGTGTAATAAGCTGTAAAAATGATGGAATACACTTTTCAAAATAATATCTACTTTTCTTTTGGAGGTTATGTACCAGTATTGCATCGCTCGAAAATCGTAGAATTATCACCTGGAACGAGTTTTGTAATAGTTGTGGTGTTAAGAAATTAAATATATTGTGATATTTCTCGAATCTAAATAGAAAAAAAGGTTAAAATTACTGACTTAAAACATTATGATATTTTATTAAAATAGAAAGACAAAACCAGCATTATATTCTTGATAAAGGAGAGGACAGGTAAAACATACCTAAACTCAAAAATTGAAACCTCAACTACAAGTAATTGTGGATTTATTACGGTAAAATCAAATGTATAACCACTCAATTAAATCACTTTTTTCCTCTTGTAGATGCGCCGCGGCGGCGGCGTCTTAATTCTTCTTATAGTATATAGTACTTGCATGGACGAATAATTTTCCATATTTGTTTTGTATTTATACTCAATTTTTATAACAAATAATCTTGTTTGTTTTTTTGTACAAGGTAGACGTGGGGACCAACTATCGCAGCGCCATCTACGATTAGCTTTGAGTTGCCATCCCCATTGAGTATATTCAGGAATGGAAATCGTGAACTTCTCCCAGCTACCATTTTGTCGGGACTGCAACAAAATCTGGAAAGGGCGAAAGGCCTTACCGATTCAAATTGAAACTTATTTCAGTTGACACTAAGAGAAAAATGGTCTTTGGTTATCAACTTTCATGTCTGATACCTGTGGTTGAGAAAATTTCAATTCAATTTGAAAAGAAGAAGGTTATTACCGAAGGATTCGTAAACCTAGTATCATATTGGCCAATGCAGATTGGTTCGGGGTGTGGAGGTCAGATAGGCAGCCGCTTCTTGTAAATAACTACAATAGTATGATCCACCTTCTATTTTTTGGACCGATTTCGACGCCAGCAAATCTGGCAACCCTTGTCGGAGGACATATTTTTAATCGACACAAAAATAAAAAAGCTAGGCTGTTTTGCTCAGGGAAGCCTCTTCGTCATCTCTGATAATGTCCACCGAGATTGCTCAGAGCATCGTAATTTCCTCAGATAAAGTATTATCTGTTAGTACTTTTATCTTTGTTAGTAAATCATTCTCGTTACTCAAATTACAGAATAAATATGTGCCTAAGTGACTACATACTTGACCCACTTTGGCGCCATACCTGTGATGCAATGGCGCAATGGTAGAAGCCGACATAGTGTGCACACTGCATGTAGTAGATACAGATGCTATTAGCAGAAATCATCATCACTAGAAATTTCCCCTCTATCGAGGGAATTGTGGGTGTGTCAAGTCAACAAACTAAGTACCTATTTAAATACAAATACACAAAAACATGATAACACGACATCATCGCATGCAATTCGAGAGCTCGGTTACTGCGCCAAACCGAGGTCCCTAATAGCAAGAAAATGTTTTAGTGCTTAATTAAGTTTTTAAAAAATTACCATAAATGACATGACGCATAGATATTGAAATCTTTTATCTTTACTGGCATTCCTTAACTCCTAAACTGAAAGAATGTCGGAAGTCGTTGCCATTTATGGTAGCATTTCCGGTCTGTGTACAATGTTGTCTGTGATTTAGTCATATCGTCATTATGAGCCTCAAGATGCCTAACACAGGTACCTACAGGTTATCTTATAGGTAATTGTTTGGTAAGTATTTAATTTAAGGACGTTGTTACAAATGATCTATAACAGCACAAGCTTAAATTCATAGATATTACCTATAGGTATTTTAATGGGTCAAACACAAAACAGCCGCAGGTGTAAACCCATTTTTACTGAAGCTACGGTCCGTCACGCAGCGGAAAAACGAGTGTACTTGACAGGCTGTACGAATTTATTTCAGTGCCTGTTTGGAAAACTACGCAACATTTTTCGAATTTCAAATAAAAAGCTTGCAGTGTTTATGGTGATGAAATTGCTTTGTTGTGGTAAAAGCCTCGTTTTACAATTTGAAAATACTGCGTAAATAAACTCTTTACGTACTGATTAATAAATACCTACTGGTTTCAAAAAGAAATAGGAAAACGTTTCAAGAAAAAAAAAAAACCGCAATACCTAAGTAGAAGTAGTGGAAGTCCATAACTTAGGTATTATAAGTATAGAATCATAGTGAAATACGAAATACAATCATGCAAAAACCAACGGTAAATAAATTTCGTATCTGATTAACACCGTACGGATTCTTTTCAATGTGATCCTTGTGTAAGTAGGTCGGACCGTTAGGCTCACAACACATCTCCTTTGCCTCGGTGAAAGCGTGTTCGAAAACAAAAAGTTTATAAGATGGCGGTCACGGCAACTCTAGTTCAAAAAGAATGTCGCGAATTGGGGTCAACAGACTTGTAAATTTATTGAAAACGATGCTTGTTTTGGCGCCTATGCTGTGACGGAAGACCTTTTTATTACCAAATTTCGTCAAAAATTCTTATTTATAAAGTTTAAGACTATGACGTTTGATGAAAAGTTCGCTAATCTCATTAATAACCTACCTACCTACTTATATTTAGGTATTGTAAAACATCAAGCTATGATCAATAAGAGCCGAGCAGCGCAGGCCGCCGGGTTTATATACCTAACTAGCAAACCCGGCGAACTCCGTTTCGCCACCAGTTTTTCCTGAATTTTCTTGCTATAAACCTCACGGAGCCCGAGACCTTTCTAACGAATGCAAAACCGTGGAAATCGGTTCGTGCGTTCTGGAGTTATAGCGTCAGGAAGGAAAACCCGACTTTTTAGATAGTAGAATATATTTGTGGTAATAAAATATATTAGGTATATCCGTGGTGAGAAGATATATACTACTACGAGTACAATCCCAATTAAAATCGTTTTAATGATTGGAATAAAACTTCGGCTGCTTCAGTAAGACTTTTTCGGCTTTTTAGGCTTTTCATTTTTTATTAATTTACAGAGTGAGTTTGGCCCGTACTACCTTTAGGTACTATTATATATTCTGTGCCCGTACTTAAACTTTGCATTGTGGGACATCATTCATAATTATTTTCACCAATGATAATTGCTCAAGACATTCGTCACTTTTTTATGTAAATTATATTATATTAACTAGGATACCGTTGCCGGTTGCATTGTTTGTCAAGTAGCGTATGAGTGGGCTTAACCCGGTCTATGGCTCATACTCGCTTTCTAATACCTATTAATAATATAAAGAACTAACGATAAATGTGTTTTGAAAAGAATTACCATATTTTCCCAACCAGGTCCTGGGAAAATAATCATTTTCTAATTTACAATATTTGTATTTTTTTTGTTTTGTATTAGGTACTAGCGGCCCGTTCCGGCTTCGCACGGGTGGACATGATGATTTTCGTTGTCTGAAACTTGGCGCTGATGGTTGCAAAGTTACAAACACAAAAAAAAGAAGTAACTGAATCGGTGCAGCCGTTTTCGAGATATGAGCTTAGCAACACATTTTGCGATCCAATTTTATATTTTAGGAAGATTGATTTTAAAACTTGTTATTGTAATAATGATTAAGTAGGTAGGTATACCGAACTACAAAAAAATTTGATTAGGTATCAACTTTTTCAGCTTTGGGAAAATAATAATTTAGCTTTTGAATTGTTTTTTTGCCTTGTCCTATTATGCATTAATTTTATTATTGTTGATCTACCTCAATGTATTATTTTTCTATTAAACGACCTTCCCCCATTAGAAAAGACGCATTTTATATTAACTAGTAAATATTTACCTTTTAATTATGTTGACTAAGTTTATTTTATGTAGCTATGGATGATTGGATGCTGACTATTGTAATCAAACAAAACCATTTCATAATATTATTGTATTGTTACATATTGAGAAAAATAGCACATTTCCGCGCGAAAATTGTACACAGATTACGTAATAAATAATAGACTATAATATAGCTGAGTCGGCCATTTTGTCATTTAATCGATAGATAATATTGGAAAATATTGATTGATCTATGGAATATGATCCGATGTTATCGAGATATTGTTTACTATGATGGACATTGTATTTATAGTAATAGTAGTGTACCTAATATGAGTTACAGTGATTTTTAGGGTTCCGTAGTCAACAAGGAACCCTTATAGTTTCGCTATGTCCGTCCGTCCGTCCGTCTGTCCGCAGTTTAGCTCAGAGACGCACAGTACTAGAGAGCTGTAATTTGGTGTAAATATAGGGATTTCTTGAGCCTAAAAAGTGGTAAAATAAAATCTCGTAAAATATTTTGTTTTAGGGTACCTCCTGAACTTACACGTAAAGTGAGGATTTTTTTTTTCTCGCGTACCCCTTAGTGTGGGGTATCATTAAATAGGCCTTTAAAAAATAATGATAGTTTCCATTAACAGTTTTTTGATAAAAAAATTCGTTTGTGAAATATTAAGCTTTAAAGTGCTAAATTTTGCTCGATTCGAGTGTCCCCCCCCTCTACCAGCTAAACGGTTATGTTTGGGGGTGTGAAAAAATTCACAATAGTAGTATATGTAACGAAGTTTAAAAGAAAATTGTCATGACTAAGTAGGCTTTACAACTTTACGAGTAATAGTCGACCAACTTATAAAATGTACTTGAATAATATGTTTTCTAAAACAAAATGTATCGGAGAACATGCTCTTCAACTGCAAATGTAAGTTTGTCAACTTTATTTTTACAGCTTTAGTAGGTATGTTTTTACGGTTTTTTTTTTGGGGATAAGTAGGTTTTTATCGTCAACTATTTTTAACTAACTTCAAAAAAAAGGAGGTTTTAAATTCGTCGTAATCTTTTTTCTTATGTATGTGTATTTTCCCCGATTTCTCAAAGACTCCTGGACCGATTTTGAAAATTCTTCTTTTTAACCGACTTCAAAAAAAGGAGGACGTTATCAATTCGACTGTATTTTTTTTTTTTTTTTGTATGTTTGTTACGTCATAACTTGCGACTGGGTGAACCGATTTTCATGATTCTTTTTTTATTCGAAAGCTGGTGCTTCCCGTGTGGTCCCATTGTCACCATTTCAGGATCTGATTATTGGATCTTGGAGAAATCGAGGGCAAACCTCAAATTTTATTAGGTGACACATAGTTTTTCGCAAATCTTATGAAGTAATTCAAGTACTTGCGTATAGAAATCATCATCTCATGTAGCTGAGTTGATGATGGAAGGTACAACTCCTCAAGTAAGAAAATTATGTTCGTGTTCGCATATCTCCGGAACTACAAGTCCGATTTAAGTAATTCTTTTTTTGTTGTACTAGGTATCGTTCAACTTAGGGAATACTGCAAATTTCATCAAAATCGGTTCAGTAGTTTTTGAGATAGAATGAATGCAAGAGATGTTAACGATGTTATTACCGGTGCTACGGATTACGAAATTCTAGTGCACATGTAAGAAAATTATGTATTTGACAAGAATGTCAACCAACATTCTTGTCAAATACATAATTTTCTATATTTAAACTAAAAAGAGTAAAATAAAAACTTTTTCTAAAAAAAATGTGACCGCCTTCAAAAACAACCACAAAAAAGGGTAAAATAACCTACAAAACTTTTCTTTCGGAAGTCGGTGGCAAAAAAGACAATGAAATTAATAAATAAAGTCACCGACTTCCGAAAGAAAAGTTTTGTAGGTTATTTTACCCTTTTTTGTGGTTGTTTTTGAAGGCGGTCACATTTTTAAAATTAAATTCAGCGAATCAGTTTAGTTAGTTCGCATAAGTATTTTGATTGGCAACTACGGAACCCTACACTGTGCGTGGCCCGACACGCACTTGGCCGGTTTTTTAAGATATTGAGGGCATCACAAGCTGGTGTTGCACTAGTAAGCTAATTGACGTCCCGTACGTACTTTGTAACTGCGTTTGCGCATTTGCGGTGTTTTTAGAGTTAACATTGTTATTATCGTATGATGTTTACCAATTTTATAATAGAAGTAGGTGAAACTATAACGATTCATTTAAAAAAATGCGCTGTTTAGCACATCAGTCAATAAATTGCTTTTAAAAGCGGAAATCGTTCCTGTTCTTATCAAATTATTGATTATTTTATTTTGAATGGGTCTTGATTAACCTCAATCTAGCCCAGAAGCAAAGATGAGATCTAAGATGGAGCGAGTTCACCCAGAAGGCCGGTAGTGAACTCCTGCGCTCCGAAATAGCTTAGAATACAAAAAGACTAAATAACTTGTCTTTCGGAAGTCTGTGGCCATAGTCAACAAAATGAAAAACAAAGCCACCAGTTGGATATAATCTAGTTAGAATATATATCTTTTTTTGACAATCAATCAACTCGGTCCTAAAAAAAAGAGATCTTACCCAGAAGGAACTGGACTTCTCGTGCCCTGGCGGAAAACAATAGGCGCCGGACCACGGCCGGACTCTGATAGGAATTAAGTTCATCAGTGCCCGTTAAGAAGTGGAACCCCTCTCCAAAGAAAGTGCGAATGCCCTGTGAAGGCTCTTTGCTATTCCATGTTTAGTTAATCTTTTTGGCCAAAGCTACTCGCGTGAAACATGTCACGATTCCCACTTTTTCCTAAAAACACAACATTAAAGCCTTATTAGTCCATTAAACTCCAGAAATGAAGCACTTGTTTTGCATTTAACTTTGACCGGTTAATGACTGTCACACGAACCGATTGTGTACATACAATGCAGTGTTACGCACTTATTGACTTTTTCAGGAGTAATAATGTGGTGTGTTCGACCACGTGCTGGCCATTACCATTAACGATGCCTGATTATAGGAATCCATCATTCGATACTCCACTATGAGTCACGCACGCACAGAATATACTCGATTGAAACATTTCCGTATTCACTCGATTTATAAAAGAATTCGAATTCGCGCGCCAATTTTAACTCTATGGTTTCACAATAGGGATGTAACGAAGTCGATAAAGTGTAGCGTTAACTTTGTTCGTACATTGCGTCTTTCTGAAGAATTGATTATTTACAAAATAATCGTTTTTAACGTAAGCTGAATGATCTGAGAATCGATATAGGTTTCTGATGAACGGTAAACTGTGTGTGGTGCCGTGCTGTCTGGAACAAGGCTCCAAGAAAAGTTTTTGTTACAGTTTTCATTACGCCATCTTCATATACTTAGAGACGTTTACATTTTTGTTCAACTTTCTTTATTAGTCTTTTAATAAAAAAAAATAGTTTAACATTATATACACGGTGGTGTGTCTGGGTTAACAATTTATTTAAGGCTTATTATTTTCCGAGTGACTAATAACTTAAAAGTCGACTAAATGATTGCAACAAATAAAATAACTTGCCAGCGATTAAATATTTTCGCGACTATTATATTATGTAAGGTTCAAAATTAAGGGTGTTATAAAAACTAAAAACTAGCAGCTGTGTTTAGGTAGCAAATAAAGTATACCAGTCAATTAAAATATTAGGCGAGGATCTATAAATAATGACTTGGCGACTAATAATATTAGTAGGGTAGCAAAGATAATATATTACCAACTATTTCGTGCCGTCTAAAAACCCACTTTCAGGCCTCGCTTTGCGGGCAGCTCTAAATATTAAAACGTAAGTACTATAAAAATGAATAAGAGTTAATTATTAATATTTTTTGATCATAATTTCATGAAAACGGCGGAAGGTGCGATGGTTGGATACGGGTGTAGTGCGGGGTGGTGCAAATACGACTAATGTGGTGCACTAATGTGGTGGTGGTAAACTAATGTGGTGCAAATACGGGGTGCAAATACGACTGTGGGCACCCCGACTCGGACAGGTTAGGTTAGAAGGGGATGGTGGGGTCTGAAAGACCCCGCCATCCCCTTCGTGGTTTTTTTTTTTTAAACCACCCAGAAGTAGGAGCACCGCGAAGCGGTGCTCCGTCGACGTTTTCTGAGATTTTTTAAAAATAAATAAAAGTAATTACTCTTTTTATGTTTTTAATTTATTCACCTATAATTTTATTACCACAAAATATTTTTCTTCATGCCATTTTAGAGTTTATTTAAAGCTATTAAAAGTCACACAATATATGTATAATATAAGCTAGTTTATATTTATTCTTCATACAAACAATTTTAAATAGAATCTGATTTATATTATTTATGAATGCCCATTTTCTATTTTATTTTCGCCATTAAGTTTCCGCTTAGATATTAATTCAGTTCCCAAAAGAAAAACTTGATGCTAGTTTAAATTAAAACGGAGCTTATTTCTGATATATTAATATGCTGCCTATTAATTATTACGATACTCCTTATTAGCTGCCAACCCATTATATACGGTACCCACTCTCTTATTTTTTAAAACCTATATTCAGTTTACTTAGTTGCCGCATTAAATACATGCCTTTATTTAAACAGGCATTTATTTCAGGTAATATAATAATTACTTTGGTTTTAGGTTCCAAAGAATAATATCAACAGAAATATTATTTTTGACCAACGTTTGAGGTTTCTCACTAGGTGGCTGGCTGAAGGCCCGGATTCAGAATGCAGTAACTATACGTGGCGTGCCTTTTTAGTTTTGTCGTTTGAAGAAAAAAAAACAAATAGAACCTTATAATACCTTTCATTGCTTTTCAAAGTATTCAACACGTAGTTTTATACAATTTTCCATTCGCTCGAGCCAGTTATTAAAGCATTTATTCCACTCCAAAGTAGGGGTATTCACTACAGCTGATTTGAAAGCGTCGACTGCTTCTTCACCGGACTGGAAACTTTGACCACGAAGAGATTTTTTAAATGTAGGAAATGTAAAGAAATCGTTAGGGCTTAGGTCAGGACTGTGCGGAGGATGATCAAGAATTTCTACGTTTTCCTGAATCAAATACTCAATTGTTTGAAGAGTGCTGTGTGAGCTTGCGTTGTCGTGGTGTAGGATGATGCGACGCTTGGGGTTGGACTTTCGAAGTTCGGCGATGACTTAGGGTAAGTAAACTGTGGTATACCACTCTGCATTAACTGTTCTACGATCTCCAAGTGCAATCGTCGCAACATGACCGGTTTTTGCTACGAAAGTAGCCACCATCTTCTTTGAAGTGCTTCGAGAGCGAACAACTTTCGTCGGCTTAGGCTCGTCTTGAAAGACCCAGATTTGTATTGTTGTTTGGAATCAGGATCGTATGTATATATCCAAGATTCATCACCACTGATAATGTCGTAGACGTGATTTGACTCTCCTCGGTTGAACCTTTGAAGAGTTTTCTTACACCAACTAACGCGGGTCGCCTTATGACCATCAGATAGCAAATGCGGAATCCAAAGGGAAACCAGCTTCCTCACACCAAGAGCGTCATGCAAGATCTTCTGAATAGTTGTCCCTGAAATGCTTAATACCGCCTCTATCTCCCGATATATCACATGACAATCTTCGAGTATTAGTTTTCTCACAGCAACGATGTTAACTTCAGTGAATGCGGATTTTGGACGTCCTTCACGAGATTTGTCATTAAAACTGGTATGTCCACACAGAAATTTCAAATACCAGCGTTCGACCGTCTGCAGGCATGGGGCTTCGTCATACAACACAGATTTTATCTCTTCGCTACATTGGAACCGCGTTAGGCCTCTTCGGAAGTTGTAGAAAATTATTGCATGGACGTTTTCCTTAGTCAAATTCATTTTTATAGGTAACCTAACAGGTTCAAAATAACGCTGTGACTAAACAATTGAATTTATTAAAAAAAAATTAATTGATTTGATATTCTAAAATCCAATAATTTTGAATATTGAACAGTTTCAAATTCGAAATTCGCGGAAAACATTTAAACGACAGAACTTAAAAGGCAAGCTATCATAAAGCTCGATAAAGCTCGCTATTTGGAGAGGTTCCCGTCACTTGTAGCTCGAATTCTTCTCTCGATTACGGCGGATCATTAACTACGAGTATTTTTAAGTTACCGGTTTTTTTTTAATTTTTCTTAAACATAAGGAATAGGCTAGTTTTCCAAAAAAATGTAATTAGTCCGTCTTTTAGATTATTCAAAAATAAGGGACACGTATTTTTTTATTTGTAAATTTTAAGTTTAAATAGGCTATTATCTTTGTTATTTTTTGTTTAATCGAAAAAAGAAAAAATACGTGTCCAATATTTTTTAATAATCTAAAATACGGACTAAATAGAATGTAATTATTTTGACCCTGGAAACTACCCTATTGTAACAAGTAAGTACCTATTTAAAAAAATTCAAACGTATGAATAAGGTAAAAGGTAGGTAGTTGGTTGTTTGGGAAAGTTTCCACGAAAATAATAACGGCCTTTAGAATTAAAATAACTTTAGCGGAGTTCTACTGGAAAACATAAGCTTAAAATCTTAATGAAATTACCTAGAGGTTTTTTTTTTATTTAGAATTTTTTTTTCCCGTCTTGTTTACGCCAAACCAAGAGGAAGTGAATTCTATCCAGTTTCTACTTGTATCATGGAATGCAAAGCACGGTGTTAGTGTACAATGTAATAGTGAAAACATCAAGAGCGAATGACCATCACGCCACGTGTCATCCGAGCCAAGCTACGATGATATCATGTTTAGATACTCCATGACCGCTTTATTAGGATATAGTTCAAGGCTGTTGCAATTCAGATCAAGGCTGGAAGCAAAATCATATCTCCATTTTAGCACTACTCTGTATGTATTTGTCTTTGGCGCCTAGTTAGGAACTTTTTTGTTGTTGACGAAGTTTGAAATTGTCTATGGCAGGGGTTTCCCTAACATTTTCGAGTCGGGGCGCACTTACAAGTTTAGTAGTTTGTTTCGGTGCGCTAGCTTAGTGATTTCAGGCGGAAATGGTATCTTATTGAGAACTCCACGAAATTGGAACTCTTGAGTATGATTTTAAAGTTAACGGAGAGTTCAATGGGGCTGAGAACAGGATTTCAGAGAGCTTTGGAAAGTGTTTGCTGAAAGCGATTGCTTTCAGACTGATGTTGGATATTCCTTCAACGTTGAACATTATTTTTATTTCGGCCCCAATCACCTACGTCTTCTAATTATTATTAATACAATAAAATAATGTGTTTCGTGCCGAAACATAAAGTCAATTTGAATGCTTGAAGTACCTATAAGTTTAATCAATGGATTAACAATTACTTAATTATCTGAAAGGCGAAAGTCACGGAAACTGTAAGTAAGTAGGTGATCTTTTATAGTTGACAATGAAATAAAGTTGGTGATTCAAAGAGCATTTCTCGAGCACTGCGGTTAATGGATTTTGCAATCAAGAGAAGTCCGACAAAGGCAGTCGATTGCAAAGAAAAGCTTCGAAATTATAAAATGACTTTGGTAGGCGGTCTAACGGTTATGCTCAAACAAATTGGTCACTGTTGTAAATTCGCCATAAAAATGAGGTAATTCCCCACGAAAAAAAATAAAAAACCCGACTGCGTTAAAAAAAAACTAAAAAGAACTGTGAAAAAACGACTGTGAGTGTGAATGAGTGAATTCTTAACTACTGGGCTTGTTTCTTTCTTTTTAGTTTTTTTTTAACGCAGTCGGGTTTTTTGTTTTTCGTTAAATATTTTTTTTATTTCATACTAGAATTATTGTTTTGCTAAATAACTTTAAATCTATATCCCTATTATTTAAAATGAAAAATTAAAGGGAACCTAAAGATGATTTTAAAATCCTATTCAACGATACCCCACATGACATAGTTCATCGACATTTTTTTTTTTCATTTTGACAATATGGCGTCTTGTCGCTGTGGTGAATTTTGATTACTTTCATGTCTTTAGTGACACTGTTAAGACGAATCGATTGACGTAAAAATTTCAAAATCGGCCAACGCATTTGGTCTCTAGAACGCCACATAGAAACAAACATACATACATACATACATACATACATACATAGACTGGTAAACACATTACCCTCCTTTGCGTCGCGCAGTCGGGTAAAAAGTATTGATCCTGTTCTCCTATAGTACCTACTTTCTGTTCAGATTCCACAATATTGCGTCCTCGTTTTCGGTAGTCTTGTGCTGGACTTTATAATTATTTTAATTGTTCTGCTGTCCGAGCGGAAATAAGAAAAGGGGTGAATTTACAATGTCATAATTAAAAAAATTCTATGGTTAATTTATACACTTATCCTTACTACATACTTTTTTCGTGGGGAATTATTTTTGTGGTAAATTTACAACAACCCCATCTAAAAGATTCAGCAGTTGTCATTTTAAATCTAAGTTTTGTCTAAATCTAGGTTTTCAGTTTAGACCCTTTTATACGATCCTCCTTATTTAATAATATAAGGCCTTGGTCAATACTGGCTATTGCTCAGCTTAGAAATTAAGAATATATGCATCATAGAAAATAAAAATAGTTGGATGTTTTAGATTATTTGCTAGAAACACAAGTGGTTCACAAAGGACATAGTAACACTTGGGCATGCAGGCGATATGGGAAGTAAGGTGGGTGGACCATGGAAGGCCATGCTCCTTCGAAGGCCAATTATTAAAATTTCGTAGTTATTGCCATGTGATATTCCTTCCGTTTACAAAGATCCATCCAACTGAAAATCACAGACGCAGCCGCGAATCGCTCGCGCTATTATTTTGGTAGTACGTAACAGGCCCTCGCTTCTTGGATATCGGGAATAGACAACGTAAAATTAAGGTGGTGTACCATGGAAGGCCACTCTCATAAATAAACAGTTATTATTAATTCATTTATTGAACTAACAAATGTTAAAGTGATACTTTGTTTTATTATATAACAATCATATAAACCACTTCTTTTTAATGTAGATTTAATAACAGTAACTTTTAGTGTTAAATAACCTATTTATTACGATGGCCTTCATAGAAGCCCCTGTTCCTAGTTAGCCATTGGAGTTCAATAAAACTTATGTCTAATTAATATTGATTAAATCTGCAATTCAAAAAAGTGGTCTTATGATAAGTAATAAAACAAAGTATTACTACAATATTTGTTAGTTTTATTTGTTTAGTAAATAAACGAATAATAACTGTTTATTTGTTAGTGTGGCCTTCCTTGGTTCACCTACTGCATCCGAACACGGGCCTGAAGATGGGTCTCATCGTAGATCTTCGAAACAGAAACGTTTGTGGGAGATGGACAAAAGTCTAAATATTAGGAGATTAAGGAGGCGTATGATCTGTGGCTAGTGAGATTTTTTTTTAGTTTTTCCTTTTTAAAGCGACTTGATTTGACCAAGGACCATGCCCGGGTCGACGGCGCGTTGTGTCCCACGCGCGCCTCAAAGAGCTTCAGCATAATGACGGGGCCCCCCTACCACGCTAAAAAAAAAAAAAAAAAAAGCGACTTGATTTCTAGTAATAGGTAACCAAATTGAAATGCGTCGATACAATCTCAAGTTTCTATTGATTGCTAATTCACCAGATTCCTTCAATCAATAACAATGTAAAGCCCGGTTTCCACCGCGAGCGGAACGGACACATTAATGACTCCTTTAAACTCGCAGGCACAAACTGCATACTTGTATTTCCACCAACAAATAGTTTTTGCGTTCCCAGAGCGAGCTCATTTTAACTCTTTTCACCCGCTGGGTCATTAATGTGTCCGTTCCGCTTGCGGTGGAAACCGGGCTTAAAGTTGTTGTTTCTATTACCTATATTAAAGATTAATCATAACTATGTGATTAGGTATTTTGTGTTACTGCAGAATTTATAAATACACACATACGTACTTGGTAAGTATTTGTAAAGTGCTTATGAAATAGATTGGAAGCATGCATTCCATGCATGATATTAATACACAATAAAACCTCCTTTTAGAAAATTTTAATTTTTGTAAGAAAAACCAGATCTAAATAGTTATTCGCTATTTGGTTAGAAATAAATTTTATGTGAAAGTATAGTTCTTGAAATGAGATCATAATGAGGTAATTACTCGTATCTTTCATAACCTGTTTGAAAGTTATACCATAGAGCCAAAGAGATTACAAAATATTAACAGCATCATTTATCCAGATCCCTGCCAGATCTGACTATTCGGCTATTGTATTTAGCTTTTCCTTAATTTGGCGACTGAGCAACGTGAATTTCAACCGATTGCCATTATTTTTCAAAAGGGGCGTCAGGGTTAATTTAGTGGCAATCAGTACCAGAAAATATAATTATTTAGTATTTTACTTACTACCTTATGTAATAATTATTAATACCTATTGTTAAATGAGAATAAATAAAACCGTGAAAAAAATACAAACTCCTTACTATTGAGCAATAATATTATTGCTTAGCTTTATTATGTAGGCGTTCAGTACTGTTACAAAAAGCAACGGTTAGGGCGCGTAGTCGTACATCGTCCACACCAAACGTATGTCGTAGGTAATAGTTTTTCAATATATATTTATCACACCGAACCGACCGAACCGACTATAAAACAGTGAGTTTTTCCGTTGTTCTGGGTCTGCATGGCCCTTTGGGTATGAAAATTAAATCATTTGTAAATCCTTCCATGACTCAGGCAGGATTTATTTCTAGAATAAAGCATGTTTAAAAAAAGAAAAACATTTTTTTTCTAAAGAAACGAGCTTTCCAGAAAAACTGTAGTCAGTGTTATGACGGGTAGCATTTTAAGAGTACAATTTCGAAATAGGAATCTAGTAGTAACATGATTGTATTCTCACTTACTTAGAAACATTACACACGGCGATAGTTTTGCGGTTGTAATAGTATCAGGCGCTCACTCTTTACAGCACTTTGATTTTAGATCTCCAAGTGCTCGTTAACACGAAGGTACTTTCACTACATGTTTATTAAACACTTCAAAGTTCTTATCAAATATGATGTAAGAGAGGGAAGAACATACTTCCAACCACAGAGTATGGAGACAGTTCGACGACTGCTATAGGTTTATTTTAAGTGGTCATCACCATCATCATCAGCCGGAAGACGTCCACTGCTGAACATAGGGTCTTAGACCGCCACTAATATGTGCCGTCACGCCGAACGATAATTCGCCACTTGCATCCATGGGTTGCTCGCGACGCTCACGATGTCGTCGGTCCACCTAGTGGGAGGCCTGCCTACGCTGCGTCTTCCGGTCCGTGGTCGCCACTCGAGAACTTTTCTTCCCCATCGGTTGTCAGTTCTACGAGCGAAGTGGCCTGCCCATTGCCACTTCAACTTGCAAATTTTATGAGCTATGTCGGTGACACTGGTTTTTCGCCGAATATCCATGTTCCGGATTTTATCCCGTAAAGAAACTCCGAGCATAGCTCTTTCCATTGCTCGTTGAGTGACTCTTAGTCTCTCTAAAAGGCCAGCAGTCAAAGAGAAGTGGTAAAATCATCAAATTACTCCTCCCAACCAGAGCGGGTTGGGAGGGAATATCAGACTTTTTTACTGACTAAAAAACACGTTGATGCATTTAGTTCCAAGGTTTAGGTTAGTTGACAGATAAGACAGTTCCGTGACAACCGCTTTAAGTAGAGTTTTTAGCAGACCGAGTAGAATAAGGAGTTTGTTCTTCACCTCAATCTCGCCTGAAGAGAACCAAAGACTAAAGAGGTTGTGAAATAATTCACACATTGTAATGGTTTCTCTAAGGACGCATAAACTGATACAGACGAGTGATTTTCCGTTCTCGAGTGGTTTATCTGGTACTTATCGGATGAAGAGTTAATTGTCATTATTTTATCATTGCTATGTATAACTACTGTTAGGTAGGTACAACTTAAGTAAGTACCTGTTATAAGTTTCACTATAAGTGGTCTACCTTGTTGGTTTAAGCTGCAGGAGGCTCTGGGGTTCGACACCGAATTCTGGTAAGTTTGGAGTGACGTGGGTGCCTACCATATTTTAGATTTGTTCTTACCAGGTTAATTACAATGGGATCCTTTAAACCTTATTACGTGTCCATAAACATAGTTAGCTGAAATAAGCTAACTACATAAAAGTATAGATTTGATACAAGGTGCGCATTGAGATGATCGATTGTCTTCACTCACTCACTGATGAAATATTCCAATCTGTAACGTTACATTACAGGTGAATGCTCGCGGTAAAACAAGTCAACATTTTTTCCACAGAAACTTCGTTGGGGTTTTACTCCACTATTTGACAAGGTACATCCAAAGTTAAACATGGTATCGTTTTGTCTCATTATTATTTTTTTTCTGCACGGAAGCAGAATTTTGAAATAACAAGCCATTAAAAAGTTAAGTTAAGAGCTTCCAAAGATTCGTGTTTATTGCTAATTTTAAAACAACTTTGGTCGTAAATTAGAAATTAAAGAAGCATCAAATTTCCAAAACCGACACAGCACATTTATCGAAGAATTCCATAAATTTTATTTGAAATTGATTGATGCAGTGGTTTTTTCATAAAACCCCTTCTTCCAAAGGCCGTTTCGTATTTTTTTACGCGCGCCTTTTACTCTGAATGATCGTGCATCTCACTGAATAATGTTTTCCCCTGTTTTCTCCACGGGGGGATGACGCTCGCGGACACATGAACAATATGGCTCGACTTTAGGTGAAATATCATGGTTTTTGACCATGCCTGCCAGTGAGTTCGAGCTCGCGAGTAGCGCCACCTTAAGTACCTAACTTCCTTGAACAACAAGATGACAAGATGGCAATTACAAATACATGCAAATGCATTTAGTACTCAGAACGAGCTCTAATCCTAGGTATCCTGTCAGATCAGAATGCAAAATAGCTAGTCTAGAATACCTGCTCTACAAATAGAGGTGTGTTGCATGTTTTTGTTTGTATTACACGAATCTATTAGTAGAGTGGTATCTGGACTGGATGCAGTTGAGTATTTGAAACGTCTTTAGTACTTGTGAATGTAGTTTCTTCTTCTTGGTTGAATGTAATACTTCTCAGAGAAGGATAAGTACGTTTGTTTGGTTGAACGCGCTAATCTCAGGAACTACTAATTCGAATTGAGAAGTTCTTTTTGTGTTGGATACTCTATTTATCGAGGAAGGCTATATTGGTCGTAGACATTTGTAAATTCGCAAAAAATAAAATTGCTTTTTCATACTGATGGGCCCGATCAATTTCTCATTTTGCATGAAAAGCCATATTTTTTTGCGAATTCCCAATGGTCTTTTTTTTTTTTTTTTTTTTGGTGGTAAAAGCGAAACACGACGCGCCACCGACCCGGGCTTGGTCCTTGGTCGGACGGCGAGCTACCCATCACTCACCGTCCGCAAGCCCGCTCCGCCGCTGTGCTCTCTGCTGATCAGAGGGACACGCGTTGGAGCATCCACACGACAGGCTATTTGCATACGGGCAAAGAGACCAATTAGGCACTGTGTGCCTAAGGAAGAGTTTTTGCCCGCATCCCGGGGTGCACCGGCCCGAAAAACTGGTCTTCCCCCCGGACGTATCCGAGAGGGAACTCCAGTCCACGGGCGCACGTGGAGGTTTCCTGTCATAGCACCCCAATTCCCAATGGTCTTAGAACAAACATTGTTCAATAATGTGTTGAGATACCCCACGAGAGGTTTTGCGCTATTAACGTTACACGTTGTATAGCTGTGCAGCTGGTTAAAACTGTGTTGAAAAGCAGCTAGTAACATCAGTAAAATTGATTGTCTTTATAATTATTATTTTAAAGACACGCGTATCATGACACGAGATGGAAATGGTCATGCTATGGCGTGCTGTACAATTTTTTACAGAATAAATGTGTCTTGTACCTTGTCTTTTAGCACATTTTTTTGGAAAAAAGCACAAGTGCAGTAGTTCGATAAACGTGATACATGCTTGCGCGACAAAACTGTACTGCGACTCAGTATGGTTCGAAGTGAGATAATAAATAAAGAATGTTGTTTTATAGCCATTAGCAAAATTACGTTATTCGGCCAGCCGTTGACGTGTAGGGTGCTTGTACATGGCGCATGTAACCCGCGCAAGTAAAGGAGCGGATTACACGCGCTAGTTACATGTGCAAGCTACTTGATCAAGCTACCCGCGGGGTGCTTGTACACGGCGCATGTAGCGCGCGCAAGTAAAGGTGCGGGTTTGCGGTTTACCCGCGCGAGTTACATGTGCAAGCTACTTGATCAAGCTACCCGCGGGGTGCTTGTACATGGTGCATGTAGCTTGAGCATGTTGAGGCACTTGCGCGATGTATGAATTATTATGGTCACTATCACATTAAACAAAATCCAGTTAAGATAAGTCCTTCTAAACAGACCGAAGTCGAACAGGTCTTTTCGACCCAGCACCGCACCAGGGACTAGTCGGGCTTCGGATATAATCGACCCGATGCCGCACCAACTGAAAGTCATCAAATTTGACTAACGCAGTGAACGTGTTAAAAATTAAAAGGTTCATCTTAAGAAACGTACCTACTTGTACTTATTTACGTTTTTCTGTTGAAATGCTTTTCGCATGGCCTGTTTTTTTAACGTAGTGCTGTAGTGTGTGAATTCTTTTCACGTGTGTTCATAAAAACATACGAGTCTCTGACAGAATCGAGTAACAGCTATATTTTTAACGTTCTATTTTCAAATGCGCCAAAAACGTAACGTGATGAACGCATGACAGGAGGTATCACGATGCCAACTTTCTTTGCCGTATTTTTTTTTAATTCTCAATTCGTTCAAAACTTTTTCGTGGACCTAATCTTGGCGAGTCACCCAGGGTAGAGAGGGAGGGACTGTCAGACTCGTACTGACTAAAATCCACGGTGTCCTTCAAGCCCTTTACGTTCCAGGGTCACGGTAATTCGGAGTAAGTCCCGCGACCCCAGCAGGCTTTTTTTTTTTTTTTTTAGGTGGTAAAATCATCAAATGAGTCCTCCCGCCCTGGGTGGGGCGGAAGGGACTGTCAGACTCTTACTGACTAAAATCCACCCGTGTTCCTTCCTATGCCCTTTATGTTCCGGGGCCACGGTAACCTGGGTTAAGAAAAAACCCGCGACCCCAGCAGGCATTTGGCGCGAAACACGACGCGCCACCGACCCGGGCTTGGTCCTTGGTCGGACGGCGAGCTACCCATCACTCACCGTCCGCAAGCCCGCTCCGCCGCTGTGCCCTCTGCTGATCAGAGGGACACGCGTTGGAGCATCCACACGACAGGTTATTTGCATACGGGCAAAGAGACCACTTGGGCACACAGTGCCTAAGGAAGAGTTTTTGCCCGCATCCCAGGGTGCACCGGCCCGAAAAACTGGTCTTCCCCCTGGACGTATCCGAGAGGGAACTCCAGTCCACGGGCGCACGTGGAGGTTTCCTGTCATAGCACCCCACCCCAGCAGGCTTTAGCCCTCTAAAGCGGGGCTCCGTCAATATGCTGAAATTCTTTGAGGGGCCCGTGGAACACAACGGGCCACCGACCCGGGCACGGTCCATGGTCGGACAGCGAGTCGCCCATTACTCGCCGCCTGCATGCCCGCGCCTACGGTGGCTGGAGATCGTCTACCGACGTCCGTCGCCGTGTGGCTGGGGCGGGAGGGAGGACGCTCTCCTCTCCCTCACGCGGCCCACCTCCTCCTTCGCGAGCATGACTGCTTTGCAGAAGGAGGCGACCGCTTCCCACTCCGTCATTGACACGCTTAGGAGAAGATACGGAGCTTTAGAAATTAGGGTGCTGTCATATGCGCACATAAGCTATTCACAGATATTGCCAACATTTACTACGAGTAGTATTCCATTTCAGCGGGACTTCAGTTCGCTAGAGTGTACCAAGAAATATTCTCCCCAGATCTAGGTTATTTTACTGTAGGTACTAGTTCATCATACATCATATTATTATTATTGTTTAACGTTCTAAACGTGCTCTTCATAACATAATATTATTTGGCTGGAGTAACTGTTTACTTTATAAAATCGTGATGTGGAAAATTCAATGTTATTATTTTTGCTTGTAGAAAAATTGAGTTCTGAATCTAACGTAAATAGTGCTAATGTTTATTTTCAACAGTATTATTATGTCAGGTAGTCGGGGTCGTGACACTTTATCATATCATATCAAACAAAATGAGAAATTGATCGAACACATCAGTATGAAATAGTTATTTGTGCAACAAGAGAGCAAAGTCGTTTTTTGCTGCGAGTGCTGATTTTGAATCTTGAGCAAGCGAAGGATTCAAGGATTGAATCACGAGCGTAGCGAGTGATTCTAAAGTTGAATCCTGAGTGTAGCGAGAGATTCAAAGGCACGAGATGCAAAAAACTTTGCTCTCGTGTAACACACATAACTTTTCACTTCAGCAGCGAGAACACTTTTGGAGATAAAATAATAAATAGGAATAGATTAAAATAACTTTTTTTTTAAAGTAGCTTTCAACAATAAGTAAATACTATACCGCATTGTAGATAATCGTCTCGTCTGTGATAAATCTAAAAAATAAGATAGCAACACCGTCTCCGAAAAACTACTTGCGCCCTTTGTTAAGTCTCCATTCATTGAAGACATGGTATGGTTATTTAGTTAGAGTTAGGAAATTTAATTCTGCATTAATAATTTGTTGTTTTAAATGGTTATGTTAAAATAAGTACTGTTCTCGTCGCTAGTTTTACGCATATTTTTTTTTAACTTATTCAACTCTTTACGCCAGCCATGAAATTTTATTCCCGCTCTTTTATTTTTAAATTCAGGCGTGTTCGGAAATAGCACCCATAATATTTTATTATTCAAAATATTTATTAACATTAATTGAAACTAGAAATAAATATTTACAGTAAATTCTTATTTTCATTTAAATACAGCAATAAGTCAAAAATTCAATAAAATACATTCGAAGACATTATTATCGTTTTGCATTTCTTTGTTTAGTACAAATTTCCGAACGTGTTTGTCTTTGAGACCAAATTCAAAATCGGAACTTCGAAAGGGCTGGTGTTTGTCTCTGTCTCTTTCTATTGGCGGGAAAGAGATAGAGTGTTAATGTTTCGAATTGTATGATTAACTCAAGGCTGAATATGATATTCGCGGCTTTTTTTAAAACAAAAATTAAAAAGCTACTTTGTCTCACTAGTGAGCAAAATCGCATTTTGCTCACTGATTTCAGGCAGCAAAACCAACATGTTTGAGCTACTGATGTGAAAAATCTTTTTCACTTCAGTAGCTCAAACATGTTGGTTCAGCCTTGAGTTAATCATACAATTCGAAACATTAACACTCTATCTCTTTCCCGCCAATAGAAAGAGAGAGAGACAAACACCAGCCCTTTCGAAGTTCCGATTTTGAATTTGGTCTCAAAGACAAACACGTTCGGAAAGTACTAACCAAAGAAATGCAAAACGATAATAATGTCTTCGAATGTATTTTATTGAATTTTTAACTTATTGCTGTATTTAAATGAAAATAAGCATTTACTGTAAATATTTCTTTCTAGTTTCAATTTATGTTAATAAATATTTTGAATAATAAAATATTATGGGTGCTATTTCCGAACACGTCTTAATTTAAAAATAAAAGAGCGGGAATAAAATTTCATGGCTGGCGTAAAGAGTTGAATAAGTTAAAAAAAAAATATGCGTAAAACTAGCGACGAGAACAGTACTTATTTTAACATAACCATTTAAAACAACAAATTATTAATGCAGAATTAAATTTCCTAACTCTAACTAAATATCTGAAACCATACCATGTCTTCAATGAATGGAGACTTAACAAAGGGCGCAAGCAGTTTTTCGGAGACGGTGTTGCTATCTAATTTTTTAGATTTATCACAGACGAGACGATTATCTACAATGCGGAGTATTTACTTATTGTTGAAAGCTACTTTTAAAAAAAAGTTATTTTAGTCTATTCCTATTTATTATTTTATCTCCTAAAGTGTTCTCGCTGCTGAAGTGAAAAGTTATGTGTGTTACACGAGAGCAAAGTTTTTTGCATCTCGTGCCTTTGAATCTCTCGCTACACTCAGGATTCAACTTTAGAATCACTCGCTACGCTCGTGATTCAATCCTTGAATCCTTCGCTTGCTCAAGATTCAAAATCAGCACTCGCAGCAAAAAACGACTTTGCTCTCTTGTTGCACAAATAACTATTTTTTTTCCAAAAGTTTTAGTACAAACATTGTTCAGTAACATGGGCTGAGTTAGCCCACGAGAGGTTTCGTTACACGTTGTACGAGTATAAGCTGATTTTGCTAGGCAGACGAAGATACAAATCTTTAACTGTTGACGCAATTGTAGTAAGATTCAAGAATGATTTCATACTTTGCTGCACTTTCTAAGTATTTATTTTACGTGTGCAACTCCTGGCAACCTAAAAGACCAGTGTTGCCAACTTATTCCCATAGTCATTGATAGATAATAATCATATAGATGTGAATAGTATGCGGGCGCGTCTCTATTACACAATTGATATAAGAAGCGCAGAGCGCTTCTTATATCAATTGTGTGCGCATCCGTGCTAGAAATCAAATGGAGCGATCTCTGTTCGGAATGTTTGCGTCATTGGTTTAATATATTAGTTATTGATTATAGTTAATTGCCCCTTTCTGTGCCATAGACAACATTACACAGTTTGTTTCGGTTGTCAAGCGGCTGTCATAGAAGATATTTGACATTATTTACTTAGCTGACTAAACTTGAACCCTTTTTTCTTTTTAGCGTGGTAAAATCTTCAAATGAGTCCTCCCACCCCGGGCAGGGCGGGAGGGGCTGTCAGACTTGTACTGACTAAACTCGACTGTGTCCTTCAATAGCCCTTTATGTTCCGGGGTCACGGTGATGGAATAAGTCCCGCGACCCCGGCAGGCTTTGGCCCTCTGAGAGGGGGCCCCGTCATTACGCTGACGCTCTTTGAGGCGCGCGTGGAACACAACGCGCCGTCGACCCGGGCAGGGTTCATGGTCGGGCAAAGAGTTGCTCTTAGCATAAGACGTTCATTTCAACAGCGTATTTGAAGTATTTATGGCGTATAAATTACGAAAAAGGAAAAAAACGACTCTAGTGTATGAACAGAGAGGCGACCCGCAGTGCAGAAGTCGATTGTTTTTCCACTGACACAATCACACAGCCGAGCATGCCGTTAAAGAATAGAAAAAAATAAATAAACACACTGTTTAAACTGTTCTGTTGAAAGCCATCCAGTGCATTAAAAAAAAGGACTTAGAAAAATTAAGGACTATTTTTATGACGCCTACACAGAATGTCAAAACAGGAAAAGTCGATTGAATTACTAATTGAAATACAATTAATATTAACCGCGATAAGCTTTTTAATTAGATTGAAGTTCAACCAAAGGTCAAGCATTAAACCTATTTACCGTTTAGAACTTTAGATGATTCATTTCGAGGGAGATTTTTCCTCGAAATGAAACTTTAGCTAAGTTTAAATTAATATTTGTTGAGAATTTTAAGAACATTTTACAAGAACAGGTTAAAGTACTAATAACAGTTAAAGTACTACTAAGTCCAAGCAATTATTTAAAATAATTTTGACTTTTTCTTTTATGTAGACGAAACTTCAGCGATTTCTTGCAGTAGTCAGTTGACAGCTGTTTCGCGGCTTTTTTTGCAGCAAGTTCGGCAATAACTCACTGAAACTTGCAGGAGTATACTAGCTCAAGTGTTTTTGCGTTGGAAGTCGCTTACGCAAGTCAAGTTCCGTTTGTATTGGACTCTTTTTTACCCCAAAATAGGAAGGAACTATGATGTAATTCTATACTATTATTTCGGTTTGCCAGGAAAAACTTCCTGTTTAGATTCCACATTATATTGTATGTCCTAATTTTCGGCAGTTTTGAGCTGGATTTCTTAATTTACTTAATTGTTCTGATAACCGTGCGGAAAAAAAGAGGCGAATTTACAACAGCAAAAAAATAAAATAAAAACCTTTGGCTAATTTGTATAAAGTTTTTCTTGGGGAATTATTTTTGTGGCGAACTTACAGCAACCGTTTGCACAATATACTTACACATTAGTGATTGACGTCAATTTTTATGATAAAAATGTTTTTCCTGGACTTTTCAAACTTACCTACTTACGTAAATCTTATGAACCGTACACAGTAAGAATACACAGTTATGAGTAATTGACCTACATTTCGTTTATTATATTGTGGTTAATTTGTAGTCATTTTTGTTTGTTTTATGTGCATTCCTTTTTGGTGATTGATGAATAATATTAAGATGTTATGTATGACTTAGCTGTTTTTGCAATAACATATTCGATGACTGTGTGTAGGTTAAATTAGGTAGGTACGGTGTTTAGATTTCCCTGAATGAGTCGGTGTGACAACTATTTTTCTTAGACTGCTCTGCTCCTGGCCAAAGGAGCGGGGCAAAATTAGACCACGTAGAATTTTTAAATGATCAGTTATTATTGTGTTTTGGGTAAACACTTGTGAATTGGATGTCTACTACAGTATGATAATGGAAAGCACCAGGCAGAATCAAATTGTTAGAACCTTTACAGTCTTATTACAAAAACAACGCAAAACCGTTTAGACCAGAACTATCAAGTCTAGGATTATGTGCAAAACCATGGTTTAAAATTATCCGTATTACAAATCATACATAAACCACGTCAATAATCCACGGTTCTAATGACGGTACTAAGTCTCATGTTTATTTATTTATATTTATTTTTTTATGTTTTGTAATACGGATAATTTTAAACCATGGTATTGCACATAAGCCTAGACTAGATAGTTCTGTTCTAAACCAGGGTTTTGCGTTGTTTTTGTAATAAGACTGTTAAAGTCTTCCATCTATTTTGTATTACAAGAGTGTGTACCAACAGCCAGATGCGTTATCAAATTAGAGAACATCGCATCTCGCGTCCCTGAGTTAGCCGGATATCCACCTGTCTTCTCCGAGATTCATAAGGAAAACTTGGAAGAGGCTTCACAGACCTGGAAAATATTGTACGAAAGAAGAAGGTGTAACCAGCAGAAGGCTGTTAAAGATTAGGACAATGTGAGAAAAGTAAGTGAAAACATGTCTTGGGGTGTATTGACAGCTGTCGGTACCTAGTTGCTAAGCATAAAATGTAGTGGTGTAGGTGTGGTGAACGACCAACCATGGCAGAAACACACACTTCCCATTCGTTAAGAGTATAGTATAGCGGCTGCCATTTCAAAAAATAGGTATTTAGAAAAACTCGTGCTGTCCCTCTCGCGCGTTGAAAAAACCCCTATCGTGCGATCGAGAGCGTTGCAGCTCGCGACTGACTGAAAGTATTTTTCATATGAAATTTGTCTCTCTGGAGAAAACGTTTTTCACATACTAAATCACGACCAATCTCTTAGATGGCGTCAACCGTTTCAGCATATTATATTCTAGGTTTGTAGGTTTTGCTTTTTTTCAAAAGCTTCTTTGTTTTTTAAATACAAAGCTTTTACTTCAATGAAGATTTTGTCATAAAATAGTATCTCTTAGGCGCTTGTAACTTCCAAACTATAATAAATTTTGAAAAAAAGAAAACCTATATACCTAGTTTTTTACTGTGTCAGAAGCATTCTATTAAATCATTGAGATAGGATAACATTTAGGGGTAGAAAAACGTTTTCTCTTTTAGTATAGACGAGCGCTCGGTGGACGATCCTCTTAAGGTTAAACCGCAAAATTTCCAGTTAAAGTTTTTTAAAGTATTTTTTAGTACATTACGCACAATTCCAAAAACTATTCAGCTATGTTTATGAGCTATTCGATAGCGCACATAATATTGCCAATAAGATTGAGCGTTATCGCGTATGACAACTGTATGATGCATATTTGGAAATAAACAGCTTGAAATTTAAAATTTTATTTTTATTTATGTACGTAAGCGAGTTTAAAAAAAAACCCACTAACCTTAGTAATCTTTTACATATAATAAAATCGTAGAGCTGTCATTCCTGTACATTGAATATTTTTTTCTTTTTGTATTTTTTTCGAGATAAGGGATCGATTCTGATGCCAAATCAACATTTTTTTCTCGAAATTTTTTATGTTTTTTTGATTTGATCTATCTCTTAAACTACTGTAAAGTTGTCGATCAAATTTTCCTCAAATATTCCTAATAATATGCTTTTGTTAATAGGCTATGTATTATTTCGCTATTTTTCCTGGGAGATAAGCAATTTTGAATTTTGTTGTTTTTATCTGTTTGTTGATAGTTGGAAGCTAAACCATTGGATATTATTTAGTACATTTTTCCCCAAATATTCCTTAAACTGCTCTTCTATTAATAGGATATGTATAATTACGCTATTCCCTTTGAGGGATTAGCAATTTTATAATATGTTGATTGTCAGTCATTGTTGACATTTGTATAAGAACCGCTATTTGAAAATCACTGTCAGCGTACTAGCCAGTCTGGTTGGTATCCTGCTTGACTTTCGTGCAAGGGGTCTCTGGATCAAATCTCGCAGTTTCTTTTTTTCACTTTTTGAGTTTTCTTATATTTGTCCTGAGAGTTTCAAATAATAAAAAAAAATGTGCATACTTTTATTTCAATATTATTCGCGATTTTAAATTATTACTATTTTTTTTTCAATAGTTCTCTAGGATTTAAATCTACACTGATTTAAATTGTAGGTAGTAAGTTGGATATTTTTTTTAATTGTAATTGTTTCGAGGTGTGGAATTTTAAAGATTAGAAAAAATTGTGTTTATTTATGTTTTGAATTGGTGTTCAAACCAGAGCATAGATTCTATTTTAAACGACGACAAGTTGTACTCATCGAGTCAGATAATTAGTTATTTTTTAGGTATCACGCGGAATGCTTAAGGGAGAAGAGCAATGCTATCGTACGTTCAATTTGCAGCGATACTGTAAATCAACCCAAAAATTATAGTCTAATGTTTAAAATAAACACGGTCCTTTAAATTAATGTCGCTCAAATAAGGACGTTTCCTATGCAAACTATGTACCTAGATATAACATTATTGATCTAAACTAATAATAAAAATGCAAGTATGTTTGTTTTTTACCTTTTCAC